>JARHVA010000246.1:1155000-2400000 GCA_037957365.1 Torreya grandis | reverse complement strand
TCTTTTAAAATGTTAGAATCACAATCAACAAAAGATGGATAATCACATCCTAACTCATCTCAGATCAAAATAAAAGTTACAAAATGCAATCAAACTTAATAGAAAGAGAGAGTAATATGAGGTCATTTATTATACATTTATTGGGCATATCCTGGCCTCATCACTTCAACCATACTTACTTGTTTGTAAGTTCCTTTACAAACTTCACTCTTCAAATTTGATTGCTTAGATCAAATGGCTGGAACTAAATATCCCAAGAGTGAAGTTTATCCTGCATTCCATTTGATTGCTTAGATCAAATGGCTGGAACTAAATATCCCAATGCTTTGATTCAGAATTACTATACCCTACTCCTGATTCTACTTTTCTTTTCCATTCCTCAAATTGAGTGGGATGTTGAGGTTCTCTATTTTGCCAAGGAGATATGGGGGCGAGAAGTAGAGGTGGCCTTGTCCACATTCCTATCCATATGCTCAAGGGAGTTTCATTGATCTGGGGAGTTATTGTGCATAAAGCTTTTGCCCTTTCTAAACTCTAGATCAAATTTGAAGGAGATATTACTTCCCTTCTTTTCAATGCCCCTGGGAGAACTTCCCATCTTTTTAAACAAGAATCATAGATATTATCAAAATTTTCCCTTTCATGAGAGGTGAAGACATCCATGCTTTGTTGTAAACTGAAAAGATAAGGTCCCTTGAATTTATCATTAAATGAGTGGGATTGGAAATATGTAGCAAAGGTGAGTGGATTATCATAATGAATTCTCATAAAGATACCAGATGAACTAGCCTTTGACCAATGCTCTGACTCCCTTTCTTTCTATGCAATCTAATTTTGAAGAATAGAGAAAAATGTGTTAAGCTAGCTTTCTCCTACATACAAATTAATCATAAAACTTGTATTTCTTTCTAGCATAAAATTGCAAAGGTAAAATTCACAAAGAAGGTTTTTTTGTTTTATATTAGCTAAGGAGTAGGTGGCTGAGAAATCAGATTCATATTTTATTTCACGTGGAAGGCCACATGCTATCTTTGCCAACTACCAGTGAATTCTATCTTGAGTTTAAGGAATTTTGTAAGGAGCATTTCCTTCTGTTCTAACTTGAGTTTGAGGAAGTTAAATTCCTCATCCTTTTCCTTGATAATGAGTTCTACTCTAGAAAAAAAATAGAGCATGTTTAATATGCTAGTTTTGTTCTTTTTCTGAAAGTTCTTAGGGAGTTAAGCATTCATCTTCCACCATAGGGGATTTCCCTTTACTTCTCCAAGATGCATGTTCATCTTCTGCATGTGATAGTGCAGTAGTCTCATACATTTCTTAGAAAATTGGCTCTTCAAATCTTTCATCTTCTTTTTCCTTTTCTGCTTGGCTTGGTCCAGGAGGAGTCATCGCCATGCTACCCAAAATATTAGTAGCTTCAGTTTCTAGCCTTTCTTGTTCTTCCAGCTCCTCTAAACTTTCTTTAGACTTTTTATGACATTTTCTTTCTTGAGGAGCCTCAAAATGTGTAGACATAGGTATCCTCTTAGAACTTATTTTGATGTTCACCTTTTTCTCAGGTCTAGGTGAATTGTCATTGTCAGAGATAGGTATCAGTTCTTCTATAGCTTTAGTAGAAGAAGAAATGGCTTGAGAAGGTATAGTAGGGTTTGCAATTTTTACTTTTCTTTCAGATTTTCTTATTTTTGGTATTTTCTCTTCCCCTTATCTTTTCTTTTCCTCAGCAATGGTAGCAGTTTTCAAATGAATTGAAGGAGCAAGAAGAGTTGCTATTGTTCTTCCCAAGGTTTTGTCCAAATTTACCAATAAATTTGTCCCACATTTCTTCCCCATTTTTCTTGGAAAGGAAATGGTGTTGGCATACTAAATGCACTAACCCATGATGTCTAATTGTTCCTACACCCCAAGAATACCTCTAGGCTATGGTATGGATGGAGTCAAAAATAAACCCTAGAAGGTTTACTATATATTCTAGTTTTTTGGCTCCATATCTAAGGTATATAAGGATTTTTAGGACTTATTTTCCTACTATCTCAAATTATCCATCACAGGTTAAATATTTAACTATCCATAATGCTACTTTTTCAAAGGGTTTGGGAAAGTTGGCCCTCTTAACTCCTTTGATGATTTTCTTTGTATTAAAAATATATTGGGGTTTTAGCTAGGTCTTTTAATGTCCATTTGACAGGGTTTAGGACATGCATTATTGGTATTCTAGACATCTCACTTATGATATTCACAGAAAAAGGAATGAAAACCTTCCTAATCTTTGTCCTTATTTTCTCTAAATTGATAATAAATTCTCTTACCAGTTCATCATTGTATTTGGGAAATTTCCTTAGAAACTCCAGCCATCTTGCCTATTGAAAGATATTTCCTTCTTCTTCGTCTATAAGGAGTTGGGTATCATTGTCTGGTTATGACTTCTTTTTTATTCCCATGATTCTTTCTTCTTTGAATCTTTCACAAGTTAGCTAAAAATTGCTTCTCATATCAGTAGAACTAATGATTTTGGTTGTGAAACTAGCAGATTTGGTTATTGATTTGGTGAATTCAGTTGTGGAATTACTATACTCAGCTATGGAGCTTATCAATTTCAACTGCGGAACTACTATACTTAGCTATAAAACTATCAGATTTAGTTGTTTCAATCATAAGAATGATTCTTTATGGTTATTTTCCAACTCATTCCATCATCAATATCCTTCTCATGATTTTTCACATTTAACCATGATGTATAATAGATGACTCATCATACTAATCTTTCTAAATCAAGTCTAATCACACATGTAAACTTTCCATTTAACCTTTAACAAGTTAAAAACATTATTACCATCCTTGATGATGTAATCCCTTCATCATACTGACACATCTCCCTAAAAAATGGTTAGAAAATAGTTAGAATTTAAAAAAGTTTTATTTGAATTAGCCATTTATTTGAGAATATCAACTGCCATCACTAATTTTCAATTGATCTCTGATTTATTTATTTATTTATTTATTGGGGGAAGAGAATGCCATTTACTAGTTTTCATTCTCTTCCCTTTATTTTGGATCTTTTCATCTGATTATTTGATCATTTTGGAAGACCTGGGTTCTTCTATATGATCAAATTCTTTATTTGCTTCAATCTGCTTCAAGAATTCATCCTTAGTAGGAGGCTTCCTATAAAGTTTTAACCTATGTCCATTGGCCAAGAGTATTCTTTTACTGCCATCAATAAGAAGTAACTGGATAGAACCATTGTCAAATATCTGCTTGATCTGATAAGGTCCCAACCATCTAGTTCTTAATTTACCTTTGAATTGTTGGTACTTAGAATCAAATAGCAATGCCCAGTCTCCTACTTTGAATTGTCTTTCTTTCATATGTGAATCATGTCATTTCTTCCTTTGACCTTGGATTATCTTTGTCTGGTGAAGTTCTTCCATTCTAAATTCATCTAATTCATTGAGTTGAAGGATTTGCTTCTTTTGAGCTACATCCAATTCAATTCCCACCTTAGCTATTATCCTCAATGTCTGTAGTTCAAACTCAATAGGCAACAAGGGCTTTTTCCCATAGACTAACTCATATGGTGAAAACCTTGTTGTGGTTTTCCAAGTTGTATTGTAAGCCCAGATAGCTTCAGGTAGTATTTTTACCCAATCTCTTCTTTTAGCTTCAACTATTTTAGTGAGAATGTTTTATAATTATCTATTTGTTACTTTAACTTGTCCATTTGCTTATGAGTAATAGGGAGATGACTTCCTATGATTGATCTAATAATACATTGTAAAAGCCTAGATCATATTAGACATAAATTGTGGTCCCTAGTCTAAAACTAAGCTTTTTGGTGCTCCAAACTTTACCATAATTCTATGCCAAAATAAATCAGCAACTACTTCTTCAGTGGCATTTGTTAAAGCCTGCACTTCTGCCCATTTTGTTACATAATCAGTACACACAAGAATATGCTCTTTTCCTTATGAAGGAGGATTAAAAGGTCCAACAAAATCCAATCCCCATCTCTTAAATGGTTCAATCACTAGGTTGCAAAGGCATTTCATTGGTAATGGTTGGTTGTCCCATCCTTTGACAAGGATCACACCGCCTGATATATCTCTTCACATCTTTGTATAAAGATGGTCAATAGTAACCAGTGCCAAGTATCTTGTGAGCTATTCTTTTCACTAAATAGTGTCCTCTACTTGGTTCATCATGACATGCTTGGAGGATGTCAAAAATTTCATCTTCTCTTACACACCTGCATAAAACCAAATCAGGACCACATTTAAATAGCATTCCATTTAACCATTTGAACTATGGACTGGTTTTGATTATTTTTTTATTTGTTTTTTAGTGAAAGAATGAGGAAACTTCCCTGTTTTAAGATAATTTTCCATGTCAGCAAACCATGGTGTGTTAGCTGCAATAACAAACAATTGTTCATCTAGAAAGTTATCCTTGACTAGATCCAACTCCCTTGTACTGGTCAATCTTGACAAGAAATCAGCCACCCCATTAGATTTGCCTGGATTGTCCACAATGGTAATATCAAATTCTTGTAGAAGTAATGACCATCTAATTATTCTACCTCCAACCACTAGTCTATTCATTAAATATTTAATTGTTGAGTGATCTGTATGTACAAATATTTTTTACCCTGTAATGTAATGTCTAAATTTATTGATTGCATAGATCACAGCTAGAAATTCTTTTGCAGTGGTAGTGTAATTTATTTTAGTGGGAGTAATATTTTTACTAAGATAGTAAATAGCATACATTCTTCCTTCTTCATCTCTCTGTCCCAAAACTGCACCAATTGAGGTATTTAAGGCATTAGTTTGGATGTGAAAAGGTTTCTCCCAATTAGGTCCTTGCAATATTGGGGCAGTTACTAATTTCTCTTTAATTTCTTCAAAAGCATCTTGACACTATTCATCCCAAAGAAATTCACAGTCCTTGGTAAGTAATTTAAACATGGGGCAGCAATTTTACTAAAATCCTTGATAAAACACCTATAGTATCTAGCATGTCCTAAGAATGATTTGATATCTATGGGAGTTTAAAGATTAGGTAAGTCTAAAATAATCTTGATTTTGTTTTGGTCAACCTAAATTCCTCTTTTTTAAATATGGTGCCCTAGTACGATCCCTTCATCAACCATCATCAAACATTTCTCATGACTAAGAGACAAGTGATGTTGTTCACATCTTGTTAATACTCTGTCCAAATTTTTTAAGGCATCATCAAATGTATCTCCATACACAATAAATTCATCCATGTATACCTCTACACAGTCATTTGTTAGGTCTAAAAAATTTGCTAATACAGCTCTTTGAAAGGTTGTTGGAGCATTGCATAGTCCAAATGGCAATACCATGTAAGTAAAGGTACCCCATGGATAAGTAAATGTAGTTTTGTCCTAATCCTCAGTAGTAATTCTTATTTAATTATATCCATTAAATCCATCCAAGAATGAAAAGTATTGTTTACCTAAAAGGTTGTTTAAGACTTGATCTATGAATGGTAAGGGAAAATAATCTCTCAAGGTGGCTTTGTTCAGTTCCCTATAGTCAACACAAATTCTCCATTTTCCATTCTTTTTAGGGACAATTATAAGAGGAGACACCCACTAGATATCTAAGATAGGGTAGATAAAACATACTTGTAATAGTTTTTTAATTTCTTGTTTGACTATATCCCTTAAGGCTAGATTAATCCTTCTTTGAGGTTGCCTAACTAGTCTAATATTTTTAGTATAAATGTGATGGGTGTAGATACTTGGATGAATTCCCTTCACATCTCTATAGTCCCAAGAAAACACTTTAGTATGATCCTTCAGAACATCAAATAGTTTGACTTCTTCATCATTCTTTAACCAGCTATTAATATTCAAAAAAATTCCTGGTTGAATCTCAACATGTTTGGTTCTAGGATATGATGAACTGATTTATTGAAAGGGTTCCATTAAGGTGTTTAGTGGATAGGCATGTGATAACAATATATGATATGTAGCAACATCTTTGAAAGTTCCTAGAGGTAGAATGCTAGATAAAGGACAATAGGAAGAGTTATGATACTTATCTTGTTGTAGGTCAAACTCCTCGTTACTACTATTTTCCAAAAATTCTTCACCATCTCCTGATATCTATAAAGTTGATGTTATAGATCCTTTCTCTTCCCAAGAGAAATCATGTTCCTCTAGAGCAAAGTTATCTTCACTTGTAGAGAATTGGTGTGGTTCTAAAACTAACTGTGATGGTTCCAGAACTAACTGTGATGGTTCTGAAACTAATCCTAACTACACCAATGATGATTGATGTTCATTTAATGAAGGATTAACCATATCATCTATTTCCCGTACATGATCTTACAATGTTATCATAGACAAAGAAGATATATTTTTCTCATTAATATCATGATTATCAACCCATAATTTTGCTTGATTATTAATAAAAGGTCATGCAGATGGATATAATTAAATTTGCTTAGAATTCTTACCATTTGAAATAGTCATATCACCTAACATGCAATCAATTAAGGCAAAAACTGTAGCTAAACATGGTCTCCCCAAAATAATGGTATAACCAAGTGTTTTACCTTTTGTCTACAATATAAGGAAGTCAACTAGATATTCCCATGATTCCACCATTACTATCACATCTTCAATAAATCCTTCTAGTTTTGCTACATACTGATCTGCCATCTGCAATATGGTATTAGTAGGTTGTATGCCTATTAATGGTAATATTTTCAAAGTGTCCAATATTATTACATTGATAGTTGTGCCCAAATCAATAAAAATATTATGTATATCCTTATTCCCTATAGAAACTAAAATAACAAGGCTTTCAAGATCTCCATATTTAGGTAGTAAGAATTTTCCTGCTAATAAATCAACAAGTTTCACGTCTACTTGAATAGTCTTGGGGTACTGTTTCTTTCTTCCAGGTTTTTTAAAACATAAAAATTTAATTAACTTGTTCAACTCTAGAATATCCTTAATTAATTGTAATAATGGTATTTCAATATTCAATCTTCTTAGTTCTTACACTAATTCAGATTCCTTAAGTTCTATGGTTTCTTTAAGTCTTTCTGGAAATGGAATCTCAATAGAATTTATTTCTGGTTCCTTATCTTTTTCTTTGTCATCTTCCTTAGGTATAACTGTGCTAGGGGTTTTAGATTCTTTTATCATCTCAGTGATTATAATAAGTGGACTGCTAACTATTTTTCTAGATCTAGTTTGAATGTTTTTATAATCTATTGTATTCAAATCAACTATTTTTTTTGGTTTTGTTTTGTATACAGGAGTTGTTTGTTTGTTTCTTGGGTTTGCTACTGGTTGTGATGGCATTTGGGTTTGGAATATGTTTTCAATATGTGTATTTTGTGCTAGAAGTCCTATTATGGCTTGTTGGTTCTAATTTGGATATGTTTTTCCTTGCACATAATTGCTAGTGCTCCATCTAGGTTATGGCCAAACACAAGGATTTCCTTGACTAGCCCAAGGTTGTTGATGTCCTTAAGTATACCAAGATTAACTTGCCCAATCTTGAGGATGCCATGTGGGTTGAGGGGCCCAAGGTGGCTATCCCCAACTTTGTGGTACTGTTTGAGCTGCCCATGGCATCATCCAAGGATTAGGAGCTGGTCTTGGCATAAACTGTCCTTGGTTAGGTTGTCTCTGAATAAAATTTAATACTTCTATGGTGGATGATGTATTGGTTTGTTTTATCTAATTTTTTATGAGTGGAAGAAGAGAACAAGAATGATTATCATGTTCTTTATATTCACAGATAAGACATACTTCCATTTTATCCAAAGGACATTCCCTTATTGCATGCTTCTTCCTACATCTAGGATAATACATGGCTAATGGTTCAAGTTGGGCATTTGCTTTAGCTTGCAATCCATCCATGGTGGAGGTTAATTGAACTAATATGTTTGTTTTAAAGTTTTCCAATTCATCCATCAATTTGTTCATATCTATATTTGAATTTTTAACCATTTTCCCCTTTCTAGGTCCACCCCTTGTTCTTGAATAGTTTCTACAAATTTATATGATTTCATCCATTCTTAATTGAGCAATGTTTCCTCTGCCAATTAAGTCAAGGGTTTCCCTAGATTCATCATCCAGACCTTTGAGAAAAAATGTTTTACTTAAATCTTCTTAAAGTAAAAATCCACATCTTTTACTCACAAAGAGGAATATGTCCAAATAATCTTCCATATTTTCATCTTCTTCCTGTTTGATTTTGAAAAATTCTTCCTTTCGATTTCTTTCTCTAAAATAATATTGATATTTGTCTAGGAAGATAGTTTCCATTTGTTCCTAATTGGCAATAGAATTAGATGTTAATCCCATAAACCACCTCATTACTACATCCTTTAGGGTAGATGGAAACAACTTCAGTTTTTTATTATCTATCTTGTAATCATAAGTCTGACATAGTGCTTTAAACTCAAATAGAAATTAGTCAGGATCCTCAGATGACATTCCTCTAAATTTGGGCAAGTGTGTAGGTGAAATTGTTTCCATAGTGGTTTCATCATCCTCGATCTGAATGGGATAGGTAAAGGTTCTCTTAGGTTCTCTTCTAGCTTCTTGTGCCATCTCTTTGGTATTTTTTAATCCCTTCTCCCAATCAATGTGTTATGTGGTCTATTTTGGGGATGGTGAAAATTCATGAGTAAGGGGTTGACTACTCAATTGATAATCAAAACTTTCCCTCAATGGATCTTGAGAAATAATCCTCCTCCCTAAGGTTTTACTTGGTTCTAGTGACTGATCCAAAAATTCCAAAGATGGCAATTTTACTTCTTATCTTGTAGGAGATAATGATGCCTCTAATTCTTGCTCAAAGTCCTTTCTTAAACTAGAGGATGATGAAAATTCTTGTTCAAATATTTTGGAGAGAAATCTACCCTTGGAATCTCATGGTCTACTCATAAATTAGGGAAAATATCTTTAATTACTAAATGAATGATTGTTGCTCTTGTTGACACCTAATTAGAAATTTCCAACTAGTGTTCCCCAACAACGGTGCCAAAAATGATTGGTGTCATCATCCCCTTCATTTAATCAACTTTCTGTTGATGTCATATTTAATCAAGGCTATGTCTAAAGCTATATGCAATAAGAAGAATCGTAGCGATTTAGTAATTGAATGGAGGTATTTGTATTTTTTTTGTTTTGGGGGCGTTTAATGTCTTAAGGATTTCTTGGTTAAAACCTTATTGGAATCAAACTATGCAAATCTACTGGAAATAAATACACATTGTAGAAATGAAATAGATTGTTAGAAATAAACACATGTTACAGAAATGAAATTGATTGCTAGAAATAAACACACATTGCAGAAATGAAATAGATTGTTGGAAATAAACACACATTGTAGAAATGAAAATTTAATCTAAAACACCTACAGGAACAAATTTACAACAAATCTTAACTTTAAGGAGTTGGAAGTATTTATAAATTTAAAAAAGTTACCTATTTACTTTTGCGAATAGAAATATAAATACCGACAAAAATGAAGATCTTGGTTCTTTGGAGGAGTGGGCCCTTGCTCAGCCTAGAACATGTTTTGAACAATTTAATTTGCTTTTGAAATAGAAATGGCTATTTCATTGATAAAATATTTTGTTTTACAAATGTACTAATCTATCCTTTATCTCTCTATTCTTCAATGATTTTCTCTATCTTCTATATTCTATATCTATATTTTTTTACTAAATTCTCAAGTCTGTATATATAGATGCTTTGATGGCTATAACTATTTCATAGATATGATGGAACTAAATCATGTCTAGAATAGATGTTGAATCAAGATGTGGCTAGATGTCTAGCTGTGTGATAAATGTCTTAATTTTTCAAGTTCAAAAAATTAGGAATCTGTTCCTGATTTAATGGGATCATTGATCTGATAGATCGTCAACCATTTGGAATAGATCCTCATCAGTTCCATATCTAGCCACAAAAGTTTTGGAGCTTATCTGTAGGAGTGCCAGAGCTAAATATAGAGTTTTGAAGCTAAGTCTAAAAATGTGACAACTTGAAATACTATGGTGGATTTTTGGAACTAACTGTGATGGTTTTGGAACAGATTTTGCAAGTTTCAGAACTAATTTTGATGATTCTAGAATAGATTTTGTAGGTTTTGGAACTAATCTTAATTGATTCCAATGCTTCCAAAAACATGCAATCCACTTCATATTTGTTCTTTAGCCTGATGATGACCTATTTTATTGAAAAACTAGAATTTTCCAACACACTTGTTAGGAATTACAGGTCTTTTAAAATGTTAGAATCACAATCAACAAAAGATGGATAATCACATCCTAACTCATCTCAGATCAAAATAAAAGTTACAAAATGCAATCAAACTTAATAGAAAGAGAGAGTAAGATGAGGTCATTTATTATACATTTATTGGGCATATCCTGGCCTCATCAACACTCATATTTAAAATGTATTTATCGTAAATATTTGGATTTAGAATCAAGGGTAATTTTAGGTGTTTCTAGAATTATTTGTTGAGGTTGATTAAAGTCAACTAGATTGGTAATAGATGTATTAAGTTATGTTTTAGATGGAGGTTCAGTTGAAGTGAGGTGGATAGCCTCAATGGTACTTTTATTATTGTGGGAAGAAATTAAAGTTGGTAATATATAAGGTATAGATGGTTCCAAATTTTTTGAATTTTATATAGGTAAGATTTTTTCAACTACCCAAGGGGTACAGAGAAGTGGAGGATTAATGGCAGATATAGGACTACATGAGGAGGAAATATCCCTCATGAAATGTGTCCATGAATGAACTAGGATTATATTGTATGATAATGGTAAATCAAGGACCATGATCTTGATACGTATGGTCTTAGGTCCAATACTAATGGGTATCCAAATAAAACCAAGTGGTTTTTGATTTGTTTTATCAAATCCATGACATGTGAGATGAGTTTTCTTAAGGTGAACTTTGGTATATCCAAGTTGTTGAATTAACCAAAGGGAGGTAACATTAATTTATGACCCTTTATCAACTAAGTCTTTTCTAATAAGGGTGGTATTGATTATGATTTTAATGAAAAGAGGTGGATCATTAGATCAAAAAAATAATTTCATCATTAATCATATCTTATTCAAATAATTCTATGGAAGTTTTGGAATACGTAAAAATAGTTCCAATAGTATGTAATTCTATTGGTGCAGGATCTTAAATAAGTTATTCCACTTCAATGGAAAGTGGTTTTTCAATGTCTTTTAATTGTTTCATTAAGAATTTTAATCATAAAGTCATGATTGAATGTATCTCCTAACATAAAAGAAACAAAAAAAATTTTACTCCCATGGCATGTTTCATGGGAATGACAAACATAATCATGAAACCAAAAAAAAATATTAGGATCATACCATGTAGGTGGATTATTTGTGTAAGGGAAAGGTTTAGAAGGAGCTGATAATTGTTGCATTTGTTGAATAGTTAGGGTTGCATGATAAGCTTATCGATTATCCATTTTTATACTCCTATTTTTGTTTAGGGAGGGTATCCAATACTTCATTAGTGGAGTTTTGGAAAGATCCCTTGATGGGTTTAATGTTAGGCTCAAATTGTTTCATAATAAAGTCTTGTCTTTTAGCTTGATCAATAACATCATTTAGAGTTTAGGGAGAAAAAGTTAAAACCTTATATTGAAGGGAAGGTGTTAAGTTGGTTATGAATAGTTTAAATAACTTATCATCAATCATGTTCTAATTAGGTTTATGATCCAAAGATTTCCATTGTTTAATGAAATCATGCACTGATTCAGAAGGGGATTGTTTAACATTAAAGAAATGGTGACAATTTTTAAGAAAATCATTGTGTTGAAATTCCTTTACTATAGGATTGAATAAATCCTTGAGTTTCCATATAGAATGTTGATGGATTTGCTTATACCATTATAATATATATCATTTGAATGTTTTGACTAAAATCCTGGTAGTGGCAAAGGTATTAGTTTAAATCCACTCTTTATAAAGATTACCAAATGTTTTAAGGAAAGATGCAAGATATTTAGTCCCATCATATTTGATAGTTGGAGAGATATTTCTAATATCAATAGAAATAATGAAGGGGAATAAAGGTTAATTTTGAATATTTTGGATCATCTTGTTGTGCATAATGGGTTGGGGAATGATATTTCTCATGGCATCTCTAAGAGGTAGAGGAATAAAAATTTTGTTATTTTGAGGTAGGAGAATGGAGGATGATGAGCCATGTTTAATAAATTATGTTTCATTTTCATCATTTAATAACTATTAGATGTTTGCATAATATTCATTTTTTGTACTATTTATTTAAGAATGTGAGTGTTGTCAATTGGTAGATTGGGGTTATTATTGTTTAAAGGTTGATTGGTAGGATTGGTAGGAGGAAAACTCCCTAAATTGGTATTATGGGATGGGTTAGTGGGTGTATCATTGTTAGGGGATAGGTTATTGGTTTTTAAATAGTTACTATAAGGTTATTAGTTAAGCTTGTGTCAATTTCCCTTATAATGTAATAAAGTGTTTTAGAGAGATAATTGTCTTGAGAAGTGTGAAATGGATCTGATCCATTAGTGTCATAGATTGGTTAATTTGGACCATATTATAGTCCAAATATGAATGGTAAGATAAAGTGCACCAAGATTGAAAATCATGTTTGGTAGAAATGGTAGGAAGGAAAGAACATCCCATATATCATATAAATGGATTAAGGTTGTCTAAAAATATTTTGATAGGGAATTTCATGATGTTGAGAATAAGAATCTAAAATCAAATAATAAAGGTGAAAGATAGGATAAAAATCATCTAGATATATAATATAATAATATGAACCAAGAGGTACAAAGTTGACTATGTTTGGTAGAAAAGAAGATCGACTAGCCTGTGAGAGTCTAGGTTAGACAGGATGACTATGTTCTGTATAAATAAAAATTGTAGGAGACATAATCAAGTGGGTCAATTATGTTCTAAGGGTAGAAATAGGTTTTTATAGTTATGACTCTTGATTATCAAGTGTTATTTTGTATAATATTTGAAATAAATACACAAAAAATTGTGTTGATCCAATCAATCTAGTTATGGCACATAGTACAAATATTGCACCAATGTTGGATGATACAAGTTTTATAATATAATATATAATTATAAAAGAATAATTATAAAAATAATAAATGCTAATCTATATGGTCATTCCTAAATTTTTTAAATTATAGTATTTTTAGAAATAAATGTGATAGAGAGTTGGCTTATAAAAAGGAACTAAAAAGGTAGTCTAAGGATGATTTCAAGTAGTTAAATCTCAAAGGGATTTATATTGGTGATGGTATTGGCTTGATATTATGGCCTACCACCTCACTTCACAATATTTTAGTGATAAGGTTGTTGGGTGCTTTATAAATATATACCATCAACCACATATTTATACTCAGTCAGAAAATCAAGTCAGATTCCCCCCTGGTGATGAAATCCAAGTAGGTAGACCTTGGGTAGAATTTGTTTAATGTTTTTTGATATTATGTGGTTTTGAAGTGTGTGAATAAAATAAACATAGTGTGACTAAATTGATAAGTTTAAACTTACTATTTAGTCTATGTGTGCTACTATAGGCAAGAAAGCAACAAAATGAAAAGTGAATTAATTACTAATAATATGAGTTAATTATTTTTTTTAAAGAGTACAAGGTCAATTAAAATGACCAAGTATGCAAATAATATATAATAAAATTATCTTAGTTGATTATTTTTGTTTAAGTAATATCCATAAGAATATATTCAAATGAGTTGACTAAGTCTTTTACATAAGAAAGTAAACTACAGAACTATGTTTATCCATTCAAACTAGTTTTCTATAGTTACAGTTTTATAGACTAAAAACTATGAAAAATAGGATTAGAATGAATAAAATAAATTACTAAGATGGTGAGAATGAACCTAATGATTTTTAATATGTTTAAATTGTTTTTTTTATGCTATGCCATCTAGATGAAGATTTTTATCTCGATAACAAAGTCAATTGAGTCGACTAAGTTTGAAAACCTATATGTAAAGCAGTAAAATGAGTTGATCTAATTGATTTAATTACCTATGGTTTAAGATTACTTGTAAAAATAAATATAGAGTCAATCAGAGTGACTATGTGTTAAACCTGCATACATAATGTTAGACTAAGTTGATAGATTTGATCTAGTGATTTAAAAATGAAATAGATAATAAATGAATGTATAAAAGAAAATATTTAAGGGTTGGTTCACATTAGGTTCACCATAATATATAACAAGGGAAAGTGTAGTTGATATAAAAATAAATATTAGCTTAGAGAAGATAAATCACACTATCACTTTCATTTGTTGGTACATTTAGATAATTGAGGTGATAACCAATATGGATCTGCTACACCTAACTAAGGGGTCTATTACCACACAATATCACTAGAGAGGGTTCCAAACATTCTAATCAAGTAACACCACACAATAACCCTAAATAGGTCTTATGTTTTCTTATAAGAGCAAATGATAAAGTAAATTAAATCTAATATAGTGATCACCAAACTATGTAGCATAAAATGGGGGTAATAAACTTAAAAGTAAACGTGCAAAGAATATCTATACTCAAGTCAATATAGATATAATTCAAATGAATGAAGAGATAAATACATTAAAAATCCATTACTTATGCTACTTCTATCTACTAAAATAAAGAAATAAGAGTTAGAGATACTTACCTTGAAGATGAACCTATTGAGACTCAATCTCTCCCTTATCCAATAGTGATTTTCAAGAGGATGTTATGGTTTGTAAAAATCACAAAGATAGGCCAAAAATTTAAACTATATGAGTTCTCCTAATAATCTAATACTTTTCGACAAGGAAATATTCTTCTCTTCAAGTGTAAACCCTAAGTAGTGAGTCCTCAAGTAGAATGGTGTAAGAACATATTGTAAATAAGCAAAAATGAATCATTATCTCTATCTCTTTTTAATTAAAATTGAAAAAATGATGTGTTTATATAGTTGGATATAACCCTAAACTCTTCCAATTTTTTTTTGACTGATTCACCCCAATAAACCTGGTTATTTAATAAATAAAGTAGTTAAGTCCCAGACTAGGTCACCTCTTGTAACATGTTTATATTTTAAGAACAGGGTCATCCTAGGCAGAATTTGTTTAGTAAATGAAAAAATGAAGTTTTGGTTTAGGTATGGGTTGTTTGAGGTAGTAAATTACATGGATGATTTTTTAATGGAGGTGTCAAATCTTAGGTAAATGTATAGGAGTGGTTTGCGTAGGTTTCAAGTGGTGGTATAGGGGACAAAAATATTGTAAAGCACCAATGGTCTATCCACCCATTTCCTAGTGCACCCTTTAAGGTACACTGAGAAAGATTGAGACTCGATGGGTTATTTCAAGAGAGAGAGAATCATTAATTGATAAATTTTAAAAATATTATGTGTATACATACCCCATCTACTTTATAGATATACACTCTATAATTGATCATTCCATCTTAGAGGGGGTGGATTAATGTTGGCCTTAGGATCTAGAGGAGTGGTATAAATATTTTTTGGAGGAATGGAAATATTATTAAGCTTATTTTTCCTTAAATTGTAATTATTCCTCTAGAACTTTTGGAAATCATGGATCTCATTATTATCCTCTAGTTCATTCTCATCCTCTGCTAGGAATGGGAAGTCATATGTCTCAAATACCATTGATGTAATGGGATGTCCTGTCATATGTCTCAAATACCATTGATGTAATGGGATGTCTTATAGTTATATAGGAATATGGATTTAGTTTATTTATAAAACCTTCACATCATTCCATTTCATTTTGGAAGATATCAAAGATAGTGAAATTATATGCAGTCTATCTCATTATGTTGTGTTGTATTATGAACTTAGAACTAATTAAGAAGGGATACACATAGGATATTTATCTATGACATAATTTTAGGTGTAGGTTATTTTGGATTTTTATATGCCTATTGAAAGGCCTATTTTACCTATAAAATCTAAAGCTCTGGTTGGTATTCTATCCACCAATGTTCCCCATGCATTTTTACATGTCCAGAAACTCATTGCTTAATTTATATGCCATCCATTAGATAGCTTCTAGTTATATATTTATAGAGTTATAAGCAGTACCGTGTATAGTATTAGCATTGATTAGTATCAAATACTAACTCTATTTTTGTTTGTTAGATGTAAGAACATAATTTTTCAGTAAGCTAAGGTGTTAGTTAGGTGGAACATTAGCTAAAGGTAAATAGTGTACACTTAATTTTGATTTTGGGCCATAGTATTATGATTTACATTGTGAATTAGGTTGAAGAATAGAAAAAAGGACCAAGATTAAATGGGATTAAGGCTTATGACTTAGGGTTCAATTATTTATCCATGTTGATATCTTTAGCATAAGCTAAAGGTAACATACTAACATTGATAGCTCTGTGGAAAATGATAGCAATCATAGGGTCTAGGGAATTATTGTATATTCAAAGCTCTAAAACCTTAGTAAGTTCATAAGTATATTCAAAATTTTTGTACATATTTTATAATCTAGCATTGAATGCTTAGATTGGTTCATTTAGTTTTTTTTGCATGCTCACAAAGTGTTGGTATACAACACTTACACTAGTGACTTATCCAAAATGTGACAAAAAGGTGTTTTGACATTCATCCCAAGATGTAATTAACCCTACTAGGACATTAAAAAATAATTAATAAGAAACATCTTGAAATGTAAATGGAAAAAGTCTACATGCCACATCTTCATGGACTACCTTTGTTATTCCCAAAGTAATGTTAAAAACCTTTATGTATTTTTTAGTAGTCCTATGTCTTGAGGGATAAAAGGAATGAATATACCTTTTAGGGTTTTTAGGTAAATCATGAAAGTCTACATTGATGTTGATATCAAAACTGGTTAACCAAATTTGGGTCATTGGGCATAGAAGAAGATGGGGTCATCTATTTGGAGAGTATGATTGATCCCAGGGTCTTCTTAAAACACCTTTATCTAACCTAATATTTCTATGGATTTACAAAGGTGGGTATAATAAGTTAGTGTCTAAAGTAGACCTTGTTAATATTATGAGTATATCCATTGTGATTCAAGTGATTATTTTCAAATAAAGATAGGTGGAGGTTCATCCCCTCCTTCTAGCACTACTTTAATTCCTATTAATTACATCAAATAAATAATAGAAATAAATAAAAGTAGAAAGAAAGGGTATCATGTTAAATTTTAATAAACAAATAAAAGTTTAATAATTCACAATGTCATAGGTTCCTTCATGGTAGATAAATTATTATTGATGTGATTTTTATACACACCAAAGAACCCTAAGAGGTAACCTCTATTTTTTTAGGATTAGTGAAAGAAGATTCAATCCAAGGCACTATTTACTAGGTATTGGGTTTTGTTTCACTACATTTTAGATCATTTTCCTTTTATTTTATGAAAACAAGTAAAACTAAATTAAGGGGGAATGTGTAGGTGAACCTGGATATGGTTTTGCACTCTATTGATCTAGAAATTGTGAGTACTCCTCTTTGTCTAGGGATGAATGACCTTCAAATCAATAAGACTCAAACCAATTTGAATTTGTATGGTTGGTAAGTGGGTTACCTAGCAAATGTTATCTCCTAGAAATATGAAACTTCCTTAGATGGATATCAACCCAATTTTTAAAACAAATTAAGTCCAAAATGTCTTGATAAGAAATGATTAAGTAAATAAATGATAAATTACTTTGAGCAAATGATAAAATACTTTAAGATTGCTTTATTTATTTTAAAACAAACTAAGCTAATTTGCATGAGATAAATACTAAGGTGATAAATGGTCAGGTTTGGTTGTTGTCTTTTGGTTCTACATTGTGACAGAGATTGAGAAATAAGGGTTTTAATGGGTTTAAATGGTTGTTTTTAGATTGATATTTTTATATTTCTAATTTTAGAATATAAAGATTACGCAAATGTTGATGTTAGTTATGTAGAAACATCATCAGTCACTATGTAAAAATGTAGTTTTTGATTTTGGTGCAATGGTTGGGTTTTGGTGAGTTTTGAAGAGTTTTTAGGCTGGTTAAAGGTTAGGATAGGATCATGAGGATTGGAATGAAACTCAAAAATATCCAGATAGATGTTTTAGGCTCAAAAATGTTATGGAAGGTTGATGGGTGTTTTGATGGAAAAGGAGTGTTAAAGTGTATAACTTCAACATAGGTAATTGGGGCTATGGGGAAGGCATAAAGATAATCAAATAAATAAATACTAAGATATGTAACTTTTAAATTAATTAAATAATAATATATACTTATTTTACATAGTAGTGTTGTCTTGGAAGTGGATGGAAAGTTAATAGAACTTGGATGGAGACCTAAATGAATCTTGGTAATGTAATGACACTAAAACCTTTAGTTTGTTGATGGTGAATCTCCTTTATACCTCTAAAAAATTATTTGGTTATCTATTTTGACTCTCTAGTTCATGCATAAGCTCTCAATAATGATAACTCACACTCAGACTCAACTTGTTCAACCTCTAGAATAAAGGTCCTAAGTAGACCTAAGTAATCAACACCAGTCAGGGTCAATTACATCATCAAGGGATGAGTAGTGTTGGTCATCATAGAATAGGTATAACTTATTGAAAATAGTCATTTTCACTTAATTTTAGAAGTTAGGACCATTTGAAATGGTCTGAGTTGGTTTGAAAGAGTGTGGTTATGTGGGTATAAAAAGGCTAGGGAGTTTAGGGATTAAATGTTAGGTCAATAAATGGTCTTAGGTGGTTAGGACTTAAGTGAATTAGTCCTAGGTCAAGGTGGTGGTGAGTTACCATGGGACATGGTCTTAGGGTGAGGTGAAAATAGGGGTTTATTACCTTAATTAAATAAATAATTAGCTAAATGTGGGTAGGGGTAAATGGGATTTTAAGGGGGTTAAGAGGTGTTTAAACCAAAGGGGGACCAAGGGGTCAAAAGGGGTGTGTTATGACATTTTAAACCATTAGTATGGTTTTATGGTGTATACATTTACCCCTTTTTATTTTGAAGTTTGTATCGACAAGCTACAAAATAAAAAATAATGGTTTGTGGAATGTTGGATACCCCAAGTTTGGGAGGAGGTTTTCCCCCTCAAATCAGGAATTGATGAGGTGAAATGGAGTTGGGTTTGGGTTTGAAAAGTGGATAAGTTAGTGACAAGGTTGGTTGGTTTTTTGGGCATTTAATCACAAATGGGAGCAAATAATGCTACTAATTGAGATATTGTAGATCATGCATAGACTAGGTTTCCATAGTTGAAGTATTTTGTACCTAGGCTATAACATTAGGCTTAGCTGATATGAGGTACACCTATAAACTCAAGTTTCCTAGTTTAGGTGTATGTGTTCTTAGGGATCCAAAAGTAGGATGTGATCATGAGAAGATAAAATGGTTATAGGTATCGAGACTGCAAGGGTTCATGCTTCAATTCACCTAAAGGGTTATGAGAAAAAAGTATTGCATATTTTTATGGTGAGGTAGCTCTATGGTAAAAATGATTAAGGTAAGGTTTTGTCATAAAAAGTGTGAATGGTAGGCTAAAATGACCAAGTTTGAGGTGATTTGGTTGGTAGGTTAGTGGAGAATAAGGTGTTACCCTATGTGTTTATGGTTATTTGAATGTGGCTATGGTTCTTGTTATGTGATGATGACATTTTTATATGATGACAAGTTGGCATGTTTTTACATTCTTCCTTATAGCAGGTATATGCATGATGTGGTATATCATATTTTGATGTCTATGATATAGTTGTATGTATCCATGTGATTTTCATATTTAGATGTATATGTGATTTGGATAACATGAATGGTTTAGATGAAAAACATTATCTAATTTTAAATGACTAATTATTATTTGATTTTATTTTGAGGATGATAAGCAAATGGTTGATTTTTATCTAATGTGTAGATTGATTATAAACTAAATGAGATTGTAGTTTGGTTCATACACAATAAAACTTTGTTACTAGTTTTATGTGATGAAATGTTTTGACATTATGGTTTTTGATTAGATGGTTGATGTATATTGATGTTGATTTTTTTGATGATTTGAGGCAAGAGATTATAAAACACCTAAGTGAATTATAATAAATCATGTGGTAAATGGTTAAATAGGATGTTTTCGTAATAAAAACACCTAAGTAATGGTTGATTGAAGTGGATATAATGGTAAAAGAGAATGTACATGACAAAACAACTAAATGATTTATGATGTGTTTTTCTATTTACAATGACTTAGATGATTTTGAAAGATATAAATTCAAAATATAGATTGCTCTGGTTAAAACTATATATGTAAAAGGTAAAGGTGAATGAGGATATGGTGAATAAAAAATTGAAGACACATGCCTTAATGATTGTTTCAATAAGGATTCATGAAATTAGAAGAAGGAGATTAAATTCTCTCATTGGAAAAGACCATAACTAAAATAGGTAGGCTTATGTATATAATCCCCTTACCTTCTTTTCATTAGTGCTAGTTTTTTAATTAAATAAGTGACTTTATCATGTTGTGTCAAGTAAGCTTGAAATCCCTTGATTGAGAGGGTGAAAAGAGTGATATGTTGTAGATAGGTGAATGGAGAGTAGTGTAACCTTATTGTGGGGATGGCTTGCCCCTTTTGTAGGTTACCTAAGAACCATTATAAGCAATTTCATGTCTAATTTTTGTGTAGATTGATCAATGTGGGAAGTTTACTAATGTTTTGCAAAATTTGATCAATGTGGAAAGCATTCTTTGGGATATATTTTTGATTTTTTATTTTTGACTTAGGATTTTTATTTATGATTTTTTGGTTGATAGGTTGGGGAAGATGATCAAACAATTAATCTTCCATGTGATTGATTTGTGACAAATTTTTTACTTATCCATCCTTTAAGGGAGTGGTTTAGGTTTTGGATTTGTTTGATTTTGATAGTTTTCCTTCAATGGAGCAGTCTATCTTTTTGAGCAATTTTGAATTGTTTTGGTAGTTATCCTTTAAGGGAGAAGTATAAAAATTTAGATATGACCCATAATATATATATTTTTATTTTATACATGGAATATATTATATAGGTATAAAGTTTTCCTTTATGAAGTCAAAACCATAGCATAAGAAGGTTAAATGATGAGTGATAGAGTTTTAAGAGATAAAGACCATGGGATCATTCCTATAAGGGGTGGAAAGCATCCATGAGACATGGTACCCATGTTTAGGATTAGGCTAAAAATATGATGGATAATCACATTATTCTTTACTTTAATTAGTTTTCCTTAAAATAAGGAGATGAAGGTGATAAGTTTGTACAATAAGGGATGAGCTTTAAGTTAGACACAAGGTGATTTATAAATTGTTTTATTAAAATAAGTGATGTAGATGCAAATAATTGATGAGATTAAATTATATATTTCCTTCAAGGGATGATAATTGGTAAGTCCTAGATCCATACTTATGCATGATGATAAATGGTCCGAGCCAATTAGGAACAAACTTGCCCTGCTTGATTCTTTCCATGTTAGTTATGTGTTGATTTTAATTTAAGATGAGATCACCAATGTTAAATTATCATTATTTTAGGTGTTATTTATAATAACATTTGATTTTATCTTGATAGACATGCAGATGTTTAAGATAAGTCAAATGACATTCATCAAGTAGCTCAAGTTGGTTTAGGCATTCTTGATGATATCTCTTCTGACATGATATCTTTTAAAGATATGTGAAGGGAGGGAATTTTCACTTCGATAGGCAAGACAACCTCTGCACCATATATAAATGAGAAAGGGGTGGCACTCATAGGGGTTTGAATGTTAATTCGATATTCCCATAAGGAAAAAAATGTGCAAGTCTTAATCCTTACCATATTCATTGACCACTTTGGTGAGGATTTTATTAAGGGTCTTGGTAGAGGCTTTGGCCTATCCATTAGATTGTGGGTAGTATAGATATGAGAAGCTTAAATTAATGCCAAAAGTGTCATAAAACTTTTGAACTATCTTTTTTTTGAGTGACTTATCATTGTCGATGATGTTTTTGTGAGGAACATCGAAGTAGCATATGATATGATGAATGATGAAGTTGATAATTTTTTTAGATTTGGTTGAGATGAGAGGAATAGCATCCACCCATTTGGTGAAGTTTTCCATCATGATGATGATATAATGATGTCTTTGTGAAAACTGAGGGTTGATCTCACCAATGAGATCTAATCCCCATTAAAATAAGGGACATAAGTCCTTATCAACTTGAAGGGCATGACTAGGAACATGATGTAAGTTGGCATTTTATTGACACTTGACACACCATTTGACATAGTGACAATAGTCTTGGTTGAGGGTAGTCCAATAGTATCCAAGGCAAAGGATGCACTTAGTAATAGTTAAGCCACTATAGTGCCCTCCATAAATCCCATCATGAGTTTATTTGATTACAAAATGGATTTGGGTGATGTGAAGGCACATAAAAAGGAGAACATAAAGCCACATTTGTATATGAATCCTCATAGTATGGTATAGTGAGTATTACACTACATGAAAGCTCATCAAAATAGATGATGACTAAGGTGAGGTATTTGAAAAGCTATTTATACCAAATATCTAGTTAGATTTCCTCCATATTACAGATGGAATGGAGGTATATTTTAGTATAAGAGGGTTGGTTAAGTCTATGAAAGGTGACAATTATTTTAGACTCTGAAGGTGTAGATGGGATTTGAGATGCAAGGGAAGCCATGGTGTCAATGAACTTATTTATCAAACACAGAGTGGCTTGGATAAGGTAGTGATCAAATGATGTCAATAGTACATCTACCAAATGTTTGTGTTTTTGGAGAATATCATCTTTACATTGGTACAAACCATTGATCTGGTTAATTATAAGTTGGGAATTGTTGAAGATGTTGATCAATTTTATTCCCAAGGACAAATATGTTTAGAAACCTAAAACTAAAGCTTCATCTTTAGCCATGTTATTGGTGTAATCAAAGTCAAGTTTAAAGGAGAAGGGAAAAGTCTCACCTTCAAGGGGTATAAGGATGATTCCATCATCCCCACCATGTTGACCCTTTAATCCATAAAATAATATGGTCATTTGGTAAGAAATGTCTCCTTAGGATAGAATTGAGATGAACTCATCAAGAAACTCAAGGTTGGAAGGTTGTTTGTTAGTTAAAGGGGCTTTGGCCAATTAATCATTGATGACTTTCCCTTTGACTAATTTTTGTTGAAGGAACTTAAGTTAAAACTTAGCTAAAATCATGATCCATCTAGCCATACGTTGATTCTGATATGGATTAGAATGCATGTACTTAAGGGGGTCAGTGTTTTTGATGACAAAGGTTTTATGGTTAAGGAGGTAGTGATGAAGTTTAGAGGCCTTGAGGACCAAGGTGAATCATAACTTCTTGATATGGGTATAACGAGTTTCATACTCTACAAGTGTTTAGTTTATATAGTATACTACTTGTTCCTTATGTTGATCATCATGATGTGCGATCATGGCACCTAAAGAATGATTTGTGGCATAGATGTAAAGGTAGAACCATTGGTCCTCTTTTGGAGGGACAAGGATAGGTGGAGAGAGAAGGTATCCTTTAAGTACTTCAAATGCCTTTTGGTAGTCTTCATTCCACTTAAAAGAGATGTCCTTCTTAAAAAGGTCGTGAAAGGGTTAACATCTATCAGATAATTAAGAGATGAATTAATGAATTGACTAAAGTTTACCCTATAAACTACAAAGTTACTTAAGGTTAGTTGGAAGAGGAATGTCTATGATTTCTTTGACTTTGGCAAGATTGACTTATATTTTATGAATGGAAATGATAAAATTGAGGAGTTTGCCTGATAAGACCCCAAAGATGCATTTATTTAGGTTGAGGTGAACATGGAATTGGAAAAGGTAGTTTAAGATGACCTTAAGGATTACTAAGTGGTCTTAGTGATGTTTGGACTTACTAATGAGGTCATATACATAGTCTTTCATGGTTTTGTGGATGAGTTCATGAAATATGTAGATCATGGCAAACTGATAGGTCACACCAACATTCTTTAATCTAAAAGATATGACCCTATAGCAAAAATTTCCCCATGGGGTGATGAAGGAAATTTTGTGTTGATCTTATGGGGTGACTAAGATTTGGTTATAGCTTGAGAATCTATCCATAAGAGATAGCATCTCATGGTTAATAGTTAGATAAATAAGTTGGTCACTGCTTGGTAAAGGATAGTTGTCATTTAGATAAGAAAGGTTGAGGTCATGGAAATATGTACAAATACAAATTCCCCCTATTGCTTTAGTGATAGGTATGACATTTGATACCCATTATGGATAGTTAATGGGTTGGATGAAGTTGATGAACATGAGATGTTGTGGCTCATCCTTAACAAGGAGGGAAATACAAGAGTGTATATTTCAAAGCTTTTGCATAATATGCTTGGCATCAAGGTTGGTGATGATGTTATAGATGAAAATAGAAGGGTCTATTCCAAGCATATCATTATAATACTAAGTGAATGATATGCTATGGTTACCTAAAAAAAGGAGAAGTCTTGATGTTATGAGGAGTATAAAGATTGGCTAATTTTGATTATTTGAGGATTGTCTTAAGTGTCCAAGTTGATATCAATAGTAGATTCATTCAACATGGTCAATGTCTTAGATAGAATGGATTTGTGAAGGTAGGAGTCTTCAACACCAAGGTAGGTAGAATGGAATTTTCATCCTAACACTTGATGGTATTAATAATGGGGGAATCATCTTCCACCATTTCAAGATGAGTCAGAGGAATGGTTTTCATTTCACCATGAATTTAATAGGTCAAGGGTCCCAAACTAACCATTTTGATTAAAAAAAAGCTAAGAGGGATAAAATCAGGGTCATCAGACTCCAAAGAAGAAGAGGTAGGTGAGGATGGGGTTTCTTCCTCAATGATTAAGATGAGAGGTGTTTTGGTCAATTTTTTTGATTTGATAAATCCAAGGCCCTCTCACTCATAAGAATTTTGAGTTTTACTTACAATAATCTCATTTGGTGCTTACTCATAATGGCCTAAACTAAATCCTTTCTAAGTACATCGATGAAGGTATGTCTGGGTAAAATCTAGTTTATCTAAGAAAGAAAAATTGGAGGTGAATGATTTGATAGAAGGTGAGGTGTTAGGAGTCAAAGGTGGTTAATTGAGTTCCCCATAGGTAAATATGTTTTGGTATTTAGAAGGATTGAAAGGGATGATGGTTCCAATTTTAGGATTATATTGAGGATGTTTATCAAGGTTTCCATACTTTTTAGGACTAAGAAGGGCATCAAGAGTCAATAGGCAGTATTCTTTGAGTGAAAGATATTAGAACATGGATTCCAAAGGGTCTTTCTTAGGGATTTGTGAAGAAGGTATGATTGAGCTTGTAGAATATTTGTTCATAGAGGTTGGAGGGGTTACATCCTTTAATGAAAAAAGGATGTCATTTGGGTGGTAAGTCATGTTGCATGGCTTAAAATGACTAGGATCCGTGAGGATGATGTGAACTTGACCATCATGTTCAAATTTTAGGCATTTATGCTAGGTTAAAGGTACACAACACATGATTCAGATCTAAGGGCATCCAAGTAGTACATTATAGGACATGATATATATTCACTATGGATTTCTATGGGGCATAATCTAGAGTTAGATTATATATTAAATATCAATTTATATATGGGGTGGGGGTGATAATTAAACTATATATTATGGGGGGCATAATATAGATTCACTATAGATTAGATAGAGATAGAGGGGGTGGCACGGTCTATATTCACTATGGATTTCTATGGGGATATTATATAAATAGAGTTTTATTGGTATTGGCACCCTCATAATATATAGTTAGATTATATATATGGGTACAGTAGATATTAAATGTATATGGAGAATATATAGATAAAGATAGAGTTTATTGACATTGGCATGATCTATATTTCTTGGACCCCATAGATATATTATTAATTATATTTAGATTTAGATTTAGATGATTACTAAAATTCCCCTTATATAACATATAAGAGTTTAGGGAGATTTTAAGGGCCTAAGTGTATGTGAAGGATAACTATTCCCAAGGTGGTTGACATCATGTCATTAAAAGATCATAACATGACATTGGTTTGGAACATTATGTTTTTAGGAAGTTTAAGTCATTTATAGGCATGGGATAAAAATATGTTTATACTAGCTCTCCCATAAATGATGACAAGGGTCGATACTTGGAGGGCTCCAACAAGGGCTACTAGAAGTCAAGGATCTTTGGCTTGGACCTCAATTGATTGTAAAGCCTCTATCATGGCTTGATAGTGTTAAGGTGATTTTTGGATCAATTTGTACAAGGTCATCTTCACTAGGGTTTGGTGAGGTTTTTTGAGAATTGACCTATGTATCAGTCTTGATGGGTTGGGTTGAGGTGTACCCAAGATAAAAATATTGGGTTTTGGTGAAGGTGATTTTGGTATTCTTGTAGAATAAGAATATATACAAGGGATGGATGCTTTATATTTTATTTTATCTTTTTGATTTTGTGATCAAGTAACCACATGGATTCTGTCAATTTGTAATGTAGGTGGGTTGGTAGGTTGTTTTGGTTCATCCTTACTCTTTGATGAGAGCTTGGAGGTAGGTTTGTGTGAGGTGGTATTTTTTGTTTTTTGGTTTATAGGTGGTTTAATAAGATGTTCCTCTATCAAAAAGTCATATGTGTCATATAATTTGTGGATTGTGTCTTTAAGATATTTACCATTCTTAGTGTTATTCCTAAGTATTTAATGGTATGCACAAATTTGTTTATCATTGAGCCAAACCAATTTTGGGCTAAGAGGGCTAAATGGTTTGATAGGAGGTAGGGTTATGTTTGAGGTTTATAACAACCTTATTAGGATATTATAAGAGGGTTATACCAATGGTGTTAATATGGTTTAAGTCTTTGTTTTTCTTGTTGGGTTTGACACCCTTTTAGGGGTAGGTACTATGAGTGAAGTTTTGGTTGATGTTTGTGAAATGATTTTGGTTAATGGTTTGGAGATTGAAAGTTTGGTATTGATAGGTGGAGGTGTGGTAATAAGAGTAGGTTTGTTTTTTGTTCCCTTTGTTGGATGGTTTGACATATTCAAAAAAGTTGAAGGGTGAGGTCCTAAAATAGATAAGGGGTATGGGCCTAGGAAGGAGGTTGAAGTTGAGATGGGAGGAGAAATTATCTTAGGCTTTTGAGTCCTAAATAGTTTGATATTCTTTTTTGGTTTAGGTTGTTTGTATTTAGGTTGGTTTTATGGTGTCAAATCCAATTTTAAGGGTGGATGAGTTAGGTCTTGGGTTGGAAAAACACCCAAGTTATTGATAGGTTTGAGTTGGGTAGTTAGGTTTGTGTTGCTTGTGTTTAAGGTAGTTGGGTTAGTTGATTTATTTAAGGTTGAGATGTTGATAAGTTTACTAGTTTGTTTGGGGTGAGGGTGGTTAATTTTATGTGGTCAAAGGATGGGTGGTTGATCGGTATTTTGGATCTTTATTTGTAGGGTAGGGAATTCTAAGACGGTGCCAAAATGTAGCTCGATCAAGTTTTATTTGTGATAAGAATTCAAGATTTTGAACCAGTCTTGAAAATGGTTTATATATGGACTTGGCATCCTCAGGAAGGATTTCTAAGGGGAGACTAAGTGGTTGAGTAAGTGGGATGGTTATGATTTTCTCTTCCTTAGGCATGATTTATAAAAGAAAGGTGAGTGGTTCCACTATTGAAGGAAGTGGTGTAGGTATAATTTCATCTTCCTTGTGAGTGATTTCCAAAGGAAGGATGGGTGGTTCCACTATTGAGGTAAGTGGATTAGGTATGATGTCATCTTCCTTAGTTTATATTTGTAAGGGAAGTTGTGTTGGTTCCACTAAATTAGGAAGTGTAATTGGTGGGGTTGTTTGGGTTAGTTCCACCAAGTTGGGATGTGGAATAGGTGAGGTTATTTGGGTTGGTTCCACTAAATTAGGAAGTGGAATAGGTGAGGTTATTTGGGTTGGTTCCACCAAATTGGGAAGTGTAATAGGTGAGGTTGTTTGGGTTGGTTCCAACAAATTTGGAAGTGGAATAAGCAAGGTTGTTTGGTTTGTTTCCACTAAATTTGGAAGTGTAATAGGTGAGGTCCTTTCTATTAGTTCCACCAAATTAGGAAGTGGAATAGGCAAGGTTATTTGGGTTGGCTCCACTAAATTTGGAAATGGAATAGGTGAGGTCATCTGGGTCATGGGTCCTTTAATTGTAAGTCCATCAAGGACAATGTTTATGGTATGAACCTCATGGTCATGGAAAGTTTCTATGTTTGTATGTACATTATTTGAAGAAGGTAGGTTATTTGGAAAATGTTGATGGAAAATGTCAAGAGCTTGGTTTGGAGGTGCATTTGGATTATCCATTACAATTTCACCTTTATCAATCAAGTTTTTAACTATGTTCTTAAATGTCTTGCATCTGTCAACAATGTGTTTGATCATGTGATGATAGTTATAAAAAAATTTCTCCTTATACCAACTTAGTATAGGATGAGATGAGTTAAATTATTGAGGGTGTTTAATTTATGTAAGTTGGATCACTGATGCTTTCAACATTTTTTCCAAAATTGAAGCATAAGACTCCCCTAGTGGAGTGTATTACTTTTGAACAAAGTGGTTTTGGGGTTTTGGATTTTGTTTTTTATTTGAAGATGTGGATGGGTTTAAATGGTTTACGAACAGAGGAGGATCTATCTTAAGGACAAATGCATTGGCTAAACCTTTGGGCTTGGGATGGTTTGGAGGTTTGGAGGAAGTTTTAGCATTATTGAAGTTGGAATTCTTATTTCTAAGCTTTAGTTTTCCTTCTTTGATCCCTTATATTTCCAATTTCCTTACCATGGTAAATGATTCATCAAAGGTACAAATTGTTTGAAACTTTAATGTAGATGAAATGTGTTTAGAATATGCCTAAGAGAAAAGTTCAATCAATTATAGTTGAGGTAGGGCGAAGGAAATATGGTTGATTAACCCCCTCCATTAAGCAAAAAGATATGAAATGGATTCATCCTTGAATTAGTGAATATAATACAAGTTAGTTATGGACACTTTATTGGAAATTTTTATGAAGTGATCCAAGAAGGTTTGCATGAGTTGGGAGAAGGAAAAGAGGGAGTCCTTAGATATGGAACTATACCAATCCAATGTGGATCCTTCTAAAGACATGGGGAATGTTCAAAGTAAAAGAGAATCATCATGGGGGATGAGATAGCATGCATGCCTAAATACTCTTAAATGTTGCTGGGGATCCTCCTTACTTCAGAACTTCATGAATTTAGGAAATTCCTATTGAGCGAGGTAAGGATGAATTGGTACATAAGGATGAATAGGTTCATTACACATTTGATCATAGGATGAAATATTATGAGCTCCAAAAATAGATGTCTCTAGAGTTGTCATTTTATCCATTAACATCTTGATGAGGTTAGTTTATGGTGCACCCCCATAGTTCTAGGGTATTTGTTATTGTTCTGATGATGTAATGTATTGCATGTTTAAGGAATTTGAAGGTTGGGTAGATGCCACATAATGATAGTTAGTTATGAAAGGTTGAGATTATATGAGAGGAATATATCCTTGTTGATTTGGGACATAGCCTTGATTAATTGTAGTGGATACTTGTTTAGACATGGGTATGGTTATGTTTGGTTGTTGAATGTGTGTGGTTATCCTTGGACTTATAGGTGGAAGAGTAGATTGTATTAAAACTACTAAGTTGTAAAATGGAGTGGATGATATTTTACTATTTTGGTTTTCGGGGATAAGAGGTAGGAAAACCATAATAGTGAACAGAATCTCAATGATAATTGGTGTCTGAGTTATCATTGGTTGGGTTGACCCCATATTTGAAGGGTTGGTTATGGGGTTGCTGGAAATTGAATGTGATTGGGTTTTTGTTGGTGGGGTAAGACAGGCTTAGTTTTGTGCAATACTAGTAGATGGGTTTATTATAGAAGATGAGGATTGAGTTACCATATATTAGGTAGTGGAAATGGTGGCAATAAAAGCTGCACCCATAAGGTGAGTATGCATGCCATAAGGGGTTTCACTAGAAGGAACCAAAGTAGGGGAATAATTGGAAATTGAGGCAAGGTAATGTTGGAGGTAAATTGGGTTATTTTAAATAACGTTTGTGAAGTCCATGTCCCCTTGGGAAAAAATTGGGGAACATCAGGACTCTTAAAATTGTCGAGAGAGCTCTTTGCATCTGGAGTGTGCTCCATATATGAATAATAATAAAGTTGGTGGTGAGGTTGGTTTTTGTTGGCTTGGTATTTGGATTGCTACCATGTAAAGACCATGTGATAAAGTGGTGTAATTTTACAAGTTGATGGAAGATAACTCACTAACTCAAAAAGAGAGTAAAGAAGAAAAGTCAACAAGATCACACACACTAAAATTATGTTAGATCTTAAGGGTTTTTTTATCTTATTTTTGGCTTATGCCTTAAGTTTATAATTGTGAAAATCCACTTGGATTTTTAAATGGGTACTAGAAGAGGTACTCTATGGATAGTTTTATTTTGTTTAGGCTCAAAGTTTCTATGTTGGAATCAGTACATGGATTTGTATTGGGGCCTACCCCTCACTTCACATACCATAGTGTAAGGGTTTCAAGTTATTTATCAATGTATACCTAATATACAAAGTTTATACTTAGTTAACATAACTAGTTGGTTATCCCCTTGGTGACGAAATCCAAGTGGGATACCTAAGGTGAAGGTTGCCACTAGGTGATGAAATCCTAGTCGATTCCCTTATGTCAAGGTTTTGATGAGTTGATTATGTAAGTGATTTAGCATGTGTGTGAAAAGAAGTAATTGGTACATTATTGATTTACCCAATTAGTTAAGCTATGTGACTTTAAAAAATAGGCAATCAATGTATGTAATATTGAATTTAATCCCAAAAGAAAGATTCAATTTCTTTTAATGAATATATAATCTCTAAATAAAACCTAAGTGAAAGATGATGGTGCAAGTCCTAATCCAAGGATGATTTCCTTTCAGATTTTAGAAAGAAAGAAAACAATAAAAATGAATTTTCACTTTGAAAATAAAGAAATAACAATATTTTGCCTTTTTAATTAAAAAGTAATGAAAGCAAGTAATTGTGATTTTAGAAATGAAGAAGTAATAAGTTATGATTTTGAATTTTAGAAATAGAGAAATGAAATGAAAAGTATTTAACCTTTCAAAATAAATTAGATGATTTATTCACTAATTCAATTATAAATGTCCTAAAATGAATTTGAACCCAAGATAAATTAAGGATCTCACAGGGCATGATAGAATGTTTCACGATATTTTAGATAAATTTCCTTTTATTTTATGAAAACAAGTAAAACTAAATTAAAGGGGAAGGTGTAGGTGAACCTGGATATGGTTTTGTGCTCTGTTGATCTAGAAGTTGTGAGTACTCCTCTTTAGATGGGGAAGAATGACCTACAAATCAATAATAATCAAACAAATTTGAATTATTATGGTTGGTAAGTGGGTTGCCTAGTGAATGGTAGCTCTTAGAAGTATGAAACTTCACTAGATGGATGTCAACCCACTTTTTAAAATAAATTAAGTCCAAAAGATGTTGATACGAAATGATTAATTAAATAAATTAGAAATTAATTTAATAAAATGATAAAATAATTTAATATTGCTTGATTTATTTTGAAACAAACTAAGATAATTTGTATGAATGAAATACTAAGGTGATAAATGGTCAAGTTTGGTTGCTATATTTTAGTTCTGTATTATGACAAAGATTGATAAATAAGGGTTTTGATGGGTTTAAATGGTTTTTTTTTAGCTTGATATTTTTTTGAATATAAAGTTTCATAGATACCGATGTTGATCTCTATGGATTAATGTTGATTATGTAGAATCGATGTCGATCACTATGTAAAAACACAATTTTTGATTTTGGTGGAATGGTTAGGTTTTGGTGAGTTTTGAAGAGTTGTTGGGATGGTTAAAGGTTGGGATAGGATCATGAGGGTTGGAATGAAACTCAAAAATATCCAAACATATCTATTAGGCTCAAAAATATTATGGAAGGTTGATGCATGTTTTGATGGCAAAAGAGTGTTGAAGAGAAAAATTTCAACGTAGGTAGTTGGGGCTATGGGGAAGGTACAAAGAGAATAAAAGAAATAAATGCTAAGATATATAACTTTGAAATTGATTAAATAATAATAGATATTTATCTAATGTAGCATTGTTGGCTTGGAAGTGGATGACAAGCTAAGATAACTTGGATGGAGACCTAAAAGAATCTGGGAAACATAATAACACTAAAACCTTTAGTTTATCGATGGTGAAACTCCTTTATGCCTCTAAAAAAGTATCTAGTTCTTTGGTTCACATGAAAGCTTTCAAGAATGATAACTCACACTCAAACTTAGCTTGTTTAACCTCTAGAACAATGGTCCTAGGTAGACCTAAGTAATAGATGTTGGTCTAGGTCAACCGACATCAGTCAAGGGATGAGTGGTGTTGATCATCATTGAATAGGTCTAACTTACTAAAAATAGTGCTTTGTAATTAATTTTTAAAGTTAGGACCTTTTGAAATGCTTTGATTTGGTTTAAAAGAGTGTAGTCATGTAGGTATAAATAGTCTATAGAGGTTAGGGACTAAATATTAGGTCAATCAATGGTCTTAGGTGGTTAGGACCTAGGTAAATTAGTCTTAGGGTAAGGTGGCAGTGAGTAAGCATGGGACTTGGTCTTAGGGTGAGGTGTAAATAGGGATTTATTAGCTTAATTAAATAAATAATTAGATAAATATGGGTAGGTGTTAAATGGGATTTTAAGGGGATTAAGAGGTCTTTTAACCAAAAGGGTGCCAAGGGGTCGAAAGGGGTGTGTTGTGACATCTAGAACTATTGGTGTAATTTTCTAGTGTCTACAAATTTTATAAAAATACTTATTGGTGGAATAGTGATGATTGGAGTAGTTTGTTTACCATAGATGATTTAGATATAGATGTGAATAAATATCTAATTGAGATGGGTGGATAGATGATGGATATAACCTAAGGTGGGTATGACCAAAAGAAATTCAAAAAGAGGGAAAGGTAGGGTAGAAAATGTGGACCAAACAAGATGAAACCTTTATAAATTGGCTCTTGAACTAGGAGTTGGACAAGTAATTAGGAACCAATGTATACTATAAGCTACTGTAAGTACACCAATAATCAAACATAGTTAAGATTCCAAGGAAATATGAATGTAATAAACTTTAACATTTATAATCAAAGGTTATTACCAATGTGAGATTGTAATTACACATCTATAAAGGGATATTATGATTATTACAGAAAAGGCATTCAAATTATAAATATAAAATATGAATAATTATATTAAAATAACACTATTTTATGACCAAGATACTAATATACCAAAATGATATAACTTCTTAAAATATTCACAGGTTTGGAGAAGAACCAGATTTGCACATTAAGATCAACTGTAGAACAATCCATATAATTTCCTATTAATCTTAATAGCCAAGATTCTTCTCCCTTTAGGATAGGGAGGATACAAATATATATAGGATTAGGGAGGATTTGACTAATACTCCAAGTGAAGTTTAAATTTATATAACCATAAATAATATTGTGTATAAAAATATTTCAAATTATGCATGTACAAAAGTTTTTAGATAGAATAGAATTCCTTGTCTAAAATAAAATTTACATATGCTAAATAGATTAATAAATATTAGTTCTAATTTAACTAAAACATGCAAATACTTATTTATATTTAGAGTGGTGCTGATGTGGCACCTCTAGTATATGAAAATGGCTGAGTGAAAACTATAGAAATAGAAATAAATTTCTTTGCCACTTGGAGAATTGAAATTGGCCTCATTGGAGTATACATAACTACATATCTCAAAAAATGGGGACCATGGGATGACATGGCAGCACTTGTAGTTGACTACATGTTGGTACTAACCTTGATGCTCCCTTTGTGGCCTTGAGTTTTTAAAAGAATACATGTGTTGTATCAAACTCCTTATTAATAATATAAAACTTAAGTAAGGTAGGCTTGAATATTTCAATGGTTTCAGCCATCAATCTTTTGATTTCTTCCTTTGAGCTCTTAAACTCTACTCTAAAGGCTTCAGCCTTTATCACTCTATTTGTAGAAAAATTGTTTAGCTAAAATATCTTATCATTATTTTTATGTATAATTCCCTCAACTTCCTCCTTAAAGCTATTTACAACTATTTTAAGGAGTGTCTCAAAATTAGGTATGTTGACCAACTCTCTAGTAGAGGGTATCACATCAGTGACCCTCATATCTTTCAAAATTTATAAGTCATTATTATGAATTGAAAAATGTCCCATCAACTCCTTCCCCTAATTCCACTTAAATACATCATCTTTTTTTGAAATTACATAACTTAGGCCCCATGCAGTATCTTGGCCACACATCAGGTTCAGATGATTGAATGTACTTCTTATTAAACACTAAATCAAAAATGTAAGCCTTTTCTTAAAATCTTTTAGGTGTTTCCATAGTTTGAGAACCTTTATTTTATCATATTGGATCTCTCCTATAGAGACTCAAATGTTATTCAAAATATTATACAACCTAGTGGCTGCACTTTGTACATTGTCTACAATTTACTAGTTGGTATGAATAATTTGTCTTTGCAATAATCTCTATTGTGCCTCCTCCTTAATTTTTTTAATTTATTTTATTTCTTTTCCAATTGAATCCACAAAAGAACAAAAATATTTTGTATATTTTTTTGAATTAGTTGGATTCTTCTTAGTCTTTTTGGCTAAGGGAAATACATTTTCTCTTTGTTCAAACTCTATTCTTCCCTTGTATTCATGTTCACCACCTTCCTCTTCTTCACCCTCTAAATGGTTCCACTCTATTTATCAAATCAAGTGGATATTGTAGGTAATTCTCTCATAAACAAATTATTTATCTCATCCCTTTAGCCTTGCATCTTTTTAATCCATTTGGGAAAAATAAATTCTCCTTCTTCTTCTAGTTGACTTAGGTCTTTAGAGGTAGGGGTGGAATGATTATTGGAAGGGGAGTTATTTTTCTAGGTGATAATGAATCACTTATTTTAATTGGTAATTGTAAGGGTGGATAAATAATTATTTTCCATGGTGAGGCTTCACTCTATGGGGTGACTTCAACCACATATTTGGTCAAGCATGGCATTTTTACAATTATCATTATGGCTAATTGTACCGGTATATATTGTGGCAAGGTTATCTCTAATTGAGATAAATATGTCAATAATATTGGAGACCTTTTATAATCAAAAATGGAAATTGAAACCAAATTCTCAAAATAGACTCTTTTTATTAGAGTCATTATTGGTGTAGATGTTGAAAGAATAAAAGAATAACCTAAACTAGATAATGGTGGCCTTGAAATAGATGGAGATAAATATGTAGCTGAAGTATTACAATAGTAATAAAATAAGCAAGGGAAAAAACTACCTTATTAATGTTATTCCTTTCCTTTTTAATGAGGATATACTAGTCTAAAGTTCTATCTGGAGTTTCTTCTTCTTGTAAACTTCATAATCTCATTACTTTAGCCTTTTATAATTCTACTTCCTCTTCTACTTTGTCTTGGGTTCCCTCCTTACTTGACCTTTGCTTTGGTCATTTCATAATTTATGAATTACATTATTCCTCATCCGTGGCATAGTCTACTAAGGGTATTACATATCCATTTATTTTTCTTATATTTCCTCTTAATGGGATCTTTTAGGAGTTACAAGACATGATGATGGTATTTAATCTAGTTGTTAAATTTTGGAGGAGGATGGAAGAACTTTGGAATTTTTTTTATAAGTGACTATGGGAAAATGATAAGTGAAGTGGATGATGAAATGAATGATGACACCCTAGTAGTAGGGATTACTCCTATGGCTGGTGGTAAAGGAATGGAAAATGGAACAACATTGGTGGAAGGAATAATGGATGGAGATGAACTTGGTTGAGGGTATGGAGGAGTGGATTAGAGAGATGAGAAGGAAGCTTGTAGAAATTCTAGGAGACTAACCTATGTAGGTTTTGTAATTGGAGGAAGAGGTTCCATAGAGAATGTGTTATTTTGCCTATCTTGAGGAGGTGTAATCCTCTCAACTGTAGTAGTTGTGCCCAAAATGATATTAACAGCTAAATGTGTGTGGAGAAGATGGGGACTAGGGAGACCTCTAAGAATTTTATTTCTAAATTTTGAGGTTTTTCTCTTTTTAACTGTTGGACTCTCCCTCTTATATGTTTGTTTCTTCTCCTATATTTGAGGGAGGCTAGTCTTCTTCTACTAGGTCTTAAGGCTGTGTTGGGTGCCACTGATGAATCTAGGCTTGTTATGCCTACCTTACCATTTCATTTGTCTATTTTTTAGTGATATTTAGGTCATATTGAATGGTTTAGTCAATTGTCATGGACATTATTTTGTCTTCCATATGTGTCCACACTTATGAATCATCTAATGTATTCATTAAGATAATATCACACTCATACTCTTGGTAAACATATGTAATGGTTACCCCCTTCTTCTCCTTAAGGGATTGAATATAATTATTTACTTTTCCTTTAGGGTCCCATTCCTTGAATTGGGCCACCTTAAATTATAATGGGATTTTATTTTCCCAGTCTGGTTGAAGTGTGACCTCACCACAAATTAGAGTTGTCTTATTATTAGAGGGGTATTATAATAATAGGCCTGATGTTTAAGGCCAAGTTATTAATTTATACTATTGTATAATTTGCATGCCCCCTCTTTCTTAGTAATCTTGTCTATAACATGGCATGGTAAAAATAGAGGGGGTACACTTATTCCTATAATTTTGATTATGGTACAATCTAGATAGTACTAGTAATCCCCCAACTTTGCAATTCTTCTTTTCAAATTCTTATATATTTTAGGAATTTAAGTGTCATGGATGACTTGATAAACCTAAGGATAGATTTCCTCATAAATCCTTGTGATTTCATTCTAGTATCTATAGACAAATATGAAATAATAGTCTTCACAGATTCTATTATCAATATATTATGTTGATGGCTACCATAATTTTCCATGTGCTCTATAGCTATCCCAAGGATTATATCCAATATAAATGACATCATATAAAAGTTACCAGTAGCTAGACTTTATTCATATTTGTACATTTGGGTCTTCAATTTGATATTGATTATCTCTCTTAGGGCTACAATATTAGTAGAAATTAAGGGAATGTATAGTAATGGGACCCTTTCCACCTATACATAGGTTATGATAGTAAAACAATACAATATATGCAAAAGGTCCATGGTATTTAGATACCATGCCTAATTTGATGATGTTATTGGAAGAAATGGCCCCCTCGGGGTTCAATATTTGGCCTTTCACTAGCCATTGTTTTAATTTCCCTTCTACAGTGTTGTGATCAAGAAATACATTGGCAAAGATTTAATTATAAGCAACCTCATTTACTATGAGCCTAAGGTACCTCTCAAATGCCCTTCCAAAAATATATACAATTGCATTTTTTCCATATTTTGAGGTGTAAATAGTCTCCATAACAAGTACCATTGAAAAAAAAATTATTAAGCAAATCAATACATGACATTACCTCTAATTTAACTATTTCTTGATGGATTCCCATGGTCTTAATTGGTATCAAGTCATCAATGTATTATTTATCCTCCTGAGATAATCGATCATGTGAAGAGTATGGTGTTATAGATTTGATTGCATTCCAAAGGGTTGAGTAATATGGAAAATTAAAATCTAGGGAACTCTTATAAAATATTATGTTAGTATACTTAGTACATAAAATAATAGATTATACAAAAGGAGCCTAGATACATGGTGATTCTTGATAATCCATTCATTAATATGGGCTGTGAAATTACTTTATAAACTATTTGAACTCTCTTCAAAAATTTGTTGAGAAAATTAGAGTTTTTGGTCACTAGAGATCTTTAAATTACAATGTTCACTTGTAGATTAATGGTGAATTCACTTGAATTTACTTATATGTTTCATGTATTTCCCAAATTCTATGCATAAAATCCATAATTCATGTGATATAAATGTGAATAAAAACTTTTGATTTATTCTTATTTTAAATTTAAATACACTAGTCAGCTTTGGTGGGTTTGTGTTTTCCATATGGCAACTTTTCATTAACTGATGCATGTCCAGTCACTTCTTTGAGATATATGTCAATTTCTCATTCACCAACTTTTACTTTATTATTCAATTTATCTATTTGAATTTAGGCCATGCATTTACTAGATCATAAAACTTGTATATTTCTCACTTACTCAAGTATTTGGACATATGATCTTAATTTATATGTTCCATGGTTTCAAGTTAATGAAATTAGACCATTTGGAGTGGTATTAGGACTGTAGGAACTTTGAGGCTTGGAACCTTGACTATTTTGAACTTTGAACTATGTACATCCCTGGAAATGATTTGAGTAGATGGAATGTTGATATTTTGCATGATATCAATGTTAAAGACTCATAATCTCAAGACCATTAAGATATTAACTTTGTTTTTAACTTATATGGTTTTGGGTTAACAAAATTATGCTAAGTGTTGTTGAAATCTTAGAGATCAAAACCTTGAGGACATTAAACTAATGGGCCTCAAGCCCATTAGACTTTTTTTAAACCTTCTATGTTATAGGTTAATGGAAATTTTCCCCTTGTTGAGCTCTTAGAACTACATAACTTAGGACCATTAGATGACTAAATTTTATTTGAACTTTCATGGTCGTGAGTAATGTGGTTACGTTGCATGGTATTTTCTCAAGGCTAAGAAAACTTGAAGACTTAAAATTTTCTTTGAAGAAAAATTTATCCTGACTAAATGTGGTTAAACCATGTGGAAGTAATGTGGTAACCCAACTCTTGATAAAGTATGATAATTTTTTATAATTGTGGTAGTTATAAGTAATGTTATAATGCCATCTATCGAGGTCTTAAAGCTTCGAAACTTCAAAACATTTATAATTTTTTAAAAGTTGAAGGACTCTAGATAACATGATCTTACTACTTATCCCTATCTTGGATAATAATTGTAGGGCCAAGATGTGAATATTTTTAAGTCCTTGTCAATAGTCCTATGAACATACAAAAATTAACAAAACACTGGGTTGGGACATATTAGTTTAGTTGGTCCATAAAAATTATAAAGTTAATTTTCAAGAAGAATTATAAAAACCCAAGGTTTAAAATAAATCAAAATGGATGTTCAACCTTTGATTTTCATAATTTTAACTTATCTAAATGTAGACATTGAGGGGAACCTTAGTCTTTTGCATATTAAAATTAATATCATGGATGTCTAAGGCTTATAGGTCCTTAGGGTACTCAAACTATATTGGATCCCTATTTGATTTCAAAAAATGGGATGTGTGTGTTAGGGCACAACACAATGTAAATGGTAATTATTTTGATCTACAATAGTCTTATAATGTCACTAATGTTTTAATATTTAGTTGAATGTGATACATGGGAAACTATGTAAGTTATTGTTGTGTACAATCAATTGAGTTGTATTTGACCCACACACAAACATATATATGTATATATATATATATATATATATATATATATATATATATATATATATATATATATATATATATATATATATATATGTATGTATGTATGTATGTATGTATGTATGTATGTATGTATGTATGTATGTATGTATGTATGTATGCATGCATGCATGCATATGTATGTATATATATATATATATATACATATGCATGCATGCATATGTATATATATGTATATATATATATATATATATATATATATATATATATATATATATATATATATATACATATGCATGCATGCATACATACATACATACATACATACATATATATATATATATATATATATATATTCACATATATATGTATGTATCTATATATCTATGTATCTACACACACATGTATGTATATATATACATACATACATATATAGATATATGTATGTATGTATGTATGTACACACACATGTGTATATCTATACATGTGTGTGTGTGTGTGTGTGTGTGTGTGTGTGTGTGTGTGTGTGAGAGAGAGAGAGAGAGAGAGTATAAAAATAGAAAGATGTACCTTGCATTTAAATTATTCAATGTTGATTTTATATGTCATGATAATGGTTGGAATAATATATTGAAGGAAGAATTATTTATTATATACATTTTCTAGTCAATTGAAGCTTTATTCAAGAGTAATATGTTTTTTATTTTCTCCAAGACCATGTATTACCAACCATTGTAGTTAGGTTTTTTATATGAAGTGTCATTCATACAATTTACACCATTTAATTATAGTTTATATAGAACAACTAGCTAAAAACTTGAATAATAATATAAGTTTTAAAATTACATGTTGGGATTAGCATTATCAAATTAATATATCAGTCTTCTAGTAAATTCTAATTATATAGATTAAACTTAACTCAACTAAATACCATGTGTCTATTAGAATAGCATATTATTGTTAATTCATCATAGGATATTTGTCATGTGAGATTGTTGTATAGCATAACTCACATAGTTTAGGTTTTTATTTTTTTTATTTTTATTTGGGATTTTATAATGCTAAGATCCTACTTCTTATGAACTGGTTTGAGCTATAAATATAGCTATGCAACCTTTGGTTTTATTAATAAAAGTTATATTTCTATCATATTTGGTATCAGAGCTATCTCTAAACCTAATATAAAATTATTGAAGAGAGGAGCATGTGCACTCTCTCTCATAGTGTATAATTTCAAAACCAATGAGCTATTTAACATTTCATGAATGTAGATCTAGCTCCTGCATTATATTTGCATATCTTAGTGATTCAGTTGTCAGATCTACATAACAAGGAGAGTTGGCTTTATCATTTTCACAATGTATTTGTATTCTATTGAGGACATTATAGTCATCCATAGAGTAATAATGCATCCTCCTATGAGTTCCTATGTTGAATTTCATAAGTGAAAAAATTGGTCATAGAAAAAATTCCTTGCAACTCGGTCAAAGTTGGATCTATGTATTGGTGCATTGGATATGTGGATTTAACTCATTTTTTTAGTTGAAATAGATAAAATAAAACTACCTATTCCATCACAAAGGTATCACTATAAATATTATAAGCATAATTCATTCCATCCTGAGGTGAGAGAGAGAGAAATTAGGTAGAGGGGCTTCCAAGGGAGTAAAAATTTGGTTGGTATCAAATTGGACTATAGTGTGGGTTTTTACAGTCATATTTAAAATCCCTTAGTCTTGTATTAAGGTGATGAAAGGAATAAATGTGTCAAAATTATCCCAAATCATTGCATATCATGCTCAAATAAGCAATACCATGTTTAACTTTAAAACTACCATCCAAATCATCGAATCCACCTTAAAAGGGGTTATATCATCCAAAGTATGTGATTCTAACTCATATTAAACATTGAAGTTGCTTATAGGTCCTAAATCTACCTTTTGATACACAAAACCACCTTTTAAAACTAATATTCTTTTTTTATTTGATAAAAAAATCAATCAAAACTGATTTTTCCAACCCCATGATGTTGAAAAAAAGTATGGTTTTTTTTTTAACATTTGAATAATAGTTTTGTCTTTTAGAGATTTTATGTGATGCATGGGGGAGTTGTAAACTTTTTTTTTTCTAAATAAGATGTCTAGAGTTCAAATCATGAGTCTCTAATTTTAGTCAAAATTATATTTATGCAAAAGATAAAATAGGGAAAATTGCAAATAAGAGGGTTATTCAAAATATTTTCTTCATCTAAACAAATTGGAAAAGGTGTAATTTGTCATTCAAATACGCAGGAGGGGATATCTTTATTTTTATTATTTCCATTACAATTTTATTTTCCATACTTTTTAAATTATAATTAAACATTGGTATAATACAAAAACACAAATAATGTATATCACATAATTCATAATGTTCGGTGCAATTAATTCATCTGGTACACTTTTAGGTGAAATGTCATCATGAATTAAGCTAATAAATACATAGAATAATATATATAAATTAAATGTGTAAGAATCATCCCTATAAATCATTAGAGAGAAAAAAGGTTCACACATTTTCATTAACACATCCCTTTGTTACCCATTCACCATAAATGTTAGGCATAAATCCTAATAGGTGAATATTCTAATTATATAAGGAATTTACACCCTCACATATTTAATTCCATCTAAGTAATTTAAATGTATCAAATGAATCCTTTTCATGTATTATATTGGTTTCACATACCACCTTGATCTTACGGACCTTAACGTATTTTTCACATACTGATAGGTATATCGAAAGGATGAGCTTCTTACACATACTGATGAGTAAATATGAAGGGCACACATATAAATAGGTGTGGTGTATTAGATTGATGGTATATATAAAATAAAACATATTTGGAGTGATAAGGAATCAAAACATCTCCCTTTTTTATATTATTCACAATGGCTAAAAATGGTCTCAAATTATTTCTGCTAGACTCTCAGCTTTTATGCAATGACAAATATGTTGCATAGAAAATTCAAATGAAAAATATCTAGAATTTGAGAAAAAATTTCCAATTTTAGTGACACATTCACTTGACATTCCTATGGCTCTAATAATCCATTTAAGTTTGACAAGGCAAACTAGAAATAAGAATTGGTTATAATTTTTGTAGTATCATATGAGGTACAACCCCATATCCATGAGACCACAACAAATAATTAATCTTGGGATAATATCCAAACAATGTATGAGGCCAAAAATGAAAATAAAATCTATGCTTATATATCTAGCTTCAATAACTCAAATTAAGTCTAGGTGAAAAAGTAGAGGATTTTCTTAGATGTATTACAAATCTAAGGGATTCACTCCAAACATTGGGTGAGTAAGTTATAGATAACTCTATTGTACCAATTATCATGAAATTAGTGCCACCCTTATATAGAATCTTCAAAAACTATCATTTGAAAATTTGGTTAACATGTCGCAACATGAAGAATCCATTCATGCATAATAATAATAAGAATATGTTCTTTCTTATCATCAATATAAATGGAATAAACCCATAAAGTCTTATAAATAACCCCTTAAATAATGTCATCAAACAAATCCACAAGGGAATATATATATATATATATATATATATATATATATATATATATATATATATATATATATATATATATCATTTGTAGTATAAAATGCCATGAATTAAAATATTGCTAGTATAGTTCCTTCACATAAGGATCGTCAAGTAAAAATAATCCTAAAAACCAATAATCATCATATAAAAACAAAGGATTTATTATATGTTTCACACTCTCATGAAGAATCAACTTCACCAAGTTCTATTTGGTATGTCAAATCTAGTGCAACTCAATCTATGAATGATATAAATTAAGTGTTCTATAGTTTGAGTGAGACCCCTCATAAAAATAATGTCTCTTTAGGTGATGATTCATCCTATCATATTTAAGTCATTGGTAACATCACCTTACCACTTTTACAACATGGCTACATATCTCACATCCTAAATGTCCCAGAACTCACTAAGAATCTTATTTGTCAGTGAATTACTTGATCAAAATCTAAAGGTTAATTTTGATTTAAAAAGTGATAAAAATATGTGCCTCATCAAAGATAAGTCAAAAAAATCAAAAAATATTGCATGAGAATCTAGAGTTGGGATAATTTTACAACTTTTCTTTTTTTATAAAAATAATTAGGCAATTATGATAAAGGATTCAAACTTAGATAATTTATGCCATCAAAGATATGGGCATGTGAGTTTTATATGCATGGTTTCACTCAAAAATCATAATATGGTAAGAGGAATTCATCAATTGAAAAATAATATAGATATCTACCCTAGTTTTCTATGATGGAAAAATACAGCATCATTTAGAAATAGTACATTTATATCTTCAATAAAATTAGATTTGGTGCATACCAATATTTATGGATAAATGAGACCTAGGTTTCAATATTTTTTTTCTCTTTATTGATTATTACTCACTCAAAATGTGGATATACTATTTAAAGATAAAGGAATGATAATTTAGCATTTTCAAAGAGTCAAAAACCATTATGTAAATACAAACTAGTCATAAAATCAAAGCTATCTTCTTAGATAGATGGGGGAATACACCAGTAAAGCATTTTTTTCCTATTTGAAAAAACATGGTATTCACTAAAAATGACTCCATCTTATAATCCACAAAATAATGGTGTTCTATAAAGGTAGAATCACACTATCATGGAAATGGTGTGTTGTATGATTGAGGATTCATGTTTTTCATACACATTTTAGGCATAAGTAGTAATAATAATAGTCAATCTATTAAACATGTCACCTAATATAGCTCTTCATGGGGTAACTCCGCATGAAGCATGGACATGGCATAAACCCTCAATATCTCATCTTTAGTTTTTTTGGATGTAATGCATATATACATGTTACTCAAAATAAGATAAAAAATGGATAACAAATCCATGGCATAAATCTTCTTATGCTATAGTTAAAAATCAATGGCTTAAAAAATTATGGATCTAAAAACAAGTAAAATAGACATAAGCAGAGATGTTGAGTTTGATGAGAAATATAAGAACTGCCTACATTTCATACACTCACCTGATTTAAAAATAAAACTTGTAGATGATAAAATCATTGATTATTATAGTGATGATGTGTATAATGGTGATGATCAGTTAAATACTATAACTCCACCACTCACAAAAATAATTGACCATGTGCCTAAATATTATATGAATACAATACAAGATGCTAAACTAGATGGAATTAAAGAAACATCCACCATTAGACCAATGACTTATCCCATGACTAGATAAGAGATCAATTTGGACCTAATGATCATGTTGATGAATCAAAGTATCCCTCTACAATTTATTAATCGCTGAATTAAAAACCTTGGATGAATGACATGAATAAAAAACATCAATCATTGATGAAACATAACACATGGTAGTTTGTATATCTTCTATTAGAGATTAATCCATTTAGTTTTAAATGGGTTTTCAAAATAAAATACTAAGTAGATGGAATTATTTACAAGCACAGGTCATGAATCATAGCAAAAGGGTATTCTCAGAAGTAATCCATTGACTATCAAGAGACTTTTGATCATATAGCTAATATAAATACTATCAAAATGATATTTGCTTTGGTTGCTTAGTTTGGATGGAAATTACACCAAATGGATGTGAAAAGTGCCTTTATAAATGGAAATATATAGGAAGAAGTCTACATGATTCAACTATAATGTTTTTTCACACCTAACACATAAGGAAAAGTGTGCAGACTCATCAAATCATTGTAATGTCTCAAAAGGTTCCCTGATCCTAGTATATAAAACTTTCATGAACATCTCATTCAACATGAATTACATAGGAGTCCATATTATCTAAATATATACCTTAAATAATAAGTGGGGTATTATTATTGTTGTTATATATGTTTATGGTTCTATTCATCATTGTAATTTTAGTGAAGGTGATTGATGCAATGAAGAAAGATCTCAACTAATCATTTGACATAAAAAATCTCAAGCTAATCTACTATTATCTTAGACTGGAAGCATGTAAAAATGAGAACCACATACTTTTTCCCCAAATGAAATATAATAAGAAATTTTTGATGAATTTTATATCATGTATAGTAAACCTATTTCTACACCTATGGAGATAAGGCTTGAGTTATGTTTTACAGATCCAACAACACAATTTAAAAAATTGCTAGTATTAGTTGATTAGGATTCTAATTTAATTTATCTATACTAGGCCAAACATTAGTTATGTTGTCAGCTATCTCTCATGGTTCATATATGAGCCAATAATGTCTCATTTTAAATTATAAAAATGTATATTGAGATATATAAATGGTGCAATAGACTATGGCCTAAAATAAAAGAAGGGTGATCAATTCTTATTGATAGGATATTCAAAAATAGATTATGCAATTAATATTGATTATATGTTTTCTTTCTTGGATCTAATCCTATATAATGGGGGAGCCAAAAAAAAACTTTGTTTCTTGGTCTTCTATTGAACCATAATATGACACTACAAGAGGAGTTATTTGTGAAGTGATATGGTTACGTCACATACTTAAAATATTTGGAGTAATATAAAAGTAACCTATCATTCTATATTTTGACAATGAATGTGTTCTTAAACTTGTTCATAATCCAATGTTTCATGAACACACCAAACACATTGAAGTAAAAGTACATATCATACATAAACATGTTCAACATGACAACATCCAGCTCTAGGTTTACTTGATAGAAGAACAACATGCATATTTCTTTACCAAGTCACTTACACAAGATAAATTTGAGGCATTCATAGAATCTCTCTCTTGTTCACTTTATACCATGATAAATTAAGGAGGATAATGTTAGAATAAAATGTTATAGTTAATTCATCATAAGATATTTTTCATGTGAGGTTGTTGTATAACACAACTCACATAGTTCAGATAATTTTTTTATTAATTATTATTTGGGAATTTACAACGCTAAGATCCTAATTTTTAGGAATTAGTCTGAGATATAAATATAGTTATGTATATTTGATTTTATTAATGGAAGTTATATTTCTTTCACAAGTTATTGTATAGACTTATATAACATTGTTTGATTCTCTATAATTATTAGAGAGTTAAGATTTTTTTAAGTCATATTGTTTGAATGATTAATGAGATGTCTCTAAAGAGCAATGTTAATGATGGAAAGAGCAACGAGTGGGAGTTTTGAACTAGGAGGTGGGTGGGAAACTACATATAAGGATGAAGGAGGGGGAGAGAATGATGAGAAATATGACTAAGGGTGAGAGAGTTTGGTGTTAGTTCTACATATAAATAGGGGTCTAACATTGACGTAGGAGAAGGAGAGATTCTCAAGCCACATCTTATGGCTAGGGTTTATAGTTCTCACATGGCTTGGGAAGCATTATGTTAGTTCTAAAGGAATAAATTTTGAGAGGTAGACAATGGGTCTACTAAGAGGATGTTGGATAATGGTGACGACCCAGTAGAGGAGCAAACATGTTGGCTTAGTCCTTGGGAGGGCCTTCACCTTTTATGATAAGTTTCAAGTAAGATAGAGATTGATTGGTATCCTATATAACCCTTGGTTGCCTAGATTTTATAAGTTCCTACTTCATATCATTAACCTAGTGGTTTATCGATGGTACAATATTGGTGCTAATTATTTTTGTTGGGTTTGGTTTGGTGCTTTAAATGGGAATAGGAATAATCAATATAGGGAATGTCATAGGTTTTCCTATGTTATTTTGGTATTTTTTGGAATGAATACCTATTTGGGGTCTTTATATGGGGTGGATGATGGAGGATTCCACCTCAATATTGTATTTAGGGGAGATATGGGTGCTAGAGGAACCTATTCCCCTATTTCATTGAGTGGCATGGCTATTAGAGGATGCAAGGCTTTAACCCCACTTGAATTTCTGAAAAATGAAAGACCCTAATTTACTATGGTTAGATTTATCTATTTAAGAGTGGATGTTAGAGGAATCCACCCTATTTTGGATGAAGCCTCTTTGGGGGTTGTGATAGTCTACAAAGATTCTACTCCTGGTGGATCCTTTTTATGTAGGGTAAGCCTCTAAAAAGTAATACCAAAAGACATTTTATTCTCTAGTTTTAATCTCTATATAACTTATTTGATTATTTTAAGGTTGTGGGAACCTTTGGTTTTATTTAGTCATGTATACACTCATAAAGCACACAAGGACTATGTATGGAGGGTGAAAAAATGATTTGTAAAAGTTGTGAAGTTTAGTGGGAGTTAAAGCCCACTTCTTTTGATTTGGTAGTATGGAGGTTAGATGAAAGACCTAAGTGGTAGAAGACTTTTTCCTCCTCTATATGGTCTTCTATCATGTAGTGTCCTCAAGAATGATATGATGAAGGGTGTTATCCCTTTGAGTTTCATTGCTTTGCTTCATCTTTTTGTACTCAAGGTTGGGGACCCTTAAAAACCTAATTTGTGGGTATCCTAAAACCCTCATGCTCAATGTTTAATGGTTGAGGAAGCCTTAAAACCCCCTTGATTTGAATTTTAAAGGTTATGGATCTAAGTGGGAAGATAATCCCACTTATTATTTAGCTATGCAAAGAACCCAAGTGGTGGAAGACCTCCTTTCTAGTTGAACTTATGATCTATAGTTTGTTCCTTATTGTGTTTCGCTAGTTAATAGGATCCTCAAAACCCATTTTTTTTCCAAGATCATGTGTACCTTTAATTCACTTTTAATTGATTACAAGAGCCTCAAAACCCCCTTGTTATGCTTTGATAAGGTTGTGAATCTTACTAGGAAGATAAGTTCACTCCCTGTAACTCTACTGTATGGAGGTTGTGCAAAAGTCCCAGGTAGTGGAAGACCTTCTTCTCTGATGGATATTTTGGTTTATAGTTCCCTCAGATAAGACACAAATAAAGGAGATAGCCCTTTTATATTCACTATTTAGTAACATATTTATGTACTACAGGCTACGGGACCCTTAAAACCCTTTATTGTGGGAACCCCTAAAACCTTCATGTTTTCTTGTCTTGCCAAGATCATAGGTACCTTTATTCTATTTTATAAAGGTTGGTGGAGCCTTCAAAACATCTTGGATATTCTTGGTTGTTAGGGGGATCCTTTTTAACCTCATTTTTATACATTGGATATGGGTCCAACAATCAAAACCCTCACCTCCCTAGTTCATAGATCCAATTTCAAAAGCATTTTACCCTATCAAATTAAAAAATGATCTTTGTACAAGGATAATAAACATAGGATAAGTTCTATTTTAATTGTATAATTATGGCATAGTTGTATGTTTTTTTGTAAAAACATTAGTGTCTTTGATGAATTAGGAAAAAATTAATGTTTTGTGATTATAGATTTAAACTTGACAAGTTTACTATAATGTTAGTTTAATAAACCTTAAGGTTATGAATAAAATTTATACCTATTTTTTAATTACCAACCAATGTTGAAAGGAAGTTTTCTTCATTACATTAAGAAGGGCCTAAAGTCCCTCTGATGTGAGAACCTGTAACAATTCAAAATGAGTTAAGATAATTATGTCAAAACTTGGAAATATAATTAGAAGATATCTTTGTAGTGTAATTATGAACTAGAAGTATTATTATTTTACTACATAGTTTCATATGATTAAGTGATTACTCATCAGAAAAAAAAATTCATCATGATAAGAGGAATTTACATTTCTATTCCTATCTATAGAAATGTGTTAAGTAATTTAGATGGAAATAATTGAATGCATATTATTGTCAAATATATTATTTTTGGTTAGTACAAACTATTATAAGATGTGACTTCACATTTAGAATAGATGATGAAGTAGCTATATTTTTCATGAATTTCTCGTGTAATATAGACTAAATTGTGAAAAAGTCCCTCATCTTTTATTTACTAGTGAATTAAATTATTTTGATCAATTATACCAAAATATGTATTATGCTAATTCTAAACCCCTGAGGAAACATATAATTTAGTTCCAATTATGTGTTTGGTGTAAGTTTAGTATTATGCTATATAAGATTCAAACCCTTTTACGATTTCTCGATTCAAAAGGCATTGTTTTGATCTCAACCCATTAGAAAATAGTTGAGACTTTATATAAAAGTTAGTCTGGAATCAACTATTAAATCCCTCAATTATCCTATTGATCTCTTTAAAAATGTATTCATTAATTACTAAACATAAAGTGGTTTTTATGAGCTTTGATAGTATGGAATACAATTTAAAAAAAAAATCTAGTGATAATATAAAAAAAGATATGCATTGATTGCATTAAGAGTATAAGTGCTTAAAAACTTGTTTATCTAAAAATTAGTGTATATGGAATCGAAGCCCAGAGTTTGGTTTTCTTTGCCTAATAAAATTATATTTTATTAGATTAAGACCTTAAATTACTTGTTCGAGTATGTTCTAAGACTAAAGATGACTTGACAAGTATGACCCTAAGGCATGAGTTCCTAAGTGGTCTTAATTAAGCATAATCTTACTAAGGATCAAGTCTTTGAAAAACATTATGCTAAGCATATTATTGTAATTTATTTATTTATTTATTTATTTACATAAGGTATTTATATAGTATATCAAGCTATTTTATGTTACTATTTGTCTAAATTTGGATTAAATAATGATTTAACCTTAATTAAGATAATTGAATAAAATAAATTAGAGTGTTGTAAATGTAATTTAAATAAGAAGAATGAAAGTAAATAACTAAATTTTACAAGGAAAAAATGATTGTAAGAAGAATAAATATGAAGGAAAATGAGAAGTTTAGCTATTTCTACTTGATTGTTGACAATGTTAATTGATAGACAATTAAAACCAAAAATCAAGAAATATGATGCAAGTTCCCAGAAATTGGACCTGGGTTTGGATAAGGACAAAATCAATAGATAAAGAGATGATCAACTCAAAATTCTATATTACTTGGTTTATCTTTTATTTATTTTTAAATAATAAATTAGGTCGTGTTCACTTGTGACAGTCTAAGTTGGCTCTTTATGCACAATTTTTTGTCATAACCCATAAAAGTCAAATTAATAAAAAATTTGAATTTTATGATTATAATATCTTATTCCAAAAAGATTAAAAACACAAGAAGGAGATTCACTATAATCTACCTAGATATTTTTTTATAATAAGTCTAAACTAAGGATAAGTGTCTTATAGACGTTCCATCAAGTGTTATCGAAATGAAAACTACAATTTTTTGAGCCTTTCATTTTATATCCAAATCATAATAAAAAGTAATGTTAATAATACTTTCATGGGCATTTATAATTTGATGTAAGTTTGGAAAACTTGTTAAGGTTTTAGAGTAAGAAGAGTAACATCCTTTAATAGTTATAAATTCCCACACCCAAGAATGTTTGTATTTAAAAATGATTCTTAAAAGGACCATTTTTTGGTAAATAAGTCAAAAGAAGTGTTATGCACAATTTATCATAATGCGTATCATACTATAATGAGTTTGGAAGAAAATAATGAGAAATTACCTACTTGCAAACATATTCTTAAATATATTCTAGTATGTAATAATCTCATTATATGCTAAGGAAATTATTCCAATGTCACAGGTAATGAAGAACATCATGTTAGACCATTAAATTATGAATCAAACATAAGAAATGTAAATTTTGAACTCCATGTCAATGTCATTCTCTAGACAAGACACTTAATTGATTACTTAAAATCCCTAAGACAAATTGGCCTAAATTATCAAAATAATAATAAATTAAACAAGTATTCATTTAAACCAAATTTCAATAACTCTAAACAAATATAATCATATTAGGTTAACCTGATATCACTTTCATTGACATTCATAATGATTGAAACTGATGCTCAAATGAAAGCTAAAATTCTACTAAGGCAACTTCAACATTAATAGTTCACTCACATAGGAAAAACCATGCTTAATCAAGGTACATTTAATTTTAAAGCATTTTTACACTTTTGAAAGAATATACCACTTCCATGTAAAGTATATTTACCGTCACACCTGCAATTGAGTCTAAAAAGAACATCACAAATTAAAAAAAGTCCCCCACATAATAAACTTCACTAAAATTAGCAAATAATGGTAATGTAATATCATACAAATCACAACACATATCTACCATTCATTACATAAATATTATTGAAAGAAAACATGAAAAGTTCCATTTGAATAATTACAATCATGCCACTAGAAATAATTTTACACCACTGGTTGGAAGGCCACTATTTTATTTTGTGGTTAATCCATGACCTAAGTTTAATTCAACCAATAACTTATTGATGTGGTCACATAAGTACATGAACATGATAATAGGTTATTATAATAGTTAAAAGTGGAACTAATTATAATAATACATTTACTGACCTCAAGTAATAATAAAATATAATATTTAATAGATAATAATAAATAAGGTATGGATTACCTCTACATTTGCATAGGTTATTGCATAAAGATCAAAACCAATATTATTTTTTTGATTGATATGATTTTAGTGGGATCCTTACCCAATATGCTTTTGACTAGAGCTCCAACCAATCTGGGACATAATCAGGGGCCCAAATCCCTAAGTACACAAGTACTATAATTACAAATAATGGCCACAACTAGCCTGATAATACTAATGAACGACCATAAATATCATGAGAATACCATCAACATCTATAACTAACCCTAGAATACCAATGATCAGCCACAACCATCCTCCAATACCATCTAAGATTTGAACCTAGTATAGTTCCAATAATCTGAATGGAACCATTAGTATTTGGTAGGGTTCTAAAGCAAACCACTAAGAGGCTAGAAGGCTTAGGGGTTATTTGGGCTACAAGAGGTATATAGTGGCTATCTAGTTTGTTAACTTACACTAGGCTATAGATAAACTTGTAAAATAGGTTGGGGATAGTATAAAAAAGCATATAAAGTACACAATAACCTCTAGTGGATCCAACCATAATAAAATAAGTGGTTAAAACTATACTATTATTTGCATAAACAATATGAAAGAAATAATACTGAATGAAATGAGATAACCAATGAAATTTAAATCTAGTAATTAAAGCACATTGAGGCTAAATGAAAAATGTTTTTCACAATAAAGACATTTTAAAGCAAAGGTTCAAGAGCATACCTATTCTATATTTGAGTTATCCTTCCAATTCAATACTATTTTTATCTATCAATGCAATGTTCTAGTTTTTAGCAAGAAAGAAAGAGAGTGTTTGAGAAAGTTTTTTAGTGTGGTTTGAACATGTATATCTCTACTTATGTAACGAGAAAAGATTCAAAAGAGAGAAATGGTAATAAAAAAAGGAACATATTAAGCCATGAAATTATTCTTTAAACATATACAAATGCAATAAACTTTAGAAAGTACTCGAAGCAATATACCAAAACAATTATTTCACTAAAAAAATTCAAACCTAGAGTTTCAATTTCCATAGAAAAGTGCCCTCAGATCAATCTCAATGATGAAGTGTAGATGTTCTAGCAACCAAGAATATAATCTAGGAAGTAATCTAGGAGGAAGACCAAGCTAGGTACGAGCTGAAGTCCAAACCAAGAGCTAATAACAAAGGAGGAAGTGAAGTGAGAACTTGCAATAGTATAAGAGATCCAACCAAGTGCATAAATTAGATGCAATGCCAAATTTAGGAGCTTGGGATCAAGACAACAAGGAATCAATAATAACTAAGAGTAATGGAGTCTCCAAGTAAAAGTTTAGCAACATATGGGATTCTCTATCCCCAATAAAGCTCAAGAGTGCCTAGGATGAACCAAAAGAGATTCAAAAATACATGAGAGTCAAGAGGGAAGAATAATCACAAGAGAGATGGAATGAGAAGAGAGAGGATCAAATGAATGATAAATATACATAATCCCCTACCAAATCCACCAAATGACTTAAAAGTAACCATTTTTGGCTGTTTGGGTTCAAATTTGGGCTTTTTCCAACATTCTACACAGGTCACGACCTAGGTCATAGCTTTGGTAAAGGAAATGTGTGTCCTAGGCTATAGGTTTCCTTTACACAAGCTACATCTTGGGTCAAACTTCAACTAGGACTAGTAAATAGGATCTTAGGAGGCCTTAGGAGGTCTCCAGGAAGGCCTGTCTTACATGTAAAAGGCCTAATGTGAATGAGGGATGTATGGGGGGTAGGAATATGATGTGGTATAGGTCCAAAATAAGTGGTAAATGTCTCATAGTAGGATGTCTAAGGTTGTTATTTTACATTTGAGCTAATATATAATCATAGGGAGGGGTAGGGTCACAGGAAGTATGGTTACATATGCCCCCAAGGTACAAGAAGTTGGTGTTCAAATGAATAAGGAGTGTTGTGCAGTACCTAAAAGCCACACCAAAGAAAAAAATCAAGAATTATAAAGATAAAAAAAACATTACCTACACTTACCAGATAAGGATGGCAATGGAAGAGGTTGATGGCATGATCCACAAGTGAGAGTGTAAATGATGGGTAATCCAAAATCCAAATCTAGCTCTGGCTCTAGCTCCTATACAGAAGGGACATAAGTGACATCAAATCACATCATACTATCCAGAATGACATTCACTAGAGTGTCAGCCCTAGTGTTCTCCTTATGAGGGATATGGGTGAACTAGATGTCCTTAAAGAAAGAGATCAAATCACATGCTATCTCAAAGACGGGGAGAAACTCAAAGATAAATATGGCCCAAACACTAATGAGTTGAGGCATGGCTAAGAGTGGGTTAGATAATAATTGTACATAGCACATGCCCATCTCATGGGCATCAATTAAGGTGTCAATGATTACATGATACTTAATAATAATATTCATCTCACTAGTAAGGAAGAAACCAACTAAAACAAACTCATGGACCTACTAATCATTGATAACCCAAGCTAAAACTACTAGTTCTAGGTTGCCCAGACTACCACCATCAGTGTGAATCACCACTGAGAAGTGCACCATGATGGGGATCAAGTATGTAATACTAATGACTACAAAAAGTCAATCTCGAATTGAAGTGGTGTAAGTGAGTTTCATGAGGGAAACAAAGAATGAAATCAAGCCACAATCATAATGGTTAACCAACACTAGCCATGGTAAAAGGTAACAAGGTAAAGTGGGGGGAAGTTTGTAGAAGATGAACACCAATTGACAAGAATAGAGTAAGTCCCAAACTATAGCAGCCAATTGACAACCCTACCTACAACCACAATTAATAAGAAAGAGATGGAGTTAGAATAGATTGACTACAAAAAAGTAGATAAATGACTAACTAAAATAATTATAGTAACTTTTATCCCTGGGTGCCCATGAGATGGGACACGGGCTTGAGTTGTCAACAATGACCTAGAAGGGATATCAAAGACCTAAAAGGGGCTAGATTGGGCCTAAATAAGCCTTAATTTAAAAAATGGAGGCTGTTAATGCACTCAGAACATGCTAAAACCTCTAAAATGGAGGTTTTGTAGTCTAAAATGCAAAAAAAGAGCCCATAAGGTGCATCCGACAAGGAGTGTATAGGCCTAATAGGATGAAGGACCTAGGGGTGCAAGAGATTGGATTAGTCCCAAAACATACCCAAAGAGGCCTCAAAAAGAGAAATAGACCCTACCATTATATCCAAAATGGGCCAAAACCTTTCAAATGAAGGTTTGGTGGGTCTCAAAGCAAAAACAAAACCAAATAGAGGCTTGAAAAGGACCAAAAATAAATATATTGGCCCAAGCCATGGCCTAAGCAGCCCAGGCTATGTCAATCAATAAAGCTACCACCATTATGTGGGGGTCAATCATGAGAGAGTGTCTTAATGTTGATCATAATGAGAGGTGATGAGGGGTGGTAGGAGGACCATGATAGATAAATACCAACTAGGGAAGGCTAGAACAAGTCATAAGAAACCATAACCACTAACCCATGTCACTTATAGGCACTATAGAAAAGGATATAGGGAGTTAGTAGAGGGATGACTACTAGCAAGCAGTAGCCTAACCAACTAATAGAAGTAAAAGGCTCTATTTTTATCCCAATGTGCATCCATAAAGGAGTGAACAAGATAAATAGAAAAGGAGACCCTCAAATATCTGATGATGGATGCTATGAGAGGGGAAATCCATCAAATGAGGGCCTAGGGAGGTTGTTCTAGTAAGCTATGAGGCTCACCAAAGCACCATAGGCCCAAGCCTAGGCCTACCCCTGAGGGCAAGCTATTACTTCACCCTAATTAGAGGCATACCCTTGAGGTAGGCCAATACTTGGCCTAAAAATATGCCAAACAAGAGGGAGAAGGTGAGAGGAAGGAGTTGGAGAACCCATATCCTTAGATTCACTAGTCATGACCTAAAATACAAGAGTGCTAAATGTGGGGTCATTATTAGTGAATGAGACCTATAAAACCAAACAAGTGAGAGGATGAAAATATATATGATACATGGGCATGATCTTATTATAATCTCTCCTCTCATTGATTGGTTTGGGTACTATACCATGGATGAAATAACACTTAAGATCAAACTTATCAACTCTAGTGGCTTCAATAGGAGATGCATTGAAAGAGCTAATAATCTGATGGGAAAATTGGGATGTAATGGGGAGCTCAACATCTAGGGAGATATCATAATAGAGGTCTTCAAAAATATATGATCTATCCTATAAATTTAGAGCTAAAGAGAGAGTTGATTGATCAATTCTAGACTCTAAAGGAGTGAATGCTACTCAATACTCAATTGGATCACAATGTTCATCTTTGAGAAAATGAGATTTAGAAGTAGGGGGTATGTGAGAATCCATATAACCCTATGAGTAGATATCTAAATCCTTGATTTAGGGCTTTGTCTTTACATAGAGTAAAACCCAAGGATCTAGGTTAGCCTCCATAGTGTGAACCTCACCTTCATGCATGAACTAAACCATGCAAAACATGGCTGATGTGATGGCCTATATATAAATAGTCTAGGTATGGCCAATAATCATATTGTATGAAATATATAAATACAATGAACTCAATCTTGATGGTCTTGGGGCCAAACTTGACCTAGAGCTTCATGTTCCCCATTGGTGTAATTATGTTGTTTTTAAAACTAACACAGTTATGGTGAGAATCAAAAAGCTTATTCTGATTGATCCCAATCTCATTAAACACATGTAGGGGCATGATGTTCAATGTATCTCCTTCATTAATAATGAAATATTTTACATGGTAATCATATAAATAAGTCTTGATCTAGAGAGGGAAATGATCCCTCTTTGTGAAAACTGAATCATCTAGAAAAGAGGCTAAGTCAAAAGATAAAATGGGAGGATGAGGGTGCTCATGTGTATTAGAGTTGAAAAAAACTTAGACATCATCATATATTGAAGCCTCATGATGGAGACAAAGCTTGTCAAATATGAGACCCCTTTGCTTAGGGTAAAGGTGAAGAAAGTCCTAAATGCAGATCCCAGTTGAGAGGCCCTATAAATCCTCTATGATTGAGTAAGGACATTGTCTAGCCTCAAGAGGGATATTATGATAAAAGTTAAATCTAACTTTGGGGTTCCCTGCCCCCATGGGCTGGATGGGAGGTCCAACACCATTAGTCTCTCCAATAAGGTTAGTGGCCTAACTAGAGCACATGTTGACAAAACACTCGTACCCAGTAGAGGCTATGTTGATAGCATCAATAACCTTGTTACAATCATACTTGGATTTACCTCTTGAGTAAGCCAAGAAGAGGAGTTAAAATAGGTAAAAGAGTAAGAAGGGTAATATGGGGCCTTAGACTTTGAATTCTTCTTTTACTTCTTCTTCTTCTCCTTATTGTGCTTAGGTAGAGGCTCCTTAAAAACATTCAACTTGAAGTTGGGTTCCACAAGAGGAGAACTCTGAGATGAAGGCAAGGCTTTTGCACTAGACTTTTGGGTAACACAATTGTTATCATCATACCCCCTCATTTGATGCAATTTTAAAAACTTGGTGGGGTCATAAGGAAACACCATCTATTGTTTTATTGTGCTTGATTGAAAAAGCTTCTTTTCAAATGGCTTCTTGGTAAAAGCATTGATCTCATGGATGTCTTTCTTATCTTTCTTCTTGAGAGGATAATTAGTGATACCATTTCCAATCACATTATAGTTATGATTGCGTAAAGAGGATGACTTTTGGGAAGGTATGGGCCATATGCTTGTACACACCTTAAACACTTCAATCTTTAGACACTCATTAATAGCTTCATCATAAGAGGTAGGTTCACACTTGAGGACCTCAAGGTGAACCTCCTACCTTAATTTTCACATGAACATATCATAAATTTGGTCATCTAATAACTAACTCCTACATGTACAAATAATTAAGCACCATCTATGCATAAAATCAAAGTTAAACTCAACCTTGGCATATTCCTTAGAGGTGAGTGATTGGATATCAAGGTTAAAAGGTATAGAAATATTAAAATATTGGAGGAAGTCATCCAAAAAGAGTTGGAAACTAGAGAGAGAATCTAGAGACAAATTTTGAAACCCAAAAAGAGCTTCAGCTTATAGAGAATGAGAAAAGATATTCAACATCATACCTTCATCCTATTTTTAATCCATACATGCCATCATTATTGTTGTGATATACTCTTTGGGACTAGAGTCCTGCATCCTATTGAACTTAGGCTATTTAGGGATAAAAGTAGGAAGGGGAATAACATGCACCCAAGAGGCTAGAGGATTTTGATGAAGATCCTCATAGGCACGGTTGATAGTAGGATAGCAATGAACTCTAAGAGGGGGTTCATGATGGTGATGATGTTGTCTATACCCATAGACATCACCATGACCATGACCATGGGAAAGATGATGTCAAGGAGGTTCTTAATGAGGAGGATGCTCATGAAGGAAATCATCTCTATTGTGGGGTGGTGAATGGCCATGGGAAGTGTGATGGTCCTCACAAGCATGATGGGAAGACATGGCAGACTCCAAGAAATGGTCATGATAACCTAGATATCCATGGTATTGGTCACATGCCATCACATGAGGGTTAACTGATAGCCACTTATGCTATTGATATGCATCCCATAGATCACTAGTCTATAAGTGGTGATCAAAATCAACATGCTCATCATAAACTTTAAATGAAGGACTAGGAGGAGGGGATGCATCCCTAAGTTAGGGATACCTCACTGAGTTAGAATACCTATGACCATATTATGGATATGAGGTTATTATTTCTTTAGAGTATTTAGTCAAGAAATAGGTAGGGAACTCACATAAGAACTAGTTGAAGCACTAGACACTAAGTAGGTGTGGGCTCTATTTATCCTAGGGGAGAAGGAAGCACTTCATTCACATGAAGACATCTGTAATAATCATTAATGATTTCACATAAATATTTAGTCCCTAACTATGTAAGGATATCTCATCACCTTGAATGGGTGAATGAGGCATGGTATGAGGCTGAGGTAGAACATCCTTAGATGAGTGAAGTTTAGAATATTAAAAATGAGATTGATTCTATTGGTTATAGTCTTACCAATCTTGTTCTTTTTTGCATGCGATAGGGTATAGACTACCATACTAGGTCGATGGAAGCTCTTAGGTCCTATGGTGTCTATGGCATTCCATTACAAATGTGGATTATTCATTAGTGAGCTGAGGGATGAGACCTTAAATCCATTGAAATTGGCATCCCGAAGGTGGGATATCGACCATAGATGTAATGAAGCATGAAAAACATGAAAGACAATAGAAAAGAAAAACCATTAGAGAACCAACTGGGAGAAAGACACAAAACCAAAATAAGAGAAAACAACCAAGGCAAGATCCCAAACATAACTAAAAGCAATCTTAATAGCTAATAGATGGGAATTGGCTAAGAGAGATATAAATGAGATATAACTAATGTGAAACCATATGTGAGATCCCATTGGGCATGTTATAATTTAGCTCTAAGAATATGAATAAAACCACTAGTGTTTGGTAAGGTGCTAAAGCAAATAACTAAGAGGCTAGAAGGCTCAGGGTTTTTATGGGCTATAGGAGCTCTATAGTGGCTATCTAATTTGTCAGCTTACACTAGGCTATAGACAAACTTGTAAACTAGGTTAGGGATAGTAAAAATGAGCACACAAAGTATGTATGAACCTTTATTAGATCCAACCATATTAAAATAAGTGGCTAAAACTATACTATTGGTTGTATAAACAATATGAAAGCAATAATACTAAATGAAATAAGATAGCCAATGAAATGTAAATCTAGCAATTCATGCACTTTAAGGCCAAATGAAAGATATTTTGTGCAGCAAATATGTTTTCAAGTAAAGTATCAAGAGCATGCCTATTCTATATTTGAGCTATCATTCTAATTCAATACTATTGTTATCTATCAATGCAATGTTCTATTTTTTACCAAAAGAGGGAGAAAGTGTTTGAGCAAGTTTTCTAGTGTTTTTTGAACATGTATATCTCTACTTATGCAATAAGAAAGGATTAAAAAGATAGCACTGGTAATAAACAAAGTAACATTTCAATCCATTAAATTATTCTTTAAACATATACAAATGAAATAAACTTTGGAAACTACTCTTAGCAATATACCAAAATAAATATTTCACTAAAATAATTCAAACCCTAGCATATACACTACACAAACAATGGAGTTTCAATTTACATAGAAAATTTCCCTTTGATCAAGCTCAAATATGAAGTGTATATGTTCTACCAACTAATAATCCAAGATAAGAAGCAATATAGGAGGAAGACCAAGCTAGGTGCAAGCTGAAGTCCAAACCAAGAGCCAAGAGCAAAGGAGGAGGTGAAGTGAGAACTTGTAATGGTGTAAGAGCTCCAAAAAAGTGCATAAATCAAGTGTAATTCCAAATTTATGACCTTTGGATCAATCCAACAATTAATCAAAAATAACTGAGAGCAATGGAGTCTCTAAGCAAGAGTGTAGTAGCATATGGGATTCTCTATCCCCAATCAAGATCAAGAGTGCCAAAGATGAACCAAGAGAGATTCAAGAAGGCATGAGAGTCAAGAGAGAGAATAATTATAACAAGAGAGATGGAATGAGAAGAGTGATAGGCTCAAATTAATGAGAAAGAGACATATATCCCTTCCCAAATCTATCAAATGACCTAAAAGTAACCATTTTTGGTCGTTTGGGTTCAAATTTGGGATTTTTGTAATGTTCTACTGAAGCCAAAACCTAGGATATGTCTTTAAAAAGGGAAACATGTGACCTAGGCTATGGGTTTCCTTTAAAAATCTATGACTTGGTTCAAACTTTGATCGAGGCTGGTCACCAGGCTCTCAAGAGGACCTGGGAGGTCTCTAGGAAGGCTTGTCTTGTGTGTAAAATGCCTAATGTGAATTAGGGATGTATGGAGGGAAGGGATATGATGTAGGAGAGGTACCAATAGATGTTATATGTCTAATATTAGTATATCAAGTGTTGATATTTTTCATGTGAGTTGATATATAATCATACAGAGGAGTAGGGTCATAGGAAGTACGATTACACCTAGGTGGTGCTTGTAGTAACCAAGTCACTTTACCAACTCACCCACATCTCATCAATTAGATCAAAACCAATATTATTAATCTCTATAAATCAGTATGTTATTTCCTTATTAATAACAACCAAATAAATGTACTCATCAATAAAATACTTAAAACAATCTATTCATAGTTAAATGTGTTTAACAACCAAAGGTGAGAATTTATCGAGAATTTGCAATCTTACATAGTCTCACATTGCATAACTAAGCCATTAAAATTTAGGTATCTAAATAAAGGTAAAATTATCATTCTAAATTAAAATAAGAAATGTAATTAAATGTTTAACATCCTTTTATTTACATAAGTTTACCTTCATTCAAGTTAGAAGACATTCTAAAATCATACTGCATCAAACCATTTCAGACTCAAAGAGTAGGCTACAACCATTAAAAATTAAATTTAAGGGAAAAATAAATTAATTCCAGCTCTAATTTATACTATAGTATGAAGATAAATCTTAACATATTCAAAATTGGAATTTCATAAGTTTCGTACAAAAATGGTATGCTAAGATTGTTCATTCCACAATAGTAATGACAAGAAAGATTAAAATAAATGAACATTTATAGCCTTATAATATTAAGTAAATATATATGTATTTCATACCAAATTTATAATACATTACAACTTATAATCCAAATATTACCTATAATGATATGACAACATACTCCATTCTAAGGTAACATTAAAAATCATAATGAATCTATACAAAGGCAACAAGTTCTGACATTATATTAAATTTAATAAATGCTATGATGATATCATTACACAACCATCATATTATAAGTAAAACTAAAAATTAAAACATGATGCTTCCACCAAGGTACATTATATTCTTGATAGAAATGACTAGGAGAAACACTCAACATGCCAGGCATAGAAGACCACAAATGGGGGAAAATGAGCCCATCCATTATTCATTCTCTATGCACGCCATCCATTAGTTATGGGATGGAATAATCACCCAACATCACTCCCAATTCATAAATATTAATTATCACAAAGAGATTAATTAATTATATATAGTATCACTTAGCTAGGATTTACATAAGATGCAAATAGAAACCTAACACACAATAATGACTACAAGAATTGTCATTCATGGAAATACACACGTGATGGCCTTCAAGGTAAAATAAACAAACAAACATAGTAATACATAAACATCTAGGTAACACACATCACTTAATAAACACAAATAACTAGATAAACCCATAAGATCAAATAAACACATACTAATCCAACTATTATTTCATAAGAATGTATCTTTACACCATCTAAGGGTGAGATAGTTTGGAAATAGCCTCAACCAAAAATGGGTATCCTTAGAAATTCAAGTTTCCCACTAAAAGTAATAGCTTAATAAATGTACATAGTGAAACGAATACAAGAAAGAAAGGATTATTTCTACAAACTTTTCACCTCTCTAGATTTCACAAGTAGCATAACCAAAGCATGATTTGATTATAACAACCAAAACCACTTACTTGTTTTACTAATAAACCCTTATGCTTTACTTTTATGGACCTTATGTTACTTCTTTCTTTATTACTCCTATTTTCCGAATGTCCCCTACAAATGGTTTTTCTTACCCATTATAAACATTCCCTCAAATCTACTCACAAGTACTCAGAATTGTAGTTCCATTTCAAAGAAACTCTAAGTGCTTCGTGACTAAAACTAACACTTATAGTTCTTCCTCTTCTAATATGTATGAGACCCCATAACTCCATGCCAAAATCCAAACAAATTTTAGAGTTGGTTATCATGTTTTCTAGGTTTTATAGATATTTTTTGTATGTTTCCTAGTTTATCCTTTTGTGGATTTATCCCACATTGGTTAGTTTGTCTTGCTTCTTGTCTTTCCTCACCTATTTATGCAAGGCCTCTCCTTTGTAATATGCAATTTATTTTATGCATATTATATGATATTTCATTTTTCCTTTCATATATTAATTTAATCTTTTAAAAATATTCTTTTGATGTTTTTGTTTTTAATGCTTCACATCTTTGGTTTGAAATGATCTTGTTAGCATTCCTTTCTTGGTATCAGAGCTATAAGTGTCACATCTATCCATTTATGAGTTTATTACTAAAAAGGTTTGTCTATTTATCAAAATTTATTATTCATAGAGTGGAGGTGTTTTTTATGAAACTAATATCTACTTTTATTTGGCCATTGACTAGGCCATATGAATCCTAGTTTGTACCATTATGTACTTATTTTTTTAAACCCATGTGTAAGTTTGTTTTGGAATACTTTTAGGTAATTTGTGCATATTTTTTTATGGTTTTAGGTCTTACATGTATAAAAATCCAAATATAAAATAATACGTAAATATAAATATGAGTTTTATGTCCTCTGTAATTTATTATAATATCTAAATATTAGGCCATAAAACCTTTCTTCTCAAAAACTTATTAGTTTGCAGACATATACCTACCACCTATTTAGTTTTCTCTCACCATAGGTGGTAGAATATGATTTTTATGATATGAAACCTAGTATGGTTATCTAAAAGTCCCATATTTCCTATAATACTATTTAAAATCATTTTTTATTAGGTTATACAACACTTTTGGTAGCTTGAAGATAATTGTAATAATTTGTATTCATCATCATGATAATTGGTCAATTTTCTTCTGGTTTGAAGTCATACAATCTGAAATTTAGATATTATTCTTAAATAAGATATTATCTTAGTTATAATTTTAGACTATAATAGTAATTACCACTATCCATCAAGGCATACCACCTTTTGGGATGTCAGAACAGGGCCCAATCAAACAATTCTTCTAGATCTTGCAAATAGTCTTCTTAAATCTAAGGTTTTGGTGACTGGTAAATCATTTTTTTGGTGGATCATTGTTACATGGGAGGTCTTGGGTCAAAGAGAACTAAACACATTTTATTTAAGTGGTAAATAATTTTTTTCCTTGGTGCATTTAACTTTGGTGCAATTATTATTATTTTGACTCATTAACTAGAAATTTGTAAAGCCCATAATTTTTTAACCATAACTTGAAATAGTTATGTATTTTTAAAAAATTTATGCTTTAAAATTATACATAAAATCGTGTTATTTTTTTTTCAAATTCACTAATATTATAAAATTCCAAATTGGGGGAGGAGGGAGGAGGCTCAATACAAATCTTTTGGGGGTTGTCTAGGTGTCAATTTGTGTACCCTTTTGCATTCTTTTACTCTTTAGTGATTTAATAACATGGATTCTTATTTTGTTTTAGATCAATATGAGTCTTTAAATACAAATGATTACCATATCTAGATCCTATAATGGAAACAATCATTAAACACAAAGGATTATGAGCCTTAATGATAAGTTCAATCACAATTCACTAGAGAATATGAAAAAAATTAGCACCAATGTAAATCTGATGAGTGTATGGGTTTGATAAGGAATTATGTAAGTGATAATCATTTATTTCATTTGGATGGATGTGATTATCCTTTAAAAATATGAGATAAACTAAATGTTTTATTTAGGAAAGTAGATCATATGAGAACTATGCAACTTGAAGTCAAGATTATTTCTCTCAATCCTAAAGATTTCCCATCTATTGTAGACTATCCTACTAATTTCAAACACTTTTTGACACAATTGAATGGGAGTGGATGAGATAATAAAGATGAAAAATGTATTTAACTAATTCTCTCCAATTTGAAATGACCATTCCAAATATTTGATTCTACCTTTTTCTCTAGCATGGATTCCTTAAGTGCCACTTTCCAAATGCATGCCTTAGAGTTATTTTGTGAAAGACTTACTAGGGAAGAATCGAAATTGTCTACCCTTGAGTCTTCCACCTCTCAAGAAGAATTAGTAGTATTTAATCAAAGAGTAAATCCAAGAAAACTCCTACTCCATCACAAAGTGCCCATAAACCCAATAACTCTAAACCAAATGAGTCTTCTAAATCCAAGAATAATTATAGTTTTTCATGTTCCTTTTGTGAAAGGACTAGTCATGAAGAATCTAGTTTTTTAAGAGAATTCAATCCTTGGAGGATGTAGTAAGAAAAAAAAATATTTATATCTCCATTCCACCTCCTTACAATAAACATGGAAAATCACTTAATGTTGTGATATCTACGTCACTTATTTTAGATAGTTGGGTTATAGATTCTAGTGCTTCTCACCATATGACTTCTTATAAGGAGTCTTTTTTATCTCTTGGTTTGAGTTCTAATTCCAACATTAATGTTGGATATTATTCATTTATTTATGTTAATGGAAATGGTGACATAAAAATTTATGGTGTATGCATCAATGATACACTATATGTTCTTAACATTACTACAAATTTTATTTACATATATCATATTTTTCATTTTGGTCAGGGCAAAATAGTAACTTTCACCCCATAGGGGGTTGAAGTTCAAGCATTTTTTTAGCCTCATACACTTATTTATTAGTGTATTTTTTTTATAATATTTCTTAATTCTATTACTTTAATGGTTTTTATTACACTTCTATAGGTATATGTTTGGTTTCTCATGTAGATTATTAGAGTAAGATTTGGCATGAGATATTTAGACATCTTCATGACAATTCTTTGAAGGGGTTGAGAACTCATGGTATGGTTAATGGTCTCCCTATAGTTTCATGTATTGATAGATTTTTTATTGGTTGTGTATTAGGGAAATAGAACCAATATCCATTTCATAAGGGTATGTCAAAGAGATCTTCTTCACCACTTGAGCGTGTACACAATGATTTGATGGTCTTTCATACTCCTTATTTCAATGGAGCTAAGTATGCACTTAATTTTATTGATAATGTATTGAGGTATGCTTGTGTTTATTTTCTCAGGTATAAGAGTGATGTTTTTCACACTTCAAAGTATTTAAGGCTTTGGTCTAGAAATAATCTTCTAATTACACAAATAAGCTTTATACTGATAATGAGGGGAGTATTTCAGTAGAGATTTCTTTGATTTTTTGTAGCTCATGGTATTATTCACCAACATTATGTTCCACATACTCTAAAAAATAATGGGTTAGCATAAATGAGGAATCAAACTTTGAAGAAAATGGCTAACTGCATGATGCATTCACGAGATTTACCTCCCATACATTGGGAAAAAGTAGTTAATTATGTGAAGTACATTCAAAATCACACACCACATGGAGAACTTTAGTATTTGACTCCAGAAGAGGCTTGGTTTAGAACTAATCCTGATGTCTCATTTTTTTGAATCTTTAGGAGCCATACTTGGGCTTTTGTACCAAAGAATAAAAGAAAATCCTTGGATAATAAGAGCAAACCATTTATATTTTGATGGAATTATGATGACATGAGAGCTTATCACCTTTTGGATAATAATACTCATGATGTTTCTTTTTAATCACATGTTTAGTTTGAGGAGTTCTTTACTTCTCATAATTCTTTATCTTCTTTCATGCCTACTTATTCTTCCATTAATGATTCCTAACTTCATATTGAGGATTCCTTCCTTAAGGATCTAGTTTAGGAGGCCCTGAGAAGGTTATAAATGTTGGGGATCCTATTCCCACCGATGTTATCATTATGCCTATGTGGGCTCGTATTACAACTTTTGAGGCAACATCTTTTATATAGGATATTCTACCCTCTAAACATCATCATGCACATTCTACAAGTTCTAAAATTTTATTTCATGCATTTTTTGGAGATCCATAGGCTCATGGGACATAAGAGTGGGATGATGTGATGACATATGAGTATTCTTCTTTTATGAATAATCATACTTGGATTTGGTCACTCTTCCTAAGGTAAGAAATTTAGTTAGGTGAAAATGGATATATTGCACCAAGTATGCAGCTAATGGTTCCATTGAAAATTATAAGGCATGTCTTGTTCAAAATGGTTTCTCATAATTCAAATATATTGATTAATTAGAGACTTTTACACCTATTGTCAAGATGGATTTAGTATGCATTGTACTTTCTCTTACTACATCATAGGGTTGTCTAGTATACTAGATGGATGTTAAGAGTGCATTTTTACATGGAGATTTTTAGGAATAAATATACATAGAGTAGCTTACTAGGTTTTTTCATGATTTTTATATAATTTTTTGACTTCAGAGGTCTCTATATAGTCTCAAATAGGCCCCTCATGCATGGTATGAGAAGATGGATTGTTTTCTTCTCTTTACTAGATTTGTTCACTACCACTCAGATCCCATAATATATATCCATCATGTTGGTGAGGATATTGGTATATTGGTCTTGTATGTTCATAATTTTCTTCTTAAAGGTAGCCCTTCTTCTCATATTTAGGCTATTTAGTAGACTCTTTCAATATAGTTTGATATGAAAGATATTGGTCTTTTATAATTTTTCCTTGGTTTTTAAATTTTTTAGTCAGATTTAGGGGTTCATTTGAGTCATTATAAGTAAACCCATGATATTATTTAGTGTTTTATCATGGATAATTTAAATCCAAGTCCCTCTCCTTTCTAGTCTGGAGTCACTCCACTTCCACTTGCACTACTCCTCTTTGTGATCCTACATTATACATGTAGATGGTTAGGATTCTTAGTATTTGACCCATACTCACCCTGATATTTCATTTGTAATTGAGATTGTATCTTAGTTTAAACATAATCCTCATGATATCCATTGGCATGTTGCTAAGATAATTTTGAAATATATGTAAGGTACTTCCCACTTTGGATTACACTACACCAAGGGTTATACTTAGTTGGTTGGGTACACTAATTTAGATTGAGAAATTTTTCTTAATGATAAGCATTCCATTTCTAATACATCTTTTATCTTAATCATTTTTCCAGTTACTTGGACATGCAAGAAGCAACAAAGTATTAAATTTTCATCTAAAGAGGTTGAGTATAGGGTAGAAGTTATAATGAGATAGTACATTCTTTGGCTTTGTTAGTTATTGATAGAGTTTGGATTCACCTACTATACTTTGGTATGACAACTAGAGTGAAATTCACATTTATCACAACACAATTGAATACCAATAGACTAAGCACATTGAGATACACATGCACTTAATTCATCATCACATTCAAGATGGAGCTCTTTTCTTAGATTACATTATGACTCAGTATTAGGTTAAAAACATCTTTATGAAGCCTTTTACATCACCTTGTTTCATTAAATTTCATGACATGCTTGGGGTTTTAGAAGTTATCCTTGGGGGGTATTCATGAGGACATCTTCCTTCTTCATTTCATGGATATATATTATACATGAGTACCTGATTAGGATTTATTTATTAGACTCATATTTTGGATATGCCACTTTATTTATTGTCAATTTTTAGCCCCTAGCTTCACTTAAGGGGGGTGTTAGATTTGGTTTTCATGTTTACTAGGTTTTATAGCTAGTTTTTGTCTTTTTCCTAGTTTGTCAATTTATGGATTTATCCCACATTGGTTAGTTTGTCTTGCTTCTTGTCTTTCCTTGCATATTTATGCAAGGCCTTTCTTTTTTAATATGCAAGTTATTTTCTGGATATTATATGATCTTCCCTTTATCTTTGCATATCATCTTTGTAGCTCTTACAACTCTTCTTGTGATGCTTTTACTATTAATGTTTAATATTTTTATCTTAGAAAAAATCTTTTTTACTTTCATTTTAACAACTCCTAATTTTTCCACAACAAAATAAAGTGCCCAAATATGCAAAATATCATCCAAATATCCTAATAGATATGATTAGGTTTTGGTTTTTCCTCTAAATGTCAATGTTGTCAATCCTAAAGTCTTTATAAATTTGTCAATAAAATAATTACCAATGTTTTAAAGTCTATAATAATAAAAATTAATCTCCATGTCTAAATTCTTTAGTGAATTTTAAAAATCATTATCTTTTTACCAAGGTCATTAATTCAAATGTTTCCTAGGTCTATGTTGGACTTAAACATCCTTAAAAAATAGGATTATGCCAACCTGTAAAAAAGTTTGAATCATAAATAATGCTCATGAAATCATGGTTAACTCATAGAATTTTCATGTTCATTTGAAACATAATCAATGTTCCACATTATCATTCCATCAATAGCTTTAGAAATAAAATAAAAAATAATAGATCAAGGTATAATCGACTACACTCTATAGTCAATCATAAAATAATAACTACAACCAAGTACACAACACAAGGATGTTCACAACACAAGATAAGACAACAAAATAATTTATTTGGATCTCATTAATTATTTATTTGTATTCATTTACATGTATGCATCCAGCAATAGTTTTAGATGAGATATTTCATTCTTAAACCTAACTCAATCCATAAATTATCACCTGCAATTATTGAAATGACATTAGCAGTACTAACATGAAGAATTTTAATGTAAATTAAATATTGAATCTAAAATACTATTAAATTATAATTTGTCTATAGCATCATAATATCTATCCATGAAACCATAAAATTGATACTAATGTCTCCATAATCTTGTAAAAAGAAGTCATTACTGAAAAAAATATGTATAGGTGGGATATGGCATCCAACCCCACAAAATAAGTCACCATCATGAGGCATAATTAAATACATGAGGATAGTACTACCAAAAAATACTTTCATCTTCCCAAGTTATACTTATCTCACCAATATGATCCCATTATATATATATATATATATATATATATATATATATATATATATATATATATAATGGGATCATATTGGTGAGATAAGTACAACTTGGGAAGATGAAAGTATTTTTTGGTAGTACTATCCTCATGTATTTAATTAGGTGGGATATGACATCCAACCCCACAAAATAAGTCACCATCATGAGGCCTAATTAAATACATGAGGATAGTACTACCAAAAAATACTTGCATCTTCCCAAGTTGTACTTATCTCACCAATATGATCCCATTATATATATATATAATGGGATCATATTGGTGAGATAAGTACAACTTGGGAAGATGAAAGTATTTTTTGGTAGTACTATCCTCATGTATTTAATTAGGTGGGATATGACATCCAACCCCACAAAATAAGTCACTATCATGAGGCCTAATTAAATACATGAGGATAGTACTACCAAAAAATACTTTCATCTTCCCAAGTTGTACTTATCTCACCAATATGATCCCATTATATATATATATATATATATATAATTGTAGTTCTATATTTTTTAAGCTAATGTTGTGATGATGTAAGATCTTGATGGGTTACAACTAAACCATTTCCTCATTTTCCACCTAAACATTATTCCAATCTTGAATGTGAGACTGGTCAAAAACACATTTTTAATAGTACCACATGAAAAAATCATGTATTTTATACAAATAAGGAGGAATAGATAGATGATAATCCACCATATGATATTTTCCATTTTGTCTAAAGGATTGACAAAACATGAAACTAGATTAGATGATTTTCAAAACTTGATAGAGATTTTATCGGGTCTCACTCTCAAGAAAACTTCTTTTAATATTTCAAATTCTCTAGGTGACCTTTTTAGATCAGTATATCTTTTCTACCGATTAATGGAAACCTTTAATATTTGATGAATTAAAACCAAGTGCTCATCAAAATATTAAAAAAAATTAGGGCCTGAAAACACTCAATTTTCCAAACTTTCCCAGTCCAAAGGGGTTTTACACTTTCACCTATATAAGGCTTTGAAAGGTACCATCTTAATGACACAATGTTACATATTATTATAATTGAATTCAACCAAGTGGAATTAATCTTTCCACTTATACTATTTATCCCTCACATGAATTATAAACATATATTCAAATATAATGTTCATTCATTCAATTTATCCATTTATTTCTAGATGATAGACTAAACTACAAATTTAGTTTAGTGTCGAATACAACCATCAAGGTCTACCAAAATCTAGAAGTGAACAACTTATCTCTATTTGAGATAATCACTTCCATAACATCATGAAGGAAAAAAAATCCTTCATAAACCTTTTTTAAAGGATAGAGGCATCATACATTGCATTTCCTATTATGAAATGAGTTTTTTTTTCAATTTATCAATTACAACTAGATTTATATCATGCTTACCTCAATTTTTTGGTAATATCATGATAAAATTCATTGAAATCACATCTCACTTCCTTTTATAAAAATACACCTAGATGTTAGTATTCATCCTTAACATGCTAACATTCCAAACATTTTTCTACAAAGGAAGCTATATCCTTATTTAATCCAATAAAAAATATAGATTTTTCATCTCATGTGTCATTTAAGTGACACCTGGGTGAGAAAAATGAGGTGCAACATACACTTCATTCATAATTTGTTCCCTCGTATCCCATGACTTAGGAACATAAATTTTGCCTTTATGTCTCAGAATTCCATCTAAATCCATATAAAAATGAAAAATAAATTTTAACATTGATTTATTTGATAAATAAGAATAGATTTTCAAGCATCAAACTCATATTGTTTTTATATTAGAATAAAATTTATAAAATTTAATTTCAAAGTAAAAATAATAACAATGTAGGTTCTCCTACTTAGAGCATCAACCACTCCATTTTATTTCCCTTTCACATAATTAATATCCATGTCAAAGTTACTAATAAACTCTAACCACATTCTTTATCTTGGATTAATCTCATCTTAAGAAAATAAATGCACAAGACTTTGATGTTCATATTCTATTTTGAAATAGTTTCCAAGCAAAAAATGCTTTCATTGCTTAAGTTCATGGATCACAACAGTTAGCTCAAGATCATGAGTTAAATAATTTTTTTCATGTGTTTTAATATTCTAAGACTCATAATAAACCACCTTACCCTCTTGAGTCAAAACAACTCTAATTACTACTTTACAAGCACCTACCCAAATTTCAAAGTTTTTGTTTATATCTAGAATGACTAGAATAGATGTTGTAGTTAACAATTATTTAAGATTTTGAAAGGTTGCTTCACATAGTGAGATCTATTCATATTTATTTACTTTAATTTATAAGGAAGTAATAGGGTTATAAATCCTTGAAAAATATTATACTAACCTTCAATAATAACTAACCATTCTCATGAAGATTATCACTTCATACACATTTTTAGGAATTGGCCACTCATTAATGGCTAAAATCTTTGCAAGATTCATTGTGAGACCTTCCTTAGAAATCTCATGCCCAAAGTAATGATTTTAACTTTGATATAATGACCATTTTTTAAATTTACCATGCAAATTATGCTATCTTAGTCTTTGTAAGACCATTCATTATTATTTTTCATGTTCCTACTCATTCTTAGAGTAAATTAGGATGTCATTAAGAAAACCCAACATAAATCATCGATGAAATCCCTAAAAACATCATTCATAAGTTTTATAAAAGATGTAGGTGTATTTTTTAAACCAAAGATTATAACTATTAATTCAAAATGCTCATAACTTATTCTAAAATTACTTTTATACACATAGGCTTGTTTGATATAGATTTGGTGATACCTCGAACAAAGATCTATCTTAGAAAATATAGTTAACCCTTTCATTTTATCAAATAAATCATTTATCCTTGGAATGGGGTACTTATTTTTAATGGTGAATTTTTTAGCAAGTGGTAATCAATGAAAGTCCTAAGTGTACCATCCTTATTCTTATCAAAGATAACTGGGGATCCCCGAGGTGACACACTTGGCCTGATCAACCCTTTTCCATCAGTGCTTACAGCTTAAATTTGAAATCTTTTAGATCTTCTACATTCAACTAATATATATCTTTGGATGCTAGTGTAGATCTAGGTAGAATTTCAATAGGAAATTCAAACTCCCTTTTAGGAGCTAACATAGGTAGTTCTTCAATAAATACATCCTCAAATTCTATCAAGATGAGGTAGTCTTTCAAATTAGACCCTTTTTATTTAAAAATTTAATTTACTTTTAAAATAAGTTTGCACCCTTTTTTTAATTATATTTTCAATTGTAAGGCCGAAATAATATTTTTGGCTAAAGGTTTGATGACACCTTGTATTTACATGGGCTTACCCTCTTTATCAAGACATTGAATTCTTTTATTTAGGCAATCAAGCTTCACTTGATTTTGTTATATCCAATCCATTTTTAGTATTAGGTCATAGGATACCAAAGGTGATTAAAACAAGTTTACATGTGTTTTAAATATTATTAGGTCAAGTTCAATCTGCTCTAAATGTTCAAAAACAACTACCCTTTTCTTGGTGTCCAAATATACCTCCCACCCTTCTCTTAGTCTAGAGAGTTTAGTTTCAAAATTAAAATAACTAACATGAGAAATAAAATTATCTAGATCTCATGAATAAATTAAACATTCAAATCAAAATAAAAAATTATACATCTGGTTCAATAGGCATAGATTAAAGGTCTGCATTTCTATTGTCCAAGCAGCATGAACTCTATTTTTTGTGGGTTGATTTCCTCACAACCAAGGGAAATCATTTTTATAACTATTTTCACTACATTCCCAACATGTCACAATATTTTTTAGTGGAAAGGGTATAATATTAGCATTCATGTGGTAGGGAAAAAAAACTATATTGCTATTGATTACTATTTATATTTCTATCTTTATAAAGGATTGAGGTTTAGATCTTATGTTATCATTCTAAAAAATTTCCATAGAATTGTTATTCTTCCAAAAATTCCTTTTTGATCATATTTATTAATTTTTTTACTAATAGGATTAATATCTAATTTTGTCTTAGTTTGTATCCAGTTATTTCGATAGTCTTCCCTTTCCTTTTGGTGAGACTTTTCTTTTTCTTTAACACAATGTGCATATTCAAGGGAAATAAATAAATTATGTGAGTTTTTCATGTTCACATCATGTATAATTAATTCATTCAATCCTAACTTGAATTTAGTAAATTTAGTCTCCTTGTCATGCATGAAGACATGATGTAAGAGGCAAAGAAACTTGTTCTTATATTCTAAACAAACAATCCCCTACTTCAGTAGCTAGAATTCTGTAATTTTGTGTTCATTAAAAATAATATTCAAGTATTTATTTCTAAATTGTCTTTTAAAGATCTACCAATAGACAATCATGGATTCACAACCCTTGAGAGAAAATAAATGATACCACCATAGAGAAACATCACCCACCAACTGATAGGATCCTATAAAATATTTAATATTATATCCCATATTATTTAGAGTGAAATATTTTTTCAAGTTAATTAGCAATGCCTCAATGACATCGCTAAGTTATCCACCATAGAATGTAGGAAGAGGAATAGTTTTGATATTATTAATGATTGGATTCAAAACATTTTGTTGTCTTGGATTCTCATCCCAAGGCTCTTCTCTTTGTAGTTCTTCCTACTCACCCTCCTAAAATTTAATATATGGGTCAACATTTGACTATATCCTTCCATATACACTTGGATGTTGTGCAGTGAACCCAATATGTCATCTAAAAAAACATTCTAATCATCCTATACATTATGGGTTTCATTTATAGGGTTATCATTATCATCAACATTATTTCTCATGTGATCAACATTAGCATCATTATTAGCATGCTAATTTTGATCATTGGTAATAACAAGACCACTTTCAACATTTCTAATTTCTTGATTGGATCTGGTCTTCACCATCCTAAGAGACCAAAAATAAGTTCAACCAAAGTTTTATTGTATTTCCCCCAAATCTACCTAGGATTGAATGATCACTTAGATACCACATGTCATAGCCCCCAAAATTCAAACTAACAAAAACTTTGAATTTCATGGTTATGACATCTAATTCTAACAATATTAACAATGTAAGAAAGATATTGATTCTAATATTCCTACATATTTATTGATTTACAACTAGATCATAATAAAAAAAGGAATGTTCATAATCCTTTCATGGAGATATTCTAATTTCACATGATTTGGGAAAACTTGTTAAGAGTTTATAATAATAAGAGTACCATCCTTTAATGATTACAACTTCCCATATCTAAGAATATTTTTATTTAAAAATGATTCCCAAAATGAATGTGGTGTTTTAAAATTTCTCATTTCATGCCAACACCCAAAATTGTGCTCCTATAGGTGGTTAGAAGTGTTTTAAAGATGTTAATTTTTTTCACTATGTACATAAACTCCATATCATAATGGAAAATTCTAAATCTATTTGTGACATTTTTGCCATCATTGTTTATATCTTGCATAGTGCATTGGTAGAATAAATAAGTAGGATGAAGGTGCATTTCAATGAGATAACTTGTTGATTTAAACTCATGGGAAACTCTAATACAAAAAAGTTCCAAAAATACATGATGCTTATGATATTTCAAAATATCCCAATATGTGAACATAATATGATAGGATTGGTACCAAGGGTTTTGAGAAAGAAACTTCACCATATGGCCAAACAACTGATACATATGTTATGATTAGCATTTTCTATTGAGATCCCTTGGTAGATTATTACATAGAATAATCAATGATTTATTTTAAATTTAAGTAAATATTCTTTTAGTTTACATACATTACAATCAAAACTCTTTGTCTTTAGTACTACTTGTTAGTGCTAGAGGCTTGGGGTCACTTATTGCATTATACCATGTAACATGTGGAATTGGTTCCTTAGAAGTATTGATTATGATGTTAAAATTAATAATATACATTTATAAGTAATTCATACATCAAAATAAACATTGGAAAATTAAAATGGAAGTCTATAATTGCTATATGCCACATGATTAATTCAAATCTTAAAATTGTTGAATACATAAAGGCATTGAATACTAAAAATACTTTGGATATTGTTTGTAAAATATGGTATAGTAATTGATGTGATTTTTAATGTATTAATTCATACCTACTCAATGATACTTTATTTATTTTAGTAAATCCTCTTATATCAATAGAAATTTTGGGCTTAGAGGACCAACTTATAGTTTATCATTGCAATCAAGGTCCATGTTATCAATTTTTTTTCCTTATACCACCAAATGTATATGCTTTCCAATGATGCTAAGATAATGGGTTCCTAGGAGTGGTTCTATGAATAATAGTTTACCTTTAATATTTAGAGGTTATAAATATTACAAGTGGTGTTTGGATCCCCCCTTCTGGTTATATGCTTATTTTTTATGCATTACCCCACACATATTCATAAATTCAAGCTTAGGAAGAGATATGTTAAATGTATTATATGTGATGATAACACATATATGTCTTATAAAATTTTATAAAATGTTAACTATGAAAAAATTACTCAATTACCTATTTTAGATAAGGTCCCTTTGAACTTGCATCTCCTTCTAGAATCTCAGAGAGTTAAAAGTAGAGAATTCATGCAATATCAATAAAATGGAAAACCATATATATTAATTAATGTTTGAGAGGATCCAATAAAAAATCAATTCTTTGTGAAATTCATTAAACACTCCATTATCACATTTAGAGACTTGAGTCTAGATAATCCAAGCAATAATGAAAATGATGTTAATGAAGAGTTAATCATAGGATACAATGTTGTTTGAGATTCCACATGGAACAAATTTGGAATAAATTTATTATAGCATTCCATTATATGTTATATGTGGAATAGGAAATGAATCTCATAGAGTTATTCAATATTAGCGTATCCAATTATTTCATGGTGTATAGGATGTTATTGGATGGTTAGAGGCTTAGACAAAGGAGATTGACCATAACTTCCCTTCTTAATAACTCCTTGTTTCAAACCATTTTATAATACAACTAAATTTATATGGAGTTATAGATAAATTTGTTATCAGTCCTCAAACTTTAAAAATTATTCTATTTACAAGATATATCCATGTAATTTAGGAATGGGTATATAAAAAATTAATATCTACCAAAATATGTATTTTGGATCCATTTCTATTTGAGAGACATTTTCCAATTTGATTCTTGTCCATATTCACTTCCTAATCACTTCATGAATATTCCATAGCCTTTTTTTTACATTTCACAGGTTTCAAAAGTATGTTTTACATGAAAAAATAATCCAAAATCTTGTATTACCTTTTTAAAACCTCCAAATAACTATTTCACTCTTGTGTTGTAGTTGTTTTTTCTAGGCCTACTATTATTGCATGCTATTTTAACCTTTTATAACTTAGTGAGTGTAAATATTATGTTTGTTAAAGATCTAAGTATGACTAAATCAAGGTAATAATATGAAATAAATGCAACCATTGATTTGTGATATAATTGACTAGCTTTGACCTTTTTAAAAATAACAATAAATAGTGTAAGAATTCAATTGGAAAACAACTGAGATGGATGATCTAGAGGTTGGAAACTAAGGTAGAAGTTGATTTTAGTGTCATATATGAGATCCTAGTGTTATAACCCCTCTTATATAGTATCACCCTAATTATACAATAGCACCATTATTATAAATGTGGCATTAGTGTCTTGATATTAGTAGTAGTGTCCTCTATGCAGGACTATCCCAAGCTTCTAAGTGCACCTATGTCTAGATATCTAAGGTATTTTCCTACATGCACAAGTTTTGAAACCTTGTATATTACCTATTTTGATTTAATTTATGATCAAAACCATAATCCTCCATGTAGTTATGGCATTTGGTTGATACAAGCTGAAAAGTATATTTGTTAGTAGGGTAGGTTAGACATCCTCAACACCCCATTGTGATGAGAGTTGCCTACATACCAATACTCTAAGGAGGGATCAAGAATGATTTAGTTTTCCCTACCTAAGTACTAGTATAAGTGTAAGTTAATATAGTATGATAGTGTCCTTGATTATTATGAATGTGCTTGAGACTAGAAATCTAGGTAATATGAGCTTAGGATTATTATAGATGATAGTATGCATAAGTAAGGTAGAATAGGGATTGATAACTTTAATTGTGCACAAATTATTATATGTTTTAATGTGTATTTTTCGTATGATTTCCATCTAGTGGTTATAAGGCTAAAATTCAAGTATATATACTATTATATTGCTTGTGTGGGTGTTAAAAGAGGTTTAGGCTGACCCTAAAAGGTTCTTGATTTGAAAATATATCCACTTAGTAAAAAGAGAGGGAAAGGACATTATCAAGTGCTGGTGTAAGTGAAATTGATTCTATTATGATAGTGGCCTTGAGTTCCTTGAATGTGTTTGAGACTAGAAATTTAGGTAATCTGATCTTAAGACTATTGTAGATTGTAGTATACAGAAGTAGGGTAGAATAGGGATTGATAACCTTAATTATACATAACTTATTACGAGTTTGAATATGTATTTTATATCTAATTTACATCTAATAGTTAGAGGGATAAAAGACATTTATATATATTATTATGTTGCTTGTGCAAGTGTTAAAAGAGGTCTAGGCCAACCCTACAAGGTTCTAGATTTAAAAAGATATATGTTTGGGAAAAAGAGAGGGAAAGGACATTAGCACCATTTTTCGGAAACTAGAGCCAGTGATGCTAGTGTCTAAATGGCAGAATACTAGACACAAAGGGCTAGGATCAAGAAATGAGGGTCTAATACTACTTTAGGGATAACTAAGGATTTTTGTGGCCTACATGAATGCTGAATAAGTGTGATAATATGCTCTATGATAGGTCTAGGGATAAGCTAGGGATAGGTAGTCTCAAGTAGCACTCTTATCACTCAAATACCAATTTTAGGTGATTAAATTTTCCTCCCATTTAATAAATGCATCAAAGTAAAATGACTAGGATAAAGGAAAAATAAGCGTACCTAGACTTACCTAAGAGGTGAAGCCCATGAAGCTGGGTCTGAGTATGTGAAGCATGCTCCAATGCATGCCCTATAAGTAAAATGTGCATAAATAAATCCTTAAGAGATATCAAAATAAAATACAAAAATGATTAAATAATTAAAATTGAGTAAAGAGATAGGATAGAGGAAAAGATACACCTCACTAGGTATGTAAACCAACACATAAACCTAGTGACAACCTATGTGTGCATGTATATGGTGATCAATTGATGAATAGTTTAGACTAAGTTGATTCCTTACTCAATCCTCATGTGTGGGTTGCTCAAGAAATCAATCCATTTTTTAATCCATCATTTCCCACCCCTGTTTGGTGGATCATGACTTGTGAATAACTTGGATTAGACTGATGGTGTGTCCAACCCTCTCATGTAGGTGGCTCAAGAACTCAAGTAGGATATGACTCCATAATTACCCACCCATGTGTAATAGATTAATCTAAGACTAAAACTACATGATGTAACTTGAAATTTTTAATTGGGTATGTTTGGATTTACGATCACTCAATTACATTAGGTGGCTCTGGGCCACTCAGGAATGTCAACCACTACATATAGAGTAAGACATGAAATTGGTGTGTAACCTAAAATATTATTTTATATGTATATCATGTAGATAATTATATGGAATTTTTAATTTCATTTGATCAATTGATATGTAAGTGAGCATACAAAAAATAATGTGTCATGCACATGCCCCCAAAATCTAATATCTAAGCATATGGATTCTAGACTGAGTTGTAATAATTTGTATTTTGGTATCTAAACTAAATATGGGAATGGTAATTCCATATAGTATTCCCTCAATCTAAGAAAAATGGTATGAATCTGAGTTAAACTAGTATAAATCTAAGCAAAATTGATAAATCTATAACTTAATCTATGTAAACTTGTACTATACCTACTATAATTTTTGTCCAATCTAGGTTTTTATAAAACTAAGGATACTAGATAGTATATCCATGTCTTGGATAGTAGAACCATTATTTGAAATGTAGTGCTAGTGTCCTAATTTGGTGTTGGTGTCCTTCTGGTCTGATTTCTATGCAATTATGTTGATCTCTATGTCATTGTTTTCCCATTATGTTTACCTGAGTCTAATTTTTGTAATATGAGTTTGTGTGCTTAAAATTTATTATGAGTGCTTTATATTAGCATGAACTCTATGATAAACCCCTGTGAATGCCCCATATTTTTAGCAAATTTTTTGAACCTATGAAATAAATGTCATTAAAATAAAAAGCTCTGCAAGATGTGTGTTAATCGAAGCATATATGATAAATCTGTAATAATCTAATATAATGTAAATACATAACATCAAAATGTAAGATAATCTAAGCATAAGTTTTTAATGTGTGATGTATATCATGTCTATCATTCACAAGGGTGTCAAGATAGATAGAACAATGCATGTAATAGAAAATATAAGTGAAAATTGGGAAACCACCTAGGAGGATGGGGCATGATGTCCATCACAACACCCAATTAAGAAGGGGAGATGCATGATTTCCCTCATGGAATATAAAACTAAAGTGTGTAACAATAAAGATACAAGGGTCATAGCCATGATGCATATAAGAAAACATACATACAACACACATGAGGCATGCAAAGGAGGCCAAGGGGCCACAATATAAGGGACATGGGCATATGTCACTAAATATGAGATAACAATACATACAGAGACATGTTCAAATATCCACATACATAAACAACAAACAAGTTGGCTTAAAGCCACATAGAAGGGCATGTTCAAATGTCCACATACACAATCAAGATGGTACACACAAAGACATGGGAATATGTCCAAATCATACATATTATGAAAATAAGTGGCATAGAGCCAAAGAGAAATGGCATATTCAAATTCCCTCAAATAGAAGAAGCATAGAGATACAATAAAATTTAAAATAAGAAAGTTAGAAATGAAATTAAGCATGAATATGGAATACAAATCTATGTAAGATCTAGGATGTACATATGATAATTCTAAAGTAGTAATCTCTATTAAAAAATCTAAATAAGTGTAGCATGATCAATATCAAGATATAATAATGCTAAAGTTTTGATGTAGAGTATATAAATATATAACTTGGTAATCGAGACTATGTATAGGGTGCCCCCAAGTGGGTGGATGTGTCAAATGAGGAAACTTTTATTGCCCAAATTTTCACCCTAGATAATTCAAAGAGACCTTCTCAAATTTTAGATAACATGAAACTATCTCTGCATGTAGACAAGTTACTACCAGAGATAGATCTCTAGATTTGAAGGGCTAGCTTCCTTTAACTATATTTTAGGCTCACACACTACACTATAATAATAACTATTGGGGGAAAAAAGGGAAGAAGGAAACATAAAATCAACCTATACTAATGAAGGTGATATACCAAAGATAACTCCACAAACATACTTTCATTTGCACTAAGAAAAAAGACTACTAAAAATGATTTTAACTTAATGTTATTCTAGCATAAGTGTTTCTACATGGAGGCAAACTATTATGCATATCTAGGAGTGGGTGAAAAGGAGGTCTGGTATTAAACACTAATAGTCTATCTCACATTTCAAAACACACCTAACAAAGATATACACTTCATGAGACCTTTTAGAAGAAACACTACTCACACAATGCATACAAGAGCAGAATGGAAGCAATGAGAAGACTTTCATCACTTGTCATCCAAATGGAATACTTTACATACTTAGGAAAGAATTATAAATACTAAATCAAATTTAGAGATTTATTCAAAGGTAAAAAAATATGTCAAACTATTAGGACTTTGCCATACCAATTGTGGATTCCATTACAATGCCAAAAAGGCTTCAATATATAGAGCATAAAAGAGGAGAGAGAAGAAGTGAAGTTAAACAGTCATAGTGCCAAGTGTCAAGGCTTGAAAGCCAATTACAATGTAATAAAATGAGTTGTAAAAATAGTTCATTAAGTCCTCTTGAACATCTATCAATCTAAAATATGGCATCTTTTTGAGGTTGGCATAGAGACACTCCATCTTCTTGAAACTTCCTTAGAATTCTATTGACACATGTGCCCTAAATTGAAAAGGTTGAAACAATATTTTTTAAAGTCATATATATCCCTCAATTGATTAACTTCTCATTGACACTTGTGTTACTTGTTTGTAGTCACTCATTAGCACTCTAAGCCTCAATATTCACACTTATCATTATGGTAACTTGAAATTATTCAATAAATTTTGTTTCAGAGGTGTGAGACACCTAATCAATACCTATTTTTCCTCTAGCATATCAAATATACCTCAAAATAACTAAACATCACACTTCTCACTTCTAATTTTGACAATCACCCTCTTTCCCACTATTTTGTTCAAGAATTATTGAAATGACCAACTTAACAAAGGGAATTCATGCATCACTGAGATGATAATTGGGTACAAGGAGTTATAACAAGTCTCCACACACCTTACACAATGGATTTCACCTATTAATTCCATTCTAGACCTTTAAATCACTTCAAATCCTTCAAAAAACATAGAATTAGACATGTCCATACAAGTGATGGTATGGAAAAACTAGATGGTCAAGAGATTTAGAGAGGTATAAATGGATCTATAACACTTTTCAAGTCAAATTACCCCTCCTAGATGCATTTCCATTCATATCTTCTTCATCAGGTTCTCATAAGGGTTTTAGGTCATTTAGGTTGTTAACAATGATTCATAAAATTTAGATGCTTAACCCTTGAACCAATTCCATTGAGTTTGATTTCAATACCTCCCTCAACTATCTATAAGTTCTTGAGATTCCATGTATCTTGTATGTATAGATATGAGTGAAGAAAGTTGGCTCTTGAGCTTCTATTACACATTCTAGATAGCCCTGAGAGAGAATTAGACCAAAATGACCAATCCTAAGTTCTTCTATTCAACCCACTAGTTTAAATCAATCCTCCACTCTCCCAATAAGTATCTCAAATGTCTTTAAAACATCTCATGATGTTATGAATGAATTTTGGAATCCTGATGGTCATGCCAATTCTTAGGCCTAGCTAGTCTATATAGATTGTGTTTCTACATATGTGACCACCTCTAAGTTTAATAGTGACTTTAGGATCTTATTAAAACTTTTTTACCTTAAATACAACCATAAATATATTCCTATAGTTTCTCAATACTCTCCCTTTCATCCTTTTCTCATTCATGTACCATGTCTACAAGTTAAGTTGGTTGTGGAGTACTTCTGGTTTGAGACAAAATAGAGAGCACTCCCACTATCATTATAATGTAAATAAGAACATGGAGGTATTTATCAACTCATTATTACAATCTATTTCAAATTTCAAAAATTTATCATGCTCTAATATCCCTCTACACCTCAAACTCTCAATACTAGCTTTTAGAGGTATGACTATGTGTAGGGTTTAGAAGCTTAGATTGAGTATGGGTTTTTGAACTAGTTATTTCTATCTTATATATTTAACCTACCTATAATAATAACATGAAAGTGTGATATAATAATTATTATATTGGTTTCAATGTGTTCACCCATCTCACACCTCTGCCCAATAACCAAACTACATCTTTCATGAGTTTAGGCTAGTCTGAGTTGAGAATCTAAATTGTATGTGTCAATTAAGGAAAACATGATATTCTTGTAGGTGGTGATAAATGTTTTATGACAATGTTTTAATTCTTTTTATTCCTCCCATATGTCATTTAGGTCATATCATACCTATTTATTCTCACTCTTGCCTTCAGACCATGCAATCATCAATAAACTATAATGTCAAGATATGTACTAAGTGTTTCTATCAAGATTTTGACTGAGTTGAAAACTCATTCAACCATCCTTCTCCCTTGACCAAAAAACCTCATTTTTTTATGATATTACCTCTATTATTAGGCTATAATACACAAACCATTAGGATTACTCAAACTTCATAATCATTCACCAATAGATGAGACTATGTATGAGCAAAAATCCTTTTCCAGAGAGTTAAGGTAAAACTTCTTATTGGCAATTTTCTAACTCTGTGAACATGGATCTAAGTATTTATTGTATGTAATTGCCTCACTAATATCATTTTTATACTTTCCTAATTCATGAATTGGTTTTTGGATGCCAAAATGAGCTCAAATGCTTCCAACATGCTTTGATCCCTCTTTTAGGTCTAAACATGACTAGTTTCACATAGAAACCTCTAGGTGTCTATTTTAGGACTATTTGACTAAGTTTATATTGAATATTATTCTCAAAACCAATTCCAACCCTTTTTCAATGGTTTAATCCTATTTTTTTCATTTTGAGTATCTCTTCAAAACTTTTAAACTCCAAACCTCAACACTTTATTTCAATACTCTTACACAGTCTTGTAGGTGACTGTATACTTGTATGCGAATTCAATCTTTAAATTCACCTAGTTAACAATGATTTAAGATTTCCATTAGTCCATTTAATCTTAATTATACCATGACCATACTCTAATAGGTTTTAAAACAAGTGCATTACCTTTTATCTGAAGCCACTTGGACAAGGACAAACTCTACAACTATGAAAATAATGTTCTTAGGCCATTAGTGTTCACTCGTAGAACAAGAGAGTGGTCTTGCCTATCTTTCCTTGATCACACATGAAAAACTAGTTAAATTCAACATGAAATGAGTGGACATTCTTTTTAATACCATATGCACTACTTGGTTCATACAGACCAAATAAAATAAATTAGAAAATTGAGGTGTTGGGGTTATGTAGGAAGTTTGAAAGTACTAACAATATTAATGATTGTTCATGAGTCACATACCAATAATCTAGAAACCATGACCATGAAATGGGAGCTCATGAGGACTACTAACATCCACCAAGTGAACTCATTCCAACTCCTCTTACCCTATTTGTACTAACTAAAAACCATTTGACCTTCTTGACCTATCTAATAGAGTGATATGAGAGAGAAACTAATTTTCATTAAATTTAGAGTTATTAAAGCCACCTAAGCCTAGAAATGAGATATGGGGATATTAATATAATTCCTTGAATCCTTCACACATTCCAAACTAATTACTTCAATCTGTACAATCATCTTAAACTAAATTTTACATATATTCTTCTTGTTTCAACATTGAACCTACAACCTTTTCAATTTCAAAATTGAATTCTAACATTTCCTAACATATTGTATGTTAGGTTGCATCTTGAAACATTTTAATTTTTTTTAAAACCTTATAGTTAATTAAACTAACCCAAAATGTGACAAAAAATGATATTAAGACAAATGATAAATGTGACCAAGGTAAAAACATATAATGTGACCTCATTTAGGACCATGGTGGCTATTATAAAACCTAGAAGACCTTATGAAAATTTTGAATATGTAGGGGATTGACCTAATTTGACTTATGATGGAATTTGGTCAACATTTTGTTAATTTATAGGGGTAGCATGTCTCCTATGCTAAGGACCAGTTGCCTTCTCCTATCCTTGGTAAATGGAGTCACCCACATGTTTCAATTGACACTAAAATGTGTCTAAAAATACTCAAGACTCACACCAAACATATCAGGAAATAAACACACAAAACAAGATACCAAGAAACACACTTGTGCTCTCTAATCACTTAGGGAAAATACACAACTCAAAAGAAAACACACACCTATCCTAATATGTAAAATAACTCAAAACACTTGAGGTGAAAGATAACTCTTCATTACATCAACTAGGGTCAAATACAATGCTTCATTCATCATTTTTGCTCAATGAAAACAAACCCTCATATGATACATACTTATCAATTGACACTTACTCATGTAGATAATCAAATGATTTACCATTATTAGATCCTTTTTTGATTGTAAGTGTATCACTTGGAGCTCTCATGAACACTCCATCTAGATTTATAAGAGGCTTGTTTGATCTTGTATCATGCTTGACCTTTGTCATGTCCACTTAGCACTCCTCAATCTAATCATTGGGGTTCATAAAATCCGTCCCAAATTTAAATGTATTTGTATCAAGACATGTCTATTATTTGGGGTCATAAAGGTTTTCTTCTTTGTGATAAAACACTTCATGGTCTTTCAAGGTTGTTTCTTGCCTGGTAGAGACCTCAAGCTCTTCCTTACACTCATGATTGACCTCATCATTAGGTCTATATTATTTTTGAAGAGTTTTAGACCTTCTTACCTCCTCAAACTCCTACACTATGGCATTGAAATGTTGTCACATGTCATCTACCTCTTCATGATATACATGTTCATGAGTTTTCTCTTCTTTGGCAAGTAAAAATAATTATTCACTAGGACTATCATGTTTTGTCATAGCTAAGATATGAACATAATCATCCATGTGTATAAGGTAGTTTATCCATGAAACTTGATCTATAATGTCATAAAAATATATTTCTAGAGCTCCATCACAATTTTCATGGAGGATGTAAGTACTAAGATCAATTTATTTAAAACCATACTACTCAGCTCCCCATTCATCAAGGTACAAGTTAGTTATGCCATCAAGAAGTGTTAGAGGTTCTTGATCACTAGGGTGATATTCTTGTTCTTCATTGATATTTAAATTCATGTTAGATGTATAAGTCACATATGTCTCTACATGAAAAATAGATAGAGGTTTAGATTTGATTGATACTTTAGTAGCATACCTAGTATTAAAGGCCATATAGAACCAATCTAAAGTTAGGAATCCTCCAATTTTAGTAGTAAACTCTCTTGATAAGTAAAGGGAAAATTGAGGTGGCATATCCATAATCACAACATATTGAGAAATGGTGAAATTAGGATAAGCATGGAGAACAAGTTTTAAACCTTTGATTATACCAATGGTCTTGGAAGTTGACCCATCTAATTAGAGCACTCTTTTGGTATGAGGCTCATACTTCAAGTTCAATTTATCAGCTAATTGCTTGGGCATGACATAAGTATTTTCTCTACTATCAATCAAGTAGTTGTGAACCAAAACATATATAATGATGATGGAGAGATATAATGGAGGAGGTTTGTCTACTTTATCAACTTTATGTGATTGTCCTTTACTAGGCTTCAAAGTGTTTATCAAGTCTATGTCCTTCCCACTTAGTTATTTGGTTTCCAAACTAAGTTTAGAAATCTCTTCTTGAAGTAGGTCTTATTGTCTAGGTATTTATAATGTATCCCACATTGATAAATTCACATGAGACCTCTTCATTTAATCTACAATTTTAGTGAAAAAGATAATAACCTTTGTGTATTCACTAGTAGGAATGGTGATGCCTATAACATGAGAATTTTGAGGTATGAAATGACTCCTATCATTCTAATCTCTTTTATCTCCTTATGCATTTGGAAATGTATTATACATACCTTCCATTTGGGATGTTTGAAAACTCATAGATGAAACATTAGGATACCCTTGAACCTCTTTAATTGCCTTCCTCTTTGCTCTTGTGTTTGTAGATATAGAACTTGAATCTTTTCTTGGATGCCCTTGGTAATTCACATCACATGAATCATCTTGATATAAATTGACTAAGGTATAACCCACTTGATCACTCTTCCCATTATTCTCTCCTCCATTAGGTACCTCATCTTGAGTCATGGATGGTATTGTTCCCAAGTTTGCCATGAATATTGATTGAAGGACTCATTAACATATGTAGATGGATCATGAGGTTGATCCCATGAAGGCTGACCATCATGCTTTTGGGCAAGGTTATTTTGAGTAATCACAAATTATCTTGAGGTAGATAGATCATTAGGATTATATCCATTATATGACTTTATTTTAAATAACTATCCTTGACTTTGAGGATGACCTTGGAAAGGTGGTCTATTTCCTTGATAGTTAGGGTAGGACCGATTAGGTTGATAGTGGATTTAGAAAGGACTTACTTATTTATATTATATTATCCTCTTGAGACATAATATATATTGTTCCATAGCTCTCATTCTTTCTACCTCATTGGATTTGTTTGGCTGGCTAGGGGTAGCATGCTTATGTTTAGGTTAGGAATGGAAGCAACAATAGGTGTAGGGGTTTGAAAATAAGGTAATAGAGGCATGGGGGGTCTTGGGGAAATCTTACAATCCTAAATAAAACATTTTTTTTTCCCTTATGTCCACTTTATATGCATTAAGCAATGTGATCCCTCCCATAGATTGTATCATCATAACAATATCCCTATCAAAATCTTTAAGATAGTAAAGGAAATCATGTTAATCTATGAGTCTTATGAAGATTAGGATCCTATCCCATATCTTCTTAAATCTTGTGTTGAAGTCTTGAATGAATTTTTGAGGTGCTCTCCTTATGCTGGTTAGTTGTTTAGTCAATGATAAGTTGTCGCTCTTATCTTAAAATCTTATCCTCAAAACATCTCCAAACTCATCCCATGTAGTGAGAGATTCAAGAGCTAATGTACCATACTAGTCAAGAGATTTCCCTTTGAAAGAGATAGCCAAAAACCTAATTGCTATGCTCTCCTTAATGATGTGATGTATATTATAGAAGTTATCAATGTTTATAATATGCTCAATAGGGGTTATGGTAGTCTCACCAGTGTATGAGGGAACACTTTTGAGGGAAAATATGAGAATTTCATCATAGTGGGAAAGTCTTAGAGGACTATATCCATTGAAGGAAATAAAAGGTAGGTTGCTTTCCATGGTAGCTTTAGTAATTTTCAATAATGGTCCAGTCAATAACTTTCTTATAGGTTTTTCATCAAGGTAAGACTTCTTTGTATGAATAATGAGGAATCTCTAAGAATTCAAAATGAATGCCTTTAGTAAGATATATTATATTTACCTTAGGCATGAAATAGTGCACTAGTTTGAAACCAATAATTAAATGTTGGAGTCACCAAATACTATAAGAAGTGGACTATTATAGCCTCCTTGTTATCAAGATTAGCATCCACCTTGAACAACCTTCTTGGACTTCAGGTCCCACCAGGCATGCTAGAATTGTTATAGCCAAAATTTTCACCCTAGATAAGTTAAATAAATCTTCTCAAATTTGTGATAACATGGAACTATCTCTGTATATAGATAAGTTATTATAATAGATAGATCTCTTGATTTAAAGGGTTATCTCTCTTGATCTATCTTTTAGGATAACACACTACACTATACTAATCACTACTAGGGGTGAAAAGGGAAGAAGGAAACATAAAAATAACTGATAATAATGAAGATGATACACCAAATATAACTCCATAAACATACTTACATTTACACTAAGAAAGGAAAATGCTAAAATTGATCTCAACTTAATGTTCTTCTAGCATAAGTGTTTCTACATGGAAGCAGATAGATATGCATATATAGAAGTGGGTGAAAATGATGTATGATATTAGACACTACTATTCTCTCTCACACTTTAAAACACACCTTAAAAACATATACACTTCATGATACATGTTATAAGAAATATACTCACATAATGCATCCAAGATCAGAATGGAAGCAAGGAGAAGACATTCATCACTTATCATCTAAATAGACTACTTGACATACTTAAAAAATAATTATAGAGACTAAATCAATTTCAAATCTTTATTCAGAGGCAAAACAAGATTTCAAACCAATAGGCACTTTTCCATACCATTTTTGGATTCCATTAAAATGTCAAAAAGGGCTTCAATATATAGAGCATAAGAGAGGAGAGAGAAGAAGTGAAGTTGAACAGTCACAATTACAAGTGTCAAGGCTTGAATACCAACTACAATGTAATAAAAAGAGTTGGAAAATATTTTAATAAGTCCTCTTGAACATCTATCAATCTAAAACATGGCATCTTCTTGAGGTTGGCATAGATATACTCCATCTCCTTTTAGAAATTGCCTTGCTGATGATTAGTTTACTTAATTGCTTAAAACTACCTTAGAAGTATATTGAAACATATTACCTAACCTAATAAGGTAAAAAATATATTTATGATATTCATATACATCCCTCAATTGATGAACTTCTCCTTGAAATTTGTGTTACTTATTTGCAATCACTCATTAGCCCTCTAAGCCTCAATCTTCACACTTGTCATTATGGTGACTTGAATTTGTTTAATAAATTTCGTTTTAGAGGTGTGAGACACCTCATAAAGACTTTTTTATCCTTTTTTATATCAAATAAACTTAAAATAACTTAGCATCACACTTCTCACTTCTAATTTTGACAATCACCCTCTTTCTCACTCTCTTGTTCAAGACTATCTACAATGACCAACTTAACAGATGGGTATTCATGCATCACTAAGATAATAATTGGGTATGAATATTTATAATAATTCTCCACACACCTTTCATAATGTATTTCACCTATCAATTCCCTTTAGCACCTTTAAATCACTTCAAATCCTAAAAACCATAGAATTAGACATATTCATACAATTGATCGTACAAAATAAATGGATGGTGAGGATCTTGAGAGAGTTAAAAATATATTAAAAACACTTTTCAAGTCAAATTACCCTTCTTGGATTCATTTTCATTCATATATTCTTCATTGAGTCCTCATAAGGGTTTTAAGAGGGTTTTAGGTCATTTACATTGTTAAAAATGATTCAAAAATGTTAGATGCTTAACCCTAAAACTAATTCCATTGAGTTTGATTTCAAGACCTACCTCAACTGTCCCTAAATTCTTGATATCCCATGTATCTCATCCATATAGATATGAGTGAAGGAAGTTAGATCTCAAGCTTCTACTATGTATTCTAGACACCCCTGAGAGAATATTAGGCTAAAATGACCAATCCTAAGTTATTCTCTACAAAACAATGGGTTCAATAAATCCTCAAATTTCCCATGAAGGCTCTCATATGTATTTTAAATATCTAATTATGTTATGAGTGAAGCTTTGAATCTTGATGGTCATGCCAATTCTTAGTCCTAATCTATATAGAATGCATTTTTGCATATGTGACCACCTCTAAGTGTTACAGTGACTATAGGATCTTATAAACACTTTTTTACCTTAAATATAACTCTAAAAAATTTCCTATAGTGTCTCAAGCTCTCCCTTTCATTATTTTCTCATTCATGTACCATGTTTGTAGGTTGAGTTGACTATGGAGTGCCTCTGGTCTGAGATAAAATAGAGAGCACTCTCATTATTAGTCTAACACAAATGAGACCATGGAGGTATTTATAAACTAATGATGACACTCTATGTCAAGTTTAAAAACTTGATAATGATCCAAGATCCATCTACACCTCAAACTCTCAAGACTAACTTTGAAAGGTATGATTGTGTGTAGGGTTTAGAAGCTTAGATTGAATATGGGTTTTTAAACCAATTATTTCAACCTTATATGATTATATTGCCTATAATAATCACATGAAAGTGTGATGTAATAATTATTAGAGTGGTATAAATGTGTTCACCCATCTTACACCTCTTCCCAACAACTAAACTACATCTTTCATGGGTTTAGGCTAGTCTGAGTTGAGAGTCTAAATTGTAGGTATCAATTAGGGGAAACATGAGATTTATGTAGGTGGTTATAAGTTTATAGGGACTATTTTTCACTCTTTTTATTCCTACCATACGTTTCTAAGGTCATCTCATACCTATTTGAGCTCACTCCTGCCTTCAGACCATACTATGATCAATAAACTATAATGTCACTATATATACTGAGTGTTTCTATCAAGATTTTAATTGAGTTAAAAACTCATTCAACCATCCTTCTCCCTTGACCCAAAAACTCCTTTTGTGTTATGACATTACCTCTAGGATTAGGCTGAAAGACAAAAAATATTAGGATTACTCAAACTTTATAATCTTTCACTAACAAATGAGACTATGTACGAGCAAAAATCCTTTTTCAAAAAAGTTAAGGTAAAACTTCTCATTGGAAATTTTCTAACTTTGTGAGCATGGATCTAAGTCTTGATTGTATGTAATGGTATCACCATTATCACTATGATAATCTCCTAATCCATGAATTGGTTTTAGGATGCCAAACTGACCTCAAATGCTTCTAACATGCTTTGGTCCCTCTTTTAGGTCTGAACATGATTGGTTTCACATAGTAACTTGTAGGTGTCTATTTCAGGACTATTTGACTAAGTTGGTCTTGAAGATGATTATAAAAACCAAACTTAAACATTTTTCAATGGTTCATTCCTATTTTTTTCATCTTGATTGTATCTTCAAAACTTTTAAACTCCAAACCTCATTAACACTCTATCTTAGTACTCCTACACAGTCCTCTAGGTGACCGTCTGCTTGTATGTGAGTTTAATCTTCAACTTCACCTAGTTTCTAATGCTTTGAGATTTCCATTGGTCCATTTAATCTTGATTAGACCATCACCATACTTTCATATTTTAAAAATAAGTTCATTACCTTTAATCTAAATCTACTTCCACAAGGACAAACTCTGTAACTGTGAATATAATGTTCTCAGGCCACTAGTGTTCACTCCTAGCACAAGAGAGTGATCCTACCCATCCTTACATTATCACACATGTCAAACTAATTAATTCAACATGAAATGAGTTTACATTCTCTATAAGAGCATATGCACTACTTGGTTCACATAGACCAATGTTAAGTTGCATATTTAAACATTTATATTTTGTTGAAAACCATATAATTCATTAAACTAACCCAAAATATGACCAAAAAAATTAAGATAAAAGACAAATGTGACCAAGGTGAAAACATATTATGTGACCTCATTTAGGACCATGGTGGCTATTTTAAAACCTATAAGACCTTATGAAAAGTTTGAATATGCATGGGTTTACCTAATTTTACCTATGGTTAAATTTGGTTAATAGAACAAAACTCATGTATCTGTGTAGATGCTCCCAGTGGGTACATAATTACAAATTTGGATCAGTGTAGTGGACCTGAGTTTTTTAGCAATCATCAATCACTTGATAAGAAAAAGTGAAGGATGTATGTATGTCAAAATTGACTATACTAAGATAGATAACATATATAGTGTCTATAAAATATAGGAAATATAAACAAATCAATGCATACAATCTATAATTTTATGTTTTATGAGTAAATATTTGAATGGTTTTTTTTTTTTTTTGACATATTATATTATTTTTGTATTTTTAGATATAGTTATGAACAAGCAACAATAAAATGAAACTATATACAAGGATCAAGAGACGAGAAAAGTATGTACATAAAGGGAGGAACAATACTAACTGATGAGTCTCATGGGAAACTCACTATCAATGTGGCTTGCGTCAAATATAGGAATGGTAATCTCCTGTGTAGTGTGATTTTTATGTTAGAGTTAAATAGTGTGGTAGTATGAATTTGAGTATTATTCATCATCAAAATCATAATAACCTAGAATTCTAGATAGAATTGCCTCATGCTGTGGAGTTCACCTTTTTAAATTTTTCTTTAGAATATTGATTGTGATTTTTCCCTTTGAAACTATGTTTATTATAGACATATAGTATTATGGAAGCTCTTTTACTAGAAATCCTCTTGTGAGAATGCTTGTTGGATTAAAATGATTTTGAATTTACAACTTAGTTTCTTACTCTTTTTGCAACATGTCATATGTATCTAGACTTGTTACCTTGATAAATTATATCTGTGAATGATTTGCCTTAGGATGTTCAATAAATCTCAAACCTTGTTGACCAACAATATCAATCACTAGAATAGGAGTATTGATGCCTTGGGCCTACTTACCCAAACCTTGATCATGATAATCAAACTATTTTAGATATTTTTTAACAAACCCATACTTATATGAAAGTTTAACCTCATTTTGGAGAGGTGTATTTGCATCTTTTAGTTGTTTTACCTATGTTTATTATATTATTTCTTGATTTGATTATGCTTTGTGAACCTTTTGTTATTCTGAGTTATGCTTTGGTAGCCATTTTTGTACTATTTATAAATTTAACCCTTTTTAAATTTATATATGTGCCATTATTATTTTTTTGGATGATGTATCACTATTTGATTCAATTGTATCTATTAGCTATTATATTTTCCTTATCAATGTTAAACATGAACTGGTGTGGTGCCTATGCATTCTATGATATGCACAGTAATATCTAGATCTCCTCATTAGGTGTAAATGAGGTAAGTTGATCAAATTATCTTTAATAATGTATCTTAGTACCTAACTTGAAATCTTATTTGATCTTTGAATACTTTTTGAATCACTAGTTATAGATGTACTTTGTTATGATTTATGATCTGGATAAGAAAGAGTGTTAGGCATAACTTTTCTAGGTGTAGATGCATATACATGGTTTACACTAGAATATTCTAAAGACCATGCACATGTAATGTGATATTCCAATAATGTGATATATTCACTTAATAACTAATTTTGATTATGTAAATCTGATATTAACTTTCTCATACTGATAATTTGATACCTTAGAGTCTCATAAGTGCAAACCCTAGTTAATTTTGATTGAACATGTAGACACACACCTTGTAGGGAAGAGGTGTGAATAGGTTGAGTATGGGGATTAGTGACAATGGTATAAGTTTATGCATCTCATGGAGGAGTGATAGCATGGACTTAGTTAGATGGAAAGTAGCTATCACCCTCATAGAGATGAAGAGGAGAAGGATATTTTTTCTTGTGCATAATATATGAAATTAAAACTTGAAACCTAGTTGTTAGCTTATGTAATATATCCTCTATGTATGTAAGGATTTATTTCTTAATTAAATTATTAATAAGAGAACATTGATATGCTAGATATATAATGAAACATGACATGCATTTCAATTGATATAAGGCATCATCTATACATGTGTTTGTCTTTTTTGAGTTCATTCCAAATTAAAGGGAACAAGCATGCAAATGAAATTATTAAACTTTGCATCAAAAAGTGATAAATTTATTCCATAATTATTATCATGAGTATATGAAAAACAAATTATAAGATATTTGGATCTAAAATTTGAATGTTGAAAATATGAACCCTAGGGTTATCTAGGGTTAGATTTTTATGTAATGTTTGAAGTAAGTTGGGTTCACCAAATATTTTAACCTTTTAGGAATTAGTGAATGTAAATCCTATGTTTTTTAAATAGTTGAGTATGAATAAATCAAGTTAATAATATGTAATAAATACATCCACTAATTTGTTATATAATTGACTAGCTTTAACCTTTCTAAAAATAGAAATAAATAGTGCAAGTAAGAACTTAGTTGGAAAATAACTGAGATTGATGATCTAGAGGGTGTAAACTAAGGTAGAAGTTGATCTAAGTGTAATAAATAAGATCCTAGTGTTAGAACCCCTCTTATATGACATCACCCTAATTTGATAGTAATGAGATTATTGGAATTGTGGTGGTAGTGTCTTGATATTAGTGGTAGTGTCCTCTATGAAAGACTATCTTGAGCTTCTGGGTGCACCTGTGTCTAGATCTCTAAGCTCTGTTCCTACATGCATTAATTATTAAACCCCATATATTACTTATTTTGACTAAATTTGTGAGAAACACCCTAATCCTCCATGTAGCTAGGGTATCTTATTGATATAAGCTAAAAAGTGTGTTTGTTATTAGGGTAGGATGGATATCCTCAACACCTCGTTGTGATGAGAGTTTCCTACATACCAATACTTTGAAGAGGGATCAAGCTCAAGATTAATGTAGTTCGCCCCACCTAAGTACTAGTGCAAGTGTAATTTAATATATTATTATAGTGTTCTTTAGTGCCTTGAATGTGTTTGAGACTACAATCTAGGTAATCTAAGCTTAGGACTATTGTAGATGGTAGTATGTAGAAGTAGAGTAGAATAGGGATTGATAACCTTAATTGTGCACAACAAGTTATGATTTTAAATGTGTATTTTATATTTTATTTCCATCTAATTGTTAGAGGGATAAAATTCATGTATACATATTATTATGTTGCTTGTGTGGGCGTTAAAAGAGGTCTATGCTGACCCTAGGAATTTTCAGATTTAAAAAGATATAGGTTTGGGAAAAAGAAAGGGAAAGGACATTATCACTATTTTTGAGACACTAGCACCATGTGGCACTAGTGTCCAAGTGGAAGAAAACTAGGCACGAAGGGCCAAGATCAAGAAATGAGGGTCTAGGACTACTTAAGGGATGACTAGGGATGCTTATGTCCCACATGAAGGCTAGATAAGTGTGATAATAGGCTCTAGGATAGGTTTAGGGATAAGGTATGAATAGGTAGTCTCAAGTAGCACTCTTATCACTCAAATACCACTTTTAGGTGATTACACACACTCTATATATCCCAAATTAATTACACCTACATACATGCCTACTTTTTTTAGAAGCATACCACTATTTTTTGTCTCTCAAATGCTTCATTCCATAGGTCACACTATTATAATTGTCACCATTAATAAGCATCTATAGTGCATTATACCCCTATCTAACCTATTACATGGATTGATCAGCATGTTATTGGTTATTTTGTAGGTATTTCATCTTTGATGGGATCCTTTGATGATAAATCTCATATTTTTGTTTGCTCCCTTCTTTGAGATAATGTTGAGCAACATGAGTTATGTTGCACTTTTCACTTAAGCTTGCATAACTTGAGATTATATTTGTCATATGTGATCACTTTAGCACACATTCAGATTATTTTTTGCATGCTCATATTTTGCACTTCAAACCTAAGTATAAGTGGTCATCATCAATCACCATCTATATTCATTTGGTATGTATTTTAGATTTATTGTATTGGTGGCGTAAGCATTCTTTGTGAGGATTTTACTAGCATGGTTCCTCCATTTCAACTTCATTTTCTACACATAGATCCCTTATTTTAGGAGAAATTCTTTTATTCTTTATGGCATCTTCTACATATTGACAACATTATTGGATTTCTTGTGACATCTAGTGTTTTTTTGTTTTTGGGATTATTTTGTACTCACACTGAGTTATAAAGTGCCATGGGGAGTTTATTGATTCAGCCTTGTCTACTTTTATGCATGTGTGCTCTATATTGGGCACCTTTTCACTCCTTCAATTTCTTGACTTTCCCATCACCATAAAGGTCATCTTCTTGAGATATATTTGGTTTTTATCTTCAACACTTTTTTGATAGTTGATAATCTCTCATAACTTGAAGTGTAGCTATTCTAGTAGATACTAATGTTAACTTATCTTCTTTAATAGTTAAATAATATCTTTCAGCTTGATATGGATCTATTTTGGTGAATATAGTGTGATTGTTTGATTAGTGGAATCATCTCACTCATATAGACTTTTTTTAAATCACTCTACCCAATCAACAATATGAGGGTATGGTGCAAATATTATTTCTTCAATTTTCATTTTCCTTGTTAACCCTTAGCACATTGCATCTTTTGGTAGCAAATTGAATTTAGCTGGTAAAAAAAATCTAAACTATTGACACCTATGATATTCTATTTTCATAAGAGCTATTCTAGTGAATTCTAGTGTCATTTTTTTTTGTGATAGAGTAGTGGATCCAAACCACTCATGTAGATTTGAGTTCCATTGAGACATTTGAGACAATAAAGTGCATTTGTATTTGATGGACTTAATTCCATCTAGTGCACCTACTACAAAATTATGTGATATTTTGAGTCATGCATATGTTATCTTCATCATTATTATTGTGTTTCTACTAGTTTTTGGGTACCTTGCAGTGACACATTTCATTATTGGTAATATTTTTATCTGTGTTTTTTTATCAATGGTTTTTATTGAGTGAGCCTCATATAAAGTACCAATTATTATTTGACTTGATGGTTATAATGACTTGAAATCCATGTATTTTCATAATATGGATTGGTTACCATAGGACACATTGTATTTCATTGTAATTTGTACATGGGTACTTGATCAGGCCAAGTTATCGAGACCCATCTAGTCTCTTTGATTTCTCTTTTCTCATTCCCTATTTTTCACTTAATGGAGGGTGTTGTATTAAGTGTATAATATCAATTTGGTATTTTTTTAATTATTGAAGATGTTATTATATTTTGTACACATATTTTTTGAGTGCACATTAATAGTACATACTCCTATTTTATAGGTTATTCATGTAATAATGATTTGTTGCATGCAACAACGTATCTTGCCTATTTAATATGCACTCCCATGTATTTTGACTTGGTAGGTTATGGAGACCCACACAGATAATGTGAATACATTTTAAGAGATTTTATTATGCATATTTGTTATGTGTGTGTAATATCTCTATTATTAGAACTATGGTAATGGTGTGTGTTAGCCAAATTTTGGCTATTATAGACCAGGTTCATAAAAAAATTGAATTGTAATGTTTTATAACCTTGTTCATATCCTTTAAATTCCTTATAAGTTCTTTAAATGGTCTTTTAAAGGTCTTATTAGCATAGTTTAAGGTTGTTTTGACAAGTTTAAGGTAGTATCTTTTGTTTATCTTATGTTAGTTTATCCATACCATGGTGTGAAAAGGTTGAGTCAAATGATGTTAAAGGCCCTTAGTTATCTCTAAAATTCATCTCATGTTTTGACCACCTTGAATGAACACTTTATACGTGTTTGGAGAATTTAAGCTTATTTTGTGAAGTTTAAGGTAAAGTGCCATGCACGAGAAAGTGCATATAGTTAAGTCCAATGCATGTCAAATCTATCCAAGATGAAATTTTCATAAAACATACTTATAAAATCCTATGTAGGAGTTATATGATGTGAATGTATGTAAATAATGTCAGATTATGTCAATTTTTTAGGTTCAACATCTAAATAAGAGAAAATCACTCCAAAAAGGATAGTTTTAGGCACTTGTATAGATTTGAGGGATCCATATTTAGGTGAAAACATATTCAAAGTGTATTTTCACCTTATCTAGGTCATATACATGGATAAAATGCTTGTACAGGTCTTAAGAAGCCCAAAAATGCTTCCTTTCCTCCATTGATCCCTTGGCAAGCTCATAATGACCAAATTCACATGCTTGGTCTATAAAACACAAGGATATTTGGGACCTAAAAATTTTACAAAAGGAGTGGGTCCTAATGATATTAAAATTTATGTCCATAGTCACCATATTGGTATCCTCTCATTTATGAACAATTCTTAAGAAGGCAGGGTGATCTTAAATCCTTCATAAACCCCATTGGCTTAGCTTTCTCCTTGAAATGATAGTTTGATGTTGTTTGTAAAGATGATATAAATTATAAATGTTATATATAGGTTGTACAGCCACTCCACATTATTATTGAGGTCTCATTTGGAACATATGAGCTCAAATTGATAAGAAAACTCCACTTTTACAATAGAACAAAGCATGTGGATGAAGGTTCCTTTGGGTTTTGAGGTTTTCAATAGAATAAAACATGTGTATGAAGGTTCCCCATCATTTTTTAAATCTATTAAATGTAGGCACAAGTCCATTAGCTTCTCTGTTGCTTCACTCTAACACTATCTTCTCCAAGTAACATGCATTGGTCGTAGGTTTGAGACTATGAGAAGTCTGCCAAGCATAAAAGTGATTTTAAATGGATATATACCTCATAAAATTAGTGATATATGAGGTTTATAATCTCATTAAATATTTTACAATATAGTGGAGAAGCTTTCTCAAACTCAAGAGGATCAAAACAGGGATAATGGAAGGCCTAAAACAAGAAAAAGTAGACCTATAGGTCTACATACATATAGGTCCCTTTTTCACATAAATTGAGATGAGTATTAATTAAAGAGATATAGTTAAAGTTATTATAGATGTGTGGGAAATGTGTGCAGACACCTTAGAGGTGTATACAGGTTAAATGAAGACCTGACTAATCAAACTATTAGCTCACTTTACACTTCAAGTGGATTGTGAGGCTAAGCATGGACTTTATGAAACTAAAAGTGTGATTGTGATGTCTTAATAAGATTATCTACTTTGAATTTAATATTTTATAATACCAATAAATATATTGAAATGGTGATTACATTATTTATAAAAGTAAAATGGATCAACTAGGATATAACACAGTCAAAGAGCCATTGCCACCTACAAGCCTATTAGGATGATAATGGTATGTGAATTTATGAAGATGTGAAGAGTGGAGATAATTAATGCATATCATTTCATTATGTATCATGATCCTCATATTATGTTCATGGTAAGTGGAAGTAGGTTTCAAGGTTGGAGAAGACTATTTAGGCATGTTAGGCCTACTCCTATACACAGAGGCCCACATGTAAACTTATCAAAAGGTTTGATAAACATTAGATAATCTCAAAATAAGTATTTAAAACCTATTTTAAATCATTATTAATCATAAAATAACATTTTAAAGGCTCTTAAGTCCAAAAACCTACTTTTAGACATCACAATTATAGTTTTCCAACTCGAGAGGGAATTTGAGATGCTCACATGTTACATGAAGAGATGCATGATGACATGAGATATTATTCATAATATCCCATCCTTACTCACTAATGATCCATGAAATTTTTATGTTCATCAGGGGCCTGATCTCTATGAAAAATCCTTAAGGATCTAAGGTACTCACAAGCTACCAAGAAACCTTCAAATGACCTAATTAAGGATATTGTTCTTCTAAGTGACTAAGGTGGATTGAAATGACCTCCAAACTACTTGTATGGCCTATTTTATCCTCATAAACATCTAATTAAATCATTGGTTGGAACATGTGAAGGTATATTATATGAAATTAGCTTAAAATCATGGATATGATCCTAATGATGAGTGTGCAGACTTATGGTAAGCTTTCAAATCAAGTACATAGGCTTAACAAAATTATACATAGGTTTGTTATCATATAAACACATTCAAAATTCTATTAAGGTGATATATAATCCATTTAAGTCACCAACTTGGGTCAAGAAGAGATAAATACACTATTTGTTAGCCAAGAAGTCTATCTACAAGCCTATGGAGTATAATAGGAGAGATCTCTTCCAGCATATTAAGTTTTCCCATGATGATGCATGCCTCAAAAAACCATTTTCAAGCATTAAAAACTAAAAAAAAAATAGAACCCACTCCAATTACCTCTCAAGCATGCACAAACACCTAGGCTAGGTGTTTTAGTGGATTGATGTTTATTATTGGTAAAGGAAAAAGAAGAAACTAAGTATGGGTATGGTTGAAAAACTTATTTGATTATGCATGCATTGAAATCAAAAACTTGTGAAGAGATGTTTTTTGGCTTGGGAGGATGACCTAAAAATAATAAATCACTAAAGCAAACTTATTTGTTAGATAAATAGTTGAGTGGATTACTTAGCAATAGTTAGATCCTGGAAGTGAGACCTTCCTTAGGGGTTGTTAATCCACACATTTTAAATAATTAAGCTTATAAATAGAAAGGAAAGTACATGCATCAATAAATCAAAAGGTACTAAAATTGAGCATAGGAACACTTGCTTAGAAAATAGACTAAAAATGATTAAATTAGTGATAAACTAATTAATACTAGTGCTAAGGAGTTGGGATCTAATTAAGAAAATTAGAAAGGGGTTTATGAACAAGCAAGAACATAGAGAATTAGGTTTGATTGTGTTATTAGGTGAAATTAGCTTTCTAGTTTTTACTACCACAGTGACCATCGGTGATTGGGCTAACCATTAGCAGTTAAGGTAATTGTTAGTGGTCAAGGTGAATGTCAATGGTTGGATAGACTATCGGTAGTTGAGTCAACCATTGACAATAACTGTGTTTAGATATGGGTTGGTAAAAATGCTAATTGATAAGATCTAAAAGATGGATTATGAGAGATAGGTAAGACTTGGGTTGATTATGAAATGGAAATAAAGTAAATGAATATTAAGAAATAATTAATTTTCTTACCAAAATTTGATTAGGTGGATGGTTGAGGTAGTTGACCTTTTAGTGAAATCTAGCTTGATTTTGATAGAATAATAGTACCTAAAGACTTGATGGAGAGGTGGCAAAAAATTGACTCTTTGATATAATTTCTAGATTGTTGGATTACTAATAGTGATTGACCTATAAGAAATAAACTCCTAGATGCACAAAATCTCTTGATAATGATTGTATATGGATTTCACCTCCTAGATCCTCTTTTCTTATAGGCATAAGAAAGAGGTGGAATGAAGGTTCAAATAGGCTATCTAATTATAAATCATCCATATAATGGCTTGTAATAGGATTTAGATAACTTATATTTAGAAAAGTAAACTGGTAGTTTGCATCCTCTTCATTAAAGAGGTGGAACCTGATCATTGATGGTCAAGGTGACCATCAACAATTAACTTGACCATCAGTGGTCAAGGGTAAAGGATAAAAAGGGGTAAAAGGTTAGGTTAATTTATTTTAACCAAACTGACTATGGGTAAGTTTGGTTAGGGTTTAAAGGGTTAGGTTGGTCCTAAGAGGGTCCCAAGGTAGTCAAGGGGTGTCTTCAATGTTTGAAATTATAGTGTGCAGATTTTTAGTATCTATATGTTGCCCCTTTTTGTTATGAAACTTAACTCAATGAGTTGTAAAACAAAAATTAATGTTGGTCAAAGGTATATTGATTGCCCTGAGTATGGGAGGAGGTGTTTCCCCTCAAACCAGGAGGTGATGAGGTAAATTAGAATTAGGTATGAACTTGACATGGTTAGTGAAGGTGATGACAAGGGTAGACATCATGACAGTAGATGAGAGGTTGGACACTAAAGTGAAAATAAGTACACAAAGTGTGACAAAAAGGTTTGAGAGCCAAGATCATGCAAAGACAAAGTTGTCATAGTTGATAATATTAAAGGTCAATACTAAGGTACAAGTGACTAGTATATTATATGACCACATTTAGGTTTAGCATTGGGTACACCTATTTGTCTCCTAAACAAATGTTAGTGTTTTTAGTGGGTATCCTGTTAGGTTGTGGAGCTAAAAGCTTCAACCTTTGCAAACTGAGGAATAGATGGTTGCTGAGTTCTACAGGAACCGATGTCGGCAGCAGGACCGATGTCGGCAGAGTCCAGTGCAGAAGGCCACCGACGTCGGCAGAACCAGACTAGCAGGGACCGGCGTCGGTCGCCTATGTGTTCCTGAAGTGTTCATTTCATGGACAGTTAGTTAAGTGAACGATGAGTTTGCATGTTAAGACCAGCCAGAGTCTTGGGCTGCGAGGATAATTGTCTAAATTAAGAGTCTAAGTTAGTGTTTGAGTTAGGGATCTATTTATAGATCCATTGGCATGTATTTTTTAAGGGATGAGATAGAAAGGAAGATTTCCTTCTAGTTGTAAGATCTGTGAGTTACAGGTTGTTGCAAGCTCATTGGGGATCTACATGTAAGTTTGGTCTTTGAATTGCAGGTTGCAGGTTCATGAGAGATCAGCTTGAAGTGCTATAGAGTGCTTGGTGTACCGGCAGGGTTATTACTGACTGGTTGGTGAGGTGAACACCAATTCTGTGTGTGAGTTGGTTGTTGGGACCATTTTTTGTGTAGGAGAGTGTGTGTGAGAAGAATTACTGTACACTTGAGGTGTGGCGAATCTCTGTAAGGTGAAAGAGTGTGGCGGCTCTTTGATGTATTCTTTTCTGTATAGTGTTAATACAAGATAGTGTATTGTCTCTCATATTCTGTGCTATTGGTGAATTCTAGTTACTTGTGTTTCTGGTTATTTCCGCATATTCAATTGCTTATAATTGGTAATCATACTGTGCTCTTTCTGAGGAGCAAGATCCTAATGGGTGGAATTAGAATAGGTGTGTTTTTTCTTGGATTTATCATCCACCCCCCTCTTGCCCAACAAGTGGTATCAGAGCTTTTGGTTGGGATATTAACAGATTGGTGTAGATCTGGGTAGTGTGTTTTGATTACAGGTTACTCACAGGGTTTCTGTTTGAGTGGGAGTTAAGCAATGGCAGAAAACAGTCAACTACGAATGGAAAAGTTTAATGGCAAGAACTACCAATTATGGAGGATGCAGATTGAGGACTATCTGTATCAAAAATATTTGTACTTACCGTTGGGTGGGGTTGCTAGCAAACCCTTGGATATGAAAGATGAAGAATGGGAGGTTCTTGATCAGAAGGCTCTGGGATCTGTTAGATTGAGTCTTGATTCATCTGTGATTTCCAGCTTATCACAGTGTAAGACAACGGTGGAGTTGATGAAATCTTTGGCAAATTTGTATGAAAAACCCTCAGCTTCTAATAAGGTATTTCTTATGAAGCGTTTATTTAATTTGCAAATGTTGGAAGGTGGATCTGTTCATAGCCATCTTAGTGATTTCCATGGTTTGGTAAACCAGTTAAGTTCAGTTAATATTGTATTTGATGATGAACTTAGAGCTCTCTTAATCTTGTGTTCATTACCTGAAAGTTGGGAAGGTTTGGTAATGGCAGTTTCTAATACTATGTCTCCTTCAAAAGTCTTAAAAGTGGATGATGTTGTGAGTGTGATCTTGAATGAAGAGATACGCAGGAAAAGCACAGGTGAATCATCTGGAGATGCTTTGAGTGTTGAAGGAAGAGGAAGGCCAAGAGAGAAGACAGAGTGTGGGAGATCAAGGTCGAAGATAGGCGAAAGATCCAAGTCCAGGTTTGGCAGAATAACCTGCTGGAAATGTGGAAAGCAAGGGCACTTAAAGAGAGATTGCAGATCGGGTGAAGATCACCATGAAGAACATGGAGAAGAAGCAGATGTTGCGGGTTACATTGCACAGGATGCTCTGGTATGTTCTTTGGATAAAGTAGAATCTTGGGTATTAGATTCTGGTGCCTCTTTTCATGCATCCCCACATAGGGAATTTTTCCATGAGTATGTCCAGGGAGACTTTGGAGAAATTTGTGTAGGGGATGGTAAGCCTTGTCAGATTGTTGGCAAAGGCAAAGTGAAGCTGAAATTGCAAACAGGTGACACATGGGTGTTAAAAGAGGTCATGCATGTCCCAGTTCTGAAGCAGAATCTAATTTCTGTTAGAAGTTTGGGTGAAGAGGGTTGCACAGTAACTCTCACAGTGGACTCTTGGAAGGTTACCAAGGGTACACTTGTTGTAGCTAGAGGTAAGAAAGTAGGTACACTATATCTATCTACTTATTTTACTGGTTCTCTTTCTGGGTTATCTACTTCAGCTGTAGATTCAGAGATGTGGCTTGATAGGCTTGGTCACATAGATAAGAAGGAGATGCTGGTTCTTGAGTCAAAGAGTATGCTTTCGGATTTGGAAGGCATGGATCATGGTTTCTGTATGCAGAAGAAGAAGGTAAGCTTTCTTGAGGAATCTGATGTTAGTGACAAGAACGGGAAAGCCTTAGTTTTCAAGGAGAAAGTGACGGACAGAGTTCAGCATAAGGTGCAGAATAATTCTGAGCAGAGCAAGGGTGATTTGGACAAGGTTTTGATCCAAAAAGAGCTCGCAGGAAAAAGTCAGGTCTCACAAGAAAAACACAGAGACCGACATCGGCAGGAAAACTGGCGTCAGTGTCCAGACAGGGACCGACGTCGGCTATGTGTAGCCCGACGTCGGTGACTCAGGGCAGAAAAGAGATCGGCGTCGGCCAGGGGAAACCGACGTCGGCAAGGAGGCAGTCGCAGGGAATCGACATCGATCGGCTGTAGATTGAGATGTGACCGGCATCGGTTACTGAGATGAATTTTGGGTGGACAGCTAGTTGTCATGGAGTCTCAAGCGCCCATATGGAGGACTGAAGGTGTAAGTAAGTTCTTAAATTCGTCATTTCCCTTCTTTACACTACTTGTTGCTCACTTATGGCATAGGACCAGGAAGTTATTAAAGAAGCAGAATAGGTAGATCCAGGAAACAGTGGGAGCTTGGCATGAATGAGGATGTGATTCCTTGGAGGAGAACCAAACAGGTGTTTTGAGTAGTGTTGCCAGCTGGAAGTAAGCACTGAGAGACGAATGGATGTTGAGGATGAAGAAGAGCGGAAATGGATACGTGAGATGGAAGATCAGGGTATATGATCTTGTTTTAGCTGCAGGGCAATGGAGGTTTGATCATTGTGTTTCTCTTTACCAGGTTGGATAATATTAGCTACATTATCCTATTTTCTGTATGATGTGCTTGTTGCAGGGTTACATATACAGGTATTGCTGAACTAAAGGTAAAGCTAGTTCAGGTGTTTGTCATGGAGAATCTAGGAGCAGCAAGATTCTTTGGCATGAGTGTGTTCTAGAGACATGGAGGTCTTGTTGACTTTGTTTCATGATGATTGTGTGAAGCCGGTTAGCACGCTGATGGTTAGACAGTTCATAGAACAGGTGTCTTGATTCACATAATGAGGTTGAGTGCATGGTATGTACTAAACCTGAGTTTTCCCAAGCAGTGGGAGTTGTCACAAATTTGGAGTCAATCCGGGAGAGTAATACTGAAGGGCAGTTCAGTGGGACCAGCAGCAGGTGCACATGCTATGCAGGGTCAAGTTCTTTATCTACATGGTTGTAGATGCGGATGTGGCAGGTAATTTGGATGATAGATTTTGCACCACAGATTTTGTGGTGGTTGGTCTTCAAGAGTGATCTTGAGGAGGGATACAAAGCCAAGGAAACAAACTAGATGGTGTATAGGTACAGGTACAGGTTACAGCTGTTTATCTCCAAGTGGGAGATTGTTAGGTTGTGGAGTTAAAAGCTTTAACCTTTGCAAACTGAGGAACAGATGGTTGCTGAGTTCTACAGGAACCAGCGTCGGCAGCATGACCGACGTCGGTAGAGTCCAGTGCAGAAGGCCACCGACGTCGGCAGAACCAGACTAGCAGGGACCGGCGTCGGTCACCTGTGTGTTCCCGAAGTGTTCGTTTCACGGACAGTTAGTTAAGTGAACGATGAGTTTGCATGTTAAGACCAGCCAGAGTCTTGGGCTGCGAGGATAATTATCTAAATTAAGAGTCTAAGTTAGTGTTTGAGTTAGGGATCTATTTATAGATCCATTGGCATGTATTGTTTAAGGGATGAGATAGAAAGGAAGAGTTCCTTCTAGTTGTAAGATCTGTGAGTTGCAGGTTGTTGCAAGCTCATTGGGGATCTACATGTAAGTTTGGTCTTTGAATTGCTGGTTGCAGGTTCATGAGAGATCAGCTTGAAGTGCTATAGAGTGCTTGGTGTACCGGCAGGGTTATTACTGACTGGTTGGTGAGGTGAACACCAATTCCGTGTGTGAGTTGGTTGTTGGGACCGTTTTTTGTGTAGGAGAGTGTGTGTGAGAAGAATTATTGTACACTTGAGGTGTGGCGAATCTCTGTAAGGTGAAAGAGTGTGGTGGCTCTTTGATGTATTCTTTTCTGTATAGTGTTAATACAAGATAGTGTATTGTCTCTCATATTTTGTGCTATTGGTGAATTCTAGTTACTTGTGTTTCTGGTTATTTCCGCATATTCAATTGCTTATAATTGGTAATCATATTGTGCTCTTTCTGAGGAGCAAGATCCTAACGGGTGGAATTAGAACAGGTGTGTTTGTTCTTGGATTTATCATCCACCCCCCTCTTGCCCAACATATCCAAGGTAGGAAGCACTCCTAGTGAAAAAAAAATAGGTCAATTGTCATGGGTATTTGAGGTAAGAATTTCTCTTAAAAATACATAAGTGGGTCATGTAAGCATGGTGTGGTACATATTCAAAAGGTGGTCAACATGGCAATGTTATCATTACATTCAAAGGACCATGCAAAACATTTCAAAAACTGCATGTTAGTTGGGCCAAAATGGGCCAATGGTGAGGTGGTCTAGGTGGGTAGAGAAGGTAATCTCCAAGGGTGGATGAGAAATGGTTGAATTATGCTAAAAGGGGGGATACCTAGTTAAAAGAAACAAAATGGGTCACTTGACCATTGATGATTAGGGTCCCCAAGGGTGACTGTCGATGGTCACCTTGACCATCGATAGTTAGGGTAAAACCCTAAAAACCCATTGATGAAAAGTGAAAAGTGAATCACTTTTTACCATTTGTTACTTGTGTTTTGGGTTGACTTTAAGATCTAGATTTTGGCATTTTGTGGTGAAGGCATTTGCTAATGGTCAGTGCTAAGCTGGATGGTTGGCATTAAATTGAGGTGGATTGTGTTAACCAAGCAAGATGCAAGGGGTACATGGGCATCAATGAGGATGAGAAGGTATGTGGTTGACTACATGGTGAAGGTCATGAAATGAGGTAGTGGATGTTTTGATTTTAATAGATAGATTCATTTTTATGCATTGGCATTGGGTAGGGTGGTCAGGGTATAATGAAATCATTAGTTTGTTTATTATGCCCTAGGTAGGGCTTTTATTGATTTTGGGTAAATGGGTGGTTAGAATTGGGAATTGGTGGGATGGGTATTTAAATTAGGTTGAGTAAGGGTTAAGGATATTTTTTATTTTATTTTTCATACATTTTAGGGTGGTTTTTGTTGTGATAAGGTTTGGGCATTTTGGCCATGAAACACCCATAGTGATCATCAATGGTAGATACATTGGAAAATATGGGTGGCTGAGCATCGACTATCACCATAACCATTGACATTTGATGAGGGGAGGGAAGTTTGTTTACTAAATGTTTAAAAAATTTAGGGCAAGTAGAATGTGTGCATGTTAGGAGCAAGTTGAGGGGTATAATTCAAGAGAGTAAGCCTAGCAGGTATTAGGTAGATAGGTAGGTTAGGCAAAAAAATAGGTCAACTACTATATGGTAGATGATATAGGTGTAGATGACTAAGTCATTCTTCTAACTTGGTACAGTCCAGGGACCAAATATAGATGCATGACCGCATACCACATATCTTTACTGAGATATAATAGGGGATGACCCTAGTTGACTGAGCCCACATAAATGAGGTGGGGTTAGGAATGATGAGGCACTATCAGCATGTGCCTTGAGATGCATCCATAGTCATAGCTCTCATCGAGATATAGGATCCTATTATGAACAACTTCTTACTACCAATTCAAGAGATGATTATTATACCTAAGGATGTTCATAGGATCACTCAACTTTCACTCTGTAGTGATCCAATATAACACATAGAGTGAGAGGAATGGGATGATCATGTCAAGGTATTATATAGATATGAGAGTGATCAAGTCAGATGGCACACTAGGGGATTTAGGTATACAGTGTTGTATCAAAGGGCTCTAGTTGAGAGGAGACTCATGACCATGCTCGTGATTGTCATGACATGTTTTGGGCTTCCTGACTCAAATAGTGAGAGATTCCTTATTTGCTATTGGGGGTTATTATCAAGTTATTACTAGGGTGGATTGTATTTGTTTGGGTGCCATTTTTACTTTTACATATATATAAGGAGTTATGGGGGTTTAGGGCCCACAGGAGATATGGTATCATCATCAGTCTAGTTTTGCATTGTTGGGCCTATGAGCACATTCAGGTATTAAGGTTAGTGGTGTTGCCATGGGGTGGGTACACATAGATTGAATTCCCCATTAGATTCATGTGATGGAGGCCTAACTTTGTTGAATTAGGTGTAGGGGTTGGTGTTCATGATGTGGAGTGGTTTAAGGGTGCGCTAGATGTACTAGTGATAAGAGATATCACATGAAGGTCATACATCTAGTTCTCAATATGGTTAAGTTACAGGAGGTAGACACTCTCACTATAGAGCTATAGATGGATAGTTGGAAAGCAAGATGGTGAGGTGGAGTTTATCCTTTTTGATAGGGTGCATTAATAGTTTAGCCTAGTATAGGATATTCCAAGACCATTCCCCAGGTACAAGAGAGAGGATTTTGAGGTGTTACTACCAGAGCCACATCCTATTCTTACTATGTTATAGTTTGAGGAGTTGTCTATTAGGGCATAGATTAAAAATGTTAGTTTTGTAGATAGGTATATGGTGTGTTACCAACCCATATATGTAGCTAAAAATATTGGTAGAGATGATAGAGGTGTGAGGTCGATGGCCATAGATCTGGTTAGCCATGATGGATAGGTAGGAGTAGCTTTAGCCACTATATAGGGATAGGTATAGGTACTATAGGGATATGTGGCCACACTTTAGGGCTATATTGTCACAATATAAGGTCTGGTTATGACCTTACAGGGTTAGCTTACTAATATCATAGGTGAGAGGGATCAAGTTAAAAACTCTCTAGGCTTGGTGACCTAGGAGAGGAGTAGAGAGGAGGAGGAGGATTAGAAATATAGGTAACACCACTTGGATTTACCCCTACAACATAATACCTAACTATAGTGGAGGAGCTACAGTACTATGAGGCTATTTTTCTAGCATAGTCTCCAAATGAGCTCTAATGGGATGAGTATAAGGCCAACTTAGTAGGTAGAGCTAGTTTAGTGACACCAAGGTAATGGGAAGTGTCTTTATCTAGTCAGACAGGGATAGATGGGGGATCAACAGGCATATCAAGTAGACAGAAACTAGGATCCAGTGGTGCTTTAGGAGGTAGTGGTACCTCTAGGGCATATATATAGCTAGAAATGACATTTTGTATATCATTTTAATGCTAACCTATGAGATGATGTGGTGAGATATAAATTATTTAAAGAGAGTCTATCTATATATATGTACATATTATTATTATGGTTATTTGACTCATGAGTTATATATTTGTGATATTTGCTTATGCTCATGCTCATGGTGTATGATTTATGGTTTGATGTTGATGTTTAATGCTTATGATGTGATGTTTATATGTGATCAATGATTATGTGTATGTTATGGATCCTAGACATTTATATAGGCTTAGATAGGAATGAGATGATTTTTGATACATGGTTATGCTTATGACATGATAAATCTTAATGTGTATATACTACATTATTCTATATTGTAGACATGTAGTAGAAAATGATTGATTGTTCAAATGTTCATGGATGTTATGATTTTGCTATGGTTATGGTTATGCTTGGTTTTTAGTTTTGAGGATAAAACACATGAGGTACTTTAACTAACAACACTAGATGGGAGACTAAACAATATAATCAAGAGATAATCATCATCATGAAAATATCAACTAGTCACAATAGGGTAAGAAGAGGGAAGGATGCCTCTTCATTGACAAAAACTAAAATAAAACCGAAGTTGGAATGACTTAATGAATATAAGCCCTTTGAATGCTTTGCATGAGCATTTATTAGTTGGTGAAAAAGGTGTCTTGACCACATAATGTAAAGTAATCTCAAGAATCCTTTGCATATAGTGTAAAGGGGAAATGGGTGAAAATGGAACCCTGCTATGAGACTAGCTTGCCTCTTTTGTAGGTATTCAAAGAACTCGGCTAAATAAGCCTATGTCAAAACTATGTAGATTGATCAATGTGGAAAGTCTACTTATAAGAGATGATTATGGATTTCACCTTATTATGTTATTTTGAGAGCTAATTTTAGTTTTCAAGATTTATTTATTTATTATGATCTTGATAATGGATCTTTTACTGATTAATATTTATGGGAAGCTGATTGATGTGAGAAGCTTTTGATAAATTTCTATTCTTTTGAAAAATGCTTACTCAGCCATCCTTTGAGGTAGTGGTCTAAGTTTATGTTCTTTACTTAATGTTTGTGATATCTATCCTTCAAGGGAACAATCCACCTTATGTTTTGAAAATTTCAAAGAATTTTCAATAGTTATCCTTCAAGGGAAGAGTCTGTGAATGCTAGGAATGATCCAAGATTGCTAGTGATAGAAATTTTGTTATTTTGATTTAAATTTGATTGACATAGACTTACTTAGGTTAACTTAGTGTTTCACCTTTATGAAGGCAAAACTAAAAGCACAAGAAGGTTGATTTAGGTTGAAGAGGTTTAGGTGATAATGATCATGGGAATCCATCTTGTGAAGGTGTGGAAAGTACCATGAGAACCATGCCATGGGTAGATTCATTATACCCATTATTTAACATAAGGATATGTTGGTGACAGTTAATCACATGATCTAGTTTTAATTGGTTGCCCCTAAAACATGGAGATGAAATGTGGGTGGATAGCAAGGGATGAGCTTAAGTTAGACAAAAGGTGAACATGATCCTTATTAACACAAGAATAGATGTAGATGTGAAGCATTGAGGGGATTAGGTTTTGGGTGGCCTTTGAGAGAAAATAATTGGTAAGTTTTTGATCCATACCTATGGGTTATGATATAAGGCCCAAGCTAATTGAAAGTAAACTTGCCCCAATTGTTTTTCTCCATATTAGCGACATGTTGGTTTTCCTTTAGGATAAGATATATGATATTGAATTATCACACTTTAAGGTGTTTGTTATAGGCACACTTAATGCATTATTGATAGACATAATAATGGTTAAGGGCCACTAAATGATGCTCATCAAGTAGTTTGAATTGGGCTAAATGGTGCTAAGGATAATCGCCCTTTAAAATAATCTCTTACAAAGATATGTGAAAAGAGGGGAATTGGATTTCAAGAGGTAAGAATAAATATAATATAAACACAAAGGAAAATAGGGTGGCACCTATGGGGGTTTTGATTATAGTAAGATGTGCCCACAAGGTAAAGGGAATGCGCTGATGCCAATCCCAACTAGATGCATTGACCATTTTAGTTAGCATGTTAATAAGAGTTTTGTTAGAGGCTTATGCCTATCCATTTGCTTGAGATTGATAAGGAAAGGATATGATTAAATTAATTCTAAATGTGCCACATAGACCATGTACTTGCTTTTTCTTAAAGGATTTACTATTTTCAGTGATAGTCTTATGAGGAACACCTAAGCGATAGATGATGTGATGGTTGATAAAGTTGACAATATTTTCTACTTTGGTCGAGACTAGAGGATTAGCCTTTAACCACTTATTAAAATACTCAATCATGGTAATGATATAATGGTGTCACTACAAGGAATGGGGATTAATTTTATTAATGAGGTCTAGACCCCATTATGAGAAGGGCAAAAAATTAGTGGAAACTTGAAGACTACAAATAGGTGTGTGATGTAAATTAACATGTTTTTGGAATTTAACACACCTTTTCACATTATCATAACAATCTTGGTTAATTTTAGGCCAATAATATATGAGGTGAAGGATATACTTGGCTACAGTGAGGCCACTAAAGTGTCCTCCGTAGATTCCATCATGCATTTCCTTGATAGCCTGAGAGGCTTCGTGACTACACAGGCAATGGAAGAGGAGGCCATAAAATCCATGCCTATAAATAATTCCCCCCATAATGGTATAATGAGAGGTACTCTGAATAAATGCTCTTTGAGCATTCCTAGAAAGGATAGAAGGAACTATGCCAAGGTTAAGATAATCGAAGGTTTGTTGATACTAAAGGTCAAGTTGGGTCTCTTTGACATTAAAAATAGTGGGATAATCTAGTTTGATATAGGAAGGCTAGGTAAGTTTGTGGATAATGATAGACAACTTAGAGTCTAAGGGTCTAGATGGAATCTGAGAGGTAAGGGAAGCCATGTTATCAACAAACTTGTTAGTAGAACATAGGGTTGACTGAATTTGATAGTGTTTGAATGATGTTAATAGTTCATAAACTAGTTGCTTATACTATTGTAGGACATCATTATTACACTAGTAAGATCTATTTATTTGATTGACCATAAGTTGGGAGTCACCAAAGATGTTGATCATTTTGACTCCTAGGGCTAAGTCAGTTTAAAAGCCTATCACTAGGGCTTCATACTTAGCCATGTTGTTGGTACATTCAAAATCAAGCTTGAAGGATAAAGGGAGAGGTTCACCATCAAAGGGGATAAGGATGATACTTTCTCCCCTACCATGTTGAAAATTTGATCCATCAAAGAACATGGTGAATTGATAGGTAAAATCCACTTGAGAGAGGGTTATGATAGACTCATCAGGGAACTCAAGAGGAAGAGGTTAGTTGTCTACTAAAGGTGCTTCAACCAATTGGTCAGCAATTACTTTCCCTTTAATTGACTTTTACTGAAGGAACTCAAATTCAAACTCTACTAAGAGTATGAGACACTTGGCCATACACTAGTTTTGGTATGGCTTGGAGTGCATGTACTTGAGTGGGTCAGTGTTAGTTATTACATAGGCTTTATGGTTAAGAAGGTAATGCAAAGTTTGGTAGCAATGAAGACTAAAACTAAGTAAATTTTCTCATTATGGGTATACTAAGTCTCATATACCATGAGCATGTAGATAATTTAGTATACAACTTTCTCTTTATTTTATTCATCTCAATGAGCTAGCATTTCCCCTAGGGAATGGTTAGTGGTAGAGATATATAAGTAGAAAGGTTGGTCATCCTTGGGAGGGGTGAGGATAGGTAGAGAAAAGAGGTACTTTCTATTAGAATCAAAAGACTTTTAATAGTTGTTATTCCACTTAAAAGAGACATCCTTCTTTATAAGGTGGTGGAAGGGTTGGCACCAGTCCAAAAGTTGAGAAATAAAATGATGAATGAATTATAGCTTTCCCTACAAGCTATAGAATTTTTTAAGGTTGATAGAGGAAACATGTCAAGGATGGATTTGATCTTGGTGGGATAGACCTTGATTCCATGAAGGGAGACAATTAAGCCAAGAATATTTCTTGATAAGACCCTAAAAATTCACTTCTTGGGGTTAAGGTGGACATGGTAATGGATAAGTCACTCAAAGATTATCTTAAGAATGGATAAGTGATCTTTTTAGAGTTTTGATTTTCTGAGAAGGTCATCCACATAGTCCTTTACAATCTTATGGATGAGGTCATGGAAGACATAGGTTATGGCACATTGGTAGGTCATACTAGCATTCTTTAACCTAAAAGGCATGACTCTATAATAAAAGGTTCCTAAAAGGGTAGTAAAGGTGATTTTGTGGTAATCTTTGGGTGCATTAGGATCTGATTGTAACTCGAGAACTCATCCATGAGATATAACATCTCATGGTTAGTTATAAGATCAAGAAGTTGGTTGATGTTGGGTAATGGAAATTCATCTTTGGGGTAAGCAATGTTGAGGTTATTAAAGTCCACATAAATGCATAGTCCCCCTATAGCTTTGGTGATAGGTACAACATTTGAGACCCATTAGGAGTAGTCAATGGGTTGAATAAAATTGATAGATAGAAGACGTTGAAGTTATTTTTTGATGAGAAGGGCTATGCAGGGATGCATGGATTAAAGCTTTTGTTTGATAGGTTTGGTGTCATGGTGAGTGACTATGTTATGGGTAGTAATGGTGAGGTCAATTTTAGGCATATCACTATAAGACCAAGTAAAGGCTATGTTGTGATCTTGGAATAAAGAGGGGAAGTCCCAAAATTATTTGACATTCAATGATTAGCCATTTTGATAATACAGGGGTTATCTAGAGTAACCAAGTTGATATTCATGGTAGATTAATTCAACATGGTTAAGGAATCGAGAGGAAAAGATTTGTGGATTGAAGAATCCAAGGGACCAAGATAGGTGAGAATAGAATCATCATCCTAGCACTAAATAGTGTTAATGGTAGGAAACTCTTCTCATATCATCTTAGGATGGGTCAAAGGATGGTTAATATCTCCCCGTACTTTTGATAATTTAGGGGTCTAATGATGATCATGTTGATGAAAAAAATGTTAGGTGGGATGATGTCATCATCCTCATATACAAGCAAAGATGAGGTTGGTGAGGAAGGGATATCTTTCTCGATAATGGTAATAGTGGGTTGTTTGGATTTCTTCTTAGTAGGTAAGATGAAAACAAGTATATGTTTCTCACGTGGATTCCTAGTTTTGATGGTGACCAATTCATGTAGGCCATGCTCATATCGCCCAAGACTGAAGCCTTTTCAAGCACACTGATGAAGGTATATCTTGGCAAAGTATATTTTATCTAGGTAAGATAGATTGGTGGTAAATGTTTGAGGTGGAAGAGAGGTGGTAGAATAACTAAGGGATTTTTTAAGCCCTCCATAAAAAAAATGGGTTTGATGGTGTGGAGGTTTGAAGGAGACAACAGTCCTAACATTGGGGTAGTATCCTAGTTGGTTGGTAAGTCACCCATACTCATGCAAAGTAGGGAAAGCATCAAGTGTTAAAATTTAGTACTCCCCTAATTAAATGTGATGGAACATGGATTCTAAAGGGTTTATGGCAAGGATTTGGTGTGAAGGTATATAGGAATGAATTGTTTCCTCATTGATAGGAGAAGATGTGATATCTACTTTGGTAGCTGAAGGTTAAGATTTAGTAGTTGAGGGTGTGTTGGATGGGGGTATGAGGACATCATTAGGGTGATAGGTCATGTTACATGTTGAAAAAGTACTTAGGTCAGCTTGGATGGTGTTGACATGGCCTTCATGCTCAAACTTAATACAATGGTGGAGGGTAGAGGTAATGCAACCCATGAAGAAAATCCAAGGTCATCCCAATAAGATGTTGTATTAAAATTCCCCTTCTATAACATAGAAAAGTTTAGGGAGCATGCAAGGTCCTAAACAAATGTGAAGGATAATAGTTCCCAAGGTAGTGGCCATGGTATCATTGAAGGAATAAAGGACAATCAAAGATTTAGACATGACATTGTCTAGTAAGTTGACTTGGTTGTAATCATGAGAGGAGATGATGTTAATGCTAGCTCCCTCATCAATCATGACCCATTTGATGTGGGTTTGGTTGATGTAGGTAATGATAAAGAGAGGAGGATCTAGGTCCTCAAGATAGATGGAGGGTATTTCTAAATCCTTGAAGGTAACAAGTTTAGAAATTTGAAGGGCACTGACAAAGGTGGCTAGAGGTTAGGGGTCCTTAGGTTGGACCTCAATGGATTACAAAGTCTCTATTAGTGCATGGTAGTGATGGGGAGAGGTAGATATTAACTCATGCAAGCTCATTTTTTGAGGTTTGATGAATTTATTTGAGGATAACTCTCTTGATGGATTCTAAGGGGTTAGATTGGGAGGCACATAAGATAGACACCTTAGGTTTGGTCAAATATGGAGACAATTAGGTGTAGGTTAGTTGGGAGTTTGAGGAGGTGTATGTCCAAGGAATGAACACCTTAGGCTTCCCCTTATCCTTTTGTTGTGCTCTTGTGACCACATTAATAGTATGGATAGAAGGAGAGGTTGAGATAGAGATTGGTTAGATTTGTCTTCAATTTGAGGTGAGAGTGGAGGAGTAGGTGAATTTTGGGTAGGTATGGTTGGTGGTTGGACTAATATGGGGCTCATAGGAGGTTCATCTGTTAATAGATCATCCTCATTGTAAAGCTAATAAATGATGGTTTGGAGATATTTGTAATTCTTTGTATCATGGTCAGGTGTCTTATGATAAAAACACATGTGGTGGTCACTGTACCATATGGGTTTAGAAGCTAGAGGGCCAAAGGGTCTAATGGGAGGTAGGGTTAAACAAGAAGTTTATAATAACCTATGAAAAATGGTCAAATAGTATTCAACCAAAGATGGAAAAGTGTTAGTGGTCTTTGTTTTTCTTGTTGGAGTAAGATTTTATTTGGAGATAGGTTTGGTCATAGGTGTTTTGGGTAAGGTGGTACACTTTGTTGATGGCTTCAATTTAGGCAAGGAGGTTGATGAGCTAGAGGTGAAAGATCACAAGGTAGGTAGTGTAGGTATTGTTGGCATGATGAAAAGAGGTGCATTAAAGAGTAACTATGAAGGTGTAACCAAAAGAGGTGATGGGATTTTGGTAAAGGTAATTGGATTCCTACTCAAGGTAGAGGGATGAGGCCTCAAAATGGAGGGTAAGGTTGAGGGAGGCAAAATTTAGGCCTTCTGATCTTTGTGTGGTTTTGCCTCTTTGATTACTTTGGTTTGGTATTTAGTTGGTGGGTTTGAAGAGGTTAGGTTTAATTTCATAGATGGGTGATTAAGGCTTGGTGTAGGGAAGATACCAAAGTTTTTATCGGTTTAGTTGGTTTGGTGTGAAGAGGTGACTCAGTTGCTTAGGGACTAGGTGTCTTGGATGGTTGAGGGATTGGTGGATTGGAAAGAGTAGTTGATAAGGTAGAAGATCATATGAAAGAAGTGATGGGTTTTTCTTCTAAAGGTATGATTGGAGGTTCTTACTTGGTGATATAAGGTAGCCCTAATTACTTCCAAAAGGTGGCCCGATCCATGTCAAGGTTGGAGATAAATTCCAAAATCTGCACTAGCATAGAGAATGGTTTGTAAGTTGGCTTAATTCCCTAAATGATAGACTTGAAATATAGGCCCCTAGGTGGAAACACAAGGATGGTAACCTCATCCTCTTCCTCAATCAAAGGATGTAGTGTTGAGATAGGTTTTTCTTTAGTGGGAGGAGTAGACATGGGGGTTCCCTTCTCGAGAATGATTTTTGAAGGGGGAGTAGGTTGTTTGATGGTTGGAGGTAAAGATAGGGTAGCGATGGTTGGTTGTTTTGATATATCAACTAAAAGGGTGGTTAAGGAATCCACCACATCAATAAGTGAAGGGGGAGAAGATGGTGTTTCTTTGTTTTGGGTTTCTAAAGGAGGAAAAGGTAACTTCACTACCTCAATAAGCAGAGAGGGTGAGGGACAAATAGGTTGGTCAATAGGATCTTTAGTAATGAGTGTGTCAAGAACCATGTTAATCATATGGGTATCATGAGATAATTTGACATTGTTGCTATCATTATTTATAGGATCATGGTTTAGGAAAGGTTGCCTATATATATCAAGGGCTTGGTTTGATGTTACATTGGGGTTTCCTAATGTAAGCTCCCCCTTATAAGGATCTTGAAAGTGTTTCACCTACTGATGTCATGACCTATAACCTAATGAAATTCACACAAGTCATTATATTTGTATCAACTAGGTGCAAGGAGATAAGAATAAAATTTTGAGGGTTATTTGATAGGAGGAAGTTAGATGATGTTGGCTTTCAATAACTTCTCCAAGATAGATGCATAGGATTCTCTGAATGGAGTGAATTGCTTTTGGTTGTTATCAGTTTGGTTCCTCAGGTTTTCCCTTAAGGAACTATAGGAATTAAATTGGTTAATGGAAGGTGTAGGAGTGACTTTTAGGCCAATCGCATTCATGATTCCCTTGGTCTTGGTGTTGATATAGGATTGGTTGCTTGACTTTTAGGAAGAAGCTTCATTGGTTTTATAGGTTAAATTCTTGTTTTTTAGCTTTAGCTTTCCTTCATCGATGGCTTGGTTTTCTAATTTATGTGCCATGGTAAAAGCTTCATCATAGGTTCAAAAGCTTTGGACATGTAGTGTGGAAGAGATATACTAGGCACATGCCTAAGTAAAGAGCTCTATGAGTTTGGGTTGAGGTAAGGAAAAGGAAATTTGGTTAATCAAGATTCTCCATCAAGCCACAAAATCAGCAATGGATTCATCCTCAAACTACTAGATAGAGTAAAGGTCGGTGATAGAAACTTTCTTAGATATATTGATAATAAACTAGTCCAAAAAAGTTTGAGTTAGTTGGGTGAAAGAGAAAAGGGAGTGCTTAGGTATGGCACTATACCAATCCAATGCCGAACTAGCTAGAGACATAGAGAATGCAGAGGAGAAGAGCATCATCATAGGTGATGAGATAGAAAGCATGCCTAAATGTCCTAAGGTGATGTTGGGGATCCTCCTTTGAAATTTAGAGAACTTGGGAAGTTCCCATTGGGGAGAATATGGTCTAATGGGTATGAATGGATTGATGGGATCATTACAAATTTGGTTATATGATAAGATGTTGTGAGTACCCAAAATGGATGAATATAAGGTAGTCGTATTTTATATAAGTATCTGCATTAGGTCAGCTTGGGGTTGTACACCTATAAGGTTGTAATATGCATGTTATTTTGGTGGTTTGGAGACATGTGTATAGTGGGTAGGAGGTTGGGAGGTTGCCACATATGGGTAAGTGGATGTCAATGGTTGGGTAGAGGATACATAAGGGTAGGTAGAGGTAGGTGGTTGGGTAGTGGGTACATGTCCTTGTAGATTAAGGATGTAGCAAAAGGTTGGTCTAAGGGGTGTTTTTTGGATAGGAGTGGTAGTTGGGTTGGTGACTGATGGAAGGGTGGTGACCCTTGTGATAATTAGTGGCAAGGTAGAGGGTATGGACACCACAAAGCTTTGAAGTGGGGTAGTAGTTGATGGGTTGGAGGTAGATAAAGGAAGGTTTGTAGTATCAGAGGTAGGCACTCCTATTACAAAGGAGTGGTTGGTAGGAGTAGAAGGTATGAGGGAAGTGGTAGTTTGAGTTGGTTGGTTTTCAAGTGTAGTCTCAAAGGGGTTGTTGGTTGATAAGGAAGCTTGGGTATTCAATGGTTGGGTACTAACTATGGCAATGGAGGTACCCCCTATGATATAGAGAGGCATGCCATAAGGTGTATATATAGATGGAGTTGAAGCTAGGATACAGTAAGATGTGGTTGAAGGTAATGTTATAAGGCCACAAGGTTATTATCTAGGAAAGCAACAAAATCCACATCTCTTTGAGGGACTTCTCGAGAGAAAGTAGAACTTATCAAGGGATGAGGAGAGTCTACTAGTTTAGAAACATATTCCATGGATGAAGAGGTAGAAGAGGTAGGTTGGTTTAGTGATGGGATTTTCTCTACAAGGTCTTTTTGCTACTGGCGAGTGAGAATTATATGAGATAATAGAGATAGAAATCATAAATAGCCTCACTACTCTAACAAAGAGAAGATAAGAAAATGATCAAAGAAATCAAATCACACTCCAAAAGATGTGTTAATCCCTAGATTTTTAATTAATCTCATTTTTGGCTTATGCATTAAGAAGACACGTGAATAAAATTGGTTTGTAGAGTGAGTACTAGAGAGGAACTCTAAGGTTGGTTTTAAGTTGTGTTTAGGTGCTCAAAAAGAATCTGTATCAGAATCAATATGTGGCTTGGTATTGGGGCCTACCCCCTCACTTCACACACTATAATGATAAGGGTGTCGGGTGATTAGACAATATATATGGATATCCAAATATTATACTCAACCAAAGAGTTGAGTTGGTTCCCCCCTTGGTAATGACCTCTAACTAGGATTACTGGGAAAGGGTAAGGTAACTGTTAGGTGATGAAATCCTAGTTAGGCCTTGTCTCAAGTTTTTTTAATGTTTAATTGTTGAAAGTAGTTTGTTTTAGTGTGTGAAAAAAAGAGTGAAGTTACAATAGATTAATTTGCCTTTTAAGTTAAGTTATGTGAACTAAAATTTCAAGCAGCCATTGTATGCACTTGATTTTAAGCCCAAATGAAACTTTTGATTTTGTTAATGAGCATAGAATAGATAGAGAATGATAGAAAACAAGAACCCAAGTAAGGACATAAGGGTCCCATCGGTCATGCCAGAATGTTTTAGTGAATTTTTGCTTATCATTGGTAAAGGGAAAAGAAGAGACTAAGTATGGGTATGGTTAAAAAACCTATTTGATTGTGCATGCATTGAAATCAAAAAATTATGAAGAGCTCTTCTTTGTCTTGGGAGGATGACCTATAGATAAGAAAGCACTGAATCAAACTTGTTTCTTAGATAGATAGTTGAGTGGATTGCCTTGTGATAGCTAGATCTCAGAAGTGAGAGTTTTCTTATGGGCTGTCAATCCACATGTTTTAAACAATTAAGATTATAAATAGAAATGAAAGTACTTACATAAATAAATCAAAAGGTATTGAAATTGAGAACAATAATGCTTGCTTAAAAATTAGACAAGAAATGATTAAATTAGTGATAGACTAATTAATACTAGTGCTAAGGAGTTGAGGTCTACTTCAAAAAATTAGAAAGGGGTCTATAAACAAGCAAGAACATAAAGAATTAAGTTTGATTGGGTATTAGTAGGTGAAATTAACTTGTTGGTTTTTACTACCACAATGACCATCGGTGGTTGGGCTAACCGTTGATGGTCAAGGTGACCATCGGTGGTTGGATAAACCATCAATGATTGAGTCAACCATCGATGGTTATTGTGTCTAGATGGTTGAGATAGTTGACCTGTTAATGAAATCTAGCTTGATTTTGATAGAATAATAGTACCTAAAGACTTGATGGAGAGGTGGTAGAAAATTGACTCTTTGGTATGATTGTTAGATTTATAGATTTCTAATAGTGATTGACTTGTAAAAAATAAACTCCTAGATGCACAAAAGCTCTTGATAATGATTGCAGATGGGTTTCACCTCCTAACTCCTCTCTTCTTAAAGGCACAAGTAAGAGGTGGATGTGAAGGTTCAACTGGGCTATCTCATTATAAATCATCCATGAAATCACTCAAAAAATGATTTAGACAACTTTTATTTGGAAAATCAAAGTGATTAGTTTGCATGCTCGTGGTTAAAGAGGTGGACCCTAACCATTGATTATTAGGATGATTGTCAGTGGTCAAGGGTAAAGGGTATGTTGATGCCTTAAAATTGTGCTTGATTTTAATCAACAATGGGAAGTTTCAAGATATGGGATGATGCGGCTTGAAACAACCTCTAGATTTTAGAGAAGCTAGTCTCTTCTTTTGTATCAGGTATTGGAAAAAAGGGATAGGAGATTAAATAGAAATGCAAATGCAAGAGTTGAAACCTAACTATGGTGATGCACCTGAGTGTAATCCTAATCCTAACCTGAGCATAGAGAAACTATTATATGATTCAATTACATTTAAGAGCAGATAGGTGCATGATCAATGTAAATGATTGGAATAACAGAAATAGAGGCTCACAATAAGGGAGTCTTTTGCTGAGATACAAGAATTGTCAACAAAGGCATAGTGTTTAATCTTCTTAATAGAACCCTTCAATCACATAAGAGGTGCAGAAGTCACGCATAGTTATGTAGAACTTCAGATTCCAGAAAATGAGACAAAAGTAAATAACATTTCCAATCACAACACTAGCAAATCTATAGCATAGACTAATGTGTAAATGACATAGGTAACACCAACCAAGGCATGGAGCTTAAATTTCCTTAATTCATTTAGCCACATAAAGGGCACAGAAACATGCATGATTATATCAACTTTTACAACTTTAGGAAATCAAGACAAGAGCAAATGATATTACTGGTCAAAATTACAAGAAGTCTAAACTATCAAAAATCTTCCCCCCCTTTTTTTTAGATTTTACAATCCTTCTTATATAGCCTTAGGTGTCTCCTTTGATTACTCCCCTTTCCCGCATGATCTTCTCCATCCCTTGCTCATAAGGGATAAAAATATGGTGCCTTCAATGCTGTGGGGGGCTCCAAAAATCTACCAAATGAACTGTTCCATCTACTTGAATTAATTCCAGCTGATTTTCCCTCCATTTCGCTTTGCAACAACATATACATGTAACACTCCGTTATGTTTGAAATGGGAGAGGACACTTAGTCAATTTTTTTAAAATTCTCCATGCATTGGAAAATGACACTTGGCACTCTCCACCAAGTTTATCGAAGACACGTGGCCCTCTCCCTTTCCTTGGTTGTGTTGTAGTTTTATTCAGAACTCCTAACAGACTCTTATGGATGGTGACACCTGGCAGCTTCCACAGACTTTGAAGTAACTCTTGAGGCCCACCACAATCTTTATTTAGTGATGACACTTGAAGATGATCTCTCAGGTGATGACATGTGGAGGCTTCCATAGCTTTTAGGAAGATACTTGGCATCTTTCGCTTCTTCTAGGTTTATGTGGCATCCTCCGCTTTCTCTGGGGATGGAGTAGAGAGGGACCTCAGATGGTGACATGTGGCAGTCTCTGCTACACTTTGATACTTAGCAAAATGAAATGATGCCCTTTGGATGAAAGCATTAGACCAAAGTCCCATGGATGATGACACGTGGTGGCTTCTGCTACTTCTTCAAAAAGGAAGTTCAGGGCCTCTGTAATTACCACCCAGCACTTTCCGCTCTCTCTACTGCTTAGCTTATTGAAAGTCTTTGAATGAAAAGTGGATGCTGATATGGGACTCAGATGTTGACATGTGGTGCATTTTGATTAACTACTACTAGGTATGTGGCACGTTCCACAGTTCTCCCAAAAGTTACAAAAGGTGTTCGGGGAACTCTGGCTGCCTAGCTTCATTTCTCAGAGATTGAAACTTGGCGACCTCTACTCAAATCACAACTTAGGCCAAGAATGAAATGAAAGGAAATAAAAGGGGAAAAGGACCCACACTCAAAGGGAAACACTTGGCAGCTTCCGCTACACTTTGATACTTAGGCAAAATGAACCGGCCTTCTGCTTCAAAATTCTACTGCCTTGCCCGAGGTGCACAAGAACCAAAATTGTGGTGCTCGATCGAGAGTTTGAATGCATGATAGAGTAAAATTTACTCTACAGTTATTGGTGACCATCAGGACTTTTGAGCCTGTTCAAAAAGAAAACTCCACCTCCTACTATATCAAAATTGTGAAAATTATAGCTTCAAAAAGGGTCATCAACCAATGTTTAAAACACTTATTCAAAAGCAAAGCAGGAAAACAATGGAAAAACAATGTGAAGAAGGGAAACTATTTAACTATAATACATGAGAGACTCAAGTCAATTGAAATGTTTTAAATAGATTCCATTTATAGGAATTTCTTTAAGTTCTCCTTCCATCGACTCTAGCTCGAAAGAATTCTCTTGCTTGCATGCATGAATTCTATATAGACCAGTCCATAGTGCTTCAAATTTGGTATGCTAACCTGGCTTAGCAGCCCTTGCATCCCATTTCAAGACAATCGAGCCCATTTCAAAATTAGGATTTGAAGTCCTTTTATCAAAATAATTTTTAACCATTCCCTGGTGCTTGATTAATGAATCATGGGCTATGTCTCTCTTTTCCTGAACTTCTAAAAGTTCTATGAGTCTGACCTGCATGGGGCCATTTTCTTCAATCTCAATTTGTTTGATCATCTGGAGAGCAGGGATTTCCAAGCTTAGGGGAATCATGGTAGACTTTCCATACACTAATTCATATGGAGACATTTTGATCACCTACTTGGGCATGATTCTATCAGCCCATAGTGCCAGATTAAGCACTTTGTGCCACTCTTTGTGATGATCAGCCCCTATCCTTTTGATGAGTCTTATCAAGTTCTTGTTGGTTGATTTTGTCAGACCATTACCTTGAGGATAATAGTTAGATGAAGTTTTCAGATATATTCCATGTCTCAAGGCAAAGTCAGATACTTTAGACCCCAAGAATGCTTTAGCATTATCTAAAATGATGGTACGAGGTGCCCCAAAGTGAGTAGTGATATCCCCTAGAAAATCTAAGATCACATTCTATGTGGCTTCTTTAAGTGGGATTGCTTCGGTCCATTTGGTGAAATAGTCTATGGCAGTCAATATCCATTTGTGACCCATGCTGGACACTAGATTTATCATCCCAATGAAGTCAAGACCCCATTGAGCAAAAGGCTCATCCACAACTATAGGACTCAGTGGCATGGTTGCATTCCTCCGTATCCCCACATAATACTGGTAGGATTGACATTTTCTAACTAACTGATAACAATTTGCAAATGAAGTAGGCCAAAAATATCTTGCCTCACTTATCTTTATGGCTGTGGTCTTTGCAAAAAAATGTCCTCCTGATGTTCCATAATGCATTTTGTGTAGTATCCTTTTGGCTTCAGCCTGTTCTACACATCTTAACAATTTCCCATCAAAATTTCTTCTAAAAAGGACTTGTTCAATTAAGACAAAATGAACTCCCTGTATCTTATAATACCTCCTCTTATTTTGAGGGAGTTCTCTCAGATAAACCCCATTTTTCATAAATTGAATCCCATTTGTGACCCAGGATTCCTGATCAATCTCTTGTAACTTTAGCACCATCCCTGGCTCTCCTTCTGAATCTATTCCTTTAGGTAACATCTTTTCCAGCTCTTGAGTTATATATTGGCACAGTCCCCTGCCTCTAACCAGCTTGGTGGGTCTGACCTCTACATTGTATTCAAGGATCTTAGTGATCCAATTGGCTCTTTTCTCAATAATCTCCCCTTCCATGATATATTCCCTGACACTTGGGTGAGCTACAAGTATCAAAATTTTGTTCCCTGATATCAGATGCTTGAATTTCTTGAGGGCTTTCACCATGGCATAGGCTTGTCTTTCCACAAAATTGTACCTAGTCTCATAATCTCTGAGAGTTCTTGAGAAAAAGGCTATTGGGTGCTCCCCCTCCAGCCTGTCATTCTTTTGAGTCAGGACAGTAGCAATACTTGATTCCCCTCCATAGACATACATCACAAAGGGCTTGGAAAAATCTTGATTCTTGAGCACTGGGGCTGCTGAGATGGCCTTCTTGACCCCTCAAAAGCTTGCCTTCCTTCTGTAGACCACTTGAAGGCTAGGTCCTTTTTAAGCAAGAGTGTCATTGGTCTGACCAAGCCTACAAAATTAGATATGAATTTACTAACAAAATTGATTTTCCCTAAAAAGGATTGGACTGCCTTTTTATTTGTTGGAAGGGGTAAGTCCATTATAGATGTGATCCTCTTAAGATCTATAGAAACTCCTTCCTTAGATACTATGTGCCCCAATAGTTTACCCTGAGGTACAAAAAAATACATTTCTTGGGATTCAATGATATCCCAAAATCTTGACATTTCTTGAAGACTGATTCCAAATGATCAAAATGATCATCAGCATTTTTTGAGAAAATAGTGAGATCATCCAGATAAACTAGGATGACCTTGTTTATTAGCTCACCAAAGGCTATATCCATAGCTTGTTGAAAGGTGGCTCCTACATTTGATAAGCTGAATGGCATCTTCGCATAGGCAAATGTCCCCCATTTGGTAGTGAAATCAGTCTTATACTGGTCTTCCTTAACGAGCCAGATTTGATTATACCTAGAGAAACCATCAAGTAAAGAAAACCTCTCTGATCCAGCCACAGTTTGTAGAATTTGTTCCATGGAGGGCAAGGGATAGTGGTCTTTTAGAGATGCTCTATTTATATCCCTAAAATCTACACACAGTCTCACGTCTCCATTCTTTTTCCTAATTGGGACCAGATTTGATACCCAAGTTGAGTGTTTGATTGGGAATATTATCTTTGAATCTAAAATTTTCTACAACTCATCTACCATTAGAGGTTCAATCCTTGGATTTTCTGGCCTCTATTTCTTCCTGATGGGTTTGGATCCTTCAATCAACTCTATTATATGCTGGATAATGTCTCTATTGTATCCATGAAGGTCGTCATAGCTCCAAGCTATGACTCTGTCGTATCTTTGACACAATTCAATTAGTTTTTCCTTTTCCTTTTGAGTTGTGGAATTCCCAACCTTGATTTTCTTCTCAACACTCACCTCTACCTCAGAATAGTCTACCTCATCTACCTAGAACCTTTTCTTTCCCAGGCTTACATCTTCTGGGTCAAACAAATTTTCTAAGGTGATCAATCCTTTGGGGAGCTTATTAGTCCTTAATTGAATAACCTGATCACCATATGCCTCTTCAATTTTAGTTTGAAACTAATCTACAAACTCATCTAATTACTATAAGAAAGAGACTACCTGAGCACCATTTTTAAACACTTGCCAATTTTCATCATTGTCTAGGATGGTTGGCCTCACTATAACTTTCACTGACTCATTGTTAACCAATAGGCCAGTCATTGGGTTAAACTATGAGCCAATTTGAGCCATCCTATCAACCTCAATGTTTTGACTTCTAGGAATGATTTCAATATTGAAGGCATCAAAATCCTCTATCAAATCCCAAATCCTATGCCTGTAGGACCTCATTCTCACATTCTTGGCCACTACCTTTTCTCGTATTTGCTTCACCACTAATTCTGAATCTCTTCTTACTCTTAGGTTTTTTATCCCCTTTTTCTTGGCTAATACGAGCCCATGTACTAGAGATTCATATTTTGCATCATTATTAGTGCAAGGAAATTGAAATGTGATAGCCCTTAAAATTTTATCACCATTTGGAACAGTAAGATAGATTCCTGCTCCAGCACCATGTTTACTTCTAGCCCCATTAAAATTCAAAGTCTAGACCTCTGAATCTTGAGCAATAGGTGCCTCTTCACTTATCAAATTTGGGATCACCTGATCCTCATCAAAAATGGCATGTGCCCAAGCCAATAAAATCATAGTTCCCATACGGGTCGCTATGCATCATAGCCAACAACTGACTATTTTCTTCTTCTTGATCATGCTCGGTCCAGTCACCCAGTTCTTCAACAAAATTTCTTTCTTCTTTATTTATCATGGCATGATCTACTTCTAATCTTGTTGTTGGTTTGTTGATGATGTGGTCTTTGGATAGTGGTTCAGATAGAATCTTCATTTTTGAACCATATCTGGTTCGCAGGATGAGGTGAGACCAGTCAAGAGACATGTATCCTCCTATTTTTGTTGTAAAGTCTCTAGATAAACATAAACCAAATATAGGAGGGATATCTATGACAACTATATCTTGGTTGACAATTACGTTGGGACATGTGTATAACTGCAAGGGGAGTTGTTTTATTCTCGCTATGGTTTGCAATATTTTTCCATCTAGCTGCATAACTCCTTTTGCGAGGGGTTCATAATTTATTTCCAAGGCATCAGCTATTTTTTTAGGCATCATAATTGTGCTAGCTCCTAAATCCATCAATGCATTATGTAGAAGTTTCTTTCCAACTATCAAAGTCAAATAAAAAGGCTCTAGCTTGGATTTACTTACTTGTGCTGCATTGTTCACGAAGGCTGTTGTCATTGAAGGAACTGAGTCTTTGAGCTTTTCCTTTCCAACAGGTCCTCCCTTGGTAACAGTACCTTTGGGCACTATTTACCCTTGCAAAGAATCTTGCAGTAATGTCTTTTGCTCAGTGATAGCCAAGATATCCCATATAGATACTTGTGTTGGAGTCCTCTTTAATTGGTCCACTACATTGACCAGCACCAAAGACTGAGTTTTTTGGAAATATGAATACCTTGTATTTTCTTGAATTTGGACAGGGATCCCTTGATCATGTACCAGTTTAGGTACTTCTTATCTAATAGTGGCATTCTTTTACCCCTAAGATGAAGGATTATTCTTGACTTGACCACTTGCAATCTCGAGCTGCTCCACCATTCTCCTCTTTGACCTGGTATAGTAGTCGAATTGCACTACTGGCCTTTGAGAGGTGGATGCTTCATTTTAAAAGATTGTTTCTTCATCCTCAACCCATGAGAACAAAGCATGTTCTAGAGCTATCTCTTCCTCCTGTTGCAAGGATATTCTTTCCATCTAAGCCACTAGAACCAAATTTTGCATGTTGGGAGACTAGTATGCTTGACTGCTACTGGTACTAGCAAACTGGCCATCCATTCTCCTCTGCTTAGCTACCCTTTATTGTAGGTTTCCCCTAGGACAATCTCTGGGTGTGTGAGCATCATTGCAAGGAAAACACCAAACATTACTATCATCCACATAATTATTCTGACCTGGAACCATTTCCCTATTTGAGTTGGGGGAAATGGTTTGTGAGGGTGTGGGAACAGCAACTAATTGATTTGTTGTTTGATTGTTGGTTTGCCTTGGAGGGCCTTGATACTGATTCAGTTGGGATAAAAACCTATTACTTGGATAGCCTTGATAAGGAGGCTTAGGGAAAGTGTTCTGCTGCCTCTTCATATTAATCAACTCATTGGAGAATGTCCTTAGCATATTTTTGATATCATCCATCTCGAATGACTGAGCAGAGACCAGCTGCTTCACAGATGATGAGGGGTAAGTATACATAGACACAGGGGGGCTAACAGCTTTTGGAACTTCTTGAGGTAAAGGCAAGGAGATTTTTGGGAACATAGGCATGGGAGGCCTTAGAGGTAGCTTTTTGGCATCAATTAAATGATTTTTAGCTCTGACTGCAAGGTCATAGGCTGCCAGCAAAGTGTGTCCTCCTAATGACTAAATCATGATAGATATATCTGAATTTAAAGCCTTGAGATAGAATACTATGGCCATACCAGGTGGTGGTTTAGCCGCAACAGGGATTCTATCCCAAGTTTTCTGGAATCTGGTATTGAAGTCAGTCATGTCCTCTTGTGGTCCCCTCTGAATAGTGATCAATTATTGTAATAGGGAAGACTTATCACCCTTCTCTACAAATATTTAAAAAAATAGATCTCCAAGCTGGTCCCATGTAGAAATGGTGTTTGGGGTCAAAGACCGATACCATTCTACCACCTTTCCTTTGAATGAGGTTGCTAACAATCTTAAGGCCACATTGTTGCTCCATGACACCATGTATGGCGTAGACATATGATACATCTTGAAGATGCTCCATGGGTGTCTTTGAGTCTTTCCCACTAAATTTGGGCAAAGCTTTTAGAGCATTTCCTAGAATAGGATCCCAAACAGCTGGTGGTGTTGGGAGGATTAAGGGGCTACCAGTGTTCCAGCTTGCATAATTTATTGGAGGGACGTTGGCTCCCATGTTTAGTACTGGTAGAAATTGGTTAGCTCTTCTTCTTGGAATAACTACCAGAGGTGGCAAAAGAATGCCTAGACTTGCAGCAAATTGCGATCTGGTGACTGGTCCATAGCTCTGACTCCTCGTAGCTCTCTGGTTCATGCAATCTTGATAGAAACTTCAAGACTGGTCCCATCAGGTGTGCCAAAAATTGTTGATGCCTTAATATTGTGCTTGATTTTAATCAACAATGGGAAGTTTCAATCTCTAGGATGATTTGGCTTGAAAGAACCTCCAAATTTTAGAGAAGTTGGTCTCTTCTTTTGTATCAGGTATTGGAGAAAAGGGATAGGAGATTAAATAGAAACACAAATGCAAGAATTGAAACCTAACTATGGTGATGCACCTGAGTGTAATCCTAATCCTAACCTGAGCATAGAGAAACTATTATATGATTCAATTACATTTAAGAGCAGACAGGTGCATGATCAATGTAAATGATTGGAATAACAAAAATAGAGGCTCACAATAGGGGAGTCTTTTGCTGAGATACAGGAATTGTCAACAAAGGCATAGTGTTTAATCTTCTTAATAGAACCCTTCAATCACATAAGAGGCATAGAAATCACACACAGTTATGTAGAACTTTAGATTCTAGAAAATGAGACAAAAGCAAATAACATTTCCAATCACAACACTAGCAAATCTACAGCATAGACTACTGTGTAAATGACACAAGTAACACCAACCAAGGCATGAAGCTTAAATTTCCTTAATTCATTTAGCCACATAAAGGGCACAGAAATATGCATGATTATATCAACTTTTACAACTTTAAAAAATCAAGACAAGAGCAAATGATATTACTGGCCAAAATTACAAGAAGTCTAAACTATCAGAAATCTTCCCCCCCTTTTTTTAGATTTTACAATCCTTCTTATATAGCCTTAGGTGTCTCCTTTGATTACTCCCCTTTCCCACGTGATCTTCTTTGTCCCTTGTTCATAGGGGACAAACAGACTGTGCCTTCAATGCTGTGGGGGGCTCCAAAAATCTACCAGATGAACTATTCCATCTACTTGAATTAATTCCAGCTGATTTTCCCTCCATTTCACTTTACGACAATAGATACACGGAACACTCCATTATGTTTGAAATGGGAGAGGACACTTAGTCAATTTTCTAAAAATCCTTAAGGCATCAAAAAATGACACTTGGCACTCTCCACTGGGTTTATCGAAGACACATGGCCCTCTCCCTTTGCTTAGCTGTGTTGTAGTTTTATTTGGGACTCATAATGAACTCTTACGAATGGCGACACCTAGCAGCTTTCGTGGACTTTGAAGTAACTCCTGAGGCTCACCATAATCTTTATTCAGTGATGACACTCGAAGATGATCTCTTGGGTGATGATGCATGGAGGCTTTTATGGCTTCTAGGAAGATATGTGGCATCTTATGCTTCTCTTTCTAGGTTTATGTGGCATCCTCCACTTTCTCTGGGGATGGAGTAGAGAGGGACCTTAGACAGTGACACGTGGCAGTCTCCGCTGCACTTCGATACTTAACAAAATGAAATGATGCCCTTTAGACAAAATCATTGGACCAAAGTCCCATGAATGACGACACGTGGTGGCTTCTGCTACTTCTTCAAAAAGGAATTTTAGGGCCTCTGCAACTACCACCCGACACTTTTCACTCTCTCTACTGCTTAGCTTGTTGAAAGTCTTTGAATGAAAAGCGGATGCTGATATGGGACTCAGATGCTGACATGTGGTGCATTCCACTTAACTGCTACTAGGTATGTGTCACGTTTTGTGGTTCTTCCAAAAGTTACAAAAGGTGTTCGGGGAACTCCGGCTACCCAGCTTTGTTTCCTAGAGATTGACACTTAGCAACCTCCACTCGAATCACAACTTAGGCTAAGAATGAAATGAAAGGAAACAAAAGGGGAAAAGGACCCGCACTCAGAGGGTGACACTTGGCAGCTTTTGTTTCACTTTGATACTTAGGCAAAATGAATCGGCCCTCTACTTCAAAATTTGTTACCTTACCCGAGGTGCGCAGGAACTAAAATTGTGGTGCTCGACCGAGAGTTTGAATGCATCGTAGAGTAAAATTTACTCTACAGGGTAAAAAGGAGTAAAAGGTTAGGTTAAGTCAATTTAACCAAACTGGATGTGGGTAAGCTTGGTTATGGGTTATAGGGTTAGGCTGGTCCCAATATGGTCAAGGCATGTCCTCGATGTTTGAAATCATAGTGTGTATATTTTTTATGTCTACACTAGGGTTTTGACCATTTCTTGGTTCACCCATACATACAAGTTTTTAAAACACCAAATTTGACATAGAACATGTTCATGGGTTATGAAAAGTGAATAAAATATTAATTTTTAGTTTCACATATTTGGTCATTTATTAAATACAAAACTCAGTTTTTATGCCTAGAGTCATAATTGAGGGCTAATTAGAGATAGAAAATAAGTGGATAAGTGTACTTACACTTGATGTCAAGTCATGAAATTTGGAATAGAGGTATAAGGGCATACTATGTACTCAAAACTATTCTTATTTTTTCAATATCATCTGTCTATTTTTTTAAACAAGTAGCTTTTTGTGTTTTTAGGGCTATAAGAAATTGAAGGAATGTATGAGCTTTAGGTGCATAATGAGATGTTTTTTAGTGTTTTATGCATTCAAAGGGGTCAAAAAAAGTTTTTTAATATTGAGAGAGGCCATTTATGGATAATAATTATAGTCATGAAGATTAAATCAAAATTTGAGGCTTTTGAGAAAAGGGAGGCGTAGTAAGACTAGTGGGTTTCAAGACACTAAAAAGAGATGATCACCATTTCAATGTCAAAATAAGGAGGTTTTAAAACTAATGCAAGGTTTTAATAACAAGGTTAGAGAACATTTTAATATGACTTGATGATAAATAAGGCCACTTGTCACTTTACAATCCAAGATAAGGACAATTTGAATAAGAAAACAAAGGTGTCAAGTAAATAGATAAACCCCCTATGCCATTTAGAAGAAGAAGCATATTCAATAAAGAAACACATGTCATGTAGTACCTTATAAAACTATTCTTCATCCTCTTTATTGATTTTAATTATTTTTTGAAATTTGTCATTGCTCCCTTCTATGCCATATTTTAGTGAATTTCTTGTTTATTATTGGAAGGAGGAAAAGAAGAAACTAAGTATGGGTATGGTTGAAAAACCTATTCTACAGTGCATGCATTAAATTAGAAGACTATGAAGATCTCCTCTTTATCTTTGGATGATGACCTATAGATAAAAAAAGTACTAAATTAAACTTGTTTTTTAGATAGATAGTTGATTGGATTACCTAGTGATAGCTAGATCTTAGAAGCAAGGGTTTCCTTAGGGGCTGTCAATCCACATATTTTAAGCAATCAAGTTTATAAAATAGAATAGAAGGTACTTGCATCAATAAATAAAAAGATACTAAAATTGAACATAAGAATGCTTCCTAAAAAATATGCTAAAAATGATTAAATTAGTGAGAAACTAATTAATACTAGCATTAGGGGAGTTGGGTTGTGCTTCAAAAAATTAGACAGGGGTATGTGAATAGGCAAGAACACAAAGAATTAGTTTTGGTTGGGGGTAAATGGGTGAAATTAACTTGTTGGTTTTCACTGCCATAGTGATTATTGGCAGTTAGGCTGATCGTCAATGGTTAAGGTGACCATCGGTGGTCAAGGTGACCATTGGTGGTTAAACAGACTATCAGCAGTTGAATCAACCATCAATGGTTATTATGCAGGAATATAGATTGGTAAAAGTGTAAATTGAAAAGATCCAAATATGGATTTTGAGAGATGGGTAAGGCCTAGATTGATTACAAAATGGAAACAAAGCAAATGAATACTAAGAAATAAGTGCTTATATTATTAAAAATTGATCGAGTGGATGGTTAAGGTAGTTGACTTGTTGGTGGAATCTAGCTTGATTTTGATAGAGTATAAATAATTAAGAACTTTATGGAGAGGCGATGGAAAATTGACTATCTGATATGATAGCTAGTTTTCTAGATTATTGGTAATGATTGCCCTGCAAGAACTGGATGCACAAAGCTCTTGATAATAGTTGTAAATGGATTTCACCATCAGTGATGTAGGGGCATCCCATGATGACCCCAAATTTGATCCATTTTTGTCTTAAATAACCTAATTAGATGTTTTTTAGGTGCTAAAGGTAATTTTAAGTCCATAAGAGGTGTTTAGTTGGTCTTAAGGAGCATAAAATTCAAATTCTAGTGTTTCCCTCCAAAATCATTATTTGAATTTTAGAATATTATCAAGTCATGTAGAAGGACTTTTGTACATTTTGAGTGGATGGAAAGATGTAACAAGCAATTCTAATGGTAATGGTGTTGTAAAAGGTCCTAAAGTTTCATGATTTCTATGTCTTGAGTAAAAACATGTCAAATAGAGTGAAAATAAAGAAAAAACCTCCACATAGGGAAAATGTCCAAAAATCAGTTATGTTTCCTTTTAGACAATATGAATTAGTTATGATTTTAAAAGGAAGGATTCCATTCAAATATTAGGAATGGAGAATTTAATTAAGCAAGTTTTAATGAATAAAAATCATGAAATTTGATAACCTCTGCTGCTAATGGAAGAAACTTGGACATCTATTTTGGAGGTCATGGTTTGTTGCTAACTATATGTGTCAGTGTTGATGCAATAATGGTGATGGTAATTATTTTCAAATGTGAATTATAATGTGTGGATGTTTGATTGAAATAAAACTTTCAAGGGTTAAGGAATATAAAATGAACTCTATTGAAAATGTCCCAAAGTATAGACCCTGATTAGGGAGATTGTTGTTTATGATAGACTATGTATTTTCAAGTTTAGTGATTGAAAAAAATTTAGTCATTGATCAAGATGTTTCTAATTTTTTTTTTGACATTCCATGTGAAATAATATAGGTCTAAGATAGGAAGGACTGAGAAAGAAAGCATGTTACTCAAGAGCAAACCCTATGGTTTATGTTACAGGTTGATTTTAGCATAGAAGATGACCCAGTGATATTTGGTTATTATTATTATACAAGATTTTTAAATATATTTGAGTGTGTAATGGATGTGAGTTACCAAGATCTTGTTCAATTATTTGATATTCATACACATTATAGGAACAACCCCCTACTTGGAAACTTTTATTTATATGCAGACTATATTTGGCCATTATTGGATCAAGAGATGTGGTAGTAGTAGTGTCACATGCTTCTGAAGATAAGGAATGTTATAGGAGGTTGATATATTTGACCATATTCAATAAACCATTTGGTAAAACCAAATTTCAATATTAACCCCTATTTTCCTATAGTGATTGTTGACAAGGTTGACTGTGCTTTGGATTTTGTTGAGAGACATGATCAAAATCGAGATGCCATGATAAGGAATGTTATGGTAATAATATTTGAGTCCATTCAAATTTTTTAATGTCTTTTATTTGTTTAATAATGTGATAAGAGTGTACAAGTTCTAATATAGTCCTGTAGAGTGACAATATCAGTCACAATCAAGTAAATTTAGAATTGAGAAGGATAGATAGTGGATTAAACAATATATGTTGATGGTTGATAACATTGTGAAATGTTTAGACAGACCTAAAAATCTTATTTTGGGTCCTTATAACCACACAAAATTCCAACAGTGAATCATTATTTACTCTCAGGCTAGTAACAATCACATTAAACCCCTTCTAGGGTTTGATCACAAAATTTTGATTATATAAATTTTGCACCATCCATTCTTTATGAAATTTGGTGGAAAGATGGAATATGATGTGTGTTAACATATTTATAGTATAGTGGAGTTTTTTATTATTTATCTATACATTGGCAAGCTACAAAGTGTAGATAGAGTCCTAAAAAGGCGTAGGAGACCTAAAAGGAGTAAATAGTGAACTAGCTAACCAGAGAAAAATATCTTAAGAAAATAGTTAGGCTTGAAAACCTGGGGATTAGATATTGCTTGATAAAGGGTAACTAAAACAATAATTGGTTTTTATATTTTTGAAAGTAAAACTTGTATGCTTCAAGAAAAGTCCATTAAGAGAGCTATAAGGACTAAGAAAAAGTAGGTAGAATTGGGGAAAGATGTGAGTTGATGATTGAAAAGGATTTGTGAGTCTTGGAAGGTATTTTTGAGAGATGAATGGAATTGAGAGGGTAATGAAAACCTTGAGAAACAAGTTCAAATCATTTTGAAGTGTACAACCAAGTTGAATTTAGTAAACCAATTGAATGAGGAGTGAGTCCAAGAATCTAATACAAGAGAAGTTGAAATAGAAATAAGGTGTAGAGTTAGAGTGTTTTTTGTATTTACTCTACGTCATTTTGGTATCAAAGTGAGGGAAAGATTCTTGTTTATTATTGAAAATATTAACATGTGTTTTAAAGTGAAGTGAAGGATAGGTAACCAGGTGTAGTGTTCCATAGAGAGAGCTAGAAGAGATGAGGAAGATTTGGTCAAAATAATGACCCAGATAATTTCTTTATTAGTGATGATAATGGAGGAAATTGAGGACATACTCAAAAGGAGAGAACAAAAATAAAAAGGAGAAGACAAAAAACAAGGTGAGGTAGCACCTTTGCTAAGGATGAATGAGAGAGAAGATAGAGATGTGGTACAAGAAAGGCCACAATTGTATGCATCAATTCAAGAGAGCATGGGATGGTACCATGCAAGAGAGATCAGATCATTTATAGGTCATATATTGAGGAGAGAAGAAGTTCTAATGAGACAATAACTAAGATAGATTTTAGGGGCAATGTTAGAATTACCAAAGAGATGGACATATGGTAGTAGAGTGTCCAAATAATGTAAATATAATTATATAGTAGTATAGAGAAGTGAATGATGATAGAAGACAAGAGAGAAATGATTCATTTCTAATAAGGAGAGTACTATTGTAGCAGAAGCAAGACAAGGAGCTAGCCTAAAGGATAAGTTTGTTCAAAAGCAAATGCAAGGTACATGGTAAGGTATGCAATTTGGTTATTGGTGGTGGTAGTAATAATAATAACATTTCATTGGGGATGGTACATAAATTGAGGATGAAGAGGATTACACATCCATATCCATATAGACTTGCATGGGTTTAGAAAGGTCATCAAATATTAGTAAGTAAATAAATTTGGGTTGAGTTTCAGATAGGAAGATATAAAGATCAAGTTTTATGTGATATTTTGCCTATAGATGTGTGTCACTTGTTTCTAGGTATGTCATGGCATTTTGATAAGTATGCCCTACATGATGGTACAGCCAACACCTATACCATTAAGTAAGATGGATATTCATATACACTTATTCCATTAAAGGTTGAAAAACATAGGAGAGATGAGAGACTAATTATGATGTTGACAAGGCAATGTTGGAGTAGAACCATGGATAATTTGGGTTTGGTCAAAGCACCTAAGGAAGAAGAAGAGGTGAGTTATGTTGAGATGGTTGATATAAGAATTGAATAATGTAGGTTGGCATCAAATAGTTTTCCAAGAGAGGAGGATAGAGAACCAATAAGAGTGCTTAATAAAGAGGATAGCCAAAATAAGCATGGTAGCCAAGCATGTGAGAGAAAACATAATAATATAGTGATGGGCATAGTAGCTAAGTTAGTAAGTGGCTTAGAATTGACACCAAGTAAGTAAAGAGGAATCATAGATTGAAATGTGTTAGAAAGTAGCCTATGAGGAAGACATAAAGGCTTCAAATATTGTTTCTAATATCTTGTTTAGTGATGAAGGTGTCGGTAAAGAACAAGCAGGCCAAGAAGTGGTGGTGGATGAGCACAAATGTTAGAAAAGGAATATAAAAAAATAATAAAATGACAAGGATTTGAACCATATGCATCATTTTTAAGTTCAGGAGTTAGATATTAGTCATAAAGGCATTTAACAATAACAAAATATGAGTATACTTAAGCATGAAACAAGCAAAAACCAAGAAGATGTTATTTGTGAGGTAAAGAGGACAAAGCACAAAGTTTTTATCAATGAATAAGAATTAATAGTTTTAGTGATGGTTGATCATGGATTTGAGGAGAAGAAAGATCAGTTTTCAGAAGCAAAAGAGTGGTATGCACCTGCCAATCAAGAAAAAGAAAGCAAACATGTTTTGTTTAACAACTTTGTTTTATGTGCAAGTATGGCGATGAAGGAGGTGAAGCAAAAAAGTCATAAATGTGGGGACCAAGAGCATGTTCATATTTATGAGAATCAAGTGGAGGAAAATAAATTCTATGAGGAGGTCCATTTCATTCCATCAACTATATATGCCAAGTGCAACATTCAACACATGTGGCAAAGATTCATCCAGCTTGGTAGTATGATGCAGGGGCATCCCATGATGACCCCAAATTTAATCCATTTTTATCTTAAATAACCTAATTAGATGTTTCTTAGGTGTTAAAGGTCATTTTAATTCTATAGGAGGTGTTTAGTTGGTCTTAAGGAGCATAAAATTCAAATTATAGTGTTTCCCTCAAAAATCATTATTTGAATTTTAGAATGTTGCCAAGTCATGTAAAAGGACTTTTGTGCATTTTGAGTGGATGGAAAGATGTAATAATAAATTATAATGTTAATGGTTTTTTAAAAGGTCCTAAAGTGACATGAGTCCTATGTCTTGAGTAAAAACATGTCAAATAGAGTGAAAATCAAGAAAAGTTATGAATCAAGAAAAAACCTCCATGTAGGGAAAATGGCAAAGAATCAGTTATGTTTCCTTTTAGACATATAGGAATTAGTTATGATTTAAAAATGGAGGATTTAATTAAAATATTATGAATGTATAATGTAATTAAACAAGTTTTTATGAATAAAAATCATGAAATTTGATAACCTCTGCTGCTAATGGAAGAAACTCAGACCTCTATTTTGGAGGTCATGGTTTGTTGTTAATTATATGTGTCAGTGTTGATGCAATAATGGTGATGGTAATTATTTTCAAATGTGAATGAGAACATGTGGATGTTTTATTGAAAGAAAATCTTTAAGGGTTAAGGAATATAAAATGACCTCTATTGAAATGTCCTAAAGTATAGACCCTAATTAGGGAGATTGTTGTTTATGATAGACTATGTATTTTCAAGTTTAGTGATTGAACAAAGTTTATTCATTGATCAAGACATTTATAAAGTTTTTTTGACATCCCATGTGCAATAATATAGGTCTAATAAAGGAAGGACTGAGAAAAAAACCCTGTTACTCAAGAGCAAACCCTATTGTTTATGTTACAAGTTAATTTTAGCATAGAAGATGACCCAATGATATTTGGTTATTATTATTATTATTATACAAGATTTTTAAATATATTTGAGTGTGTAATGGATGTGAGTCAACAATATCTTGTTTAATTATTTGATATTCATACACATTATAGGAACAACCCCCTACTTGGAAACTTTTCTTTATATGTAAACTATATTTGGCCATTATTGGATCAAGAGATGTGACGGCAGTAGTGTCATGTGCTTCTAAATGTGAGGAATGATATAGGAGGTTGAGAGATTCAAATATATTAAAGAAACCACTTGGTAAAACCAAATTTCAAGATTGACCCCTATTTTCCTATAATGAATATTAACAAGGTTGACTATGCTTTGGATTTTGTTGAGAGACATGATCAGAACCAAGATGCCATGCTAAGGAACATTATGGTAAGAATATTTTAGTCCATTCAAAGTTATTAATTTTTTTTATTTGTTTAATAATGTGATAAGAGTGGGAAAGTTCTAATACAGTCCTGTAGAGTGATAATATCAGTCACAGTCAAGTAAATTTAGAGTTGAGAAAGATAGACAGTGGATTAAACAATACCTGTTGATGGTTAAAAAAATTGTGAAATGTATAGATAGACCTAACATTCCTAGTTTGTGTCCTTGGAACCACACAAATCACCCATAGTGAGTCATTGTTTACTCTTAGGATAGTAACAGTCACCATAAACCTTATCTAAGGTTTGATCATAAAAAATTATTATATAAAGTTTTCACCATCCATTCTTTATGAAATTTGGTGGAAAGATGGAATATTATGTGTGTTAATAGATTTATAGTATAGTGGAGTTTTTTAGTATGTATCCATACATTGGCAAGCTATTGAGTGTAGATAGAGTCATAAAAAGTTTTAAGAGACCTAAAAGGAGGAAACAATAAACTATCTAAGCTAAGAAAATTATCATAAGAAAAGAGTTAGGCTTGGAAACCTAGGGATTATATATTGTTTAATAAAGGATAACTAACACAAGAGTTGGTTTTTAGATTTTTGCAAGCACAGTCTTTACACTTCAATATAATTCCATTAAGAGGGATACAAGGACTGAGACAAAGTAGGCAAAATTGGGGAAAGATGTGAGTTGATGATTGAAAAGGGTTTGTGAGTCTTAGAAGGTATTGTTGAGAGATGAATGGGATTGAGAGGGTAATGAAAAACCTGATAAACAAGTTCAAATCATTTTAAAGTCTACAACCAAGGTGAATTTAATAAACCAATTGAATGAGGAGTGGGTCAAAGAATCTAATGCAAGGGAAGTTGAAATAGAAACAAGGTGTATAATTAGAGTGTTTTTTATATTTCCTCTACATCATTAAAGCTCCTCTCTTCTTATAAGAAAGGCAAGATAATTGCAACAGCATGTGAACTAGGCCTCCTAAATTTAACTCATCTATGCAATGGCTCACAACAAGAATTAGATGAGTTATTTTTAGAAAAGCAAGGTAGGTGAGTTTGCACATTAGTTGTTAAGGAGGTGGACCCTAACCATCAATGGTCAGGGTGACTATTGATGGTCAACCTAACCATCGGTGGTTGAGGGTGAAAGGTAAAAAGTGGGTAAAGGCTAGGTTAAGCTAGTTAGGTTTAACTAATTGTGGGTTAAGTTTAATTAGGGGATATGGGGTTGAATGGTCCCTAGGGGGTCCTAGGCAGTCTAGGGGTGCTTTCAACATTTGGAATTATAGTGTATGGATTTTTGGTGTCTAAAAATTGCCCTTTTTTATTATGCAGCTTGAATCAACAAGCTATAAAATAAAAATAGATTTCTAGGTTAAAGGTCTTCTAATTGCCCTAAGTATGGGAAGAGGTGTCCCCCCCTCAAACTAGGAGTGGATGAGGTAAAATAGAATTCTGTGCAAGTTAGACAAGGTGGGTGAAGGTGAGTGGTATGAACGTGGTTGATACACTGGCACTAAAACTAAAATAGGTGCACAAGGTGAGTTAAAAGGTGTGATATCCAGGATCACACAAAGATGAGGTTATCATGGTGAATAATAATAAAGATTAGTGCTAGGAAGACAAATAACTAGTATACTGCATGATCATATTTAGGTGTGGTGGCTATGTACACCTGTTAGTCTCTTAGACAAAGTCTATGTTTTGATGGGTATCTAAAGTAGGAAGTGTTCCTATGGAAAACATAAATAGGTCAAGTGTTATGGGTATTTAAGGTAGGAAGTGATCCCAAAAATACATAAGTGGGTTAGGTAATTATGAGGTGGTGCAAGTTTAAAAAGGGTCAACATCACAATATTATCACTATGGTCAAAGGATTAGGCAAAAGATGTCATAAAATGCACACTTAATGGGCCAAAATGGACCAACAGTGAGATGATGAGGTGATTGAGGTGGGTAGAGAGGGTAATCTCCATGGGTTGGTAAAAATGGTTGGATTTGATAAAATAGGGCTTATTAAGGGTAATGCAATAAGTTAAGCATCCTAACCATTGATGATCAAGGTGCTCAAGGGTGACCATTGATGGTCACCCTGACCATTGATATTCAGGGTGCAAACCCTAAAACTTTGTTGGCAAAAAGTGAAAACTAAATCACTTTTGAAAATTTGGTACTTGTGTTTTAGGTTGACTTTGAGCTCTAGATTTTGGTGTTTTATGGTAAAGGTGTTTGTTGAGGGTCTATGTTGAGGTGGATAGTTGGAATTGAGATGAGGTGGACTATGTTGACCAGTTAGGATGTAGGAAGCATATGGGAATGGGTGAGGATGAGTGGGTCTATGGTCAACTCCATGATGGAGGTCACAAAATGAGGTATGAGTATTTTTATTTTGATAGATAGGTATGAGTTTATGCATTTGTATTAGGCTGGGAGGTCAGGGTAGGTTAAAATTACTCAAGTTGGGTTTATTGTGCCCTAAGTAGGGTGAGAGGGATCAAGCTAGGACCTCTTTAGGCTTGGTGACCCAAGAGAGGGATTCTCTAAGGTAGAGAGTAGAAGGAGTAGTAACAACATAGGTAGCACCATCATTTTTTACCCCCATAGCATGATACCTAGCTTTGGTATAGGAGCTATGGTATTATGAGGCTATTATTCTAACACAATTTCCACAAGAGCCTCAATGGAGTGAATAATGAGTTACATTAGTAGGTGGGGTAGTTTTAGTGACCCCAGTGAATGGGTAAGGTCTATATATAGATAGATAGGGATAGGTGGGGGATTGGTAGGCATAGCAAGTGGGTAGGTGCTAGGATCTAGTAGTGTTATAGGAGGCAGTGGTGCCCCTAGGGAATAGATATAGCTAGAGTATGACTGACATTTTCTATATCATTTTGATCCCAGCCTATGATTCGATGGGTTGAGATGTACTTTTTGAGAGAGAGTCATGTCTATCTACTTTGTACACATTATTATGCTATTTAACTCATGAGATTATATATACGTGATCTTTGTTTATGCTCATTCTCATGGTGTAGGATTTGATGTTGATGTTTATTGATTATGATGTGATGTTTGACATGTTTTTGATGTTTATTGCTTATGATGTGATATTTGCATTGCTCATGGTTTATGCTTATGCTTTGGTTGTTTAGACACTAATATATGCTTAGCTAGGCATGAGATGTTTTTGGTTTGTGTTTATGCTTCCTGATTTCCTATGACATGTTAATTTTGAATGATTATTTAGATTTCATTATATTTAGACATGTGATGGAGAATGGTTGATTGTTGTAATTGCTTATGAATGTGATTATGCTTATGGTTATGGTTATGATGATAGTTATGATTAATATGGTTATGCATGTTGTTAATATTTTTAGGATAAAATACTTGAGGTAGCATAATTAACAACACTAGATAAGAGAATACAATCAAGAGACAAATGCCTTAATGAAAATATCAATTAAGAATGATAGGGTAAAAAGAGGACATGATGCTTTTTCTTTGACAAAGACTAAAATAGACTCGAAGTTGGATTGCCTTAATGAACATAAGCCCTTCAAATGCTTCGTATTAGCATTTGTTATTTGGTTAAAAAGGTGTCTTGACCACATAATGTTAAGTAAGCTCATAAATCCCTTGCATATAGTGTAAAGGGGAGATGGGTGAGAATGGAACTTCTCACGAGACTATAATGCCTCTTCTGTAGGTGTCCAAAAAACTAGGATAAACAAGCCAATGTCAACACTATGTAGACTGATCGATGTGGGAAGTCTACTTATGAAATCCGATTATGATTTCCACCTTAGTATGTTGCTTGAGAGCTTATTGCAGCCTTCAAAATTAGTTTGCTTTGTTTGTGATTTTGATAATAGATCTTTTATTCATTGTTGTATATGAGAATTTGATTGATATGAGAAGCTTCTAAGAAATTGCTATGCTTTTGACAAATGCTTACTTAGCCATCCTTCAAGGGAGTGGTCCAAGTTTATTTATTTTGTTTAATATTTTTTTATAGCTATCCTTCAAGGGAATGGTCTACTTTATGTTTCAGAAATTTTAAATAAATTTTTGACATTTGTCTTTCAAGGGAGCAGTTTGTGAATGCTAGGAATGACCCATGATTTATAGTGATAGGAATTTTTTATTTTTCTTTGATTTTACTTGAAATAGACTTGCTTGGGCCACCTTAGTGGTTCACCTTTATGATGGAAAAATTAGAAGCACAAGAAGTTTGATTAGGTGTGAATAGGTTTAGGTAATAACAATCATGGGAATCCATCCTATAAAGGGGTGGAAAGTAACATGGGAACCATGCCATGGGTAGAGCCATGATACCCATTATTTAATTTAAGGCTATGTCAGTGACAGATCATCACATGGTGTTTCTAATGCAAAATTGTTTTCTACATTCAAAGAAGAAATAAGAAACTAAAAGAAATGGTCAAGGCTAGAAGTACCTGATAAAGTCGTGCGCACCGAAATCAGACGTTGAAAGATTCTCCTCTTTTGCTGTGGAGGAATGACACCTGCAAAGAAAAGGCTAAACAAGGAAAAACGTTAGTCAAAGATATGGTGGGCTATCAGGCGAATGCCCGATCCCGAAAGTACGAAGACTCCCTAGAAGGATATCAACCCACTGATAAAAAAGAGCAAAATATTGGACGAAAGTAGATGATAATGACAGAAATAAATGACAGAAAAATAAAGAGCGTACCTGATATGCAGCACTGTTCTGCACAGTCACCGGCGTCGGTCTCTGTGGTGCCAGCGTCGGTTAATGAATGTGCCGACGTCGGTTAAGGTGCCGTCGTCGGTCCGGGTAGTGACCGGCGTCGGTAGGGGCAGGTTCTGGGAAAAGGTGGACAGGTTCGGGAAAGGGTCTGGGAGAGTCGGGACAGGGCTGAACAGAGTCGGGACAGGGTCTGGGAGAGTCGGGATAGGGTCTGATAAGGTCAGGGTAGGGTTTTGGATAGAGTCGGGACAGGTTCTGAGAGAGTCTGGGGGGTTTTGGACAGAGTCGGGACAGGGTCTGGGCAAGGTCGGGACGAGGTCTGAACAGAGTCTGGAGGAGTCAGGACAAAGGCAGGGATAACAGAACTGATAAATAATAACTAAAAAAGAAATGAAATAAATAGAATAATACTTACCTGGCAGAAGACGCGATGAAAGCCATGGTGTGCAGATTGGTTGATGTCGTAGTGTTGATGATTGCTCGGAGTTTGCAGGTTGGTGGAGGAATCCGCAGGTTGGTTGCTCAGCGTTTCGAATAGCGTTCGGGGATCTTGGTTCGAATCGCTGGTGGAGGTTGATGAAGGCGGGGGACGGGGACGGTTCCAGAGATGGTTCGTCAACCATTTCGGGAAACCGAATGGTAACTGATAACGGACAAGGGGAAGGTGACCGACGTCGGCAGGATTGCCGACGTCGGCCGATAGGTGACCGACGTCGGCGACATCGGCTGGGTAAAGACCGACGTCGGCAGATGCATAATGGGGATAGAGTCTACCTTTTGCTCTGTGCTCATTTTTACATGCTGCCAGGGTCAAGGTTGGTGGAACAAGTGATCGGCAAGGGTTCAATAGGCGAAGAAGAATAAGATGAGGAAGGACCAGGGGAGTCGACACGATTTCGGTGTCTACATTTGCCCCTTTTTGTCTTGTTGGTTGTTCTGGATGAACTGCAAGACAAAAATAGGAGTGAGTGCCCCAGGTGAGGGATAAGGTTGATTTCATCTTGTTGGTTGTTCGAATGAACTGCAAGACAAAAATAGGAAGCAAAATGCCCCGAGTAAGGAATAAGGTATTCCCCCTCAAAGCAGGAGATGAGGGAAGGGAACCGAGAATTGGGTGCTGATTTGATAAAGAGCAGATGAAAAAGGGGTGAGGGTGAACGCTGCAAAGGTCGTGATTGTGTGCATACCACTGCACGAGATGGTCAGGCCAAAGTGTCGCAGGTCAAGGGTCGAGGAGTGCCAAAATTGAAGTAACTGGGCCCCAGCATTTAGTCATCTGCTGATCGGGTCACTCAATCTAAGCTGAAGCTCCAAATGGGTCATCGCGTTCCAGGTATCTCGGGCTCAGGAAGTGCTCCTAGAAATGCGAAAAAGTCACAAGTAGTAGGGATCAACCGGTGTGCGATCCTATACTTGTGAGGGTCCAAAAGGTCTGCGCACAATTCTGCTAACCAGTCATGAGGTAGCATACATGCAAAAACAACCAAGGCAACAATGTCTTGGAAGTGGTCGAGGTCGGAGGAGATAGGCATGATCTCCAATGGTTGGTGGTCGATGGATGGATGAATGGACGAAAGGATGAAAGGATGCGGCCGAGCTAACCCCAGAAGACCCCATGTCAACTGAGTGCTGCCTACATAGCCCTGGTGATAGGGCCTCAGGCCGATGTAGTTCTCCCTAGAAGGGAGGAAGGGTCAAAGGGATGGTGAGGAAAAAAAAGATGTTGCAGCCTTTTCCAAATGGTGTATTCTGCAACATTGGTTGAGGGGTTTTTCATCCCTAGAAATATCCCATATGCGTGATGGATGTATGCTAAAAATTAATTGAGGTCTATTTATGCTTCAGCAAGTATTGGTTTATGCTGAACATAAATTGTGGTGGGTCGATAGTTTCCATGTGTATTGGTGTCCATAGAAACTAGGGGGAACAGGGTAGGTCATGTTGATGGTCTGAAAAGAGAGTTGAGTTGAGTTGATTGACAAGTGATGAGGGTGAATGTGACCAAAGTGTAGAGAAAAGATGAAAAGCGAATCGCTCTTTCATTGACAAGGACCAAAAAGATAGCATAGATAGGGGTTATGAGAACCAAGAGCCCCATTCATGCGTGACGTCGTTGACCATAGTTATGTTAGAGCGGTAATCGAATCACTTAGACATTAAAGTGAGCTCGAAGTCCCTTGAGCAGGTAATAGGAGGAGGAAAGAGGGTAACCTGTTTTAAGAGCAGAGATAACTTTGCCCCTTTTTATAGGAGACCCTGAGACAACTACAAGCCAAGTCCGTGACTCATTTTTTTTTTTTCTTTTTTTTTTTTTTTTTTTTGGTGCAGACTGATCAATGCGGGAAGCCTGCATAGAGATGTCATTTGCTTGGTGGTCAGGTTGTGAAGCTGATCAATGCGGGAAGCTTCTAAAATAATGCTGTTTATTGCCAGAGTAGTCATAGCCATCCTTCGAGGGAGTGGTCTAGATTTTTGTTTAATATAAAGGCTTTTGAATAGCTGTCCTTCGAGGGAGCAGTCTATTTATTACAGCAATGATAGTACAGCTGTCCTTCGAGGGATCAGTCTGTCTTTTTGATTTTGATATTGATATAGTGACCATGGATATGTTTTGACATCTTGATTTGTTTGGATAGAAATGAGAGTCACGGACAAGATTGTAGAAGGTCAAGGACGCCCTTTTATTAGGACAAAGCATCCATGCATCATAAAAGGGTTATAGGAGTTGTTAAGAGGAATAGGGTTGAAAGGAAGTAGGATGAAGAGGACGGGGATTGCTCAAGGGACGAGCTCAAGTTAAGTGTCAAGTGGACGAATACTCGACTAGCAGTAGAACGGTCGCAGATGCAACGCATTAAGAGGCTCAGGGTCTGATAAGTCCCTGGTGTATACATGTGCGTGATAAGGTCCGAGTCAATTAGGAGCAAACTTGCCCCATTTGCCTCTTTCCAGATTGGTCAGGTGTTGATTGATGAGTGGATGTGAAGTTGGTTGATATGGTTGTTGATTGATTGAAAAATGTTGAATGTTTTGATAAAAGGGTTGGGTCGAATGTTTGGTTGAGATTTGGTCATTTGATAATTGGTCAATGGTTGGTTGAGGGTTGATTGGTTGGTATTTGGTCTTTAGTTGGGTCGAATGTTTGGTTGAGGTTGGGTTAAATGTTTGGTTGCTAGTCTGGTTGAGGTTAAGTTGAAAGAGTGATTGATATGTGGTCGAGACTGTGTTGAAAAATTGGTCAAAGTTTGGATGAAGGTTGAATTCCCCCAGCGGGTAGGGAGAATGTTTGACGGATTAGTTAAGGTCGATTGAGGTTTAGTGGTCAGATGGACTGTGTTGATGTTGAATAAAGGGGTTAAAGGCAGCGAAGGGACTCTAGTCTGACGTGGAGATCCCGATTTAGATGACGAGGTTGGAGAGGTATGGGTTGGTGTTGATAATTTGTCAGAGGGGAGGTCAAGAGGATCCTTGATGAGAAGGGTGTCCTTTTTCTGGTGGTGACGAATGACAGCTTTAAGAGCACAACAACGCTCGGTGTCATGTCTCAGAGTGTGATGATAGTGACAGAATGTAGAGTTATCGAACCAAAACGGTCTTGATCCGAGAGTTGATGAGTGGGGTGGTGTTGAAGGTTTGTTGATAACGTGGTCTAAAAGAGAGGTGTCATTCCCCAAACATTGGTGAACGATGACCTTGAGGGCATGACAATGCTCAGTGTCGTGCCCAGGCGTGCGATGATACGCACAAATGCGAGTGTCATCGAACCATGGTGGTTTAGGTCCGAGAGAGTGATATGGTCTAAGAGGCGGGAGATAGAGACGAGAGGACTGCAACAATTGCCGTAAGAGCAAGGCATATGAACCTGCTAACGGGTCGGGATGTTTTATTGCAGAGAGGGTTGGTGACATTGGTTTGGGAGGCGTAAGAGGCGTTGGTCGATGGTTTGAAGGAGGTATAAGTCTAACGGGTTGATAGAATAATGGAGGTGACTTACCTCTGTGAAGTATGGGAGTGAGAAGCACTCCGAGTAAAGTAGACGGATGTGGGCCCAAGATTGAAGGTAATGACGAAGATAGGGGAGGAGGCCTCCGGTGTGGTTGAGTAGCCTTCTTTGGTTTGGGTTGAGGGCCACCTTTGTGTGAGGCGAGATTAGATGTGGGGTGAACACCAAGAGGTTTAGTCTCTTTGGGCATGATGGACGCCTGCGCGGGTTTGGACTTAGATGTGGACGGTTTTTCTCTCAATGGAGAAGGGATTGAAGGTGTGGGCTCTTTAAGTGAAAAGAGCTCTGGAGTAGTCATGGCTTCTGTGTGTGGTTGAGGAGTCAAAAAGGTATGATCGTCTATGGATAATAATAAGGATGAAGGCGAGGCAGCTGGTGTTGATGTGGTCAAAGCGTCCTCCAATATGGGAGAAGTCGATGGAGGACAAGTGGGAGAAGAAAGTTCTTCGCCATGTGGAGGAGGTATAGGGGAAGAAGGGTCTTCCACCTGTGAAAGCGGTTGGTCAGGGATAGGAGAAAAGATAGTGTCGACCGTGTGTATATCATGGTCTTGAGGGTCATTGATTATGGTTTGGACGTTGTCTTGAGTAGGCAGGTGATTAGAAAAGGGTTGCTTGGAGATGTCAAGGTTTTGGTTGGGCGGTGCATTCGGGTTATCTAAAATAAGATCCCCCTTGTCTAGCATGTCCTGGACGATGTTTTTGAAGGTTTGACAGTGATCCGTGTCATGGCCTTTGACACGGTGATAGTTGCAAAAGTGGTTTTCCCTGTACCATGCAGGGATAGGTGTTGAGGGGTCGAATTGATGTGGTCAGATTGGAGGGAGATTGAGGACCCCCTGCTTGACGAGTTTATCCAAGACAGAGGCATATGACTCCCCAATTGGAGTGAATTGACGCTGTATGGATTGACGTTGAAAATGTTTATTGATGTAGTCTAATGTTGAAGATGATGAGCGGTTGGTTATTGTTGAAGATGATGGTCTAAAGATGACAGTGTTTGCCGACCCCTTAGATTGAGAGTGGGCAGAAGAAGGTCTGGAAGAAGAATGGTCATTGGTAGTGTTACACAATTTGACCTTATCTTCTTCAATGGCGCGGAGTTCAAGCTTTCGGGCCATGATGAAGGCCTCGTCAAAAGTGTGGAATGTTTGAACCCACAAGGTGGACGAGATGTGACTGACACATGCTCGAGAAAAGAGCTCAATGAGCTCAGGTTGAGGCAAGGAGAAGGAGAACTGGTTGATCAAGCCTCTCCAACGAGCGACAAAATCGGCGATCGATTCATCGTCAAATTGCCTGATGGAGTAAAGGTCTGTGATCAAAACTTGTTTAGTGATATTGATTGAGAAATGGTCAACGAATAGTTGGGCGAGTTGGATGAATGAAAAGATAGAATGTCTGGCAAGAGAACTATACCAGTCAAGGGCAGGGCCAGAAAGGGACATAGGAAACGTGCGTAGAAGTAACGCATCGTCGTGGGCGATAAGATAACAGGCATGTCTGAATGCCCGTAGATGTTGTTGTGGGTCTTCCTTACTCTGAAAGCGAGTAAATTTAGGAAGCTCCCAATGGTTGGGGTATGGTCGAATAGGGACAGAAGGGTGGATGGGCTCGCTGCAAACTTGTTCATATGACAAAGTATTGCTTGAACCAGAAATGGAGGCTTCGAGACGGGACATTTTATCCATCAGCATCTTGATAAGATCTGTTGACGGATTGGCGGGTTGAGCGCCCCTAGGTTGTAAGGCGCTTGAAAGAGGTTAGAAGAGGCGTGCGACATAGTCGGTTGTACAATGTACGGATGACTAGTCGCAGGGGCAGAAGTGGAGGCTAAAGGTGGTTGCGTTATGAAGGTTGAAGGTATAGGCTGACTAGATACCGCCAAAAGAGGTTGTGTGACGGCATTGACAAAGGGCGAGGTAGGCACTCTTGCATATATAGGTGCAAGAGTGTGAGGGGTCGAGACAATCAAGTTCTGGTATGATGTAGAACTTGGTTGAATTACAGGTGGTTGAGGGGGTAACGAAACCCCGGTGGAGGTTGGTCTAAAAATAGACGGAGAGGCCAAACTTTGCGTATAGGCCATGGTCGGGTTAATGGTTGAGGCGAAAGGTTGAGTCGTAAAAGGTTGGGTGGCGAACGGTGTGGATGTCGTCGCCACGTCATCCGAAAGGTCCCGCATTGGTTTTCTTGCGAGATAGTTTTGGAGGGCTGTGGTATTGAGGTCCAAGAATCTTGCAAAATCCTGGTCCCCTTCTGGGATGATAGGCGTCTGGGTTGGAGATAGTCTAGTAGGAATTCTTTTGGTCTTCGAGTAGAACTCCATTATATGATTGTTTATAGACGGGGTAGGCGAAAGCGATTGATGGCTAGCGTGGTCAAGAAGAGCCTTGGTTTGACTACGTGTCAGAACCATTCAAGGCAAGAAAGAACGTCCTCACAAGCTTAAACAAGTAGATAAGAACCAAAAGATGAAGACACAAGCAGATCCTAAAACCCTAGAAGTAAATTATTAGGATTATAGTGGCTTATGCCTTAGAATGTGTGTGTAGAGGAAGATTGGCTTTGTGAGTCGGGTCCTAGAAGAAGTAGTCTATGGATGGTTTCGAGTTTTGTTAAGGCACTGAAGAAGTCTGTGTTAGGGTCTGGTACGCGGCCTGGTGCTAAGGAGCAAGCTCCCCTCACTTCACGATTCCAGTGGTTAGCTGGTTTCGCTTAGCCAAAATATACCTCGCCTAGAGTTTAGACTCCGCCAGAGAACGGAGTGGGCTTCCCCCTTGGTGATGAAATCCAAGTAGGGTCATCGGGACGGGTAACGTATCCGCTGGGGGATGAAATCCCAGTCGGGCCTTGTCTCAGGTAAGTTTTATGTTCGTTTTGTGCAGGTGGTCTGGTCGTGTAACATCAAGTGATCTAGATTAATTCAATATGCGGTTTAATTACTATGTGTGGTCTAAAAGATGCAGGCAAACAGAGATGAATGCAAAGTGTTTTAATGTCCAAGTCGAAATGTTTGTTCGTATGAAGACGAATGGAGAAAGAGTCGAAGAGTATGAGTTTTAGCTAGTCTAGAAGTGCAAGAAAGAAAGAAATGTTCGTTTTAGTTCTGCTTATGATGTTGTTTAAGAAGAGACGAAAGGAGGCAAAAAGGAAGAAACCTAATGCACCTAAATGAACGAAAGAAAGAAAGAACCCAAGGAGGACCTAGGGTCAAACCGGGCGTGCCAGAATGTTTCTAATGCAAAATTGCTTTCTACATTCAAAGAAGAAATAAGAAACTAAAAGAAATGGTCAAGGCTAGAAGTACTTGATAAAGTCGTGCACACCGAAATCAGACGTTGAAAGATTCTCCTCTTTTGCTGTGGAGGAATGACACCTGCGAAGAAAAGGCTAAACAAGGAAAAACGTTAGTCAAAGATATGGTGGGCTGTCAGGCGAACGCCCGATCCCAGAAGTACGAAGACTCCCTAGAAGGATATCAACCCACTGATAAAAAAGAGCAGAATATTGGATGAAAGTAGATGATAATGACAGAAATAAATGATAGAAAAATAAAGAGCGTACCTGATATGCAGCACTGTTCTACACAGTCGCCGGCGTCGGTCTCTGTGGTGCCGGCGTCGGTTAATGAATGTGCCGACGTCGGTTAAGGTGCCGTCGTCAGTCGGGGTAGTGACCGGCGTCGGTAGGGGCAGGTTCTGGGAAAAGGTGGACAGGTTCGGGAAAGGGTCTGGGAGAGTCGGGACAGGGCTGAACAGAGTCGGGACAGGGTCTGGGAGAGTCGGGACAGGGTCTGATAAGGTCAGGGTAGGGTTTTGGATAGAGTCGAGACAGGTTCTGAGAGAGTCTGGGGGGTTTTGGACAGAGTCGGGACAGGGTCTGGGCAAGGTCGGGACGAGGTCTGAACAGAGTCTGGAGGAGTCGGGACAAAGGCAGGGATAACAGAACTGATAAATAATAACTAAAAAAGAAATGAAATAAATAGAATAATACTTACCTGGCAGAAGACGCGATGAAAGCCATGGTGTGCAGATTGGTTGATGTCGTAGTGTTGATGATTGCTCGGAGTTCGCAAGTTGGTGGAGGAATCCGCAGGTTGGTTGCTCAGCGTTTCGAATAGCGTTCGGGGATCTTGGTTTGAATCGCTGGCGGAGGTTGATGAAGGCGGGGGACGGGGACGGTTCCAGAGACGATTCGTCAACCGTTTCGGGAAACTGAATGGTAACTGATAACGGACAAGGGGAAGGTGACCGACGTCGGCAGGATTGCCGACGTCGGCCGATAGGTGACCGACGTCGGCGACATCGGCCGGGTAAAGACCGACGTCGGCAGATGCATAATGGGGATAGAGTCTACCTTTTGCTCTGTGCTCATTTTTACATGCTGCCAGGGTCAAGGTTGGTGGAACAAGTGATCGGCAAGGGTTCAATAGGCGAAGAAGAATAAGACGAGGAAGGACCAGGGGAGTCGACACGATTTCGGTGTCTACACATGGTTTAGTTTTAATTAGTTTCCCCTAAATTAGGGATATGGTATGTAGGTGGATAATAAGGGATGAGCTTAAGGTAAAAAAAAGGTGAACTCTATCCTTCTTAACAAAAGAATCGATGCAGATGTGAAGCATTGAGGGGCTCAGGTTCTAGGTGGCCTTCAAGAAAAGATAACTAGTAATCTCCTGATCCATACTTGTGGGTTATGATATAAGGTCCAAGCCAATTGAAATCAAACTTGCCCCACTTTATTTTCTCCATATTGGTGACATGTTGATTTTCCTTTAGAATAAGGTCTCTAATATGGAATTCTCATGATTTACGGTGTTTTTTATAGGCACATTTAACATGCTCTTGATATACATGGAGATGGGTAAGGGTTGTTAGATGATGCTCATCAAGTAGCTTGAGCTAGACTAAATGGTGTTGACAATAATCATCCTCTAAAACAAGCTCTTGAAAATATATGCAAAGAGAGGGGATTTCAAATTTAAGAGGTAAGATAGCCTCTACTCCAAACATGAGAGAAAAGGGTGTAGCACCCATAGGGGTTCTAATGATAGTAAAATACACCCACAAGGTGAAGGGGATGTGCAAATGCCAATCTTGACCAGATGTGTTGACCACTTTAGTTAGCATGTTATTAAGGGTTTTGTTAGATGCTTTTACCTATCCATTTTCTTAAGGGTGATAGGGCAATGAAAATCTTAACTTAATGTTGAATGTATCACATAGACCCTAGACTTACTTGTTTTTAAAGGATTTACTATTTCTAGTGATAAACTTGTGAGGAACACTGAAGCGATAGATGATATAATGGTTGATAAAGTCAAAAATCTTCTCTATTTTGGTCAAGATTAGAGGAATAGCCTCTACCCACTTGGTAAAATACTCATCTGTGTTGATAATATAATGGTGTCATTATGAGGAATGAGGGTTAATTTAACCAATGAGGTCTAGACCCCATTATGAGAAGGGTGAGAAATTGGTAGAAACATGAAGGCTATGGCTAGGTATGTGATGTAAATTAGCATGTTGTTGACATTTGACACACATTTTTACATGATCATAATAATCCTAGGTGAAGGTAGGCTAGTAGTAGCTGAGATGAAAGATGCACTTAGCTACAATGAGGCCACTAAAGTGTCCCCCATAGATGCCATCGTGCATTTCCTTGATAGTGTGAGAGGCTTCTTGACTATGTAGGCAACAGAAAATAATACTATCAAACCTATGATTATAAAGGATTCCTCCCATAATGGTATAGTGAAAGGTGCTCTGGATAAACACTTTTCAAGCATTCCTAGAGAGTTCATAGGGAACTATGCCAAATTTAAGGTAGTCAAAGGTTTATTGATACTAAAGGTTAAGTTGGGTGTCCTCCACAATGAAAATGGTGGGAGAATCTAGTTTGACATAGGAACATTAGGTAAGACTATGGATAATGATAGATAGCTTAGAGTCTGAAGGTGAAGATGGGATTTGTGATGCAAGGGAAGCCATGGTGTCAACAAACTTGTTGGTAGATCATAGGGTTGACTAGATGCGGCAATGTTCAAATGATGCTAAGATTTTGTCAACTAGTTACATGTACTATTTTAGAATATCATTATTACACTAGTAGGAACCATTAATTTGATTGACCATAAGTTGGGAGTCACCAAAGATGTTAATCATTTTGAATCCTAGGGATAAGGTAGTTTGAAGGCCTATTATGAGGGCTTTGTACTCAACCATGTTGTTGGTACATTCAAAATCAAGCTTAAAGGACAAAGATAGAGGCTCATCATTAAAGGGGATAAGGATTATACCAGCTCCCCCACCATGTTGACATTTTTATCCATCAAATAAAATGGTGACTTGATAGGTAAAATCCACCTAAGAGAGGGCCATGATGGACTCGTTAGGGAACTCAAAAGGAGGGAGTTTGTTGTCTATTAAAGGTGCTTTATCTAATTGGTCAGTAATGACTTGCCCTTTAATTGACTTTTGTAGGAAGAACTCAAGGTCAATTTCTACTAAGATCATGAACCACTTGGCCATACACTAGATTTGGTATGGCTTAGAGTGCATGTATGTGAGTGGGTTAGTGTTAGTTATGATGTAGTTTTTGTGGTTAAGAAGGTAGTGGTAAAGTTTGGTGGCCATGAAGACTAATGCCAAGCAAAGTTTCTTAGTATGGGTATACTAAGTCTCATATTCTACCAGTGTGTGGCTAATGTAGTATATGGCTTGATCTCTATGTTATTTATCTTAGTGAGCCAGCATTGCCCCTAGGGAATGATCAGTGGCAAAGATGTATAGGTATAAAGGGTTGGTCATCCTTGGGAGGCATGAGGATAGGTGGAGATAAAAGGTACTTTTTGAGTGAATCAAAGGCCTTTTGACAGTCGTTATCCCACTTGAAAGACATATCCTTATTCAAGAGGTGGTGGAAGGGTTGGCATCAATCCAAAAGTCGGGAGATAAAATGATGAATGGATTGAAGTTTTCCCTGTAGGCTATAGAGTTTTTTAAGGTTGGTGGGAGGAAGCATGTCTAGGATTGCCTTGATTTTGGTGGGGCTGACTTTGATTCCATGAAGGGAGATAATAAAACTAAGAAGCTTTCCTAATAAGACCTAAAAATTCACTTCTTGGGGTTAAGGTATACATGATAACAGATAAAGCATTCAAAAATGATCTTAAGAATGACCAAGTGATCTTTTTGGAGTTTGTATTTTTTGAGAAGGTCATCCATATAATGTTCTACAATCTTATGGATGAGGCCATGAAAGATATAGGTCATGTCACATTGGTAGGTTGTACCAGTGTTATTTAGTCTAAAAGGCATGACTCTATAGCAAAAGGCTCCCCAAGGGGTGGTAAAGGTGGTTTTATATTGATCTTAAAGAATAATTAAGATCTGATTATAACCTGAGAACCCATCTATGAGAGATAACATCTCATGGTTGGATGTAATATCAACAAGTTGGTTGATGCTTAGTAGAGGGAAGTCATATTTAGGGTAGGTGATGTTGAGGTCACAAAATTCCACACAAATGTGTAGTCGCCCTATGGCTTGGGTGACAGGTATAATATTTGAGACCCATTAGGGGTATTCAATAAGTTGAATAAAGTTTACAAATAGAAGATGTTGAATCTCTTCTTTGATGAGAAGGGCTATGTGAGAATGCATGCATTAGATATTTTAATTGATAGGTTTGTCACCATGGTAAGTGACCATGTTATGGGTAGCAATGGTGGGGTCAATTATAGGCATATCATTGTAAGACCAAGCAGAGGCTATGTTATAGTCTTGGAAGAAAGAGGGGAAATCCCAAAGTTCCTCAACATTCAATGATTGGCCAATTTTTACAATACAAGGTTTATTTAGAGTACCCAAGTTAATATCTATGATGAATTAATTCAACATGCTGAAAGACTCAAGAAGAAGGGATTTGTGGATTGAAGAATCTAGGGCCACAAGATAGGTGAGAATAGAATCATCATCCTAACATTGAATAGTGTTAATGGTAGGAGAGTCTTCTCCTATCATTTCAAGGTGAGTCAAAGGGATGGTCATGGCCACCCCTCCTTTTGATAAGTTAGGGGTCCAAGGCTAATCATTTTGATAGAAAAAATAATTAGGTGGGATGATGTCATCATCCTTACATGTAAGTGGAGGCAAGGTCAGTGAGAAAGGGATATCCTCCTCAAAAATGGTAAAAATAGGTCATTTAGCTTTCTCATGTGGCTTCCTTGTTTCAATGGTGACCAATTCATATGGGCCATGCTCATATCACCTAAGACTGAAGCCTTTCTAAGTACATTGATGGAAGTATGTCTTGGTGAAGCTTGGTTTATCTAGGTAAGAGAAACTAGTAGTGAATGGTTGAGGTGAAAGAGAGGTGGTAGAAATACCAAAGGATTTGTTAAATCTCCCATAGACAAAATAAGTCTGATAGTGGGGAGGTCTGAAGGGAACAACAGTCTCAATATTGGGGTCATATCCCAGTTGGTTGGTAATTTACCCATACTCATGAAGAGTTAGTAAAGCATCAAGTGCTAAAAGGCTATACTCCCCAAGTGAAATGTGATGAAATGTGGATTCTAAGGGGTCTATGGTGAGGATTTGGTCTAAAGGTATAGAGGAACTAGTTGATGCCTCATTGGTATAAGGGGGTATGATATCTACTTTGGTGGTTGAAGGTTGAGTTTTAGCAGTTGAGGGTGTACTAGTTGGGGGTATGAGGACATTGTTAGGGTGATAGGTCATGTTTCATGTTAAGAAAGGACTTGGGTCAGCTTATATGGTGATGACCTAACCTTCATGCTAAAACTTAATGCAATGGTGGAGGGTAGAGGGAATGCAACCCATGAAATGAAACTAAGGTCATCCCAATAAGATGTTGTATTGGAATTCACCTTCTACAACTTAGAAAATTTTGGGGAGTATGTGAAGTCCTACATGGATATGAAGGATGATAGTTCCTAAGGTAGTGGACATGGTATCATCAAAGGAATGAAGTATGGATAAATATTCAGACATGACATTGTTTGACAAGTTGAGTTGGTTGTAGGCATGAAAGGAGATGATGTTAATACTAGCTCCCCCATTAATCATGACCCATTAGATGTGGGTTTGGTTGATGTGAGTAGTAATAGAGAGGGGGATCTGGATCATCAAGATGAATGGAAGGTATTTCCAAATCCTTAAAGGTAACAAGGTTGGAAATTTGAAGGGTGCCAATAAAGGCTATGAGATCTTGGAGGTCCTCAAGTTAGACCTCAATGAATTACAAAGCCTCTACTAGTGCTTGGTGGTGATGGGGAGAGGTAGAGATCAACTCATACAAGCTCATCTTCATTAAGGTCTGATGAAGTTGTTTTAGGATAACTCTCCTAATCAATTTGGAGGGGTTAGATTGGGAGGCATCTAAAATAGACACCTTAGGTTTGGTTGAATATGGAAATAGTTGGGTATAGGTTGGTTGGGAGTTTGAGGAAGGGTACACCTAAGGAATGGACACCTTATCCTTCCCCTTATCCATATATTGTGATATTATGACCACATTGATAGTATGGATAGAAGGAGAGGTTGAGCTAAAAGATTGGTTAGACTCATCTTCACTCTTGGGTGAGAGTGGAGTAGTAGGTGAGCATTGGGTAGATATGGTTAGTGGTAGGATTGGTATGGGGCTCATAGGAGGCTCAATTTTTAATAGATCATCCTCATTGTAAATTTGATAGATGATGGTTTAGAGAGCTTTGCAGTTCTTTATATCATGGTTAGGTGTCCTATGATAAAAACACACTTAGTGGTCATTATACCAAATGGACTTAGAGTTAAAGGGTCAAAGGGTCTAATAGGAGGTAAGGCTAAATAAGAGGTCTCTAATAACCTATGAAAAATGGTTGAGTAGGATTTAGTTAAATGTGGTAAAGGTGTAGTGGTCTTTGATTTGATGGTTGAAGTAGGATATGTTTAGAGCTAGGTTTGGTGGTAGGTGTTTTGGGTAGGGTAGTACACTTGGTTGATGGCTTCAATTTAGGCAAGGAGGTTGATGAGCTAGAGGTGGAACATCGCAAGGTAGGTAACTTGGGTATTGTTGGCACAGTGAAAAGAGGTGCATCAAAGAGCAACTATGAAGGTGTAACCAATATAGGTGGTGGGGTTTTGGTAGAGTCAATTATATTCCTATTCAAGGTAGAGGGATGAGGCCCCAAAATGGAGGGAAACATTAAGGGAGGTAAAATTTGGGCCTTTTGACCTTTGTGTGGTTTCGGCTCTTTAGCTACTTTGGTATGGTGTTCGGTGGATGGGTTTTAAGAGGTTGCATCTACCTTCAATGAAGGGTGATTAAATCTTAGTGTAGGGAGGATACCAATTTTTTTAATTGGTTTGGTTGCTTTAGTCTAAGAAGGTGATTTGGTTGCTTGGGGCCTAGGTTTCTTGGATGGTTAAGGGATTGTCAGATTGGTAAAAGTCATTCATAGGGTAAAAGTTTGGATGGTAGAAGTGATGGGTTAGTCTATAAAAGGTATGGTTGGAGGTTCTTGCTTGGGGATATAATTTATCCCTAATTTTTTCCAAAAGGTATATCGATCCGTATCAATTTTGGAGATAAATTCTAATTTCTACACTAGCCTAGAGAATGGTTTGTAATTTGGTTTGATTCCATAAATAGTAAACCTAAAAGATAGGCCCTGAAGTAGAGACATAGGGATGGTAACCTCATCCTATTCCTTAATCAAATAATGCAAGACTTGGATGGGTGACTCCTCTATGGGAGGAGTAGACATAGGCATTTTCTCCTTTAGAATGGTTTCTGAAGGAGGAGTGGTTTGCTCAGTAATCAAAGGTAAAGGTGAGGTGGTGATGGTTCGTTGTTCTGGTATATTAGCTAAAAGGGTAGTTAAGGATTCCACCACCTCAATAAGTGGAGGGGGAGAAGATGGTGTTTCATCGGTTTGGGTTTCTAAAGTAGGAGAAGGTAATTCCACTACCTCAATAAGTGGAGAGTGTGGGGGACAAAAAGGTTGGTTAATAGGATCTTTACTAGCAAGTGTGTTAATAACCATGTTAACTATATGGGTATCATGAGAGCATTTAATGTTTTTGCTCTCATTCTTGGTAGGAAAATGGTTTGGGAAGGATTCCCTTAATATATCAAGGACTTGGTTTGATGGTGCATTAGGGTTGTCCAATGTAAGCTCCCCCTTATCAATGAGGGATTAGATAAGGCTTTTGAAGGTGTTACACCTACTGAAGTCATGTCTTATAACCCGATGAAAGTCACACAAATCATTCTCATTAAACCAATTAGGTTCAAGATGAGAGGCATCAAAATTCTAAAGAGGTTTGATAGGAGAAATTTGAATGATGTTTGCTTTCAATAACTTCTCTAAGATGGAAGCATAGGATTCTCCAAGTGGAGTGAATTGCTTCTGGTTATTTTGGGTTTGGCTCTTCATGTTTTATTTTAAGGAACTAGAGGAATTAGATTGGTTTATGGAAGGTGTAGAAGTGACTTTTAAGACAACCACATTCATGGTTCCCTTGATCTTGGTGTTGGTATTGGATTATTTACTTGACTTGGAGGAAGAAGCCTCATTGGTTTTATATGTTGAGTTTTTTTTTTAACTTTAGCTTTCCTTCATCAATGGCTAGGTTCTCTAACTTATGCACCATGGTAAAATCTTCATCAAAGGTTTAGAATCTTTGGACATGCAGTGTAGAGGAGATATGCTTGGCACATTCCCAAGAAAATATCTCTATGAGTTCAAGTTGAGGCAAGGAAAAGGAAAGTTGATTAATCAAACTTCTCCAATGAGCCACAAAATTGGAAATGGATTCATCCTCAAACTATCAGATAGAGTAGAGGTTGGTGATATAAATTTTATTGTAAATATTGATTGAAAAATGGTCCACGAAGGTTTGAACTAGTTGGGTGAAAGAGAAAAGGGAGTTCTTAGGTATGGAACTATACCAATCTAGTGTCAGACCAACTAGGGACATGGGGAAGGTGCAGAGAAGAAGGGAATAATCATAGGTTATGATATATCAATCATGCCTAAATACCCTAAGGTGTTATTGGGGATCCTCCTTACTTTGAAATTTAGAGAACATGGGAATTTCCCATTGGGGAGGATATGGCTTAATAGGTATGGATAGATGGATGGGATCATTAAAGATTTGGTCATATGATAAAATGTTGTGATCACCTAAAATGGATGACTCTAAGTTTTTCATCCTATCCATAATCATCTTCATTAGGTCAGCTTGGGGTTGAGCACTTGGAAGGTTGTAAGATGCATATTATTACGGTGGTTGGGAGACATGTTGATATTGGGTGGAAGGTTAGGAGACTACCACATATTAGTAAGTGGATGCTAATGGTTGGGGAAAAGATACATAAGGGGAGGTATAGGTAGGTGGTTGGGTAATGGGTAGATACCCTTTTAGATTAGGGATATAGCCAAAGGTTTGTCCAAGGGGTACTTGTTTTATATGGGTGGTATTTGGGTTGGTGATCGATGGAAAGGTGGTAACCCTTATACTGATTGGTGGCAAGGTAAAGGGTATGGATACCACAAGGCTTAAAATTGGAGTAGTGGTTGATGGATTGGAGGTGGATAAAATAAGGTTGGTATTTCTAGAGGTAGGCACTCCTATTGTGTAGGTGTGGTTATTAGGAGTAGAAGGTATAAGGGTAGTGGTAGTTTAGGTTGGTTGGTTCTTTATGGTGGTCTCAAAGGGATTGTTGGTTGATGAGGAGGCTTGGGTAGTTAATGGTTGAGTTGTGACCTTGGTAATGGAGGTAATCCCATGATGTGGAGAGGCATGTCATAAGGTGGATCTACATGTGGGGTCTAATCTAGCATATAGTAAGATATGGATGTAAGATAATGTTGTAAGGCTACAAGATTGTTGTCTAGGAAAGCGATGAAATCCATGTCTCCTTAAGGGGCCCCCTAAGGGACCACATGAGGGAAAGTAATAATTCTTGAAGGGTGAGGAGAGTCTACTAGCTTAAAAGTGTAGTCCATGGATGAAAAGGTATAAGAGGTAGGTTGGCTTGGCGATGGGTTTTACTCTGTAAGATCTCTTTATTGCTGGTGAGTGAGAACCATATGATAAAGGGGAGATAGAAAGCAAAAATATCCTCACTACTCAAATAAAGAGAAGACAATAAAATGATCAAATAAATCAAATCACACTCTAAAAGATATGTTAAGACCTAGAGTTTTAATTGATCTTGATTTTGGATTATTCCTTAAGAAGATGTGTGACTAAAATTGGTTTGTAGATCAGGTACTAGAGAAGAAGTCTAAGGCTAGTTTAAAGTTAAGTTTAGGTGCTAAAAAAGAATCTATATTGGAATAAATACATGGCTTGGTATTGTGGCCTACCTCCTCACTTCACACACCACAACAATAAGGGTATCAGGTAATACTCAGATAATACTCAACTAGAGATCTGAGTTGGTCTTCCCCTTGGTAATGACCTCCAAGTAGGATCATCAAAAAAGGGTAAGGTTACCTCTAGGTGATGAAATCCTAGCTAAGCCTTATCTCAAGTTTATTTGGTGTTTTATTGGTGAAATTTGTTTGGTTAAGTGTGTGTAACAAAGAGTGAAGCTATGATAGATTACTTTTCTTTTAAGTTAAGCTATGTGAACTAAATTTTCAAGTAGTTGATCTATACACTTAATTTTAAGCCCAAAAGAATCTTTTTATTTCACTAATGAGCATAGAGTAGAGAGATAATGCAAGAAAATAAGAAACCAAGTAAAGACATAAAGGTCCCACTGGGCATGCTAAAATGTTCCAGTGAATTTATTGCTTATTATTAAAAGGAGAAAAAGAAGAAATAAAGTATGATTATGGTTAATAAACCTATTTTATAATGTGTGCATTAAATCAAAAGACTGTGAAGAGCTCCTCTTTGGCTTGGGAAGATGACCTATAAATAATGAATCACTAAATCAAACTTGTTTGTTAGATAGATAGTTGAGTGGATTGCCTAGTGATATCTAGATCCTAGAAGCAAGGGCTTCATTAGGGGCTATCAATCCACATGTTTTAAATAATCAAGTTTATAAAATATAATAGAAGGTATTTTCATCAATAAATCAAAAGATACTAAAATTGAACATAAGAATGCTTTCTAATAAATATGTTATAAATTATTAAATTAGTGAGAAACTAATTTAATACTAGCATTAGGGAGTTGGGGTGTACTTCAAAAAATTAGAAAGGGGTCTATGAACAGGTAGGATCATAGAGAATTAGTTTTGGTTGGAGGTAAGAGGGTGAAATTAGCTTGTTGGTTTTCACTACCATAATGACCATCAGTAATTAGACTAACCATGAATGGTTAAGGTGACCATTCGTGGTCAATGTAACCATCAATAATTGGATGGACCATTGGCATTTGATTCAACCATCGATGGTTACTATGCAAGAATGTAGGTTGGTAAAAGGGGAAGTTGATAGGATCCAAAGATGGATTCTGAGAGATGGATAAGGCTTGGATTGATTACAAAATGGATATAAAGAAAATAAATATTTAGAAACAAGTGCTTGACTTACCATAAGTTGATCAAGTGGATAGTTGAGGAATTTAACTTGTTGGTGGAATCTAGCTTGATTCCAATAGAGTAACGATAACTGAGAACTCAATGAAGAGGTGATGGAAAATTAACTCTCTAATATGATAGTTAGTTCATTGGATTACAAGTAATGATTGACATATAAGAAACTCTTGGATTCATAAATGTCTTGCTAATAGTTGTAGATGCATTTCACCTTCAGGTTCCTCTCTTCTTATAGGTAAGGCAAGAGAGTTGCAATAGAACGTGAACTGGGCCTCCTAAATTTAACTCACATATGCAATGGCTCACAATAAGAATTAAATGAGTTATTTTTATAAAATCAAGATGGGTGATTTTACATGTTAGTTTTTAAGGAGGTGGACCCTAACCATCAATGGTCAGGGTGATCATTGATGGTCAACCTAACCATCAATGGTCGAGGGTGAAAGGTAAAAAGTGGGTAAAGGATAGGCTAAGCCAATTAGGTTAAACTGATTGTGGGTTAATTTTGGTTAGGGATTAGGGTGTCCAATGGTCCCCAAGGTTTCCCAAGTGTTCTAGGGGTGATTTAAACATTTAAAATCATAGTGTGTTGATTTATGATGTCTACATGCCCCTTCTCTCTCTTATACTCTCATTCTCTATAAATGTAGCCTTTTTGGCTTTTTAATGATCTTTTTACTAGGTATGGCAAATCCTTTCTCAACTAAACACTTGTAATATTCCTTATAATAATAAATTAATATGATTATTACCTCTTTACATGTTTTCAAATAGTGTACTTGTGTGATTGTTGATAAATGTTAGTAGTGGTGATTGTACTCTCTCACATTTATCCTCTCCTACCTATTTTCAAATGGATTATCTTCTTGAAAGTCAAATGGTGAGTTTGATGTAGTTTTCCATAGTTTTAAAGTATATTTTTAGTCATTAGTTCCTTATTTATACCTCTTGACTAACCTTCTCATTCAATGTATTCTCAAAGACCTTTATGTTGAAACATTCATACTTGAAGGTCCTTGTTTTGAGAAGTGTAATCAGATTCAAGCCTAATCTTTATTCTAAGTGCATGATATTCAAGTGGAGGGTATTTTTTTGTGTATTACCTCTTTAGATAGGTTTCTTTCATGTCTTTTCTTAGTAATCAAGTATTATTAGTGATCTTAACTAATACATCAAGGGGAGATAGCCCTATAACCTAAAGGTTTGGTTCATCTAAAGGTCACCCACAACCTAGGGCCAATCCCATTACATATCTTAAGTTGAGAGGAATTGAAACACCCTCTCAAGGGTGAAAATTTAATCTATAATAGTGTGTAAGAGTGATATTACAATTACATTAGTGCATATAGAACTCTGACAAAAACTATGAGATAAGAGAGTATCCATAAGAACTTTTAGACAAGGTGAAGGTACTTATTCCACACCATGTAATTTTTTTATTTAAAATAACATGCCTAATTTCATATAATTTAATTTATAAAGATCCTCAAATGATATAATATTTAATCAACTATTTTGATCAATAAAATTCTATATGTAGAACATGTAACTAATGAGTTTATATTGAATGATGAAACACATGGAGAAACACAATATAATGAAATATATGTCCATAATGAAATTTTTGAGCATGATGATATACTAAAATAATATGATATCATTTAACATCACATAATGAACCCAATTGAACTCTCTCCAAAGGAAGAGGAATTTACTTCCCCTGTAGAGTCTGATTTTAACATAGGCTTGAATATCCCTTCTATGGTCAAAGTGATAAAACCATTATATTTAAGAAATAATGTATCTTTTGGGCCCATTATTCTAATGATAATATAATGAATACCAAGGTATTTGATTTAAATAAATGATAATACATTATAACCTATGTAATATAAAATTTCAAAATGTATAGTTAAATGTCATGTTCAACTTGTATGGGATTATGTATTTCAGAATAAAACCCATATAAAACAATTTTAATTATTTGTTCAAATGATGAAAATGAAAAAATTCTCATTGTAATGCATAAATTAGTGTTAAGAACAAGCAATTGAGAGGGAAGAAATAATGCAATAGTAAAAAATCTAAATAATGCATTTAATACAATAGATAATAATACTTGAAACAAATATATTAATGTGGAAAGAAGGGTAATAACAAAGTATATAATGATTAAGACAACATTTAAAGTCTAATTTATTATTCAACAAGTAGAATCATGAACTTGAATAGGAAAACTCTAATTAAAGTTGTAAGAATAATAACAACACTCAATAACCCTTTGCTTGCATATTTTTAGGCATTTGGTGGTAAATTCCCATGAAAATACAAGCTCTTAGTTGAAATTTGATTGAAAATTTTTGGAATGAGAATACAAAAAATGTTGTTAAAATAAGAGAATGTTCCAAAAACTGAGCCATAGACACTTCTTTGACATGACCCAAATATAATTCTATACTAATTTTCTTTGGTAATCAGCCAAATGTCATTTGAGATATCTAAATTTTTCTACATCAAAATCAACCAAATATGCACAACTTGTTGTATGATCCATGTTGAATTGACTAGAATTTTGATGTTTTTTATCATATACATTTTACTCTACATACTAACAAGATTATGCAAGAATTTATGGTTGATTCTCCACCTAAAACATCAAAAGAGTTAATCCCAAGTACTTTTTGTCAAAAACCTTAGATGTAATTATGTATTCCAAATAATGTTTATATTTAATATGTAACACTTGTGGTGGTTTGACACATATCACCAACTATATACACCAAAAAAAATTAAAATGAATTTAGAAATTAACTAGTTAATTTTACTTAGTATAGATATGTAAATTATGCATTAAAAGATGGACAAGAGTCATTGAGATTTGAGTTTGTTATGACCTAGGTATATGTTTCTAATTTCATGGTTGAATTCAATAAGAATATTATTTACCAATATACAACACAAACACAACAATAAAAATGGTAATACACTCAATTTAAGTTATGCAAGGACAAATTTCACACTCAGAACCATTATTGTATTTATAGACTTTGTTAAAAAATACACACTATGACCACAAAATGAGGTTCAATATTAGTACTATAATTCAATTCAAGTTATAATTTTTGTGTATATTGCATTCAAACATCTATCAAATAGCATAGAGGATAGTAAAAATATTTTGATGGAATACCATTTTTACATGAGCAATAACAAATGGTATTATCTAGAGTTCATCCAAGGTTTTCAAGACATTTTTTGGAAATATGAAGGCAAGTGAAATCATGTTCAATACACACTAAATTTGGTTAGATAATTATATAGGATAGTTTAATAATTCTCAAATGTTTTACTCATTAAGCATAAGGCATAAAAAGAGTGGGTTACAACATTTATGGATTTCCTTTGAAGTTGGGCATGGTAAAGAGAAGCATGATGGTGTTGATGCATGTGTAAAAAACACTTTAAAAAAAGAGCAAAAGTACAAGGATGATGAAAATTTGAATAATATTATAATTATTTTGGCTTGATATAATGAAATAATTTCTCATGGATTAGATAAAAATTTTGATGTGTGAATATTATTTTGGTTAATGGAGATATAAAACAAGGCAATGTATGTATATTTAGTATAGTGTCTAGAATGAGTAATTTACACTCATTCCAAATCTCAAATTCTAGTTCATAGGCTATTTATACTAGGACATGGCATGCTTTTGTCTGGTCAATAGTTAATTTGATTGGAATGAATTGGAGTTAAAATAATGGTGTTGTAAGCCCTCAAGGCCTATGGAGACAAGTCATTCATTACAACCACTAGGGGATTTTGAAATTGTATTAATAATTGATTTTGATCACATCTCAGATCTTGTGCAACCAAGTACATTTTATTTATAATATAAATTTATCTTTAAACATTAGTGATATTTTAATTTTTCCATACATTCCTTAAAAAATTATTACACTTTAAATGTAGGGAATGTTTTTGAAATGATTGTACCTGAAGATAATGATGAAGGAACAAGTTACTACTTATATTTTTGTATAGATGTAAAAAATAAATTAACCATAATTTTCATGGATGAATCAGACCTAATTTATCTCACTATATCTATGGTAGTTTTAGGAACCTAGATTTGAAGATACTTCCATAAAAAAGTAAAGCAATAATTGTTTCAAAATTTTAAACTAAATAGGGAGATACTTCACTATTCAAATTTGGTTATCACTAAAAATAATAAATTGATTAAATTCCATAGAAATCCTCATAAAAAATATTAGTTTAAAGTTCATGAATTCAAGCATGAAGCAATTCTTGAAACATTCAAAAATAGAGTTGATCCTAAAGGTTCATTGGAGTAACTTCGTAAGGTTAGTATTCAATTCAAGTTACATTTTAAATTAATAAGGTTAATATCTGATTTAGTGTATTTTAATTTAAAATTATTTTGTTTTTATGTATTTATTTATGTTGGAAATCATTACTAACACATTTAATGTAGGATAGTGGTACCATATGAGCTTCCATCTTTATGTGATTAGTGCCATGAGTAGATAATATTATCTTCTTGAAACAAAGATAATATTAAAACACAATACATTTTATGGTTTTTTAAATCCTATGGGATTAGTATATGAATCTTGCATGTAATCGCATCAATGTATATTCATATTTACCCCTCATGGTTTGTGTGTAACAATTGTGTAAATTTTGCACTATTTTTTCCCTTAATAATGACAAGTTTATCTTAAGATATGCTTCTAGATGCATGTAAATTTAGAGTGTGAGGGAAAACAAAGAGTGTAATAATTCCTATCTTTCATTTATACACCCATATAGACATAACTATGAATTCATTTCATCGATTAGGTGTATGATTAAAAAGTTGCACTTTATACTAACCAACTTTTGCTCCCTAAAAAATGTTTTAACTACAAGATAAAGTGTGTCAAAAAAATTTATCATAGTGAGTGGAATATAATCCTCTATTTGATATGTATAATTCTCATTCATGAAATCATGATAGCTTATGGTTCGTCTCTACCCCTCACAGTTTGTATGAAATGTCTACACAAAATTCACAATATTTTTTCCCTTAAGAACAACAAGTTCCTCTTAAGGGACACATTTGGATACATGTAAGTTTAGATTGCACAAGTTTATGAAGAGTGGAATAATTTTTTTCCTAAATTTTTATGCGCATCTAGACTTGACTATGTATTCAGTCATTAATTAGGTCTAATGTTCAAAAGTTAGGCATTATACTAACCAACTTTTACTCCCTAAAGCATGTTTTGGCTATTATAAGAAATATACCTAAATTTCCTACTCATCATGAGTGGAATATATTCCTCCAATGGATTCATAGAGGACTCCTACATGTAATTTTAGGAGCTTAAAGTTTATTTTACCCCTTATGATTTGTGTGCAATGGCTTTGAAAATTTCACACTATTTTTCCCATTAAGAATGATAATTTTATCTTAAGGATTTTATCTGGACACTACAAGTTTGGATTTTAGATTATGATAAAGAATGTAAAAATATTTATATTACATTTATACACCCATCTATATTTGATTTTGATTTGGTTCATCCATTGGGCATGTGGTTCAAAATTTGGGCATTATAGTAACCAACCTTTGCCCCCTAAATCAATTTTTGAATGAAATATAAAACATGCCACCATTTATTCATAGTTTTGAATGGAATATAATCATTTGGTGAATAAATATATGACTCTTTCATGTAACTTCAATAGATATGGTTTGTCATTACCCTCATGGTTCTCATGTAACTACTATGCAAAGTTTGCATTTATTTTCCCCATAAGAATTAAATGTTTATCTTAAGGGACAAGTCAGGAAGCATGTAATTTTTGAGATTAGGGGCTAAGGAGAGAGAATTAAGTTTAGGCTTATGTTAATATTACCATATTTACATGAATTAAAATTTAATTCATTGATTGGGCAAATGATTCAAAAGTTGCATGTAATATTGACCAATGTTTGCTTCCTAAAATAAGTTTTGGCTATGAGAGAAAAATTTCCATCATTAATTCATCATCATGATATAATATCATAATTTTTATGATTATAAGAGGTCTTATAAATGAAATAATATGATCTTAAATTTTGTCTCTACCTTTCATGATTTACGTGTAATGACTACAAAAAGTTATATTATTTTTCCCTTAATAATGATAAGTTTCTCTTAAGGCATGTGTCTATGTGTAATTTTGGAGTGTTTGGAATCCAAAAATTTTATTAATCTCATTATTTCATATATACACACATATATAAGTGACCATGAAATCAATTTGTTGATTGGGTGCATGGTTCAAAACTTGTGTGTTATACTGACCAAATTTTGCTTCTAAAAGAAAGTTTTGGTTGTAAGAGACAGTGTACCACCATTTATTCCTCTTAATAAGTGTAATATAATATTCAAATAGATGTTTATAGTACTCATACATATAATTTTATAATCTTATGGTTCATCTCTACCCCTTTGGGTTTGTGGGCAATGGTTGTGTAAAGTTTGCACTATTTTCCCCCTTAAAAAGGACAAGTTTCTCTTAAGGCACGTGTCTACATGCATGAATTTTTAGAGTGTGGGGGTTTAAAAATAATAAATTAAATTTTTTATTTAATTTATACACCCATATACATGTGACCAAAATTTTAGTTTGTTGATTGGGTGCATAGTTCAAAAGTTACATATTATAGTGACCATCATTTCATCTTTAAAGCATGTTTTTGTTGCTAGATAAAATGTGTTTTAATTTATTATTCATAATTATTGGAACATAATACTATATTATATTCATAAATTACTCATGATTATAACTAAAATATCTTATGATTCATCTCTACCCCTCTTGGTATGTGTGCAATTGCTATGTAAAATTTGCATTATTTTTCCCATTAAGGATGACAAGTTTCTCTTAATGGATGTGCATGCATACATGTATGTTTAGATTATGGGAGACATTAAATATTGAATGAATATAAATATTACTTTTATATTCACATCCATATGTGACCATCAAGTTAGTTCATCAATTGGGCATGCAGTTTAAAATCTGTGCATTATACTAATTATCTTTTGCTCCCCAAATCAAGTTTTAGTTGCAAGAGAAAACATGATTCCATTTATTCCTCATCACAATTAGAATTTAATACTCTAGTTTATTCATATAGGACTTATACATGAAATTTTATGAGCTTATGGTTTATATCTACCTCTCTCAGTTTGCATGCAATGACTACACAAAGTTCACATTTTTCCCCTTAAGAACAACAAGTTTATCGTAATAAAAACATATAGAGGCATGAATTTTTGGAGTGTTTGGGATTAATAATAGTGGATGAATGTTGTTCTTATGTTTATACAGTGATCTGGATTTTTAACAAATTTAATTTTTTTATTGGGCACATGGTTCAATTGTTGTGTTATATTGACCAACTTTTGTTTCCTAAATCAAGTTTTGGATGCAATAGAAAATGTGTCATAATTTATTCCTCTTTATGAGTGGAAGATATTCCTCTAAAATGTGTGTAGAGGACTCCTACGTTCAACTACATGAGCTTACAGTTCATCTATACCTATTTTGGTTTGTTTAAAATCACATGCCAAATTTCACTACATATTTTAGATAGTATTTGTTTCAAAGATACATGTCACAAATAAAATCACAAACAGCTTCTCAAGTTGATCCTAGTATGCAATAATTATACTTTTTCTAAACATGCTCTTTATACAAAAATTATTAAAGATAAAAAATTTTTATCATTTATTGGCACAATCATGTTATGAAAACGTCTTCATTTAATAATAATTTTAAGAAGGATAATGTACAACATGAATAAAAATAATATAGACATATTATAAAAAGTAAATTTTAATACACAAACTATAATGTTATATAGGTCCATATAGAAACTAAGTCTATTATGTAAATGTCTCCAAAATATGTCATAATGACATACAAAATAGGCCATATAGACATACAATTTGGACCATACAAACATATAAAATAGGCCATGTCATCATACAAAGTGGGCCATATAGGCATACAAAATGAGTCATATCAGCATACAAAATAAATTATGCCTACAACTACCCCTAGCACTACAACTAGCTCTCTTATTGCTTAGTGCCATTAAATATATTTCACCTCATCATCATAGATGTAAAAATAGGTAAATTGGATGTCTAATTATGGGGAGAGACTCTCCTCTCATAATATGAATGATCAAATGTTTGTTACACAACCTCATAAAATGGTTGGGGCTACATAGCATAAAAATAACAAAACAATGAATTAAAATTAATCATAGTAATTTACAGAGTTCCCAAGAATAAAATTGTATAGCAAGGTGATTATGGACTCACCTCATGACACCTAAAGGGATACCTATGGTTGTGTGACCTTGAATATATCAATGATGGTGATTCATATGGAACATACATATAGGGTTATATATGTGGATACAATTAAAAATATGGCATAAAAAACATTACTTGATCCGGACAACAATTCAGATAACAATTCGGGTGATGGGTCCACCCCATTTGATGGCAGAACTTCCGGGAGCCATAACTTTTACACCGTAGCTCCAATTGACTCGCCATTTGAACCGTTTAAAATATAATAATGAGGAGAACGTCATGAGATGGCATTGAGATTTTCTCAATGAAGTTTGACCCCCTAAAAACCAACGGAAGTGTCCCAAATTTCAATTTTAATAGTCCAGTCTAAAAATAGTAAGTTTCTAAAAATAGTAATTCCTTGAATTCTGTATTGTTGTAAATCGTGGAAGTCAAACCAATTCATCTCCCTCAAGATTGGTGACCTTCCACATCCTCCCCACACCTTCAAAACATGTATAAATTAAGATGTAACCTGAAATGGAAATCAGACATCTCTTCTCAGAGATAAGCATATGTTTGGGTCTGCAATTTTGATAAATAAAACATCTCTTTTCAGAGATAGCATTATTTGAATTGTGTTGTTCTTATTTCTTTGAATTATATTTCAGCCAAATATTTTTGAGTTTTGGATCATTACTTAAAGTTAAAAAATATAATTACAATATCTCACTAGTCTATGTTTATAAATCAAGTGGTGTTAGGGAGATACTATATCTTGACAAGTGGATGCAATCCAAACAAGCTATATTTACATGAAAAATGAAATAGTTTAATTATGAATCAATTAGAAGTAAACCTATTTTAAGATAAATATAAATTATTCCTTATACATAAAGAAAGATAGAGAATAGAAAAGATACTTGTGTGTATGGAATTGCAATATTGATTATAACATCATCATCAGATTGTTGTAGTCTAGATAGGGAATCCATAGCTTTGTCATCATCTTTACAAAAAAAATGAAAATGATCAATTTCATAAATCAATTAAAAGTAAAGACATTAATATAAATTTAAATTATTCCTTATACATAAAGAGAGAATGAGAAAGGGAAAAAGAAAGAGAAATAGTGAAAGAAGGGTTATAAATAAAGAGTGATACAAAGAGATAGAGAGACAATCTAATGTTTTATCTCTCAATTTCTCTTCCAATGTCTCTCTCTCATAGGAGGAGAGGGTAAGGTCAAGCAATAAAACACATTAAAACTATGTTGTTTACAAAATATTAAAATAACGTAGTAACTTGGCAATGCTTTCATAACCTTAGTGTAGGTTTTTTAGTGCTAATGATAGCTTCAACAACATAATCTCATATAGGTGTAGTACCCATAGGATAATTCATCATCTATATAAAAAAAATATGAAAAAATTCAAATATAAATCATTTATGTAAACATATTAAGACAATATTAATAATATTTTATATATATAAATAATTTATAATGAATCACCTATGTGAATGTATATGTCATGCATATTTAGATGTTTGGTGTTGTAGACACATAAAATTGACATTTATTGTTAAAACAATGTACTTGTGACCAATCCTTATACACACTTAGTTCATGCTCAATTCTATGGTTTTTCATTGTCATTACTTCACTTCTATATGAATAACCTATACCTTTAAGTAACTAATGATTACTAAATGTTTATATTACTCATTCCAAATAGTCTAAGCTCATCCTTAGATTAATCCACACTTCCATCTTATCTTTTTTTACTCCTCAGATAAGTTCACTCTTTTAGGAAAATACGACTTGTTGGTAGTGTCTGAATCCATCAATTTCATCCTCTTATCAAGTAATAGCTATTTATTCAAATTTAAATTCACCAAATAGCTCATCTCACATGTTTCATAAGCCCTATTTGAAAGAATTCCAAAATGAAAACTATAAAGGCACATTTTCTAACTATTTGTTCACTAAAGGCTCATATGATTGAAAATCATCATAATATCTAACTCCACATTGAGTAAAAATCATTTATTCTTCATAATTCTGAGTTCACATAGCCCTTATATCCCTGAGCTAAGTTTGAATACACCTCCAAGGTCACATGTCATTGTTAAAGCACATAATCACACCAAGATTGCACCAACATAATAATTATACCAGTATTTCACACACACCACCATAGCATAGGATAAATACATGGAGTTTGATACCTCATAATAGTATTGGTATGTAGGTAGCACTCAATATAGAGTGTGTTGAGGTCAAGCACAAATTTAAACACTAACCACTTTTTTCTTATTTATTCTATTTATTCTACATTGTATATTAAGCTAAGGTTCTAAGTGAATAATAAGGCACATAGAAGCTTCTATAGTGAATGCATGACCTTGATCACACATATGACCTAAAATTGAAGGTGCACCAATCTATTTTTATACATAAATTTAAAACTCCAACAGATGCTAGTGTAACATACAAACAACAACACAGGTTATTCTCATCTAAATAACATGACCTTATCCTAGGTAAGTGTGAATCCTTGATCCTAATTCAAAGTGGCCTCTCATATCCCTATAACAAGTTTCATAGTCATAATCACAATATTGCATGTCTGATTTATAGCTAAGTTATTCCTCTTTGGTACTTTCCATTTTCATCACGTTTCTAAAATTAGTAAGTTACAAATCAGTCTTGTGTATTTATTGTATATATTATACATTTTGGTTTTATTTATAAATTTATCATAATTGTGATTTAGAATCATTCTTCCCATTTTTTTATAAAACATATTGGTGAACTTGTTTATTGCTAAATATTTTAAACCCTCATTTTCCCTAGAATTACATTTTTCCCTATTTTAACATTCCTACTAGGGTTTTAGGTTGCTGATTTTCTAATTTTCATAATAATCATGATCATAATGACTGAATCCATATATTGTTTCTTGGTTGAAAGTATTTTTATGTCATTTACATGTTTTTGTCTATACCATGTAAAATATTTCAATTTCATGTAAATTCATGGATGTATAATTTAAAAGAAAAGATAAAATCCCAAATTAATCAAGAGCTTAATAATGAACAATCATAAAATACTTTATTTACATGGATCAGTTTGAGTTTTCACCTATTACTACTAGCTGTTGGAGGATTCAAATGATTCAATTTGTTCCACCTACCTCTAGACCTCCTAACTATCTTAGCTCATATCCTACCTTTACTATTTGCCCTAGGCTTATAGTAGATTATATGATCTGAGTTGTTGTCACTTGAAGAGGTTACGTGCCTCATCATAAAATACAAGAGGAACAAACTCAATTAATCCCTCCCTATCCCCAACCCAATCCACCAAACTAGTTAATCAACTTAAAGGATATGGTATTGTTGATCAATTAAGGAATAAATTAGGTAATATTCTATATTAGAATTAATATAAAAGGATACTATTTTCAAGGATATTTAATATCAAGCATTGAATCAAACACCTATGCCATGTGACACAAAGCCTTCCTATTTGTTATATGTTTTAAATACTTTGAAATATATTTAAGATGTTACATTTTTTGTAAATGATGATTTAGCTATGTAGTCTACTATTGATCAAAATCATCCTTTGTGTATATAATTTAAAATTAAGAGTACAATGGTAAAAATGGTTTTGACTGATAATTGTTCAAGGTTGAATATTTTCAATCTTACATTATTATATGAAAAGGGTATTAACATGGATTCTCTTAAAAATACGCATAAAAATATCAAAGGATTTGATGATGTGCCTCACCAAGCTTTAGTTTTTATCATTTAGGGTAGGACCCAAAATATTATTTACTCAATTTCAAGTAATGCCTAATTATTTACACTATAACTTACTAGTCTATAGGCCATGGATACATGAAATGGAATTGTACCCTTTACATTGGTGTGTCAAATTTATATATTATGGATACTTATATATATATATATATATATATATATATATATATATATATATATATATATATATGCCATGTTGATAATCAACCATTCATAAATTATAAGATTATATAATCTACTATTGAAAATCAATCATAGTTAGAAGCACCTCAAACTACTATAATGCCACCACTAGAGATTATACATATAAATCAAATGCATAAATATGATGTTGGTGAATCGAGTAAAAATGATAAAAATTAACAACTTGCAGTTATTTTAGAATGGAAATATTCACCTAAAAAGGTATAATAATAGCAAGATATATAGGAATTACCTTTATTAGTAAATTTAGAAGAGCCAAAATCCATCTATAAAGGACTTTGATGATTATTTTGATGCTAGTTTCGATGATGATATAAATGCAATGAAAATGACCATTGATTTTTATTTATGTGGTTTTAATTTTAAACCAGCTAACCTAGGGGAATATAGATATGATTCAAAGGCAATCACTCTGGTGAATATGGATAAAGGAAAAATAGGGATTTCAGATGTTGATAAAGTAAATAATATTTGTTGCAATATAGATACTACATAGAATACTATTTTATTAGGTGTACCATGGAATATCATCTTTGTCAAATTTAGGATTTATAGATAATAAGAATCATGATATATAGTTCAATGCATTACATGTATGAATAGGTCACCATTTATAGATTCAGTAAATAATGCAGAGATCGTGTATATAAAACTAGTTCTTAGATTCCAAGCTAATAGTGCATAGATCTACCACATATTATGTTATAGATGTTACTTGTCAAATAATTAATTATTTTTCCAATAGTGAGGCATCAATATAATAACATATTATCGAATCATGAGGGAAAACCTTTTTGTCATTTTCATAGAAGAATAGGGCATGCTGCTAATACTTTTTTTAGCATTACAATATACAATTCAAAAATATAAGGATAAAGGAACTATTCATATTATACAACCTATACTAAAACCTCCTCAGAACATTCAGAAGCAAGTGGATAACTTCCAAGGAGACCTATACTTGAAAATCCACTTAATCAGTTATTTTTCACATATTCTAGAAAACCACTCTCTACTCTACTGTGTCTTAAATTGATTGTCCAAGTCATTAATATTATTCCAAAAAGGACACCAAAATATAATTTGTACACTCCATAATGGGTTCTAAAGAGACATAGAGTTCACGATGCTAAAAAGCATACACAATATACTATAGATCATTATCATGATAGTGATACTTATGTTTTAGAGTCACATCAATTTTTAGATTCTAGGTTGAGATTAGCTACTTCAAAGTGGCATGATGCTTTCCATTCGTCATAGGTCATCCTTCCTATGATATAAACATGACCTATTGATTGTGAGACTATTATGTGATTAATTGGTTAGTATGTTCCTTTTTCAATTGTCATATATGTAAAAATACTGAAAAAAAAATTATTCCATAAAATTATAAAAATCAATACCTATGCATGCTAAGTATAGCTCATTTACATTAGTTGATTAATGATTTAGTATATGAAATACTTATCTATATCTAGTTTTCTATCAAATATGCTCCAAAAGTGTACTTTATTTAGTTACAAAATAAATAATTTGTCACCTCCATCCATAGTTGCAGGTAGTGATTTTGTCTTAGACCTAGAAATTTTGCACACTTAAAATTGATCTACTCCAAACAGTCATGCACTACGCTCTGTCTGATTTTGTCAAACTTATCCTAATGAACATGAACTCTATTTTTTAGATTCAAACTAATCTCAAGCCTTTTATAGCTTATTTATATATCAATAAGTTCACTAGGGGAATATATTACATATATTTTATCACTCTTTGGTTATCCCTATTGTTCCTACTTTAGTATATTACATGATTATTTACTCATTTAATTTCACATTGATAGATTAATGGATACTTAATTTGATTAATATACTAATATTATAGGTTGATAGTGTATATAAACTTCACTTATGCATGCATTCTTGTCATTTTTTTCTTTTTTGCTTCATGTTTATGTGTATTCTCTTTCCTAAATTGCCAACATTTGAACATGTCCTTGATTATGACTCTAATCATTATTATTTATTTATGTGTATGAGTTAAATTTTAATATGTCCATTTTTTGTGTCCCCTTGGCCTCCTTATGTGCCTTGTGTGATTTTGTATGTATTCTTTATGTGTGAGTGTCATGGTTATGACTCTTATTTGCTCAGTTTTTTGATCTCAAGATAGATACATATCATATATCTTACCAAATTTTTGATGCCATAATGGATATCATGAATCCTCTATGTTTTTATCTATATTGGTTTTAAATTTTCAATATATGATCATTTTCATTGTGTGCTTAATTACTAACATTTATCTTGACATAACATTGTGTATGCATCTCATGTTACTATATTGATTAGTTTATCTATGATGATGCCAAATTATTTAATTTTATCATTATTACTCCAAATTTAAATCTTTTATCTAACATAATTCACATAAATTTATTTTTTGAGCTAAGTTATTTTGTAGGCTTGACAACTCACCTCAAAAGAGGGTGCATACACAGTGTCTTATCTTAGATATTAAGTTGAAACAATAGACTACACAAATGGAAAAAAGACAAATTTTGCTTAATAGATAATAATTATTACCCATATTTTACTCATAAATTAATTTCAAACAATAACACTCAATTTAGACAAGGGTGTAGGTTGATTATGTCTATAACAATGTGCTTTCATCCCAGTAGTCAAAAAATAGTGATATCTAAAAATTTTCAAAATCACATTCAATTACAGGGAAATTTGTAATAGATATACATAATTATTTCAAATGAATACTCAAACTTGTTTCATATTTTTCTCAAATTTAGGTAATCATGGACAACATTTGTTCTAAATTATCACATGAGTTTTTACTCAAAAAATCCACTTGACATTACTCAATTTTAGAATCAATATACTCAAATATCAGGTTGAGGGCATGTGTGTGACACATGACCGATTTTATTAATTAGTTTTTCACTAATTTCATATAAGGAATGGAAATTCATGTCATTATTTATGTTTTATACACCACACTCATATCATATATTTTTTCCCTAGTTTTGCATGAGAATGATCTACTAGAATTCATACACAAGCTACTCTACTACCTTGGGTATGTAATTATGGATTCAAGCACACCTTATGTTCTTAACACTCTCCTTCCAATGAGAATTGGAGCATGCATATTCCAATATAAGTGATTCAACAAAATTAAAATATCTAGGGATCCTACCCTCTACAGTCACTAATTTTGCATCAAAAAAAACAATAATTCACACACCTAAACAGGTGCATTCATTTTTTATTATTTTGATCCATACATTTTTTTTTTTTACTTTAAAATTTTATCTAAGTAATGATTTAATTAAACATATTTCATTACAAGTTTTCATGAATCACAATTCAATGTGTGGCCTGCATTCAAGATTATTCTTCATAAGTAAGTTCAGGGATAACTATTTTATTTTTACACTAGTAATTTTACTTTATTGCATTACTAGAATAAAAGGGGTAAGTATAGACACATAAATTAACATTTATTTTTTAAATAATGCACTTTTTAACACTCTTTATACCCACTTATCTCATGATCAATCCCTCATTTGTTAATCGACATTCCTTCACTTCTATGTGGATGAAATATACAATCAATTAATTATTACTAAATAGTTCTATTCATTAAAAAAATCCTAATTTAATCCTTCAACTAATCCACACTTCCAAATTATCTATCTTTACTCCTCATAAAGGATTCTCTTTCAAGACAATCCTACTTACTAGTGTATACACATAATATTTTTAAACTTTATCAATTATTGATGCTTTATCTCTTGCAGGAACCTATCGAGTCTCAATCTCTCTTAGTGCGCACCTTAAAGGGTAAAATAGGAAAAGGGTGGGACTAACATTGGTGTTTCTCAATATTTTTATTCCCTATAACACCACTTAAAACCAACACAAGTCCCTCATATGTGTTTCCTTATGCTTTGACACCCCCCTTACTCATTCCTCAAATCAGTTCACCACCTTAAATATCCCCTACCTAAGACAAAACCTATTTTTACCATCCTCCAAACACAGTCAAATATGATGATCCCATTCTAGGAAGTGAGCACGTTATGGGACCAATTTAGCCCAACTAACTTAGTTCAATACCTAACTATTTCTTTCCTAAACAACTAGGTTGATTGTGTCTATTAAAACTTTAGAAGGGTTTAAGGTTAGATCTAGCTATATAAACAGATACTTCGCCCCATTTTTAAGAGAGAGGTATATAGAATCATTTATTTGTGCATTTACTTATCCACCATTATGCTTAAGCAGTCATTACTTTGGGTCTAATACTTCCTTTAGAGAGAAGAATCTTTTCTTATGGGAAAATTATTTTGGATGCATATGAGAAGTCTTGTAGCTTAAATATGATCTATCTTTGTTATCCTTACAAACCATAAGAACCTCTTTCAAAGAACCATTTGCCAAGGGAGATATTGAGGCTCGATGGGTTTATATTCAAGGTGAGTATTCCTAACTCTTGCTCTTCTTTTATTAGTGGATAGATTTGCATGTATTGGATTATGAATGTAATTTTATCTCTGTGCATTAAGATTACCTCTATATTGACTTGAGTAGAATTATTATTTGCATGTTTATTTTTATGTTTCTTATCCCCCATTTGTGCCACAAACATTGGTGAGCACTATATTATATTTACTTTATTATTTTATTACTTTTTTAGAAAACATAGGACCTGACTAGGGTTATTGTGTGTTATTACTTGACTATAGTATTTGGAACCCTCTCTAGGGATATTTTGTGGTAAGAGACCCCTTAGTTAGGTCTAGTGAAACCATATTAGTCATGACCATAATTTTATAAATGTATGAACAAGTGGAAGGGCTAGTTTGATTTATATTATTAGATTTAGGATTAATTTGTAGATCAACTTCACTTTCCCTTATATACATTTTGGTGAACCCAACGTGAACTAACCCTTATATTTTTTCTTTTATGCTTTCATTTATTATTTATTTTATTTTTACATCATTGGATCAAACATATCAACTTATTCTAACATTCTATTCAAAGGTTTAATATAAATTTGATCCAATCAACTCTATTCAGCCTTATACAGGTCATCTTCAACTATAAGTAACTAGATCAATCCACTCGACTCAATTCGCTTCTTCACATACAAGTTTTTAGACTAGATTGACCCAATAAACTCTATTGGTATGTTAAATAAATATTCATCTAGATATCATAGTATAAAAATGGCAAATTTAACATCATTAAAATAATCAGGGCTATTCTCACTAACTTACTCATTTTACTTTATTTCAATCTTAATTTTCATAGTTTTCATTATATAAAACTGTAACACTATAATTCACTAAGTTGACTAGATCAACTTCATTTTTTAATTACTTGTTTCCTAGGAGACTTAGTCAAATCATTTGACTATGTTTATTCAGCCCTTAATTCAATAGAAATAATCAAACCAGTTGATTCTATTATGTAATATTTACATTCTTGGTTGACCTAGTTGACCCTATACTCTTCAAGTAAAAATAATTAACTTACTTTGATAGTATTTAAATATAACTTAAATTTTTCTACTTACTTGAAGTAGCACACAGAGACTAAATAAGAAAGTTTAATTTATCAATTTAGTCACACTATTTATTTTTATTCATGTACTTCTAAACCACAAAATATCAAAAAGCATTAAATAATTCTACCCAAGGTCTACCTACTTAGATTTCATCACTAAGGTGGAATCCAACTTAGTTTTTGACCCAATTATAAATACATAGTTGATGGTATATATTGATAAAGCTCTTGACACCCATATCATTGAGGGATTATGAAGTGAGGGGGTAGGCCCCAATACCAATTCAATACTATCACCAATATAGATCCCTTCTAGCCTTAACAACCTGAAACCATCTTTAGCTTACCTTTATATTTCCTTTCTAAATCCAACATCCTATCACATTTATTCTTAAAGTTATAAATTAAAACATTCAAGAATGACTACATAGATTAGAATTTATATTTTTAGTATTAATGCTTGCTCTTTTTTAATTGTATGTTGTATTTCAAAACTTATATTGGTCAGCATTGGTACAAGGTTTGTGTTGTGTGTTATAATTAGAATGACTAGTTCAACTTAGTTTTTTTTGTGTTTATTTCAATTTTTATATTAAATAACATGAGATCATCTAGAGTCATAACTATTATTGTATAAAAGTAGGTATTTCAATCAAGGGCCTAGTCATGTGCTTCTATAACTATCTAGGTCAGATTTAGGCTTGTTTGAATGGGGTATAAGCCTTGAATAATCTTATGGTGCTCAACATTTGACACTCGACTACTCTAGCATCACTTTATATAAGGTGCAAGCCTTATTTTCTCACCCAAAGTGCAATGAAGAAGGGACCAGGGTCTATGTTGGTCTAGTTGTGTCATGGCACAACTCTATCTTTTGGGGCCTTGGTTAGTAAAAAAATGGTTGTGGAGTTATGGGCACAAGCCTTTGGTAACCTTGGCTCAGTGGTATTTAGGCGCTTGAGGGGAAACTAGGTATCTAGCTAAGGGACTTATGCATAGACTTGTGCTTAGGCGTGGGTATCATTTTGGGGTGTAGGGTCTTACTCATACTTAATTCATTCCTATATCGAGCATGGGAATCCTCATGCACTACAAGCATGACATAGAAGCATTAGGTTAGAATCTCACATGATATTAACATACATTCTATATAAGCATGCGTTCAATCCACTAAACATTGCATAAAGCTTCATCATTAACTAAGTTCAACAACAATACATATATAAGTTAATATAAACTAAGCAAATGCTTGACTTAAGCTGTTAAAGGCCCAAAGGCTCACAAACAAACTTGGGCACTACAAAGGGGAGTAATTAGATCATCTCTAACTAACTCTAAATTTAATAGTGAACATAGTGTCTAAAACCAATTTAAGAGGGCTTTGCTACTCGAGTCGTCTCTCCTTTTTTTCTTAGTTAGACTTAGCTTCCTTTTATAGAGATTCAAAGCATCTTAGGATCATGGGAAATGGATCACACCAATTGTTGAGGTGTTATTAGAGGTACACATCCTACTATCTCCACTATACTTGTCTTTAATGAGCATTCACTATCTTGTGTGCCTGTTTCTAATGTTGATTGATTCAAAAAGGAGTTGTTAGTTGTATGTCAGTTGGTGCCACTAGATGATAAAATAACAATCATGATAAGTAATTTACTCATGCCTAAATGTCTATTATGTTAGCAAAGATCCTATATTTATATGTATTTTGGGCCCAAAATTAACCCATACAAAAATGTTAGTCCACCCTCAGACTAGATTTATAGTGCCTTAGTTGTGCAAAACTCAGGTATGCTCTACTGCAGTTCTACCTTGAAGTCCTTGAAGCCCTAAATTGTGATCTTGATTTCTTCAATGGCATCATCAATCTCTGTAGAGGTATCCTCAAATATTATAATGTTAGTATTGTCTAGTTCTTTTGTAAAGGACTCTAGCCTTTCCTTTGCTTTTCTAACCCCACCATCTAGGATGGATCCTTTCTAACTTTCCTTTGTCTGAAAGGCACAAAAGTGTTCTTCAAAGTCTTATTCCTTAATTTTTAGCTAAGTACTCAATGTGTTGACTTTTACCATAATCTGTGTGCACTCAGACCTGTTAATAAGGAATACTTGATTTATCAAGGCATCTTTCTCCCTTTTCACCTTTTGGAGGTGTGTATCGATGACTAAATCTTAGGTGGAGAAGTTGCAAAATATAACATTGATATCTTTTACACCATCTTCTAGCTTTTAAAAGAGGTCTTCTACCTCATTAAGCTTCTTTTTTAGCTTTCTTGATGGTATTGAAGGGTATTCCTTATTTTTTGGCACTAGCTCAATTCATGGGAGCATTTTCTCCACCAACATGCACACCTTATCAATCTTTGAACATTTAAAAGTGTCAATACCATCTAAAAGGGATGGCTTTACTTCTTCTACATGCTTGGTGAATTGTTGGAGCTTGAGCTTCATGGCATTAATCTCTTCCTCTACCTCTATCACTATATTCTTCCATTTTATGTAATGAACATCATTAATAATGTTCTTGCATGCTATCTTGGAGGCCACATGAAGGAGGGCATCATCCAACCTTACTGGGTTTATTTCCTAGGCATTAATAAGTTGGTAGTCATGCCCCTCTTATGGTTTTTTAGTGCTTTGGATTACTTTCATTGGTACCTTGAAGTGAGGTTCATCAATGTAGTAATCAAATTCAAAAGACACTTGGTGGTTCATCATCATTATGACAGCTCTGGGGGGCATGTATTCTAACATGTAAAAATCCTCATCCTGGGTGTACCCCTTCTACACCTCTCTATAGCTTGGATCAAATTCTTATTTTTTGATGGCTAGTTACATCTACTCATATTCCTCTCCACTAGCATTGGTGATTTATTTAGCACCTTCTTCTTCTTATTCCTTCTATAGGGGTTCTTCTTCTTCAGACTTCTCCCCTTCTACTTCTTCTTCTTTCTCGGTGCTAGCTTCACCATCTTATTTTTGTAGGGGTTTTTTCGTATTTATCCCCTTTGTATTTCTTCTTTTTGTAGCTCCTCAACATGGACCTCCTTAGGTTCCTTCTTGATGTTATCTTGATCTTTCTTTATACTATTTGTTTATTCCTTTAATTTACCAGCATTACATTCTTTGTCTCTAGGTGCCCCTTCAGTACTAGGGTGAATAATTCTATAGCTTCCTTTATTGGGTTGGTGTGGGTGCTAGGTGCCTCTTCTAATGCTTTTTCTTTCATGGGTTCCATTCTAGTAAGAACATTCTTATCTTTCTCTTTACTATACATTTCCTCTTGGGTTACCTTCTTTTCCACTTTCCTCTTCTTTGCCTACACTTTTCACTTTTCATCTTCTACCTTACATTCCTCGACCTCGACTCTCTCAATCCCTTCCTTTATCATGCCATCCTTCATCATTTCTTCTCTTCTCTTCTCCATCTCCCATGCCTTCTTAATCTTCATGTCATTGAGGTCAATCTTCCTCCATACTTGTTCCCCCCTTGCCTCTTCACTTTGAGGTGGTGAGGGAGTTCTCTTGCTAAACAAGGAGTCATCTTGTTTGGGCATAATGTGCATGCCTTTCCAAAATGTTACCTCCTTCTCCATATATTCTTTCTCATTTTATGCCTCTTGCACCTCTATGTCTGCTAGGGTGATGGTGGGCATCATAGCAGGAAACTGTGGCTTCTATTTCTTCTCCTTTAAGATAGGAAAGTCCTTGGTGTGAACTTAATGTACTTCCTTGTAGGGGCTGATGGAAAGGCTTCATCACCAGAGGTGATCTTCAACTTGATGTGTTCCTCTATCTCCTCAAGTGTCTCCCATTTTTCTTCTTTGGAGACTTCTTTTTAGTTTTCATTGGTTTTCCTTCATTGTTGATCCTAATTGGGGTCATTATTCTTCACAGTGTTAGGGCCCTTCTTCCTTGGCTTCATCTCATAGTATAACCTATGGATGTGCCTGAGTATGGTTTCTTCTTGAAGGGGGTGGATGTTGGTGAAATCCAAATCATCCTCTTCATCCTTGGTCAATTTTCTCCCTAGGTACAAAAATTGGTACCGTAACATGTTCTTCTCTATGTCTAATTACGTTATTGAGATATCCAACTGCTACACATTTGGGATCCTTCGGAGTGCATCCCTAAAATATTTGGTCAAAAAGGTATATGGGAGAATCAAATAGCCTTACTTATTTTCATTAGTTAGTACCAAGAGCACTATGTAAAAGTGTTATATAATGGCAAAGGTAACCATTTCATACATGTTCTTGGGGAGCTCCTAGGGGATGCACCACTCTAGCTTGAATGCTTCTATGTACTTCTCATACCAACCCATCACTTGAGTTTTGTACTTTGTTGAGAAGGAAAGGGGGCAAGTGAAATCCATATACTTCTACACTTAGGAGTCATTATGCTCTAAGAAAAGCTAAATATTGTCATTATCCCCATCTAGTACTATGATCTCCTCCATGACTATTAAGATTAGAATGGACCCCCACCTGAAGGTCCCCTTTTTCATGTGGTAATCTAGTGAATTCTTTACAAAATATTCTACTATAAAATTTTCAATATTAAATTTTATGCCCTATGCCATATGATAGGTGAATTAGAGATAAGTTTTGATGATGTCATTCCACCGACCTCTAAGGCAAAGTTTTGAACTTATGAGGCATGCCACCACCCTCATATTGAGGTCCTTATAGTCTTTAATGGGGAATGCAAATCCCCCCTTATAATAATTCAGGGGCTTTACAATGTGATCCACCTCTTCATCATCACTCATCATCTGGTGAATATCTTTTTTGGTGTCTAGAAGCTCGGTTATCCTTCCTATTAGGAATGTCAAAATCCTCATGTGCCTCCCTACAAAATATATGTAGTCTTCATGGACTCATGAAATAAGGAACTGCATAAGTTCCTCCAGCTTTCCAAAGCATGGAAATTCATAAATTTGAGTTGCATTGAAGGCCATCAATCTATCTTGAATTAATACATCAAATAATGTTGTTCCCTATTCCATTTTAATTCCTATATCAACCATTGAATATAGAGTTAGGTCTTGCACATGGCTTGAGGTATGGTGTTTATACTCCTTCAACTAGTAGGTATGCACAAAATAATTCCAATGTTACCCTATTAATACTTTTGGGTAAAATTTCATCACCTGGTAGGACATCTTCATTAACACCTTAGTGTCAACTTGCATAATGTCAACTCCTTCCACTAGCAGTGTTTTTGTTCTTATAGTAACCAATTTTAATGTTGTACACACCTGCTTTGGATCATTTTGTGATAAATATGGACCCAATCCCTTATTCTTTTTACCCATCCAAAATCTACTGATGTTGAAGTATAGTAGGTTTGGTTTGCCAAATCCTTGAATGGTTATTGGTGCTTTATAGTTGTGAGATATGTGACTATACCTTTGACCTTCAATATTCATGAGCCATTAATGGTGGCCTAGGCATCAACTCTATTTTATATTGACTAGTTCCTATAAAAATATCTCCCCATACCTCTCGACACCAATCTCAATATGAACTCAATTTCTCTTGATTCACAGTCATTCACGTTTGGTGCCTGTAGGTGCTCAAATTCTCACTCTTGTAGGGTTTTTGTGCTTTAGATATTGGTTCATTAGTTTCACTCTATTTTATTCTAAGTATCAAGTTCACACAAAGTTTGTAAACTCACCTAGTCATTTGCTTATTGTTTTATACCCTACCTTTAGTTATTGTCTTTAATGTAGGTGTTTTAATGGTGTGGCAGCACCTAGATTTATTAGAAAATGCAAAATTCTATGCAATCCATGAAAAATCTCTACTACCAATGAATTTAATGTGGATATGTATGCCTCCATAATTCCCTCATTCAATGTTCCTAATAGTATTTTGGTGAAGTGATGTGTAGTTCAAACGATCACTTTCTACTCAATTCTGAGTGGATGCTAGCTATCTTTTAAAATTCTCCTTCTATACTTTATTCATTTGGTGTGACCTTCATCTTTCTTGTGGAAACCTAGGTACAGTGCCTCACATGCACATAATTTAGCCTCCTTGGTTCCATCTTCTCTTCTTGTTTTGATTCTATTTCAAGCATGCTTTTTATCTTGGTCAATTTCTTGTGCTTCATCTTACCTTAGCCTATCCTACCCTATATAAATCCCTTGCATTAGCTTTCTAATGTGCCATTCTTATCTAATCTCTTATGCATGATCATGTTGTGCATCTTCACTCTATCTTGTATGACTCTCCCAGTTCACATTTGCTTCAAGTCCAAGAAATTACATGCACCCAAGAACTTAGGTGTCTAGCATAGGTGCTTAGGAAATATCCTCACTCAACTCACCCAACTAGAATTATGCTTGAAAATGTTAAACTAGCCATTATACAAGCTTAAATATGCCTCAATTCTTGAATATTGCACACAAATATCGATTGCACCTTATGTCTAACTTTGGAAAGCTCCACACACTCATAGCTTAGGTGTTTGGCCTCAAGCACTTGGAGAGTGTTCCTGCTTGACTCACCTAGCTAGAATTATGTGTGAAAATGCTATAGCATTCTACTGACAGCCTTAAAGCACCGCTTATTCACTATCACACAAAAAAATCAACTTTTTTGGATTATACCAAACTTTATTTAGGTCACCCAACACAACCGACTTGTAACCAAGAAGTTGGTGTCTCATGGCACAAGTACCACCCTATTACTAATATAACTTTAACCAATTGCCATTGAAATGCTTAAGGAGCATTTAACCCAATAAAATGCATAGCTTCCATGCACCAGTATCTAAGATGTGGATGATGTATGGGCTTTTACACCTTATATGTAGCTTAATTGGGTGCTTAATATACTTGGATTCATAGAGAAAAATGAATGTCCCTTCTTTTAGCACCTTGTGCTTTATATGCTTGTCATGTTAGAGCTTCTGTTATACTCTTTCTATATATTGGCTCCACTTTGCATGGGTGTATGTCTCATCTAAGAACTCTAAGTCATCTAGCCTTGTGTTCAGTGACTCTTGGTCATCTAACCAACCAATGTGCATGATGCACAATGATGGCACTAAGAACTCCATCAACAGAATTACCTCAGTGTCAAACACTAGTTAAAATGGTGTAGCCTTGTTCATGTGATTGTAGGTTGTGTGATATGCCCATAGCAATGATGACACTTGATCATCCCAATATTTTTAACCAATATCACATATATTTATGAGGGATGTCTGTAGGATTTTTTTGAATGCCTTAGTTGTGCCATTTGCTTGGGGATGGTAGGGTGTTGTCTTATGGTGCACCATAATATATTCTATTAGCAAGATTTGCATAATTTCATTTATGAAGTGTGTACCCCTATCACTAGTAAAGATAAGTGGGCACACATACCAGCTTATGATATTATCCCAAATGAACCTTGTAGTTGTGGTGGTTTTGCAATTTATGGTCAGCATAGTCGTGACCCGCTTAGTGAAATAGTTAGTGGTCGTTAGAATGTACCTCATGCCTGTACACTATGTTATGGGATTAATTTTCCCCATGAATTCAATGGCCCATTTCTTGTATGGTGTTTGGGAAATAATGGGGATGAGAGGCATCTCATCCTTATGGTTGGGCTTCCCTATGCATTAGCGTATATTGCATGCCTTGGAAAAATCCTTTGCATCTTGAAACATACTTGGCCACCATAAACCTAACTATAACACCTTACATTCCATTATGTCTCCTATGTAATGGCCTCCAATTATTCCCTCATGTGCCTCATGTATGATGGAGTCCCTCTCATGCTACAAAACACACCATCACAAAACTTCATCTTGGCCCAATTTGTACAATTCTCCATTAATGAGCTGAAAAGGGGTAACATAAACTATTATTGTTATCATTATCTAAGATGCAGATCCAAATGTTAGAAGAGAATCTGGTGGCTATCTACACCAAGTCTTTAAGGCATGCTAGATTTTGTATAGTTAAGAATCTAATATATCATCCTCAATTGGTTCTACTACATTGCCTGAGTCTATACGAGATAAATGGTCTAGGCACAAGTTATATTTTTTAGGCTTGATGATAATGGAGAACTAGAATTCTTAGAATATAATGACCTATATGCAAATGTGTCCTTAGAGAATGGGATTTTTGTGAGGTACTTAAGCACCTCATAATCTATGAAAAATATGAGTGGGGTCACCAACAAATATTGTATAAATTTTTGTAGGGTATGAGACCATGGTGAGCACCTCATGCTCGTCTGTGGTATAGTTCTACTATGTATTTGTTAAATTTTTGCTAGTGAAGGAAATGGGGTGATCCATTTATTTTTAATTGTTATCATTATCTAAGATGCATATCCAAATGTTAGAAGAGAATATGGTGGCTATCTCCACCAAGTCTTTAAGGCATGCTAGATTTTGTATAGTTAAGAATCTAATATATCATCCTCAATTGGTTCTACTACATTGCCTGAGTCTATACGAGATAAATGGTCTAGGCACAAGTTCTATTTTTTAGGCTTGATGAGAATGGAGAACTAGAATTCTTAGAATATAATGACCTATATGCAAATGTGTCCATAGAGAATGGGATTTTTTGGATGTACTTAAGCACCTCATAATCTATGAAAAATATGAGTGGGGTCACCAACAAATATTGTATAAATTTTTTTAGGGTATGAGACCATAGTGAGCACCTCATGCTCATCTGTGGTATAGTTCTACTATGTATTTGTTAAATTTTTGCTAGTGAAGGAGATGGGGTGATCCATTTTGTTTTTACTATGTTGTACTGAGATTGTGCTAATTTCAGAGCCAAAATCATCAATATAGACATGGAAAGGGGTTGTCTAGTCATGAAATTAGAAGATAAGTACGCTAACTAATCTAAGCTTCAGGGTCTCAAAGGCATCCTCTTATACTTCACCCTAGTATTATGGTCTATCCTTGAACAAGAGCTCTTATAGTATCACTTCAATCTTTGCATAACTCCTTATAAATTGTCTTTGATACCCACAATGGCCAAAAAAGGTATGAACATCTTTTTATGTGGAAGGAGTTTGGAGTTTAATGATGATGGATATCTTCACTAGGTCGATGACCAAACCATCCTTATAGATGATGTCCCTGATTAAGGTTCTAGATGGGGTTATGAAGATGCACTTATTCAAGTTTAGTGATATCTAAAGCTTACTACACCTCTCAAACATTAGGTGTAGGTTATCACAATGGTCCTTGATAAGGCCATACACTATATAGTCATCTAGATAAACTTGGAGGAACTTGTGCATGAAGTCTTTGAATGCGGTGATCACCACTCTAGAAAACATGGATAGTACATTATTGAGTCTAAAGGGCATGAAGTTATAAGTAAAATAGCCCCATTCAATCACAATGGTTTTTTTGGGCTTGTCATCCTCATCAATCTGGACTTAGTAGTAGCTAGAGAACACATCAGTGAAGGTGTAAATCTCATAACCTATGATGCCTTCTAGGAATTCATCAATGAATGGAGTCAAGAAGGGGTCATTGACATAGGTATCATTTAACATTATGTAATTGATGAAAATTTTAATTCACTTGTCCTTCTTAATGATTATTACCATCGAGCTTACCCACTCAAACTCTTGCATAAGGTAGATGACCCCTATGACCAGCATTGTGTCGATCTCTATTTTGACCTTAGTGTGGAGGTTGGGATTCATCCTATAGGGGAAATTTTTGACCAATATTATATCATAGATTAGCTTTATCTTCATCTTTTCAAGGCATGGGTGGATGCTCTTCATATCATGATAAGTCCTAAAGAATAAATCTTGGAAATCCTTTAGGATGTCTATGGTGAGTTCTAACTCTAAATTTGACTAATAAGTGCCTAGAGTGCTCATCTTTGGCTCTCCTTTCATGCTAATATCCAATTTTATGGTCTTTAGTGGTACATGATAGGGATCATTCTTATCTTGGTGTGAGTTCTCAACTTTCCAAATTCCCTCTATTTTCTCTACATAAAGATGAGTGGGGTCTTCTTCATCAGTAGTGTTATCATCTACTTGGTACACAAGATTTCTTATAGTGGTAAATGTTTTCCAGTAGCACTACTTATAAGTTTCATCATCTTCTTATCTTGATTCATTATTGAGTGTATGTTCCTCAAAGAAAGTCAGGAGTATCAGCCCCTTTTCCTTGAACATGTCTTTCAGGCATTCCTTGAGGATGGCAATGTCCTCAAACACTGCCCTTTAAATTACTTGAAGTGGCTCAACCAACTCCAAATTCTATGAGTAAAAGGATAAAGTGTATACAAACTTCTCCTTAAGGGCCTCCAAATTGGTTATATCTCATCATGTCTCATTGGCCATGTACCATGCTCACTCCCATGTCTTTATGTCCTATAAAAGACATGCACCCATAAGTTATTTTGGGTAGTCATGCCATAGTCAGTTCATGTCTCTTCACATAGGCACACATACATAATGGGATCAGAGTCACTATATTCTGTCAAGATATCCAAGTTCTTATTACTCCTCCTTAATCTAGTGTAAATGGCCACTTTTACCTCTAGCTAGGTTGGTAATTTAGACCACTATTATGGCCACCAATGCATGATAGTACTTCTTAAGGTATACACTAGTGTGCCCATTTTGTCTATCTCTTTGGAGATTCATGATTTAAGGTCATGGACATACCTCTCCACTAAGTTGTTCCCTTAAATTTTTAAGAGCATTGAAATATTGCCTTTGCTCAGGCATAGTACCCTCTTTCCTTTCTCATCTCAGCATGGGACCTATCATTTTAGAATGTGATCAATTTGGACCCATCCAATATTCATAGGATATAGTGCCTTTGTGTGCACCAAGAAGCATCTATGACTAGTGGCCTCATAATCCTCTTCAACCCATTGATCGCAAGTGACATCGGTGGTGTACAAGACTGACTACCATCCTCTTAAGAGAGCACTCCTTAATTAGAAGGGTTAAGATTCTTGACACCTTGCACCGTGATGTTATATATATGGTTGATCTCATCCTCTAGATCAATGATCTCCATGTAAGGGAGTATTTGGTTACTTGAAAGGGGAATCACTACCCTTTCCTTTCCATTTTTGAAGGTCATATATCACTTCTTAAAGCACATATCTACATTGTTAACATAGCACCAAGGCCTTCCTAGAAACATTAGATAGTTATCCTACTTGGCCAACTCAATAACCTCAAAGTTAGCATGGAATTAGGTACCCAAAATATCTATAATGGCACCCTCAAGAATTCTAATTGGCTACGATTAGGTCTTGTTGGCCATGTAGATTACATGGGGAGAAGGCCTTAAGGCTAACCTACCCATCTTTTCCCATAAATTCTTTGTTAAGATATTGACCTCAGTGCTAGTGTTGATCAGGGCCTCACAAATAGACCATCCATCGATGGTAGCATTTACCAAGAGTTCTTTATTATACTCCATTTTATGTGTATGCCTAACCTTTCATGTCCTTTCCATGCATAACATGATGACTTCCACTGACTATTGTCCTGCATGTTCTAGAAGTAAGTTATTTAATAAGGGTAGCATCCCTTTTATTTATAGGAGCCACAAGATCTCTGTTAGCTCTTACACATCAGCCTCTTGGTCATCCTAATTTTTTCAAGAGGTAATAGCCTACACCTCTAAGTCTCATGTGATTTAGAGCTCTCCTATTAGGTTTTGGATCATACTCATGGCTTGTTATAGGATATCTTTTTGGCATGCAAGGTCTAGATAAGGTGTGTCTTTAGGTTTTGGATGTGTAATGCACTCAATGTGGCTCAGCATCCCATATTCTAGGTGCAACTTTGGCATTAACACAATTGGCAGCTGAGTAGTGAGTCCATTCTGAGTAGTTGCCTACACTTTGATTAACTCCATGCATGTCAGTTGTGCCTTTAGATCCCATCTCACCTTTTTAGGATAGCTCCTAATCATCCCTATGCCCTTATCAATTCCCAAACTACTTTAGGTTAGATTTTTGTATAAGTCAAGGCATTCCTTGATCGGATGTGGTCCTCAATAATACATATACATTGGATGCATTAGGTACTCACATTGATAGTGCTCACTCAACTCATACTTGTAACATGATCACGATGGGAATATTCCTCCACCATGTCCTCCATCTTGCCCTTTAGCACCTCTTTAGTTTTCATAGCTAGTATTTTGTTGGCCATAACCCTCATTTTCTTGATTTGTTTGCCCTCTGGTTGTTATAGTTGCCTACCTTGCACCTCTCTCCATGTTTTAGTGAATCTCATCAATTACTTGATAGTCAGTTGTGGTGTGAGTGTAGGCATCACACATCTTGCAATAGAGGGTTGTGTTGACCTAATTGGTGCATTACAAAAAATGGTAGTTGTGAACATCATGCACTTCATGACAAACTTTATAGCTGAGAAGTAGTGTGTGCACATTCCTCTGAGGGTAATTATTTCTATTATGATCCTCTGTCTTACAATCGATGCACCATAACCCACTTTGAGTGTCTTGTAATGAACTAGATGTTAGTTTTTGTATTTTGGAGGCCATAAACAAATCTACACCTTTATAAAAAGGCTAATTCATGCATTAATGCTCCCTACCACCTCAGCTCTAATCATGGTTTCAAGCACTTCCTGAAGGTCTATGAATGTTTTCATGGATATCTCCCTTCATAAAGGTACTATCAATCCTCCAATGAACCATTGCACATGCTAGGAGGGGTGAATATCATAAGGAAGCTTAGAAGGGAGGGTTTTGAATATAGCATTATCCAAGAACATTCTCTTTGATAATCTTTGGTTGATCCCCTTAAGCATAGCAATGCTCTACTACTCAAACTCAAGTATATCAAACTCCTTCAAGAAGGCTTCCTTTAGTGTGTCATAATCTACCATAGCCTAGTTAGGGTCAAACTTCCTATACCAATTATGGGCACAATCAAGCAAAGTTGTCACAAAATGTGTTACCTTATGCTCAAACTAGGTTATTCCCTAAGCATGCCATTGTAACTCACACTTGATCACATGATTTATGGTATTCTCCATACCTCGATACTCTAGTATGTGCATGGCCATTTCATAATAAATCTAGGGCTAGGGAATAGCTAGTGCTTGATGTGTTTATCCTCCTAGTATTTATCCTAACATTGGTCCTCCTAGGGATTTGACCATCAGGCCAAAAACTAGGCCTATGGTTACTATTGGCACCATAGAAGATGATGGTGTTGTACTATCAACTAGTGGCATAGGGCCATTCCAAATAGGCTATTGCTTAGGCTATGCAACTGACATTGGTTGAATTGGGGTACTTGCACTCACATTCTATCTAGTCAGGCTAGCACCTCAAGGTCTAGAAGTATCTTCACTTACCTCTCATATGAGATAACTTTTTTAATCATAAATTTTTGGTCCAAAGTTGTAAAATGATCAAAGTATATGTCAACAATGAGGTCAGTTACTAATCTTTTATTTTCCTATGGGGAATCTAGTGCATGAGCTCACACCATAGGTTCAAAGGGGCTAGGTGCATTTTATGCATCTCCATTGGTCAATTCTTATAGGGACACCAAGCATTCACTAGTCAACTATGGAGCTTGTTATATGGCTTCAAATATTTCATCATCTGGGTATTGCTACCATTTAAGAGATCATTCCCCATGCCCTTCTAGCTCACTATGAGTGCTCTCAACAATTCCAAGTTCTAGATCTTCCATCATCCCAAGCCTCCTCTTATTATAATCCTATCTCTTAATCTCTCAATTGTCAATATGTTCATCCCCTTCCATTTTTCCTCAACTACACTTCCCTTTCTTCCCTATTGCACTGCTCATACACAAGAGGACTTAACCTTCCATCCTCACTATTTTAAAGATGTAATCCACCATCATTTTCTTAAGTTTAGTGATAATTTATTTCACAAACATGACTCAAGGATCATAAAAGAACTCATTTTCTACCTCTTTAGGGTAGGAGTACATTGATACTACAACTCAATCATGTAGTTTTTCAATGCCCCTTGACACCATTTATTTGTGGCTCTAGTATAAGTGGCATATAAGTTCTCAAGCTTCTGTAGGTGATCTTCTATGCACTTGAGGCACTATCCATAGCTTTGAATTTTGTGTGTTTCAAACACATCAAACCATTGGTACACTTCATTTGAAAGTTTACAAAATAAAACCTCATACAGGGCATCATACAAGTGGTTTTAGACCCACTTTTTTGGGTTCTACCCTTTATAAGTTAGATGCCTCAATGCAAAGTTATCTTCTACTCATTCCATCTAGTGTTGGATGTTCTCATGGGAGAGTTAAATCATTGTCTTGGTGTACCATTACAACAACAAAATTCAATGGGTCTCGATAACAAAACCAAAATATTATATAAATGTAGGTAATTCAGTCAGGGGCCTAGTCATGCACTTCTATAGCTAGCTAAGTCAGATTTAAGCTTATTCTAATGGGTCTTAGGCCTCTACTAATCCTATGGATCTCAAAATTTGACACTCGACTATGTTGGCATCACTTTACATAAGGCACAAGCCTTATGTTCTCACCCGAAGCATAACAAAGAAGGGACTAGGTCTGTGTTAGGCTAGTTTTGCCATGGCACAACTCTTTCAAGGCCTTAGTGAAATAATGTTTATGGAGTCATGGGTGTAAGCCTTTTGTAACCTTGGCTTAATGGCATTTATTTATTTGAGGGTAAATTGGGTATTTGGTTGAGGAACTTAGGCATAGACTTGTGCTTAGGCATGGGTATCATTTCAGGGTGCTGCATGGTCTTACTCATACTTAATGCATTCCTATAGCAGGTGTGGGAGTCTTCATGCACTACAGGCACACCATAGAAGCATTAGGTTATAATCTCACAATATCTCAACATACATTCTATATAATCATGTATTCAATCCACTAAACACTACATAAAGCTTCATCATTAACTAAGTTCAACAACAATACATATATAAGTTAATATAAACTGAGCAAGTGTTTAACTTAAGCTACTAAAGGCCCATAGGCTCACAAGCAATCTTGGGCACTACAAAGGGGATCAATCATATAATCCCTAACTCTAAGTTTAATAACAAACATAGCATTTAGAACCAATCTGTTAGGGCTTAACTACTCTAGTCATCTCTCCTTTTTTTATTAATTAGACTCAACTTCCTTTTATAGAGCTTCAAATCATCTTAGGATCATGGGAAATAGAGCACATTGATCACTAAGCTAGTGCTGGAGGTACACATCCTATCATCTCTACTATGTTTATCTCTAATAAGTAATCACTATCTTGTGTACCCACTTCCCAATGTTGATTGATTCAAAAATGATTTGTTAGTTGCCTACCAACTTGCACCACTAGATGATAAAATAACAATCATGACAAGTGATTTCCTCTATCTAGATGTATGTTGTGCTAGCATGGATCCTATATTTAGATGTATTTGGGACCCAACAACTATCAGAACATGTCTTTACCTTTAAAACATAGTTGACCCACTTGATTGTGTCTCTGATAGTTTTTCCTTCTAAAAATCATAGTCATTTTTTTTGACCTAGTCCCTTGTAAAATGGTCTTTTTACCCTATTATAGAACATAGTAATTCTATTCTATCTAATCTCCCACATGTTGGTTTATTTTCCTTTGAATAAAACATAGTCATTCTATTTGACCCAGTCTCTCATAGGTTAGTCTTCAATTATTCCCCATAGAACACATTTTACTCACTCAATTATGTCATCCTAGCTATTTTATCGATCTTCCTTCTAAACTATGTCAACTTGATTGACCTTGTACCACTTGGTCAATTCATTTATTTATCCTAAAATCCCACTTAGCTAATTCAGTTTAGTCTCTGGCTAACTTTGCTCCTATATTTCATCATTTCTCTTTGGTCTTAGATCCTCATTCCAAGCATCATGAAATCCCCTATTAGAATATTTTTGGACAATCTTAATCCATTTAGATGATATATGGGGTATTTCATCCTCCCTACCTTTGTTACCCAAGAGGATACTCACTCTTGATTCACCTTCTTTCACCCTTCATCTTTGGATTACAATATGGTTCAAATTACCCCAACTAATGATATCGATGAATCAGATCCATTTCACACTTCACAAGAAAATTCTCTCTCCAAACTACCTTATTACATGGTAGGGGAAATTGACACAATATTAACTAATAACCCTATAGAAAATCTATTAAACACCAGTAACCCACCACCTAACAATACTCCACCCAAAAACCCATCCCCTAATACCAATTTAGGGAATGCCCCTCTTACCATCCTTAAAAATCCACCTTTAAACACTAATAATCCCAATCCACCAATTAACACCACTCAAATTCTTGCACAAATAGTTTAACAAAAGAATATTATGCAAACATCTAATACTTCTCAAATGATGCAAATGAAACATCGCCTATTAAACATGGCTAATCAAACTCCAATTTTCCTACCTCAAAATAACCTAAATTTTATCCCTCTAACTCATAGAGATGCCACAAGAAATATCATTCCCTAACCCCCTATGAATAATAAGATGATTCAAAATCTCTAAAATGAACCTTTAGATCCCTTAATTATTTCTATTGATATTGGAAATATCTATCCAACTATTAAATATTATGGGATTAAAGACATTGAATATTTCCTTAAAGCATTTGGTAATCTTTATAAAGAGTGGATTCAAACAAATACCTTTGCTACCACCAAAATTCTAGTCAAAACATTCAGATGAGATGTCTTAGAATGGTATAACCAACTCCCTCAACATTCCATATGGAAACTAGAATATTTAGTCAATCCTCTAGTAAAATAATTTCAACACAATGACCTTCCTAAAAATTGTCGTAGTCATTTTATCAATGCTAAACAATCCCCTTTTGAATCAATAAATGACTTCATTAAATGAAGGAAATATTTGGCTCACAAATCCAATAATAACATGACAAACCATAACTTATTTAAACTCTTTATAACCCCCTTAACCCCTTCCCTTAAATATAAGGTTCAAACTTTTTCTCCACAAACTCTGAATGATACAATTGTTCAAGTTAAAATTCAAGACTTTGTTGTGAAACAATTTGATCCCAACCATAAATCCGTCAAGGGATCTCTCCAAAATTCCATAAATGCAATTACTATTAATCCTCCTTACATATAAATAAGAGTATTCAAAGATATAACCCCCAATCTTCCCATACACCATTAACAGTTCAACAAATGAATCAAAGATTATCTCCTTCTAAACCTTTCACCTATACTAATAATCCTTCTACATGGTATGATCCTAAAAAAAATTATTTATTTCATGCCAATGTGGGTCATTCTCATTAAACATGTCATGAGCTTTCCAAATTTGTTATTTTTTTATGTTAGGAGATACATTCAACCATGATGCCATGATCAAAATACGTCATCATGATAATGTCAAAGCCTATCAAAAGAAACAAGTTACTAAGCCATCATCTAAACCTCAAAAAAAAATATACTTCCAACCCACAACATTAAAACAATAATATAAGTGCAATTGAAGCTGATTATGACTAATATTATACCAATTCTCAATATCTGAATGCATCCAAATTCAATTATAGATGCAAACCTACCCATAAAAATATTGTCACTAAGCCTAAAAAACCATCAACTGAATAAAAATTACTTAAGGATACCACAACTACCACTACCATACCTTATGAAACAAATGAGGAAACACTCCCAAACCAAAACCTCAATCTACTTTTCATATTCTTACAAAAAACATTGTACTTACCAAACCTCATGTTAGTTCTTCATCTTCTAAATCTCATTGGAATTTCTTGGAAGAGCTCAACTCAATGGCTTGTAAAATATCTATCATGGAGTTAGTTTGTACTTCTCCATATCATCATAAATTTCTAATGCAATAATTACAATACATTGAAGAACCACCATCCCTTGAGGTGTAAAAACCTCTTCAAGACCCTTCACAAACAAAAGTACATACTATTGAAACTATTTGTACCTCTTCTAAACCTTTCATAGAATTTTTCTTGAATACTACATGATTAATGATGAAATTATTTTTTGAGTCGATGATCCACCTCTCTTCATTAAAATTAAAATTAATACGACCCTTATTTGAAAATTCTTAGTAGATGAAGTGTCAATAATTAATGTTACCTCCCTTTGGTTAATTCAAAGACTTGGATATTCTAAAGACCACCTTAAATAAACTCATCTCACATGTCATGTATTAGATAAGATAAATCAAAAAAAACTTGGTTGTGTTTGACTCCCCCTCACTATTGGACCCAAAACCATGTGTACCAAGCTTATGGTCCTTAATTTACCATTATCTTACAACGTACTCCTAGGTTGCCCATGGACACATCTTATGAGGGCTATTGCCTCCTCAGGTAGTCAATGTATTAAATTAATCCATAATGGCAAGCGTTACAAATATAAGGCCAATCCTAATCCATGGAGTATACAACTACCAAACCCCAAATCTTAGTATCATATTCCAACCATTCTATGCATTAAGAATGCACCTTTACCTGAATTTATTAACATGCATCTAGATTTACAGGTCACTATTATTGAATCTGATGATAATGAACTTAATGAATTAAAAAATACTTATAATACCACTAAGTTACCTCCTTACATTTTGTAGTGACTTCCTCCTTCTTTACTTCCACGTGATCATATTATCCCTCTAGTTGATGATATAAATGAAATTCGTCCTCCATGTAACACACATGAAGCTTATTACATAGAATATAATGTCACATGTCATGAGTATGGAGTGACCAAATTGTTTTAAGATCCTTTATCAATGTCTCCTCAAAAATTTAGCACTTTATGTGCATCCACTTATGATTCTCTTTTGGAAATAAATACATGCACTATTTCCCACACATATGATGATAATTATATCATGGCTCAATCTCAATCATGAAATTTAGATGTACAACACTCAAAAAACATTATCCAGAATACATGCCTTCAATCGTGACATCCATGCCATTCACATATTAATTGATATTGAATCAAAACTTGAAGGTCATAAATCTCCCATTAATCCTCTACTTATTAATACTGTTGGCCAAGTTTGGCCCACATACAAAAATTTGATGAAAAGGGGATGAGAGGCTAAAGTAGAGTCTTGATTAAGGAGTTCTAATGGAAGTAGAAGACAGACTTTAGGAGAAGATCAAGTCACCTACAAATATTTTAAAACACTTTAAGAAATCTTAAGGTGTAAACTTGTTAATATAAGGTGTCAAACCATCATGACATATCATACAAGAACAAACAAATCAAGTCGATTGTGCATTTAATAAGTGTACTTGGGAAGCCAACTAAGGTCAAGGGATTGTATGAACATGATATACTTTATCCTAAGAACATTCCCTACAAATTCGGTGCCTTGATGAGATTTATATTTCAAGATACAAGCTTTTAAAATTGATCCAGTAGAGTGGGACATGCCCAAGGATGTCAATTGAAGGCACCAATAACTAGTCATTTGGATTCAAAAAATCCTTAACAAGCTTCAGGTTGAACACAAGGTTGACAAAAGGCATGATATTGAGATGTAACATAAAAGATTGATGGTATGTGGGTGCTTGTCTAGGTCAATAAGTCAAAGAGAGATCTATGGTGCATGTTTAATCATGTGGTTAAAGATCAACTGTGAGCTTGAGATCTAAGGTTGGTGAATCTAGGGAATGAATGAAATGATGCCAAGTGTCTCCATCATAGAAACTCTTGATCCAATCGATGGTTTGTACTTGATATTATGGTTAAAAAGGAGATCGATAGTCTACATTTAGTTTGGCAAATCAAGATCGATGGAGTGCATTCAAGTAGATCAATGATATGGATCAAGGTAGAAAATTCAAAAAGCTCAGATTAAATGTAAGGTCATCACATGGTTTAAGTATGTGATTCAGATGGAGATCTAACTATGGGGCCCAAAAGATGAACACGAGACTTACAAGTGGCATGATCTTGAGAGAAAAAAGCATATTGATGGTTGATGGTAAATTTTAAAGCTAGAAGGATCATGTGAAGATCAATAGGGTAGATTTGATCAAGTTCTAAATAAGCATAGGATGTGGACACATGTCCAAACTTGCAATGGTTAAGTATTTAAATAGAACACATAACCCAAGGGGAGGCCACAAAGGTAGACATGTAGGATCAAAAGATCTCACCACCTAGGTAGGCAAATACATAAATGTGAGATCGAGATATGATCTAGGTAAGCAAGATAAATTCTTGCAAGTTTAAAGGATGCCATTAGAGCCTTGAAAAAACACTTAAAATCTTTTAGATGTAGGTTTTACGTCTTGTGCCTGATCAAAATCCCTAGCCTATGAATCTTTATTACAATTATGGATATATTAAAACCAATAGGGTGATTGGTTTTCATCTATAGTAAACCTATGTTTAAGCTTGGAATAGGGGTAGACGTGAATTTAAGAAAGGAGTGTCTCATCTTTTGACATAGTCATATCCTTGACAAAGCAGGTACCTACAGCCACTCAAAATAGATATAGTCATGGCTCTATCAAATCAAAAGATATGAGGATTTTGTCCTTATAATGAATCCAAGTGAAAGATAGTGTATAGTCCTAAAAAGGATATTTGGTGGTTGGAGAATGCATTGGAGAATCTAATATATTTTTAGAGGCTTTCCCTTCATATTAGGATCGTGACTCATCATCCTAAGTAATTTTTTGTCTTATAGTATGTTTCTCAACCAATGAGAAAGGTTGAAAGCCTTTGGGACAAATGAAAGGTTAATTTTGTCTATGATGTATTAGTCTTGATTAGATAAAAATGTGGTTAAGCATTCTTGAAATGTGTCAGATCATTTATTATTTTATGATGGTGTGCTTCGTCTCTCTCTTCTCCTTTTCTCTATATTTCCCATTTTCTTACCTTTTGTAACTCTCTCAGATTTTGGACTCTCACAAGGACTCTCTAATATTGGATGAGAAAGAGACTCTCATTTGATAAGGCTAGACCCTATCAAAACTTATATGAAAGACCTATTGAAGAAATAAATACTTTCTTTACCTATCTCTTGCCTTTAAACTGTGTTTAGTGAGCTTGTGCATGATGGCATTATGAAGGAGAATCTTCCATGTCCATTTTCCTTCTTTCTTAAATATTTTAGGGTGTTTTAAAGTTAGTTGCAAGTCTATATTTGTGTTTTTTATTCAATTAATGTAAGCTTGGTGTGGATCTTAAAATCCTTTTTTTTCTTCATTTTTTGCTTCCTAAGCCTAGTTCATGAAATACTTATGCAATTAGCTAGATTTTGAGATCATGTGAGCTAGTATTATCTTATGCTTCTTCAGTATACATTTAATGCTTGTGTGAGTTCTCATTTAATTTGGTGCATCACCTTTTATCTTTCTTAGGATCCCTTTACCCCCCTTTCTAACCCTTTTCCCAATAGAAGCATTATTCTAGGTGATCCATCAAGATGAAGTCAGCGTTTTCCAGAGGTTCAACCCTATAATAGGATACCCACTTCTTGGAGTTGTTCCCATTCTTTAGTTTAGTTGGAGAAAGCCTAAATAACCCCCTCCAAGGGAGAAAACTAATGTTACAATAGTTTTTGGCATGCTTAGTGGGAGAAATTATGCATTGAGTGAAGAGTTTTGGTGTTCTCTTCATCCAATCAACCTTTGGAGGCATGTGTGCAAACATCAATGGTGACTCCAAGTATCTATCAGCTAGTATAAGTAACCCAAGTGCTTGATCATCATTATTTAGTATGTACAATAAACCATCTTTTGATCAATATGATTATTCTCTACCTTAGTATCCTTCATATCAAATTATAAATGTTTATGGCTTCACCCCAAGTGGCCCTCAAGATTCAATGTATCAACCTTGTCAGAATTTACCTCTCTCTAGTCAACCTAAAAAGAGTGTTAGGGAGATGATGTTTTATTTTTAAATAGGATTAAGAGAGGTTGAAAGGGAGGAGGGGTATTAGAGGCAAAAAGAGAATATTGAACATCTAGCTTTTGTTCAAGAGCAAGAGTGGAGGGTTAAGGAAGAGTGTTTGGTTAGGCAAGACCAAGCCAAGAAAATAAATGACAATCAATTGTTCTTAGGAATGAGATTAACCAATCCAAGACCTCAATTTTCCCTTCCTACTCTTGTTTATGCTCAAACCCAACCCCCTAGTCCACCTTGTTAAAGCTCATCTCTATCAAGAGTTAAGTAAATCATTAAGGATCATTCAGCTAAAGAACATCAAGCCATCCCATCATGGATTTTATCCTATGCCAATAACCCTAAATATGTCATACACTCTCTTATGAAACCACCCTCTCTTACAGCCATTTGGTAAAAGGAGAAAGTGGCTAAGCCTTACACATTCCCCTCATGAAAATTAGTTTAGGAAGGCATAAAGAAGAAAGATGTAGTGTTAGTTGAGGCAGTCCAGGGGCCAGTTCAAGAAAAAGAGGTGTTAGCTTAGCTCAATGAGATTTCCATACAAGAATTCCATGATTCTTTCTCCTTCCCTCAAGAACCATCTAAAAGAGATTTCAAAGTCCCTAGTTGGAAGGACACCTCTTAAACTGTAATCAAGGTGAACTTTTTCACCCTCCCACCATTTCCCTCATGGAGGAAGCACCTATTATACAAAGGATAGAGGAAGAGTTTACATTCATAGGTAAGCTTAAAGAGGAAAATGCAAGTGTCTATGAATAATAAATCATGATAGGAAATCTACTTCATTCAAAGGAAGAAAACTTAGGTTTAGACTAGCCTTCTTGGCATAGATTTGACATTAATGAATTGGAGCTTGAAGGCAGTACTGATGCCTTCATACTTGAAGAAATGTGCATTTAGGTTATAGCTGAGGGCAAAGGATATTTTTATTTATTCTAAGAGCTTCCATTTGGTGGTGTTAAATATGAGGATGAGTAAGGTGCCAAGATTGAAGGGATTGAAGTAGTTAATCAGTTAGCTAATCAAGTTAAAGAGGATCAAAATAAAGTATGGCAATAGTTATACCATTACTTCATAGAATAGGTAGAAGTTCTAAACTAACTTGTGCTTCTTCTAGAACATGAAGATGAACTTGTAGATCAAGTTATAGAAGATAACCAGTCTCAAGATTAATTACCCATTGAAGGTAGTACTTATGTCTTCAAGAATGAAGGAGAATGGTCAAATTAAGAATCATAATAATATGACATTTTGAATCATAGATGGGTTGATGGGATAAAAGCCTTTCAAGTTGACCAAAGAAAGGATGGTATTAAGGCTATAATTTTCCTAGATAACCAATAGGAATATACCTTTTGGTATGAATTAGAACTATTTTTCTTAAACCTAGATAGTCAGCCTCCATGTTTAAAGGAGCCATCAAGTAAGGAAGTTGTAGTTACTCCTATAGTCTAATATCAATCAAGATTTGAATAGACAGACCAATATGTCTACATTGGAGATATTTTTATCCCATTTCACCTATTGGAGAGCAAGTCAAAAGAGCTAGTAATCAGGTATCTTGGCCCCCAAAGCATGAACTCTCAAAAGAAAGGTATTCTTCATCATGTTCCACTACAAGTGAATAATGTTGAATGCTTTCCATTTGATATAGGAGGGAGACACTTGTGAGATGCATCCTTGTATATATTATATTAGTTTTCATGTTTTCATCTAATTGCCTTGTGCACATTTATTTTCAAGTTGTGTGTTTCTTTCCAATGAGTGCTTTAGGCAAATTATTAGTTTTGTTTCTCTTTGTCCTTGTTTCTTCAAAAGGAAGTTTTCAAAAGGGGCAGCCTTTTATCAATTTTATGTGAACTAAAAGCAAATGATTATGACCCCATGTGCCCAATCTATTAGACAAGGAAAATGGTCTAGGTTATCAAGCATAGCAAGCATGCTTTCCAATTGAGTTACCAAAGATGTTGGCCAAATCTAGCCCACATACAAAAATTTGATGAAAAGGGGATGAGAGGCTAAAACAGAGTCCTAATTAAGGAGTGATCCAATGGAAAGAGTATATAGACTTCAGGAGAAGATCAAGTCACCTATAAATCTTTTGAAACACTTTAAGCAAGCTTAATGTGTGAACTTGCTAATATAAGGTGCCAAACCATCATGACATAGCATACAAGAACAAATAGATCAAGTCAATTATGCATTTCATAAGTGTACTTGGGAATCAAACTGAGGTTGAAGGATTACATGAACATGATGTACTTTGTCCCAAGAACATTCACTATAAATTTAGTACCTTGATGAGCTTTTTATATCAAGAAACAAGCTTTTAAAATTGATCTAGTAGAGTGGGATGTGCCTAGGGATGTCAAGTGAAGGCCATAAGAACTAGTTGTTTGGATTAAAAAAATCCTTAACAAGCTCCAAGTTGAACATAAGCTCAACAAGTGGCATGATCTCAAGAGCCAACATCAAAGATCAACAGCATGTGGGTGCTCATCCAAGTTAATAAGACAAAGAGATCTATGGTGCATATTTAATCGTACGATTAAAGATCAATGGTGAGCTCAAGGTTAAAGGTCAGTAGATCTAGGGAACAAATGAAATGGTACCAAGTGTATCCATCACATAAAATCTTGATCTAATTGATAGTCCACATTTTAACTTATGGTTAAAAAGGAGATCAATGGTCAATGTTTGGTCTGGCAAATCAAGATCAATAGAGCTTATTCAAGTAGATCAATGGTACGGATCAAGGTATAAAAGTCAAAAATATTAGTTAAAATATAAGGTCACCACATGGTTTAAGTGTGTGAACCAAATGGGGATTTGACTACAGGGCCCACAAGATAAATGCAAGACTACCAAGTAGCATGATATCAAGAGTAGAAAGCAGATCGATGGTTAATGGTAAAGGTCAAAACTAGAAGGCTCACATAAAGATCAATGGGGAAGATTTGATCAAGTTCCAAAGAAGCATAGGAAGCAAACACATGTCCAAAATTATAATAGAGAATTATTTAAATAGAATAAGTAACCCAAGGGGAGGCCATAAAGGTAGACATGTAGGATCAAAAATCTCACCACCTAAGCAAGTAAATACATAAATGCAAGATCAAGATGTGATTTGGATTATAGACACTACAAAATTGTACATTTGTAATTCTAGATGTCTGAATGACTTGGGCCCACCTAACCCTTATTAACCCTTAACCCACTCACTATTCCAAATCACTATTCACTAGCACTATTCATGATGACATAGCATATCATTATTCATGGTAACATGGTAAGTAACTCAACAATGATATGGAAAGTGACATGGCTTGGAAGTGAGGTGGATTGAAGTGGGACACCATACCCAACATTGGACCCTTCTCTAAGGTGCTTAATGACCTCATTAAGCACCATAGGGCCCCCTCCAAAATGTGTCAAATTTATCCATAAGGGGCCACAATTCAACATCATCCTTTGTCCCCATGCATGAGAGTGACACCAAAGTATGTGAGGCTCCTTGTCAAGTACTTGGAAAAAGATGAAAGTGAGTGGTGGAAAGTATTTTGGACCCATATGATCCCATGTGCATGATCCCCACCCCATTTTGGACTCTTTAGTAAGTTAGGAGACAAACCAACCAAGTGGGAGACCTATTAGCTAAGTGGGAATATCACCCCCTTGTCTTTCATTAACACTTATGATCCCACTTGGAAACCACATTTTGTGAATCACCTCTTTAATTACTTAGCATAAAACATAAAAAGGTGATGAAAAGTCTTTTAGACTCATTTGGGTCCATGTGCATGATCCCCACCCCATTTTGGACTCTTTAGCAAGTTGGGAGACAAACCAACCAAATGAGAAACCTATTAGCTAAGTTTTAATATCAACCCCTTATATTTTATGACCACTTATGATCCCACATAGAAAATGGTGCCACATTTCACTATTCCACTCCTTTGGCATGTTTCTTGACATCAAATGCTATAAATATGACCCTCCCCCTTCACCCAAGGTTAAGTTGGTTTTTGGGTGAAAGAATTCATCTTGTAGGTTGTCTAATTTTGAAGGAGGACACTCATCTTGGAGGAGAAGGATTCAAATCCCTCAAACTCTACCAGATTTGCAAGCCAACATCATCATCTTCAACAACATCATCAACAACAACAACATCAACATTCTTCTTCAAGCTTGGAAGGTAACATTTTCTTTTGTTTATTTAATTTCAATATTTATTTCACTTGGGCCTTTTCTTTTCTTAACCTCTTGGCTCCCTTCACCATTAATCCTTTGTCCCTTTATCATCTTACCATTTTCCCCTTTACCCCCTTTTGCCTTCTTGAACACCATTTACCCTCTTTTGCCTTCTTGACCACCATTTCCCCCTTTTGTCTTCTTAACCACCATTTCCTCTTTTTTCCTTCCCGACCATCATTTACCCCTTTGACCACCTTAATCATATTACCATTTTTTCTATTTACCAACCCCAACCAAACTATCTTTTGACCCTTGTCAAATTACCAAATCAAAGCCACAACCTTGATTTAACTAATTTTTAGCATTAGTGTTAATCAAGCTATTGCTTTCATTTAGTTATCTTTAGCAAAGAATTTAACTTGATTATTTTAAATTAAGTTATTTATTGTTTTAATTTCAATTTTGCTATCATTTAATACAATTATATATATTTTATCATTTCAAACTTAAATGTTTAAAGCAGCTGATTTGACATCCTCCTAGAAAGCTCACGCTTCTAGGATCTTGCTCATGCCAGGCAATCCACCCAACTACTTGTCTAACCAACAAGTTTTATGGTAGTCATTTCTTATTTTAGGTATTCTTCCCTAGTCAAAGAAGATTTCTCACAAAGTCTGGACTTTAACGAGTACACGTTTAGCAGGTTTTCTCCTACACACCCTTAATTAGTTTTTCTTTCTACAACACTAAGAAAAAAAATTAAAGATTAGATAGAAGCATGGGTAACCAAGAGTAAGTCCTAAAATTTCAAAAGATGCCATTATAGCCCTAAAAAAAACTCAAAAGCTTTTAGACATAGGTTTTACATCTTATGCCTTATCAAAATCCCTAGACTGTGTATCTTCATTATAATTATGGTTATATGAAAACCATTAAGATATCTGGTTCTCATCCATAGTAAACCTATGTTCAAGCTTGGAATAGGGGCATATGTGAGATTATGAAAGGAGTGTCTCATATTTTTACATAGTCATATCCTCAATAAAGCAAGTACCTACAACCACTCAAAATAGATATAGTCATGGCTCTATTAGATCAAAAGATATGAGGATTTTGTCCTTATGATGAATCTAATTGAAAGATGGTGTAGAGTCCCAAGAAGAAGATCTGGTGGTTAAATAATTCATTTGGAGAATTTAATATATTTTTAGAGGCTTTCCCTTCATGGTAGGATCGTGACTCATCATCCTTGGTAATTTCTTATCTTCTAGTGTGTTTCTCAACCAATGAGAAAGATTGAAAGACTTTGGGACAAATGAAAGGTTAATTTTGTCTATGATGGATTAGTCTTTATTTGATAAAAATGTGGTTGAGCATTCTTGAAAGGTGTCAACTCATTTATTGTTTTATAATTATGGGCTCCCTATCTCTCTTCTCCTTTTCTCTATATTTCCCATTTTATTCCCTATTGTAGTTCTCTTGGATTTTGGATTCTCACAATAACTCTCTAATCTTGGAGGAGCAATATACTCTCATTTTATAATCCTAGACCTTTTCAAAACTTGTATAAAAGACCTCTTGAAGCAATAAAGACTTTCTTTACCTATCTCTTGCTTTTGAACTATATTTAGTGAGCTTGTGCATGATGGCATTGTGAAGGATAATCTTCCATGTCCATTGTCCTTCTTTTTAAACTATTTTAGGGTGTTTTCAAGTTAGTTTCAGGACTAGATTTATGTTCTTTCTACCATTAATGTAAGCTTGGTGTGGATCTTAGAATCCCTCTTTTCTTCCTGAGCCTAGTTCATGAAATACTTATGCAACTAGCTAGATTTTGAGATCATGTGAGCTAGTACTATATTATGCTTCTTCAGTTTACATTTCATGCTTGTGTAAGGTTTCATTTAATTTTATGCATCATCTTTTATCTTTCTTAGGATCCCTTTACTCCCCATTTCTAACTGTTTTCCTAGTAGTAGCATTAGTCTAGGTGATCCATCAAGAGGAAGTTGGCCTTCTTTGGAGGTTCAACCCTATCATAGGATACCCATAGCCTAGGTTTGTTCCCATTGTGTAGCTTAGTTGTATGGAGCCTAAAGAACCCCCTCAAAGGTTTCAAACTAATGTTATAACTGATACCTCATGGGTAGTTGCACAAATCTTAACTCTAGAAAATTTAGAAACTTTTGAACCTTATATACTTTCTACACAACCAAATAATATACCAACTTTGCTTCCTTCTCAAAATGTTGAGGCTACCACATCAATTTAGTTGAACCTCCATATATAACACAAACTAGCACAACTAATACCAAACTGGTTGACTCTACTCAACCTCAACCTAAAATCAAATATACACCCAAAATTATTGTAGATGTTAAAGCCATATATGTATGACAAATACATTCTGAATATGATCATAATGGTATAAAATCATTGATTTTGAAGTATATGTTGAATACTATAGATCCTTACCCATGCTCCCTAGTGATGAATATATACTTGAGTTACTCCATGCTAGATAACTTCAACTTCTCTGACAACATCATAAACTAGGAAACTTCACACAAAAATCCCCTTGTTTTAATAATTGCATTACTAGTGTGGATCCTAAAATAAATCCTATTTATTATCTTCCTTATGTTATATATCACTTCCAAGTTAGAAATCCTATGCTCATTAAAGAAGCCACAAGAATATAATATGGTACACCATCATGTATTAGACCTATCACTATCTCTAAAGAACTCACACCAATATAGCATAATAATTTTAACTTATTCTTTGACAAGTATCACAAAACATTAACTTGGTCATATGAAGATATGCTAGGTATTGATCCTATAATTTTCTTTCATAATAGTATTGCTTACCCAGATGTAAAACTTGTTAGACAAAAACACAAAAATTTTAACCCAAAATTTCTACCTTGTGTCATAAATAAATTATTAAACTTTTGGATGCCAAATTAATCAAACTTGTTTATTATTCCTAATGCATATCAAACATCATTCCCATTCATAAAAAAATCACCATGGTCATTCGTATATGCATTGATTTTTGTAATATTAACCTCATATGTCCAAAAGATAAATTCCCCTTACCTTCAATAAATGCTATAGTCGATTACACCATTGGATATGAAATGCTAATACTTATGGATGGTTTCTCAGGATATAACCAAATTCACATAACCCCTAAAGACCAACATAAAACAACATTTAATATAGAATGGGGTACCTATTATTATATTAAAAAGCCCTTCAGTCGTAAAAATATTAGAGTAACCTATCAACTCACAATAACCCACATTTTCCATGACCTTATACACAAGATAGTGGAAACCTATGTAGATGATCTCATTTCCCTATCTAAAATTTTTACAACACACCTTATTAATCTAGCTATCATTTTTGGTCAACTAATCAAATATAAAGTTAAACTTAACCCATACATATATGTATTTGAAGTTACATCTTGTAAACTTTTAGGATTATTAGTCTATTTTCATGGCATTGATGTCAATCTAGCCAAAATAAATGCTATAGTCAACATGATTATGTCTTGATCCATTCTCCATAAACACACTTACCTTAGAAAACTTGGGGAAATTCAATGGTGCATCCCAGAAATGGCTTACCATATTTACTCTATCAATTCCCTTCTCAAAAAAGGTAATGTATTATAAATGGCAAATTCATGCCAAAACTCTTTTGATAATATGAAAGAATATTTGATCCATCTTCTTACTCTTTAACCACCTTTAATCAACCATCCCATAATCTTATATACATACTCTACCCCTATATCAGTTGGGGTAATGCTTGCCTAACAAGATGATACTATAGAGAATTTGTTATTTATTACATCAGTTAAGGACTCATTGACTATGAAAAATATTATGCCAAATTAGAATGTGATTGCCTTTCCATCTATTCCATGGCTAAAAATCTTCGTTATTATATGTTTTATCAAACCACTTATGTCATTGTTCACTCTGATCTACTTTGTCATTTCTTCTCTGAAGTGTTCTTACTTGGAGATATAATTGGAAAATGGATTGTCCTCTTGATATAATTTGACCTTCACATTGTTACACAAAAATATATCAAATGATAAGTCATCACCAAAAAATTATGGCGACACCTTTACCAGATACAAATCACCTTCAACATAATATTTTTGATGACAACATTATTTATATTGGAGGTCTTAACTAGGCTCTCTCTCAAAGATAATTTTTATAATTTCACTGTTGATTTAGAATTAAATAATAAAGAAGATACCAATATCATTCTCAATACTACTAAATCCAAATTAATTATTGAATAACTACCTAAAATTACCATTGATTTACATGAAGATAGTTGGATCCTCCACTTTGATGGTGTCAAATGCCTCCTCGGAGATATGGCATGATTTATTCCAACAAACCCACATGGTAAGATCATACCTTTAGCATTTTTATTAACTTTTGATTTCACTAAAAACATGGCTAAATATGAATCTCTAATATTAAGCATAAAAGTAAGAATTGACTTATATATCCCATATCTACATGTTTTGGGTGACTCACAACTTATCTGTCACCAAGTTAATGGTGATTATAATTATAATAGTGAAAATATAATCATGTATCATCAAATGAATACCACAATAGCCAAATAATTTGCCTATTTTACCATTTAACCATTTCTAAGAGATCAAAATACCATAGTTTATTCTCTTGCCTCATTAGCATCTCTATTTCACCCTCATTAAGTACTCTTAATGATTCCTAATTTATTATCCAAATAATAAAATCACCTTCTTCTATCAAACCAAATTATTCACTCATCTATCACATTGAGTTTTTCACCATTCGACAAAGCCCATGGTATAAAAACATAATCTAATTTCTTGAATATCAAACTTACTCTCCAAACACAGGTTCTTGTGAAAAGACTAGAATATGTAAACAAGCTTTTATGTATGTCTTTAGATACAACACCCTTTACTACCATAATGTATAAGGGACCCTATTTCATTATTTATGTAATAATAGGCTCCTACTCTACTAGAATAAGCACATAGTGTAATTTGTGTTGGTCACTATAGCAGACATGTTACAACCTGCAAATGCTTAGATATAGGTTACTTTTGGCTTACTCTAGAAAAAGATGCTATTAATTTTTCCAAAAAGTGTAATCCTTTTGAATTCCATGATGTTCTAATCCACTCACCACTAGTTGAGCTTTAGATATTAGATTATCCCTAGCCTTTTACTATGTGGGGATTAGATCTCATTGATAAATTACCTCAGTCACAAGATGGTCATGTATTTATCGTTACTACTACTAAATATTTACCAAATGGGTATAAACCATGCCTCTTGTCAATGTCATGGGAATTACTATTTCTAAATTTATCCTTAATAAAATCATTTATGATTTTGGACATTCCCATACTATCATCTTTGATAATGGTGGTAATTTCAAAAACAAGGACATGAAATAGTTATGTGCTAAATTTAAAATTTCTCATAAATTTTTCACACCTTGCCATCTACAATGTAATGGCCAATCAGAGGCTACAAAAAAATTTCTAAACAAAATCTTACAAAATACTATTACATAAACTCATACTAATTGGTACCTTCATTTATATCTCCCACTTTGGGCCTAACATACTAGCATGTGTACTATCATTAGGGCAACACCATTTTCACTAGTATATGGTTTCAAATCAATCTTACCATTAAAAATTGAAATACCATATTTACGTATTTAACTTCATGGTATCATTCCTAATGAGGAACTATGTGAAGCTCATCTTCATGCCTTAAATTTTCTTGATGAACATTGTCTAGTTTCCTTACAACATAACTACCAATACAAGGCTCACATTGTTAAACAACATAACAAAAAGGTCAAAGTCTGCACATTTAATGTTGGTGATTTAGTCCTCAAACTATATTATACACATGATAAAGAAGTAAAATATGCCTAAAAATGGTGGGGCCCTAACTTAATAAAATAAATTCTTGGTCCTAGCACTTATCATCTACAAACTAATAAAGTTCATGTTTTCAAAGAAACCACCAATGCACAATTTTTGAAGAAATATTTTGCTTAAATATCTTTCTTCTTTTCATAATTCTATGTGTTATCCTACTAAAACTTCTTGAAATACTTCTCCAATGATCTCACCTTTTTATTAGTCTATTTTATACACAAACCTTAGTTCCCTTCTTTGGTCCTTTGGTTTATACATTTCATTTAATTCATGAGTTGCATTGTAATACCATGGATAAGACCCAGTTTTCCTCATGAATAATTTTTTTCATGCATCTAATATTCTTGGTTTTTATCTTTGATCGTAAGTTTGTTCTCTTAAAAACCTTTTTTCCTTTCTTCATATATGATTTATAATGTAAGACCATGGATAAGACCAAGCATTCCTCAAAAATACCATTTTTCACATTTTTACACCTACATGGGATTTTATTGTATGAATTGCAGTGTAATACCATGGATAGGACCAGGCTCTCATAAAATCTATGTATTCTTTCAAATATTTTTAAAATTTTCATAAATATGTAAAAGTTTATTATTCTATATTCTCGGCCTCAATTTTTGTTTCTTTTGTAGATAAAATTTGCACAACAAACTATGTTAGCATGTTTCTCTATACTTACATACATCCTTATGATAAGGAATCATACTTCCCTATCATTGTATCCCTTTTCACATTTTCATATTTTTTTACAATTGGAGGTGATTCAAATTGTTTTATGTTCATTTCCCCTTAATTTCTCTTCCTTCTATTCCACTTTGGATAAAATAAGGTCAAATTCAAGATAGCACTTTTATTTCATATGAATAAACAAGACTCTTAGACACCATGCTCTCTAAGTCCTCTTTCTTAACAACCAAGTTCAAGTTTTTAAATGATAGTCATTTTTAGCACCCATTATTGGTTCTTCAACTTTGTATGGAGGAGGAATAGAAAAAACCATAAAAATTTAAAATCCAAATCATTAACAAAAGATGATGACCCAAAAGATAAAAATAACATCAAAAAGTCAATATCGCACCAAAATATCTAATTCATAGCACATTTCCTATCTCTAATCAAATATCAAACTCCACAGTTGACCTCATAATATAGTTGAGGTCTATTGAGGTGTGTTAGGCTAGTAAATTAGGATAGGAGAATTCAAAATCCTTTATAATGCTACCTACTTTCTCATGTAAGTACTTAATCTTTATAGTAGACCAATGGATATATAAGGGGTCCTAAGGAATAGGGAATAGATTATGGGAAGGAAGGTGAATTTTACTTTTCATTCATATAGCCTTCATGGGATGATATTCATAGGATGATATTCATACTTAATTTGATAACCCAAGATTGGTGTGATTAGGAGAATTTCTTCAAAGTCCTTAATGTTAAAAGTCCTCTTGTTTTGACAAACTTAATTTTAGTGTCTTGACTTCAATAAGGAGTTTCTCTACCTTGATTTTTCCTACATTTACCCACCACCCATTTCATTTCCCCCCTTGATAAGCAAGTTTGATTCTATATCTATTTCCCCACTTCTATATTCTATCTTCTTCACATCTTAAAACATGTTAGCACTACTTTGTTTTGGTTTTATCTATCTTTTGAAAAAAATAATATTCTCGAGTGATTATGGATTATCTTATTTACACCACTGCTTTACATTTATAGAATGACCTTGGTTTCATTATAAAAAAAATGTTACCATTTTTTTTTTTTGGACTTCTGCATTTGTTTCTATATTTCAGTACTTTTTCCATTATTGAGTGAGTTTGTATCGTTACTTCTCACTCACCATTGTTTTTATTTCTATACTTTTTCCATTATTAAGTGAGTTTCGATTGTTACTTATCACTCACTAATTTTATTTTCCCTTGTATGTAATATATCCTTTGATGATTGAATTTGGATTGTTACTTCTCACTCATCAATTTTGTTTTACCATTTCTTTCCCATATTTATTTAAGGATTATTACTGCTTTCACATAGATGTTATATTTTAATTTTTCATGTATCCCTAGTTAGATTTGGTTTGTTTCCCTTCTTACCTAATCTACATTTGTTTGAATTTTCCAGTCATTTAGTCACCTTGGATTTTTAGTTACCCAATTTACTCTAAATTTTATCTTGGTCATTTGGTCCTAACTTAGCTTTATCACCCTAGCTTACCAAATTTTCAAGTACATTACGACTACACATTTCAATTACCTTGACATTCCTACTTTTTTTTGTCTTTGCTCATAAATTTTATATCCTTAAGGTTTGTCTAAATCAGTCTTTATGCCCTCCATGATCAAAAATACAAACATAGTAAATAACCATTCATCGATAAAGATAAATCAAAGTACACATATTAATTGTTTATTTTAATTATTTCTTTTCAGTCATTTATTTTCAATTATTTTATGTTTTAAAATACTATAATTTACTTAGATCAGTATTGTGTGTTGCTATGTTCTTTTCCTCAAGCACCATCCCTTGTTATAACTATGTGGCACATGATGAGCTTTAAGTGGGGAATATATATACACAATATTTTTAAATTTGATTTATTATTTATACTTTCTCTCTTGCAGGAACCCATCAAATCTCAATATCTCTAAGTGCATACCTTAAAACATACACCAAAAATGAGATGAGCAAACCATTGATGCTTTGTAAGATTATTGTTCCCTATACCACTACTTAAAACTAACACAAGTCTCTCCTATACATTTCCTTAAGATTTGACACCTCTCTTACATGATCCTCCAAGTAATTCACCATCTCAAATAATTTGTACCTAAGTCAAACCCTCTTTATACCATCCTTTGAACATAGTTGAATGATTTGACCCTGCTTTAGTAAATGAGTACATTACAAGACTAAGTCAGCCCAATCAACTTAGTCTGAGACTTAACTACTTTATTTCCTAAACAATTAAGTCAGATATTGGGCTAAATATGTCAGATAAAAATTTATAAGGGTTTAGAGTTACATCCAGATATATAAATACATCCTTCACCCCATTTTCAAAAGAGAGATAGATATAATCATTCATTTGTGCATTTACTTATCCAACATTCTTCTTGAGGAGTCATAACTTACAGTTTTAAACTTCCTTTTGAGATAATAATCTTGTTTTACATAAAAATTATTTTGGATTCATAAGAGAAGTCTTTTATCCTAGATCTAACCTATCTTTTTTATCCTTACAAACCACAACCTATTTCAAAGCACCATTATCCAAGGGAGAGATTAAGACTCGACAAGTTTGTCTTCAAAGTAACTATTCCTAACTCTTACTCCTCTTTTATTAGTAGATATATTTGCATGTATTGGCTTATGAATGTATTTCTCTCTCTATGCATTATGATTACCTCTACATTGACTTGAGTAGAGTTATTCTTTGCATGTTTACTTTTATGTTTATTGTCCTCTATTTATGCCACAAGCTTTGGTGAGCACTATATTAAATTTACTTTACTTTTTTATTACTTTATTAGAAAAGTTAGGACCTATCTAGGGTTATTGTGTGGTATTGCTATACTACATGTTTTATAACCCTCTCTAGTAATATTATGTGTTAAAAGACCCCTTAGTTATATCTATCAGATCCATATCGGTCATGACCCCAATTATCTAAATATACCAATAAGTGGAAGGAATAGTTTTATTTATCTTCTCTGAGCTAAGATTGATTTGTAGATCAGCTTCACTTTCCCTTGTATACATCTAGTAGTGTTTAAATCTATCTATTTCATCCTCCTACTAAATAACATCTACGTCCACAAATTCAAATTCACCAAATGGGTCACCCTACATATTTTATAAGCCCCATTTAAAGGAATTCCAAAATAATCACTATAAAACCACATTTTATAACCATTTGCTCACTAGAGTCTCACATAATTGAAAAACACCATAATATCTAATTGCATATTGATAAAAAAGAATATATTCTTCCCAATTCTGAGTTCACATAGTTTTAGTAGCCTTGAGCTAAGTCTGAATACACCTCTGAGGTAAAAACCATTATTGAAGCACTTAATCACACTAGGATTGTACTAACATATAGAACTACACTATTATTTCATACACACCACTAGAACATGGAGAACTACATGAACTACACTAGTATTGGTATGTAGGCCATACTTAATACAAGGGGAATTAAGGTCAAGCACAACTTCAACCACGAACCAATTTTCCTTGTATATTCCATTTATTTCTCATGGTCTATCGAGTTAGGATCAAAGTGAATAATAATACATATAATGGCTTCCAAAGTGAAATACATGACCCTGATCATGTATATAAGACCTATAGGTGAAGGCACACCAATCTATTTTTTATACAAAAAGTTAAAACTCTACCAAATGTTGACATGACCTATAGACACCCAAGTAAGTTAGCCTCATCTAGATAGCATGACCTTATCCCAGATGTATGTGAACCCCTATCCCTGATTCATGTTAACTTCTCGCATTACTATAGCAAGTTTCATAGTCACGGTCATAGTCTTGTATGTTTAATTGTTAGTTAAGTTATTCCTCTTTAGTACTTTCCATTTTTATCATATTTATAAAATTATTAAATTTGAAATCAATCTTGTGTATTTATTGCATATATTATACATTATAATTTTACTCAATAGTTTATCATAATTAGGATATAGTATCTCTCTTCCCATTTTTTGATAAAATAGGTATACTGAGGTGTTTAAGTAACTATAAATGGCATATGTTGTTTTTTAGTGTCTTTTATATATGTGTATACAATCTCTTTAGGAGTGCCTATTAGCTTTGAAAATGTAACACATGTATGTCCAACCTAAATAGGTGGTCCAATAAACTTCCTCCCACATCATGTCCAATGATGTACAGGAACTATATGGTGACTAATAGTTGTGCCACTACATAAAACACCAATAGTGGGAGGGACACTACTATTTGTGTTGCCTCATATAACCCTTATTGTCCTTAATGTATGAATCATATGGTCAATCAAGACCTATGTGATATTTTTAACTTTCTCAAGGGTATCCATCTATTTACTGTGATGCAAGATTTTATGTATAGAAGTATGTGTTATTGATTTTTTACTCCTTTGGTAGTGGTTTTGATAATTCTGGTCACACTTGGCACCATGTCCATCAGCTAAAGACCTAATTCCATTACCTTGGGATGCCTTCATGTCAAAATAATTTGGTATGTCTTCGAGAACAAACTCACAATAAATATTTTAAAAAAATACAATTGAACCTCATTTTTATTTCATGAAGGCTCATCAAACACCATGTAACATCTATCCCAAAAGTTTTGTTTTTATCTCTGCATAAATACACCAATTAATGTTAATGTGTTTGTGACTTATTGGTGGTGGTCATATGGTTATAGACATATGAAACAAAGTACACAACTCTTTTTTTGTTTTTTTTTACTATCCTCATATGAAAACTTACTATAATAATAATATTTTAACAACTCCCTTTGATGTGGCATTAAATCAAGTTGGGAAGTGACATCTTCCACCCCATTATAAATGGCCTCCAATATATCATAAAATAAATTATGTGCATTGTTTTCTAAAGAGTCATGCAAACTATTAATGATAATTTCCAATTTTTTATGTTTTGAATTATATCTTTGATATAATTATGCTACTTATTTTGTGAAGTTAAATTGTTGAGGGTCTTCATCAAGATTTTTTTCAAGGATTTCTTTAGGGAATGTCTCCATTAAATCAAAAATCTAAAATTAAAAAAATAAACATAGTTGAATACTTTCATGCGATAATTTTAATTTTAGTTTTAATGCCCATTACCTTGTGATTATTATTAAAAAGAATTATGACAAAAAACCTGTCACTAAAAACCTAAAGCACGCCCTAATGAATAAAATAACATACTTGTAACTATGATGCAAGCATGGATGATTGGTGGAGATGTTTGATGAATAGTTTTTGAGACAAAGCACACACACCCTTTGATTTTCACTCTTAAATGTCTTCCAATTATGATAAATATAATTAATGGCATGAAAATATGGGGTTGTGTTTTATTTAAGTTTTATGGTCTTATAAATGGTATATATAAGCCCTTTGTAATGAAAAGGGTGCATGGCTTTTGAGATACTAAAGGTCGTACTCCCTCTATAATATAAATGGTGTGTCTTTTAGTATTTAAAATAGTATGCACCTTTTGTATTAAAAAATGCATAATCCCTTTAAGGTCAATAACAACCCAATACAAATATGGAGTATGGTAAAAGGGTGTTTGCTCTTCATAAGCCATGAAATAATTTTTCAAGATTAGCCCATTTTTTCCTTAATATTTTACATCCACCTCAATATTTGTTCTAAGATAATTTAAGGATCAAGTATAAAATTAATAGATAATGAACTCATTAGGAAGGCATTGTCAATATTATTTTATGGGGTTTCATAATGACCAAATATTATGATAAAAATAAGGTTCCTTAAAGATACATGTTCTTAAGTTTGTAAACTTTTAGTAATAAAAATAGTGTCGCATCTATACAAATGTCCAACTTCTTTAATAATAGTTTTACAAATTCTCGAGAGTGAATCAAAAATTAAAAAGAATGGAGTAAGGCAAACCCTAAGAGCATTTGAAACCCTATTAATATTTCAATTTGTTAATGGACTTTTATTTCCAATATTCAAATCTTGAAATCTTTCATATTTTACCACATTTCATTTCGACCATATCCCATTTCATTTTCATACTTCATTCCTCTTATATTTCCATTCAAATGTCTAATAATTATGCAACTCATAGCACTTTGTAATTTCCACATGTTATTATTTGAGCATACTTTTCATAATTACCATACTTCATGGGTTATCAAACATTGATCATATTTTCTATAATTACCATACTTTATAAAGTATGGGTTATTAAATAGTGTTTTAATTGTTATTATTTTACTTAAAAGTCTTTCACTACCTACATTTCACCATCAAACACAACCTTTTATAATTGATGTAGTTGTCATAAAAAAAGGGTCTATAAACCACATGGTAGGTGGCTCACCTGACACAGACATAATGAGTGAGAGAAACATTTTAATCAACTACTCCAATTGAATCATCTATAAATTAAAAAATTTGTAAATTTGTAACCATATACAACTCTAAAGTAAAAATTTCATAAGGTGATATTGAAAATAGAAAACGAGTATGTTTGTAAGTAATCCATAGGGAGTAGAAAAGATTGGGACTTCATTCTCAATAAGAAGGGGATAAAACAAAGAGTTTATGTATAGATCAATATGTGGATAATAAAATCCAATCTCTACCTTCATTGTGCCATAATATCTCTAAATATTTAGCCCTTAACACCTCTCTCCTTGACTATAATAAATTCTTCATTTTTCTATCTGATCTCTATTTTAACTATAGAATAGTGATTGCTTACATTACTTATTTTGTCATCATACAACTATTCCAATTATATATTTATAATTCATGTTTTATTCTCTTTGTCTCTTCTATCACTATTATCCCATTTTCACAAGTGTACAAATAGTTTGAATGCATTCAACATCAACATCAAAAAATATTTCTCACAATATTCTTATTATGTAAACATAAAGAAGCTATCAACCAGTGAAAAGTGTAGTGTTATGATACACTTAATGCTTGGTTTTATTCATTAAAAATGTGTAAAAGACAAATCAACAAAAAATACAAAGCTATAACAACTATCTACTCATTCCCATGGAGGTTTATGGATTCTACATTTAGGTACAATATTATTTGCAGTAGCTAAAATGTGTCATGCTTTGGTGAGTAAATTTTTTGGAGCTCATCCCAATGTAGATGTTTTAAGGAGATGGGAAAAGATGAATTATTCCCCTAAAAGACACATTGAGATTTTTTCCATGTCTAATAGACTCTTCATGACTAACCTTAACAATGAAGAGGATTATACAAGGATTTAGGTTGGAGGCCCATGGTTCATAGGAAGATCTGGATTTTTTATAAGAAAATAGAATTTGAGATTTAATCCTAAGAAGGAATATATAAATCTCATGATTATCTAGGTCAAATATTAGGGACTACTGATGGAGTTTTAGGATGAGGATCTAATGATAAGTAGAGCTAAAACTTTTAAATACCTCATAGCATTTGATGTTACCACAAAAGAAAGAACCAAATTAGTTCATACCCATTTTTTTTGTGAATGTATTTGTCAATTAGGGTATAATTTATTATTATACCCTAATCTATAGCATGGAAGAATGGACCCAAAATATTAAATATGAGGAATTAATTTTTAAATGCAAGAAATGTAACAAACTAGGACAAATGACCAAGTAGTGCTTTGGGAATCATAAGAAGTTAATGGATACATAGTTAAAAAGGATAAATAGGTTTGGCATAATAATCAAATGGAGGACCTAGAATCCTCTATAGGAGAGGCTATGTAAAAATAAAAATGGGAAGTGCCAAAGGTAGTAGTACAAGAAATAGGCATTATCAAAGGGCAAGAAGAACAAGTGGAAAATATAAAGATCTTAGAGATATTAAAACCCAGTAGACAAGTGGATATTTTTCCTCCAAGCACTAGAGAAGAATAGATCTTGGAATATTTTAAGAATAAATTATAAGAGAATGTTCAAATAAATCCAATAGGGTTTATACGATAGAGGTAAGCATTATTAATGAATAAATTTCATCTTGTAAGAATCATTTTTCACCTATATTTCCAAACCAATTTAAGTGTTTGGAATTTATAGAAGGAGAGAAAGGTATTAAAAGGATACTATTGTCACCAAATATTGCACCCTAAAAGAGGTTATTCAAGCCTCTTCCATATTTTAGCAACATGGAAACACTTCCAAGTATGTGGGTATACCTATAGTGGAAGTGAGTCTCTAGGTTTGAAGGCTAGCTCTCTGAATGTATTTTGAGATGCTTATCACCTAAACTAGTGCTTATTTGTGGAAAAAGAGCTAGGAATTTGACATGAAATAAAACTACACCAAGATGTTTTCCACATGACCATCATATATACTTCACTAAAGAACAAGGTATACAAACTAGCTTCATAGTCCTAAAGATTCCAACATGAGTGTTTCAATATAGAGGTTAGATGTATGAAGAAGCATAAGGTAAATGAACAAGAGGGAAGAATGAACATTTCACACTTGAAAAGAGCATAACACATTTGAATACACTCTATATGACATGTTAGAATGAGAGCTTCTTGTATAAGACATGAAAGGACAAGGAAAATCAAGGATAGAATCACAGAACTTAACCATTCATCACTTTGCACACTCAAACAAGATGTTCTTGAAATAAAAACTAGATTTTTTTAATTATTCAAAGCTAAAATATGACATCAAACTAGCAATACTTCACCATACCAAGTGTGGTATTAGATTACAATAGCCAAAATGGTTGTTAATTATAGAAATGGAGAGAGAGGAGGAAAGAATGAAGTCCAAGGGTCACTAAAAAAATTTGAATGCTGAGAGGAGTTACACATGTAGGATAATGAGTGTGAGAAAAACCATGTAAGGTCTGATAAGACAAATGGCCCTCAAAATTATGAAACTCCATGAAATGTGGTGTAAGATTCCTTCTGCTTGCTCAAAAATATGCCTTCATCATTTGGCCCTTTTGGAACATCCCAAAACTAACTAGGGATAAATATTATGATTTCAATAAGAGGGAGGGGTTGTATATATACTTCAACATGCATTGGTTACATTCCTAATCATCTGGATTCTTTTGGAGGTGACCCATCACTATCTGTAGTCCAAGAAACTCAATTTTCACGTACCCCTCACACTTGGCCTCAAATTTGGCTTCTATTTTCCATGTAAATTCATAAATAAGAGTTAATGACACATGTCAAGACTTATCATAGCCTTATATTCTCCAAGTACACCTTAGATAGACTCCCACTTGAACTTCTCACCCTTCTCACTATCTTGCTCACTTTGCCAATTTTGATTAGCTCAGATGAAGTTACTTGTAAAAATAATTAGGAGTTTTTATGAAGCATAAAATGATCATAGTGAGTTATATTAAGTCCTAATATTTCTCCCAAAGTTGGTGGCATCTCTTGAAACCTCCTATAACATAAAAAACATTAAAAAAAGTAAATAAAGCCCTATTTCCCTCTTATCCATATAAGAAGGGAACACCTCAAGTAGATGGGAAGGATACATGGAGATTCCCCTAAAATATTCAATCACTTTCATTTCCATTCCATCTCATTTGGATATCTCTCCATCCTTATTTTCCCAATCAGGGCCTTATCTAAGGTTTTGTAGGGTTTTAGGCTCCTTTTTATCTTAGGCTTTGTTCATAAATATGTGGCATTGGAGTTGTAGAAAAATTATATAAAACAATGTTCAATACCTTATTTAACCTCCTCAAACTCCTTATAATCCCATGCACAACCTTCAAGTAGATATGAGCATCCTAAATGGGCCTCTTGAGCTTTGTATGTCATTCTACATAGGCCTGAGTTGTCCTTGAGCAAAAAGTGGCTTTCTTATGGACTTCTCTACATACCAAAAGATCAAACACATCCTATATTACTCTATTAACATGCTCCATGGTGTTATAATTTTCACCTAAGGTTGAAAGTGACACTGAACCCTTGCTAGGGCTTTAGGCCTAAACTAGGCCTAATAGGCTTGTCTACATTCTTGAGGGTTTAGGACACCATGTTGATTTTTTTTACCCCTTTATATGGTCATCTAAGTTGGTAAAAATATGGAACAGATTCCCAGACATCTATGAAGGTTTATAACAATATCTAGTCCTTTAAATCATCCCTTTTCTTCAAAATCTACTAATTTCCACGTTAGGGAAGTACCCTTTGTTTGATATAAAATAGAGGGTACTTTCCCTATTACTATTGACCAATTTTTGGTCTTTCAAGCCAAAATTGGGCACCCCCTCCTTTTTATTTTCAAAGTTCATCTAATCCATATTTTGTCTAGATCATCCCTCTGCTACCTTATGCAAAAAATGTTCTCTACAAGACCTTTCTAATGAAAAAGCTAGGTGTTTCCCCTATTTTGCTTTGTCAAGTGCAAATCAGGTTTGTTTAGGTGCATTACTTGTCTAATTTTATAAGTAAAAGCAATTGAAGAACTAAAAATGGTCTAAAGTAGTTTTCAAAAAGCAAAAAATTTCCTTTAGAAGGCATTTTGATAGCTTGAAAGACATTTGAGAAAAGTTTGAAGGGTAAGTGTCTTTCCAGAGGGCACTTGGGAAAAAAAAGAGGACTTCTTCACTTTTCTGAAGGACATTTGTAAAAAAATTGAACGGTACGTGCCCTTACAGAGGTCAACTTGGTTGGTGGTAGGACCAAACTAAAGTTCCCTTATGAAGGGCACCTTGAGAAAGTGAAGAACAAAGACAAAAAACTTGAGGGGCACGTGCCCTTCGAGAAAAGAAGCAATCAAAAGAAAGAATTCCTTCAGATAAAATGGTTGAAGGAATTCCTTTAGACACTTTGTCTGAAGCAAAGCATGGAAAAAATATCAAGATAGAGAAGGCCCGATAAGTCAAAGAATAAGCAAAGAAAGGCCAAGGCAAAGGAGAAGTTGAAGGAAGGAGACAAAACATGGGCAAAGCCAAAGCAAAAAATAAAAAATAAGGAACAGTTCCAACGACTGAAAAAGATAAAGGATAGAATTAATGACCACTCAGACCAAGACAAGTGGCATAGATGACTCAGTAAGGAGAATTAATACATTTGGTGAAACATATCTACCAAAAACTAATAAAATAGATTGGTTTTTGAACTATAGAGGAGAGTATCCCATGTTTTCATGCTTTGTCATTAATGCACAGCTAGTTGTGCCTAAAATTAAAGAGAGCATGGTCTAACCACAACAACTTAGGGATGGCTTTGTTAGTTTCTAAGAGTATCCCATAATTTTGTAGGCCCGTGAAAACAAGGGCAGTGACTTGCACATCTATAGCATGGCTCTCTCATACACAATTGGAAGAATACGATAGCAGCATGGGCTTGTGGTCTCTATAGCATTATTTAACTCAGTATGGGTTTCCATTCCTTGATTTTTTAGCTATCTTATTTCTAGTTCTCTATATATTTGTAACTTCTCATTTGAGAAGGGATCTCTCAACTTATATGGTGAAGCCTTGTAGGAATTTACCTTGAATCAAAAAGAGCATTTTACCTCCATTTGAGCTTTCACTTTTGTATATGTCTATAGTTTTATCTTATGTTAAGTCATTTTCTTTTCATGCTTTCATAAGTTTATTCTAGCATATCTAGTGCATAGTGATTTTCCTCTCTTGCAGGTCATAGGAAGTGTCTAAAGAAGTATAGGCAAGTGAATAGGCTATGTAGCGGTGTGTCTCAGAACACCTCTTGTGTTAGTTTCTTCCTCCCTGTATCTTCATAGGACCCCCTACCGAAATACTGATGCAAGGAAGTTTTTCTCACCTGAATGAAGTGTATGTTTATTATCTATGGTTCAAAGTGTATGCCAAAGCTGAGTATACCAACCATTTTGGTGCATCACCACTTTAGTTTAAGTTTTGATTTTAGTATTTCTCTCCCTTTTCATCCCCCCCATTGTTAGCAGTAGGAAATCCAGGGCCCCAGGGTGCATCAAGGGGAGCTATCCCCTAATCTAGAGATTCATTCCTCATGTTTGCTACCCATAGCAATAGGGATGTCTCTATTGTGTCATGTGGATGAAGAGAGCTAACCTTCCCTTCATAGGGTACAATCCACCAGGTCAATAGTTTTTGGCATGTCTAGTGGGACATTTTACTTAAGAGGTTGAAGAATTCTTGGTGTGTTATTAAACAAATCAGTGTTTAGAGGCATTCAATCAACACCAATGATGACTCTGAAGATACATCAGCTAGTTGAATAGCTCGAGTGATCCTTTGAAGAGCTTTGGTATTATATTTCTTTATGAAGTTTCATGGTTGCATACAGTTATGAGTTTCGCCCCTTGTAGGTTAGTGAAACATTGTGGGATTTGCCTCTTCCTCCTTAGTTTGAGCAAGTCCTTGGCTAGCCTAGCTATGATCCTTACCAACCTTGTGTTGATCCTTACCAAGTCTAATATGACCAGTTTTAGCCCTGTTATGAGTTATATCAGTTTTATGCCTAGTCTTCTCAATGTGTTACTTCTCCTACTCAACCTAATCCTTTTGTCAATCAGCCCATTTCCACCTTCAAATAATCACTATTGGGGTATGAAAGGTATGTAGTGGAGCTTGACACTAGAAGGGGATGTGGCTAAGAAATTCTTGATCATTTCATCCATCAAGTGAGAAACACATTAGAGTTGGTCAAGAGTGAATGGAATCCTATTGAAAGAGCCAATTGGCAAAGGCTTACAAATGAGATGTTGGATGTGAGTGGTTTGATTGCATCTTTGGAAGAGAAGCTGAGTATTCATGAGAGGTAGCCTTACCAAGTCTATCAACCTACATACCCACTGCCCCAAGTTCCATATCAGCCATACGTAGCCCCTACTCATGAGCCAAGTCAAGCCTATCAAATTCTTTTCCCAATCATGTTGAGGAGAGTTTTGAAATAGAAAATATTGTGTTTAAGGCCAATCTTGATAGGCAGATTGAGTTGGCAAATATTCACATTCAGCAGTCTATGTTGGTAGCAAGGGAAGTGGAATCCAATCCCTCATTACCCTCTCACATTGTAACCCCATCACCCTAAAATGAGACTTATAATCCTAAGATCATGAGTTGGAGTAAAGTAGTTGAGTCATGGAGCAACAAGGAGGAGAAGGGCATTGTTTAAGAGTGTGAAGTACAAAATGAGGCTAGTCCTTCTCAAGTCCCTCCCACCCTTCCTCAAGAAGCTTCTTGTACTCCATGGCATCCTTCATGCACTCCCCATTTCCATGATGATTCCTATGAGATCCAAGAAAGACTCTTTCAATAAAAACTAGCTGATCAAATTGAGGAATTAGAGGCAAAGGTCAGATTGCTTAGTGAAAGTGAGATGGAAGTTTCAGACCTTAGAGAGGAGCCTATGCCAAAAGACACCACTTTTACCAATCCTCAAGATAATTTTGATATTGATGAATTGTTTTTCAAGTGGAGAGAAGAAAATCAAGTGATTTTGGCCTAAGGTCTGCCCCCATTTTCTCATGATCTTTCAAAAGGATCTCCTACTTTCCATTCCCAACTTGATTTTGACAATCCTTATGTTCCACCTCCTTGCTTGGTAAATGAAGAATGTTTCTCTTGTCTTGATGAATCCATATTGAGGGAAACAAGTGAAAAGGAGTATGCTTAATTCATGACTGATCAGGGAGACTTCATGAGTGCAGATGAGGAGGAGATCACCATAGGTACCCCCTTGGTGAACAAGAAGACAAGTCACAAGCCTTTGTCTCTATCTCTGATGAGGAAGAGATGGCCATTGACTCTTTTCTCACTTTGTAATACATCATATAGGAGCATATATAGATTCTTGATCATTCTTTTAATGATTTATTTGAAGTAATTGGGGAAGGTTACACTCTTCTTGAACGAGGCTATGATCTGGCTAAGGGTGGAGAAGGCAGCATTGCGACTCAAATAAGTATGCAAAGGGGCACCAAGCTTTCATATTTATCCTTTCAAGAAGTTTTTGAATCTAAAGATGATACTTTTGAAGTCATCAAGGAGGGATATCACCTTCTACAAGAAATGCATCAGCTCTATAAGGATGAAGAAGAATCATGTGGGTCTGAAGCTTCTAAGGAACAGGAGGAACATGAAACCAATCCTCTTGGAGACATGCCCACTAAAGAGATACAAGTTGACCATGAGACAAAGAGTGGGAAAAAATATTAAATGTCTAAATGTGTGTAAGAGGAATATGTCTTCATTGGAGACCTATTCAAAGATGACCTCTTCGAGACTAGACCAAGTGAAGTGCCAAGGAAGAGACCTGATCTACAAAGCATTCAATTCAAAGAGAAGCATGCTTGGCACTTTGTTTCATCTCATCTTGAAAGTGAATTAAGAATCTTTCCCTTTGATCTAGGAGGGAGAAAAGCATATTTAGTTAGTTGTACATAGTATTTTTCTTTCTATTAGGTTGTCTTTTGTTTTTCCTGAGTGCTATTATGCATGTGTGTAGTGTTTTTAGCCTTTGTGTGTGTTTTTTCCTTCTTGTTTGGGGTAAAATCTTTATTGGTTCATAGGTCTTTAAAAAAAAATTGTTGACTTCTCCAAGATGCATCCTGACTCCATGCACAATAGACTTTGTGGCTACTAGTCTTCCCAAGCATAGTAGGCATGCTTCCCCTGTGAGTCACCAATTGTGTTGACCAATTTTTGGTCCTACAAGCCAAAATTGGGCACCCCCTCCTTTTTATTTGCAAAGGTCATCCAATCCATGTTTTGGCTAGATCATCCCTCTACTACCTTGTGCAAAAAATGTTCTTTGCTAGACCTTTCTAATGAAAAATCCAAGTGTTTCCCCCATTCTATTTTGCCAAGTGCAAATCCAGTTTGTGCAGGTGTATTACTTGTCTACTTTTATAAGTAGAAGCGATTGAAGAACTCAAAATGGTCTAAAGTAGTTAGCAAAATGCAATGAATTTCCTTTAGATGGCATATTGATAGCTTGAAGGATGTTTGTAAAAAGTCTGAAGGGTAAGTGTCTTTCTGGAGGGCACTTGGGAAAAGAAAGAGGACTTCTTCACTTTTTTTAACGACATTTGCAAAAATTCCAAAGAGTAAGTGCCCTTGTGGAGGGCACCTTGGTTGTTGACAGGACCAAATAAAAGTGCCCTTGTAGAGGGCACCTTGAGAAAGTGAAGAACAAATACAAACTGCCTAAGGGGCACGTGCCCTTCAAGAAAAGAAGCAATCAAAAGAAAGAATTCCTTCAGACAAAATGTTTGAAGGAATTCCTACAGACATTTTATCTAAATGAATTACTTCAGACATTTTGTTTAAAGGAAAGCACAAAAAAAATCTTGAGATACAGAAGGCCTGATAAGTCAAAGAGCAAGCAAAAAAAAGGCCAAGGCAAAGGAGAAGTCAAAGGAAGGAGATAAAACATGAGTAAAGACAAAGTGGAAAAGACAAAATAAGGAATAGTTATAGCTACTGACAAAGACAAAAGATAGAATAAATGACCACTCAGACCAAGATAAATGGCATAGATGACTCATCAAGGAGAATTAATATATTTGGTGAAATATATCTATTGAAAACCAACAAAAATAGACTAGTTTTTATACTATAGAGGAGAGCAGCCCATGTTTTTATGCTTCACCATTAATGCATAGCCAGTTGTGCCTAGTATTGAAGAGAGCATGGTCTAGCCACAACAACTTGGGGATGGCTTTGTCAGTTGATAAAAGGAGTATCACATGATTTTCCAAGTCTAGGACAGCAAGGGTGGTAACTTAGACATCTATAGCATGGCTCTCCCATACGTAATTAGAAGAATACAACAATAGCATGGGCTTGTGGTCTCTGTAGAAGTGTTTAACTTAGCATGGGTTTCCATTCCCTAATTTTTTAGCTATCTTGTTTCTATATAATTATAACTCCTCATTTGAGAAGGGATCTCTCAACTTATATGGTGAAACCTTTTAGGAATTTACCTTGAATCAGAAAGAGCATTTTACCTCCATTTGAGCTTGTACTTTTATATATGTCTATGGTTTTATCTTGTGTTAAGTCATTTTATTTTCATTCTTTTATAAGTTTATTCCAGCATATCTAGTGCATAGTGGTTTTCTTCTCTTGCAGGTCATAGGAAGTGTTTGAATAAGTATAGGCAAGTGAATAGGCTATGTAGCAGTGTGTCTCAGAACACCTCTTGTGTTAGTTTCTTCCTCCCTATATCTTCATAGGACCCCCTACTAAAATACTGATGCAAGGAATTTTTTCTCACTTAAATGAAGTGTATGCTTGTTTTCCATGGTTTAAAGTGTATGCCAAAGCTGAGTAGACCAACCATTTTGGTGCTTCACGACTTTAGTTTAGGCTCTGATTTTAGTATTTCTCTCCCTTTTCAATCCCCCCCCATTATTAGAAGTAGGAAATCTAGGGCCTCAAGGTGCATCAAGGGGAGCTAACCCCTAACCTAGAGATTCATTGCTCATGTTTGCCACCCATGGCAAGATGGATGTCTCCATTGTGTCATGTGGATGAAGAGTGATGAGCCTCCCTTCACAGGGTGCAATCAACCACATCAACAATTACCCCAAAAAAATTGAATATAGGAGGGTCTTATCTAAGTGATAGAGACCTTAAACACAAATTTTTGGCCCTTGATCATATCATCAACCATTTAAATGCACCAAAACCTAGGAAGGACTTATGGACTCAGTTGACTGTCTACAAGGTCTTGACTATGGACTATATATTACATTACATAAGCCTTTCTTTACATTATTGGTTTTGTGTGAGGGTCTCCCAAGTCCATTACAACCTTAAAAAATAAGTTCCAATTCCATTGATTACTCTAATATTTTGCATGATTCCTCACATATGTCTTGTTATTCAACTTGACTAGACTATTGACTGTGTTTCGTACTTGGGAAGGGCCCATATAGGTGAGTACATTAGGATAAGACTCTTAATGCTCTTAAGAAATACATTCAACTAATAACTATATGTGTAGAAAAGACACATGTATGTGTATATTGGGCTTGAAATACTACATATCCACCTCTCTTGATGGCCTTTGTGCCCATTGATATGCCATTTACTGAATAAGATCATTCAAACATGAAGATATGCCTCATTTTCACTTTGATATGTTGAAGTCACTTTGAAGTTCCAAACCATGTAAACATCACTATCTAAACTTTAGTGGTTAAAAGTGAATATTAGAGCTATTAAGAAACATCCAAATCTCCAAATACACATCTCTCACAATGAAGGACTTGAATCAAGGTTTAAAACTCTTATTTTAGTGTTCTTACCCTCCTGTAGGTGTTGATGGAGTTGTAGACAGAATAGTGGATGGAATCATGGAAATGCATATGGTGTATGAACTTTAAATGAGTATTAGATCACCTTAACACCTTAAAATTGATACCTTTCAATATGGAAAACCTTAATCACCAAAAAACTCTCTTTCAATGTGGTTTCCCTCTTGAGAGTACCTCTAAGTGTGTATCTATGGTTGATTGTGTGTATATGTTGCATATGACTACCACGGTAAATTTTGTGCCATTTGAAGGATTAACTCACTATATTTTAGTTCAATATTATATCCAAAAACTTATAAACTTCCATCATACTTCTATGAGTGTTCTTAAGGCCATTACATGTCATGACTGTGAGTGAGCATGAGTTAGGAGCTGACTATATTTCCCACTAAACTGCAACCTCTATGATACTAACCTTGGAGATTTAAAATTTGCAATAATGATATTTACATGACCTTTGGAATGAGTTAAACATCATATTATGTTGGATTGAATCCATTGTAGAGAAAGAGAATTTTTGTAAATGGTGAAATTTGAATGCAAGTTCACTATCAACACCTTCCTATAAAATGAGTTGTTTAAGCTATCAAATTATTTCCAAACATGAGACATAACATGGGGAACATGAGATGATGTATTAAACATCATATAGAGGTAAAATTACCAAATTATCTGTAAGGAATGGTTCAAACAAGAGCAAAACCTATATAGGGTATGGGAACTAGTAAGCTAAAAAACATAGTCAACTTATTAGAGATGATTCATAAATAATAGGATACCATTATCTACACTCCAAGCATGAAATTGAATTTTACCAAGTGCATTACTACCCCCCAGAGTAATTTGAACTATAATTTCTCCAATAGGCCACACCAACCAAGAACCTATTGACTACATTCATGTGCATGGTGGAGTGATAGGAGATCAAAATTGTTTTTGAATATTTTTGGCACTTAAAAATAATTTCAAGCATTAAAATTATTTTTATGAAGTTTAAGGGCCATCCCAAAATATCCGCCCACTTTCCATTCTCTCTCATGGGTCGTACACCTTTTAAAACTCCTTGTTTTATAGTTGTTTTCTTTATTTTCAGTTATCACCTACAAGTTTTCAATAAGAAACTAACATATCTGATAGGGACTAACACATTGGACATTTTAAGAAGTTTGGGAACACTTTTATTTCTTGTAAAACTATACCAATTGCATTTAATGCTCATTTATGACCCCTAAAAGACACAAGATGACATAAGGATCTAACTAGACTATGACCAAAGCTAATATAACATTAAATCACATAAAATTAAACATTAAACACCATGATAAATTACATTAGACCCCTATATAAGTTTTTTACTATAGGGGGTTGATCCATTTTAACTTTTGGTCAAAATGGTCAACATTCTTGGCAATTTCCCAAGGATGGCATGTTTGTTATGCCAGGACCAATTTCCTAATCATGTCCATTGGAACATGGATTCATATGTACACCAAGTTTGACACACAAATTAACTTTTACAACACACCAAACATAAGGAAAGACACACAAAATAAGACAAACTCAAAAGAAACATAGATGTGTTCAATTAGAACACTTTTAGAACATAACACACTTGAAAGACAACACACACACCTATTCTAATATTTAAAAAACCTCACTCTTAAGGTGAAACATCTATTCATATGTCAATCGGTATCAAAAATATTTCCCCTTGCATCTTTGTCACTCCATGAAGTCATCCTATCATGAAGAGCATGCTCATCACCAATCACTTGCATATGTGTGTAGTCAATAAGCCTATCACCTTTGGACCTTCGTATGCTTACAATTGGACTATTATTAACATTCATGAATGATCTTTCTTTCTCCCTAAGAACATTTATTTGGGCTGAAACTGTGGTGACCTCTACCATATCCATTGGATGCTCTCCAAAAAAATGCAGATCTGAGTGTATGACAGTCCTCGCAACCTTGACCTTTCTTAGGATAGAATGTAGTTGTTGTTTTTGAGTATCAAGATCTTCTCCTTTACCATCCAACACCCTTTAAGTTGGTTCAACATCATATGGATCTTTTAATTGTCCTTGAAACATAACAAGATCTATCTTAGCTTCATTCTCCATGCTTATAACCTCTTGGACACTAGCATCATCAAATTGCTTCATGACAGTAGGTTCTTGATCAACAGAATGGCATTCACCTTAATATCTTAAAGTACCCTTGAAAAAATGATCATTAGTATCATTGGCAATCTCAACATTATATATGCCATTTCTTAGAGCAAAAGGAGACTTACCCAACTTGTCAAACTCTTTGTATATGGCATTGAGTTTTTTCCATAGTTCTTCTTGATTCACAACATGAGACTTTTATTCATACTTATTAAGACACTCAACATCATGTTTGTTGGAGGAATTTACCAAATCAAATGTATACTTATTGAGATGGGAAATAACATTACCAAGCTGATCAAACTCTTGACATATGACATCAAACTTTTGCCACAAGTCATTCTCATCCACCTCATGAGTGTCATTATCAAGGTAAGTTTCATCAATGGTAGGGATAAAAACATCATTCTTCCCACTATGGTGCTAAATTATATTCAATAATCTATGATCATCATACTCATGAATCATATACTTTCCTTCAATAGCGTGAGAATGTTTGGCACTTACCTCAACTCCTTCAAATGGCTCTTCATGTATGATATAAGTACCAAGGTCAGTTTACTCAAAGTATGCATAAGGATCATGCTCATATGAATCTAAACCATACTCATCCAATAATAAATCATAAATTAATTCAATTTTATAAGTTCCATCATCCAATTAGGCTCCTCCTTCTCATTGATCACACAATTCAAGTTAGATCTTGTTTCAATGTAAGGCTCAATGCAAAACCTTGTAAGAGGTTCAAATCTAATGGTCACTTTGGTCTTATACCTTGTCCTAAAGACCAATAAGGACTTATAAAATGAAATATACCCACAAATATTAGTTTTTAATTCTCTTGAAAGGTAGATTGCAAAGTGAGCTGGGAGGTCAATAATAACCATGTCTTGGAGGATAGGAAAGCTAAGACAATCATGCAAGAAGACCTTCAAATTTTTTATCAGCCTTATTGTCTTGGTAGGTGTACCATCTATTTGGATAACACCTTTACTATAAGATTCATATTTTAGGCCTAACTTATTAGCTACAACTTTGGGCATGACTAATGTAGAGGCTCTACTATCAACTATGCAATTTTGAACCAGTTTGTCACCCACTATGAGAGTGAGATAGAATGGTGGAGGCTTCTCAGCCCTAATAGATGGTTCAAAAATGGTATTAGATACATTTTAAAGGACAAAAATATAATTAATTTGACACTAAGGTGAAGAAATAGTATGAATAATGGACAATTACTTTTCTAATAGCTCTTTTTGGATGGGCTTATGAAGGACATCCCATAAAAAGATTGATGTTTTGGCACTTTTCAAGGAATCCATTATGTTTAGGGCACTAGTACTCACCTTTTATTGATTCCTTGGAGTCAAAGGCTTTATTGGATATTGATCAATAGAGATACCTTAAGCAAACCTTACCACATTTTGAATTGAAGGAGGTGTAGGGGTTTTTAGTATTATCACACTTGCAACCATGCTTTGTTGCCTTAGAGGATGATTGGATGAGCTTGTAAGCATGATATTATCACCTTTTAGAGCCTTCCCATTGGAACTTGTATTGTCTTCAATATAAGATCCCTGATTGTGTACAAAAGTGTCTTCCACCAAAAACATGGTGAAAATTTCTCCATGATGTTTCCAATCCTCATTTGCTTGCATCATGACCTCATCTTTGGCTAATAGGAGAGGAGTAACTCCTTGAGAAAAAATATCTTGATCTCCATATTCATTATCATAAGTTATTATCCTTGAACTAAGTTACTTTTCACTAGTACCATCTCTCTTGCATTGGTAGTGGAGTTAGGATTTTACACATTGAAAAGCCTATTGGAGTTAGGTTGCCATTGACCTCTTCCTCTTCCATATTGTTGGCCAAATTATTGTTGATAAGGATATGAATTTTGATAGGCACCTTATTGCATACTATCTTGTCTAAGTTGAGCTCTTATCATTTAAATTTTTTCATCTTTATCCATGACATTATGTTCCTTCTTAGGAGCAACCTTAGGCTTGGTGTTGGCATTAGGAATTTGGGCCACATCTGGAGTATTAGCAGAATTATGAGATAATAGAGACATATATAACTTAGGAGGCAACCTTCCATCTTAGATGAGACCATTTTAAGCTTTGATAGCAAGTTCATATGCTTCAATAAGAGTGGAACCACACATGGATTAAAGTATGATGGCGATTTTAGTACTAATGGCTTTCAAGTAGGTAGGGAACACAAAACTAGTAGGTGGCCTCATGGGAGGAGTCAATATTTACAAAGTCTTTTTAAACCTCTCATTGAAGTCATGAATTATTTATTTGGATTCCATTTTAATCACATTGATCTGATGTATGAGAGAGGCATGGTCATTTTCATTCTCAAACCTTGAAGTTAGCAACACTCCAAAGTCATCCCGTGATGTGATGCATCCACCTTCTAAATTCCTATACCAATCAAGGGCTTTCCCTCTAAGGGACATGGCAAGGAGTATAATGGAAATGTTCTCTTGAGTGACATTCTAGAAGCTATAAAAGTTAGTGATATTCCTGATATGTTCACTAGGTGTAACATGACTCTTACCATTAAATGTAAGCACACATTTTGTAGCATTAGCAAGAATGACATCATATGCTTGGAGATGAATTGGGTTCTCAGTATTGAAGGTAGGGAAGATTGAGGCCTCTCCATTTTTTCTTCAAGATATTCAATTTCTTCCACTTCTTCACTTCCTTGGCTATCCAAATCTTCTTGATCTTTAAAGGGAAGATTAGGATGATGGTATTGAACTTCAAGAGGAAGTTTAGGATGAATAGGTGGATTAATGGGGTTGAACACTCTACTAGATGATGACCTAGTGAGAACCATTAGCTTTAAATTGGCGTGATACTTATAATTTGATGACTCTAACAAGGTAAATCTATTTCAATGCCATTTTTTTGTCATAAAATTTATCTCATAATTCATGGTTCTCACTAGGTCATCATCTAGGATGAATAGGTGGATTAATGGGGTTGAACACTCTACTAGATGATGACCTAGTGAGAACCATGAATTATGAGATAAATTTTATAACAAAACAATGGACTTGAAATATATTTACCTTGTTAGAGTTATCAAAATCTAAGTAGCACACAAATTTATAGCTGATGTTGTCAAGACTAGAATTCACCTTGACAAGTTGTCTTGAAGATAATGGGACCCACTGAGCATGCCATAACTATTGTCACCAAATATTACACCCTAGAAGAGGTTGTTCAATCCTATTCAAAATTTAGGAAACATGGAAACACTTCCAAGTATGTGGGTATACCTATAGTGGAAGTGAGTCTCTAGGTTTGAGGGATAGCTCCATGAATGTATCTTGAGATGCTTATCACCTAAACTAGTGCTTGTTTGTGGGAAAAGAGTTAGGAATTTGACATGAAATGAAACTATCCTAAGGGGTGATACACCAAGATGTTTTCCACATGGCCATCATATTTATTTCACTAAATAACAAGGTATACAAACTAGCTTTATAGTCCTAAGGATTCCAATATGAGTGTTTCAATATAGAGGTGAGATGTATGAAGCAACACAAGGTAAATGAACCATTGGGTAGAATACACATTCTAATAATAATTAAACACTTGAAAATAGACTAACACATTTTAATACACTCTATATGGCCTATTAGAATGAGAGCTTCTTATATAAGACATGAAAGGACAAGGAAATGTAAGGATAAAATCACTGACCTTAACCATTCATCACTTTACACACTCAAACAAGATGTTCTTGAACTAAAAAATAGATAGTTTGAATTATTAAAAGGAAAAATATGACATCAAAATAGCAGAATTTCACCATACCATGTGTGGTATTAGATTACAATAGCCAAAATGGCTGTTACTTATAGAATTGGAGAGAGAAGAGGAAAGAATGAAATCTAAGGGTCACTAGAACACTTTTCATGCAGAGAGAAGGAGTTACACATGAATAATAAAGAGTGTTAGATAGACCATGCATGGTATGATAAGAGAAATGGACCTCAAAAGTATGAAACTCCATGAAATGTGGTGTAAGACTCCTTATGCTTGCTAAAAAAATTGCCTTCATCATTTGGCCCTTTTAAAACATCCCACAACTAACTAAGGAAAGATATTATGATTAAATTGAGAGGGAGGGGTTTTATACATGATTCACCATGCATTGGTTATATTCCTAATCATTTTTATTATTTATGAGGTGAGCCATCACTACCTGTAGTCCAAGAAACTCCTTTTTCACTTACCTCTCATACTTGGCCTCAAATTTGGCTTTAGTTTTACATTCAAATCCATACATAAGAGTTAATGACACATGTCAAGCCTTAACATAGCCTTATATTCTCCATGTACAACCTAATTAAACCCCTACTTGAAGTTCTCACCCTTCTCACTTTCTTGCTCACTTTGCCTATTTTGATCAGCTGAGATGAAGTTGATTACAAAAAAACTTGGGAGTTTTGATTAAGCATGGAATGATCATAGTGAGCTATATTAAGTCTTGATATTTCTCCCAAAGTTGGTGGAATATCTTGAAACCTCTTATAACCTATAAAACATCAAAAATAGTCAATAAATCCTTATTTCCCTCTTGTTCGTATAAGTAGGGAACACCTCAAGTAGATGGGAAGGATCTTTGGAGAGTAACCTAAAATATTCAATCACTTTCATGTCCATTTCATCTCATCTAGATAGTTCTCCATCCTTATTATACCAGTTGGGTCCTTATCCAAGGTTTTGTAGGGTTTTAGGCTCCTTTTGCTCTTAGAATTTGTTCATAAATATGTGATGTTGGAGTTGTAGACAAATTCAATAAAAACAATTTTCAATTCCTTATTTAACTTCCCTAAACTCCTCATACTCACATGCATAACCTTCAAGTAGATATGAGCATCCTAAATGGGCCTCTCAAGCTTTGATGTCATTATACATAGGCCTGAGTTGTCCTTGAGCCAAAATTGGATTTATTATGGACTTATCTTCATACAAATATCTCAAACACATCTTATATTCCTCTATGAACATGATCCATATTGTTATAATGTTCACCTAAGGTTAAAAGTGACTTTGACCCCCTACTTGGGATTTAGGCCTAATAGGTTTATCAGCATTCTTAAGGGTTTAGGATACCCTATTGAGTTTATAACCCCTATGCATGGTCATCTATGTTGGTCCACATATGTAGTATATTACCAAACCTCCATGAAGGTTTATAATAGTCTCTAGCCCTTTAAATCATCCCTTTTCTTCAAAATTTGCTAATTTACATGCTAGATAAGTACCCTCTATCTGAGACAAAATAAAAGGTACTTCCCTTATTTCCCCAGGAAAATTTAATATTAGAGGAGATTCTCCAAGTGATGGATACCTTCTGCACAAATTTTTGGCCCTTGATCATATCATTATACCCTTCAAATGCACTAAAACCTAGAAAGGACTTATGGACTCAGTTGATTGTCTGCATGGTCTTGATTGTGGATTGTATATTACATTGCATAAGCCTTTCTATAAATTATTTGTGTTATATAAAGGTCTCCCAAGGCCATTAAAAAATTAAAAAAAATTGTTATAATTCCACACATTACTCCAATATTTTTCATCTTTCCTCACATATGCCTTGTTATTCAGCTTAACTAGACTGTTGAATGTGTTGCCTTCTTAGGAAGGGGGCCTATAGTTGGTCCTGCATGGTTTAATCTAGAATGAAATGATTATATGCCTCCTTATAATTATTTATGGTCATTATATATCCATTTTAACTCATCCATATCATGTCTCACTATGCTCAACCATAGAATATATCTTTTTAGCTCATTTTTATGTCACATTCATCTATAGTTGACTATGTTGTAGCAACATGGGGTCCTATAGGTGTTAATTTCCCTTATAAACTATTTCATATACACTTCTACTCATATAATATCTTAGGGATTCATCTTATATCAACAAATGTTGGTGTTTCCATTCTTAATCTCCTACCATGAATCTATGGGAATTTGTAGTCAGTTGTAAGTGGGTAGTTTCAAAGGAAAGGACAAATGTAGGTGTAGATAAGGCCTGAAATAATGCATATCCACCTCTCTTGATGGCCTTTTTTCCCATTGGTATTCCTTTCACTAAATAATATCATTAAAACATGAATATATGCCTCATTTTCACTATTAGATTTTAAAGTCACTTTGCAGTTCCAAACCTTGTAAACATCACTGCCTAAACTTTAGTGGTCAAAAGTGCATATTAGAGCTCTTAAAAAACTACTTTACATTAATCAGCCACCCTCCAACTTTTGTATATCTCTTCCCCTATGTGGGGAATATGAGTTGAGTACATTTTTATGCATCAAGACTCTTGGTAACCTTGTCATATGATATTAACAAAATGGCTCAGGCCTCTATTTTTCATGTTTTAGGGCTTTGATCCCTGAATTCATAGTCATCACTTTTGAAGGCAATCTTCAACCTTACCTACCAATATAGCATTAAAAATTTGTCTAACATGATCTCCAAAACACACTAGGACTTCAATAATGGTTTCATATTGTTCAATCTCCTCCATTAAGAGTTCTTAGCTCTCTATGGTGCCACCTGTAGGTGGAATTTTGCAAGTATAAGGTAGTAGATGTGAGTTTGGGCATTGAGCATGGGATATAAGCCTTAAATTAATTGTATACCTTGTAAAAATATCCAAATACATCTTTCTCACCATGAATGACATAAATAAATTTTTAAAATTCCCATTTTAGTGTTCTTACCCTCTTATAGGCATTGATGGAGTTACAGATAGAACAGTGGATGGTGGAAACATGGCAATGCACATAGTGTATGAACTAGAAATGAGGATTAGATCACCTTAACACATTAAAATGGATACCTTTCAATATTTAAAACCTTAATCACCTAAAAAAATCTCTTTCAACATGGTTTCCCTCTTGAGAGGACCTGTAGGTGTGTATTTATGGTTGATTGTGTGTATATATGACTACCATTGTAATTTATGTGTCATTTAAAGTCCTATATCACAATATATTGTTTAAATAGGATATCTAATTACTTATAAACTTCCATAATACTTCCATGAATTTTATCTAGCCCTTTACATGTCATGATTATGAGTGAGCATGAGTTTGGAGCTAACTATGTTTCCCACTAAACTGCAACCTCTATGATACTAACCTTGGAGATTGAAACTTTGATATAAGTATATTTACATGAAATTTGTAATGAGTGAAACATCATGTTATTTTGTATTGAATCCATTTCATAAATATACTTTCTACAAATGGTGAAATTTGAATGCAAGTTCACTATCAACACCTTCCTATAAAATGAGTTGTTTGAGCCATAAAATTATTTCCAAACATGAGACAAAGTATGGAGAACATGAGAGGAGGTATTCAAAATCATCTAGAGGTAAAATTACCAACTGAATTGTATGGAATGGCTCAAACAATAGAAAAACCTATAGGGTATGGGAAAGAGTAAGAAAAAAACATAGTCAACTTGTTAGAGATGGTTCATAAATACTAAGACACTATTATCTACACTCCAAGGATGAAATTGAAGATGATCAAGTTTAATATCACCCCCAAAAGGCATTTGATCTGTAAGTTCTCTAATTGGGCATACCAACCAAGGACCTGTTGACTAGTTTCATGTGCATGGTGGAGTGATAGGAGAGCAAAATGGTTTTTGACTATTTATGGAACTTCCAAAGCATGTCAAACATGGAAATGATTCTAATAAAGTTGAATATCCATCCCAAAAAATCCTCCCATATTCCATTCTCTCTCATGGGCCATACACCTTATGAAACTCCTGATTTTGTAGTTTTTTTCTTGATTTTCAATTATCACCTGAAATGTTTTAGTAATAAACTGGTATATCTGATAAGGACTAACACATTATATGTTGTAATAATTTTGGGAACATCTATCTTGCCTATAAAACCATAACACTTGCATTTAATGCTCATTTATAACCCCTAAAAGACATAAGATGACATAAGGATCTAAATAGACTATGACCAAGGTTAATATAACATTAAATCACATAAAATGAAAAATGAAACACCCTAATAAATTACATTAGACACCTATATAATTTTTTGACTATAGGGGGTTGACGCGTTTTAACTTGTGATCAAAATGGTCAATAGGTACAATGTACATTCTCAGAAGCAAATTCTCCCCTTGAAAAGAACCCCCTTAAAATGAGTTTAAGGATGGAGAAGCAACTCAAAATAGGAAAGGTTTCGTAGGAATTAGATTCATTAAAAAACAAATATAAAATCCCATATAAAAATAAAAGGAAGCCTCTCACTCCTCTCCTATGTGCATAAAGTCATCAAGATAAATGGCAAATGTGGGAACATCCAAGAAAACCAAAAAACCATTTCAAAAATAAATCATCAGAAGGAAGACAGAGATGGAGGTAGAAGATGGGACCTATAAAATTTTACAAGGGATAAGCAGTAAAAATCAAACAAAGAGAGTAAAATTAATATTATAATTTGGAATATAAGAGGAATGAACAATAAAAACAAGCATAGTATGAATAGAGATATGAGGAGAAACATTAGACCTAGTATCATGGCTATTCAAGACACCAATATAGATGAACTAGTGGAAAGCAAAATTAATAGTTGGAAAGATGTGAAAGTGCCTTATGTTGATTCAATAGGAGCTTAAGTGGGTATACACACTTCTAGAATAATAGAGAGGTTAAAGGAGAAATCCTAAAAAAAAAATCATCATTTAGCCATTTTGTTTTAGAATAGGAAATATAATTATATGTGGATCTTATCCAACATATATGATTTGAATACTCACTATGGCCATAGAAAACTTTAGGAATAGCTTCCCTACTTCAAAAATGATTGTAACAATTTCTCATGGTTAATTGTTAAATATTTCAACAAACTTTTGAGTTCATTGGAAAAGAAAGGAGGCATTCAAACCTTTTCAAACAACATGGAGGACATGGAAAATTTCATCAACTGTAATAACTTCATGGATTTAGAACTTAGAGGAACTATGTTCACTTGGTCAGATAGAAGGATGGGGGAGAACATAATTCTAGTGAGATTAGACATAATTCTAATATTAGTTAATTGGTTACTGCATCATGATTTTTGTCTTTTAGCTTTGCCAAGGATCAGTTCTAATCATAATCCTCTTATTTTGAACATGGATGAGATGGTAAATAAGGAAAGAACTCCCTTTAAGTTTGATCATATGTGGTTCAAGCATCATGATTTAACTAAAAAAGTCAAGGAGTGGTGGAGAGTAGATGTCAATGGCACCACTATATTCAAATTAATTTATAAATAGAAAGTTGTAAAAAGAAGTGTTAGGATTTGGAACAAAAAATATTTTAGAAATATTTTATTACAAAAGTATATGGTGCAAGATAAGTTGTCAAGATTAAATGAAATGATAAATATAAATGGTTTGACTGAGGATCTCTATAACAAGGAAAAGGCACTTTTATGTGAATACCATACTATTGTTGATAGATAAGAATCTTTCTAGCATATGAAGTCTAGGGAGACCTAGCTCAAAGAAGGTTATAATAACTAGAAAAATTATATTACCTCGTGATATAAGTCATAAAAAAATATCTAATATTTCCTTATATAATGGGGAGGTAAGCTATGACTCTATTATTATAAAGGAAGAATTTGTCAAGTTCTACAAGGAGTTGTTTGTCATTGATATTGAATTAAATAATCCTTTAGTTGATAAGATAATTGAAAACATCTTGAGTCTCATTACTAATTAGGATAACTCTGGTTTGCTATGACCTATTACTTTTGATTAATTCATATCTATTATTTTCCTTCTAAACAAGGACAAGGCATCAAGACCTAATTGTTTTCCATCTGCTTTCTTTCAGCAATTCTGAGAAATTGTTAAGATGGATCTAGTTGTTACAGTGGATGAATTTTTTTTATTCCAATAAGTTATTCAAAAAATTGAATAATATTTTTCTTTTGCTAATTCCTAAGAATTAAGGAGCAACAAACTTCAAATACTTTTATCCTATTAGTTTGTGCAACACAATTTATAAAATATTCACAAAAAGTCTTTCTTGCAAGTTACAGCCTTTAATGGAAAAAAATATTTCTATCAACCAAGGGGAATTTATGATAGGGAGACAAATTCAAGATGGTATTTTGGTGTTCCACTCAACCATTCACTTGATGGATAAAATCAAATAAGTTGGCATGATTATAAAACTTGATATGAGTAAGGCATATGATAGGGTAGATTGGTCTTTTCTAGGTAAAGTTTTGAGCAAACTTGGTTTCCATCATCATATCAAAAAATTAATTAATTCATACATATACTAAGCTATGTTTCCATTTTAGCTAATGGAGTTCCTGAAGGTTTATTTAGAATCAAGAAGGGCATAAGGCAAGGAGATCCTCTATCCCCATTTATTTTTATTATCAAGGTCGAGTCTCTCAGTAGAATTATTTTTTATGCCATTAGACATGAGAGACTTAGAGGCTTTAGACCAGCTAATGGTGTTGATCCATCATCTCACCAATAATTTTTGGATGATATAACAATTCGTTTTGAAGCCTCAGTCAGAGAAGCTAGAGAACTTAAGGATATCATCTCTAGGTATGAGGAGGCATCGAAACAAAAAGTGAATTTTGATAAAAGTGTTGTATACTTCCTTAATACCCCCATCTTGAGACAAAATAATAAATCTCACATTCTTTAATTTCAAATAAAATATTTTCCTATTAAGTATCTAGGAATGCCTCTTTTCTATGGTTCGATGTCTCAAGAACTTTGGCACCCATTGGTAGATAGATTTTAGAAAAAACTAGTTGGCTAGAAAGGAACTATTCTCTCCCAAGCTAGTAAACTCACTCTCATCAAAAGTGTCCTTCAAATCTTAATCGTATGTATTATGTATGTTTTTAAAATGCCTAAATTAGTTGTTGAAAAATAGAGAAAACCCCAAAGAGGTTTTTATAGATGGGATCTGAGGATAAGAATAAATTCTCGCTAGTTGTTTGGGAAAAGGTTTGCATCCCCAAAGGACTAGGATTAAGAAGGTTGAAAATGATGAATTCCACTTTGGTGGAAAAATAAGGATGGAAATTGACAAGGAGATCAATCAATGGACTGTTATTTTGAAATCAAAATACCTCAATTCAAGGGAGGTTAGATTTATTTTTGAGGAATAATAAATTAGACGTCATATTTTTGGAATTATCTAGTTAATTACAAAGAGTTGATCCTTAAAGGGTATAAATGAAAGATAGGAAAGGGTAATAAGGTGAGATTTTGAGAAGATAAATGGTTATTAAATAGTTTGTTTAAGGATTTAGAACCATGGCATCTTATTGGCAAGTATATTCAAGAATCTTATGGTATCTTGATGGCGGATTACATCATAGTGATTGAAGGGAAAATAAAATGTAAATAGCTCAGGGATAAGAATCGTGGTGAGGATATCAATATCATTATTAAGGAAATAAACACTCTTATAAGAGGAAACAGTGTTCCTAACTTGGATAAAGATGATTAATTATAGTGGACTAATTCTTTTGATGGGAATTATAGCATTAGATCATGTTATAACAAGTTGATTAACTCCATTCAAGAAGGTAGGCCTTGGGCTAAGTCATGGGATTAAAAAAAATCTCAAAAGTCAACATATTCTATTGGTTATCTATTCATAATAGAATTATCACAATGTATAATGTTCAAAAAAGAGGTTTGATTTTATTCAATAGATGTCCTTTATGTAAAAATGATAATGAAATAGTGATTCACCTTATGATGGAGTGTTCCTTCTCCTTCAAAGTATGGGGTTACATTTTAGAGAGATTTCAAATTTCTTGGTCACAACCAAGCTCCTTAACAAATTTGTGGTTATCCTAGATAGCACCATTTAAGAATAAGGACTTATGAAGGTTATGGAATTTATCCTTACCTCACTTCCTTTGGGGCATATGGAAAGAAAGGAATGATATAAATTTTATAAATTTTAGGAACTCTAGCATAGGAGTTTATAATAGAATACTAAACTTAATCATTGAAAACTTCAAGAGTAATATCACTAGTAAATTAAAGGAGTATTATAATGAGTAAGCAATCATTAGTAGGAAGTGGCACTTGAACTTGGAAGAAAGACAACATGTAGATCTAAGGACTAAGCTCAAAATAAATTTCAAATGGTATGCCCCTTCTCCAGGGTGGGTCAAATTAAATTTTGATGGAGCATCCAAAAGAAAGCTAGGCATCTCAAGAGGAGGAAGTGTCCTTAGAAATGATAAGGGGGACTTCATATTTGTCTATGTTGATAATATGGGAATTCAATCCAATTATTGAGTTGAATCATTGGTAGCATTGTGTGGCTTATAACTAGTAAAAGATATAGGAGTGCAATATTTGCTTAGAGAAGGAGATTCTCTAATTATCATTAAGTGCCTTTCCAAAAAGAGTGCATCAAGTTGGACAATCAATGACATGGTATAACAAGCCATATAAATCATAGACTCCCTTCAGAATGTGTATATTCAACACATTTATATATAAGGGAGTCAATTGCATTTGATTTTAATAAAAATAAGCAATCAATTGCATTTGATTTTAATAAAAATAAGCAGTCAATTCCATTTGATGTTTAATCAAAATAAGCAAGTCAATTTAATTTGACTTTAATCAATATAATTCAAATTCCATAATAAAATCAATGAATAAATCTAGTAAATCCATTAGTTAGCATGTTACCTATATATCCATATCCATAAACATTCAATTAACAAATTAGATGTTACCATTTAACATTAAATGCACTAATCATCTCTATTTTTGGTGTCGATAAAAATGGGATGTGACATCAAAGCAATTAGATACCCATAGTAATATTTTGATAACTTTATTTGTCAATGAAATCAAAAAATGACATAAACCACATGCTACATATCCAATGTAAACATTATGTGTGACAATCAAATGAAATAAATTGATTAATGTCTAGAGTCAATGAAGCATAAATAATATTCACACCTTTTGCCTTAAAACATACATGCATAATGTCTTACATACATGAGCAAGATACAAAACATGAAGGAAAAGAAATTGAGCCTCACAATAGTAGTTTGGGCACTTGACCAAATGAGTGGATAATGAGTAAAGGACTAGAGGTATTATTAGTGTATGAGATAATTAAGAATTTGTATAATACCTTACCTTTACTAAATATGTAGAGCATAGTATCTTAGGATTGGATCAATATGAAATTCATAATCAAGTGGAGGTCATTTTATTATAAGGTGATGTCTATTGGATTGAAAAATGCTCTAATAATTTTATCCAGAGCTATTGTCACTGATTTTAAGGATTTCATTCATTATTTTTCTAAAATTTACTTGGAGATCCTATTGTTTGTCCTACATGTTTTGGGAGAGCAAGTGATGTCTAAGGAAAAATAATTCATGGCCCCACTTACTCAACTCACAAAGAATTGGGTTTCCACACCAAGTCAACAACAACTTTGAACTCAAGGTCAATAGTTGTAAGCTAAATATGAAGTTATCTTTAAGTTACTTGAAAAAAATGAATAAGTTGTTGATACTATCATACACAAGGCTATGCAACTATATCACAACATGTTTGACTATAATAATCAGATTCTATATGCATATAATGAAATAACTCTAGACCTATCCAAAAATGATAGCTCCAAATCAATCATATAGATTCAAACATTCACATCGGATGCCATAGATGGTGCACTAAAATAATATCTGACACTTAGAAATAATCTGATGGCAAGGATCTGCACACATTGTAGCTAGAGATGTTATGTAGTACATTTACAAGCATGCAAACATAGAGGTATGTGGAATGATTGGAGCTAGTAAGCTAATAAATTCAATACAAGGTGGCTCAGCATAAACCAATCATCATAAATTCTAATGACAAAGTTATCTAAACAATCATGCATTATTTATTTTGGTATGAGATGTATTGGAAAAGTGGAGAAAATATAAGTAATACTTAACAAAACTGGACAACTCAGTCTAATAAATTATGGATGAACCTCAACTCATTCCACCTGGATAACTATCACAAGTCTTGGAAGTGAGAAATCATCTCTTGCAACACAAAAATATCCTCATTCACAAACACCTTGACTAGCATCATATTTTGTGCCATCATCATCTTCAACAATTGTCTTAGTAGTTTCACAATCATCACAAGTTGATCCATCTTCACCTTCATATTCTATGCCTCCACCATCATAGTAAGCTACTATGTAGATAAAATTTTGTTTATTTTTTTTAAGATGGTTGATTTTGGGTAAGAAAGAAGCTTTGTAAGAAATACAAGAAGGTTGAAAACCCAAAAAGGGAAACCTTCTAGTTACTCTAATCTAGTGAAAACTACAAAGGGTATTATATTGGTACATTGCTTAGTTGAAAACCTGAAAGGGAGAATAAGTATTAAAAAATAGGTTAAAAGTGGTAAACAACACTTGAAGTGATAACCACGATCAATACTTCTTCCCAACCCTACAACTCAGCATAGGTAACTCCACCAATTCTAGTTTTTGATACACTCATTGCGACTATGTCTCGGGATGAGATGAATGTTTAAGTCTAGGAAGGTGTTGGTAGTAAATTATGAAGTCTAAACTCATATAAATATTGTATAAATGAGAATTTTGTGATCAAATATATTTTTTATGAAGTTGAGCTTTATTTGAATATCGAATGTACATAGAATATGAAAAGTTTCCTTCAGTGCTAGAACTAAATGATCATTAAGAGAAGAAACAAAGCCTCATTTTAGATCTATAAATACATTTTATTGTAAAGAAAAAGTAGTTCTGATTTGTGTTTGAGAAAAATAATGATATAGAGATATTTTTATGGTTTCCTTTAAATTTTTGTGAGATATTTTGTATGCATAAGTTTCCCTATTATGTTTGAATCTATGTGTCTATATTGATGAAGATGTTTGATATAAATAAGTATATTGATTCTAATCAAATTTATCCTAACTAAGAATGAATTACAATTATCTCAATGTCATACCTATTGATAAACCATCTTCAATTATTATGAACCTGTAACCACCTTCGCACAAATACAAACACTAGCATGTTATGATAAGGAAATTTCAGGAACCTTTGCTCACAATGTGTAATGTGAATATGGTAAGCACTTGTATTAAGGAAAAATATTTTACTCACACTATTACTATAGACCAATAAAATAATCAAGGTATTCCACCTTTATATATGCCTCCAAAAATCCCAATCTAAGTAGTGTGGGAGGACATATCTAAATCCTATGAAGGAGAAGATCCTGATGAATGAACCTACTTAGTTATTACAATCCATAAAAATTAAAGATGTTAGTCAAGGAGATATTGTAACTAATGAATCCCATATGTATGTATAAATTGAGTGAATATTTTGATAGGATGGAGTAGTCATGGCCCTAACATACCTTCTATAACTAGTAAGTGCTTTTTGAAACAAAAATATTTTTTAAACTATGACAAATGTATTGTTGTAGTCATATAAAATGTCCAAATTGGTAGTTTGAGTGTGGCTTGTGAAACCTTATCCATAACTCCTTTTTCCATGCTCTTGTGACCCTTCTAGACACCTTTTCGCTTATTATCGATCATCTAAAATGTTTTGAATGGTCATCAAACCTCAGCCAGGCTACTTTTCCTAGGCCAATCCTATTCCTCCAGGTCCTGAGCCTATAGAATAGGATTGCCATACCTAGACTATAGCACCAAACCCTAAGGTGTCATGCTTTTGGTACTCCTATCCATTTACATTTTGAGCCCAAATAGTTATTTTCATCTAATTCCTATCCTTCATTATGTTGGCCTAGCATGAATACATCTAACCCATGACCAATAGTTCCCTATAAAATCCTATACAAAGCTCATTTACAAAGGAGGTGGCAAATCTTACAAAGCAAGCAAGAATACAAACAAAGAACTAAGGAAAACTTCTCTATTCTCTACATACAGTCACCCAACACAGTTGTAAACATACTCAAACCCTCATACTAGTCCCTAGCCACCTCAAGCACTCTCAATTTGGCATTTTTACATATGCATCACACTATTTCACAAAGCACATTAGGTGAGAGAACTACATATGTCTTGATCCCTCTTGGGAGTATTGGTATGTAGGTAGCATGCCCACATGAGGGGTATGGATCACATGTTCAGTGAATCTTACACACTAACCTTCCCCTTTTCTTAAGTGATTCAAAGAGTGTTTTATCAAATATGATGGAGGGTTAGGGTTTGAATATTAAAATAGCTTTACAGTGAGTTCCATCATGAATTAGCACTCAATATTTCATAGGCAGGCTCACACAGGAACAACACAAAAACCTAAAAAGTTCTAGGTCTCTATGACCAATTTGGACAATAGTAATAGGAGTGGACTATAGTGCTAGACTCTGAAGTGTCCTATTTTTGGTGCTTCTATCCTTTCATCGAATGAAAGCTATATTTAGATTCATGACACTATCCCAGTCTTGCATAGCCAGTTGTAACCTCTGTCTCAACGATCCCAATCCAATTTCAAGCTAAGTTATATTTCTCCTCATTAATTGCTATTTTTAGAAATGTAAAAAAGATAGATAAATTATATAAATCAATACTGTAATTATTAAAATATTATTTAATTATTTATTTATTTAGATCCTCAATTAAAATAATAATAAAACTCCATTATTCCCAAAAAATTTAAATCATTTGGTGAACCTGACTTACTTCATTTGTGCACAAAAACCCTAAAAACCTTAAGAAAAATTCCTTGCTGATTTTTCCAGTATTTTTTTTGTTTTTCCTACATATATAAATCAGAATTTCACATTTATATTTTAAAATTCATTATAGTAATTTTAAAAATATATCTTTTAAACCCTAGTTGAATTTACTAGGCCCCTCTACTTCTTGAGGTATCACTTTACATGTTTGTCAGCTTCATATCCTTTTTATGCATATTCCAGTTCGCTATTTTTTAAATCCTAGATTACATTTATTTAATCTTCTCTTTCATTTTTCAATTTGTTTTTCTTAAGCCACCTAAGTTCCTTGCATCTCTTCCTTTGAGACAAAGCGTAAGACTTAGTGCAACCCTCCTGAATTCACCTGAATTCCTTCAACTCATCCATATACCATGGATAAACAACTAGCACTATAGACTCTACACATCCAGATTAAACTAATTTCTATGAGGATAATTTTTAGAATGAGTAATATGAGAATAATAATGATGATACACACACCGACATTCATGACCCACCACATCAGGCTCTTGATCCACTTCCACCTATTGTTGATAATGATATGATTAACAAAGATTTGATTCTACAGATTTTTAGAGAGAGACTTAGGAAATAGCCTTGAGATCATGCTCTTATTTTACAATCTATCATGGAAATTAAAAAGGCTAATCAAGTTGAGTCTTTCATTCCTTTAGAACAACCAATTACAAATGACACTACGGGGGTAACTATGTCTCAACAACCTCTTATAGCAACTCAACCTTCCTATGAGGCACATCCAGTTACGGCTAGAACATCTTTGTCTCCCAATGTGGCTGCCCTTGTGCAAGAGATAAAATCTCTTCAATCCAATGTGTTACATCTTGAGCAAGGTGTCTATAGACCAACATAGGCCTTAAACTATTTTGCTCTACTTCATACACTATTGACACATCATATTGCTTCTAAACCCTTACCGCCAGGTTTTGTTCAACCCAAGCCCACTCTATATGATGGCAAGGGAAATCTAGAGACACACTTGAGAGATTTTCATGTAGCATGCTTGAACTATGCACCAAATGATTGGTTACTAATCAAGCTATTTCCATGGAGTTTAAAGAATTATGCTCTACAATGGTTCTATAGTCTACCAAATCAGTCAATCAACACATTCAATCCTTTAGCTGACATTTTCATAGTTCATTTTAGCATTAACATAGCTGACAAGGTTTCTTATGCCAAAGTTGCACAATAGAAACAAAGGTCAAATGAGCATCTCACAAATTATGTTCTTCGATATAAGATTATCTTAGCTAAAATGACTAGCCCCATGGTTGATCAAGAATTACAATATCTCTTCAAACAAAGTCTTCTACCATCTTTGCATGAGTCAATAATGTTCAAAAATTTGTCTTCCTTCATTGAGTTGTGTCATACACTAAAAGAAAGGGAGGTCAAATTAATTTCAATGGAAAAACTCAAGTACACAAGCATATCAAAAACAACAAACAAGAGCAACAGTAAAGTCCCATACAAAGTAAAGGTTAATGATATAAAAAGTCAAAATCAACCTATAGTTAATGTAGCTTTAAATCCCCCTTATCAAGTGGTTTTATTAGCACCTCCTCAGTGAGCCATTACCAATCTACCAGTATCTCTATCCAGAGTCTTACAGTAGCTATTGGAATGCAATGTCATATCTCTCCCTCCTATATGGGAAGTTGATAAACAAAGCCTCTTCCATGTGGATATGATTAGAATGCATTCTATGAATTTCATAGGGCACCACGTGACACAATAAGCAGATGCATCAGTTTATAATATAAGATACAAGACTTGATAGATGGCAAACATAAGACAAGGCTCTAAAAATTTTCTCATATCCATTCCCAAAGTATCCTAAATAAGAGACAAGTGATACATCAGGTGTTTACCATGCATATCATGCACACCCTCCACTAGCTACATACCAATCACCTTCAGTTGAGTCACATCCTTTGAACAACATGATTGGTATGTATAATTATAGAGTTTCAACTAGACCTTTAATCTCCTCATATCAAAAGATAGTTGAGGATGATTCAGATTACCATGCACTCTTTATCAGAGCCTACATTGTTCATCATCCCATTTATAATGTTCTCATTGACAATGGATCTAGCGTGAATATGTGCACTATGACATTACTTCAGCATTTAAGATATTCTAAGTAGTATATTACCCTGATGGATATAGTTATCAGTGGATTTAGTGGGCACATACAAAGTTAATTGCGTGAGATTGTACTTCCTCTACAGGTTAGACCAACACATGTGGCCACCTCATTTACTATTATTCCTAGTGCAAGAGTCTTCGACATGTTGCTTAGTCAACCATGGATCTAGAAACTTTGAGCAGTACCTTCTACAGTTAACAGATGCATGAAATTAATTCACACTAATCAAGTTGTTACAGTTGGTGGAGTTTCATATGAGTTACCACTCCCCACTTTAGATCCATCTCTTACTCTATAGTCACCAATTCCAAATCCTCCACCAGTTACAGTTCTTTCTCCAGTCGAGATTTAGACATAACCAAGGCCTTCTTCGCCAGCACAGAGAGTTCATACACTTCCACAGAGACCTCTCTTAGAGTGAACACTACATCAATGACAATTTCAGGACTCTAGACAATTTTTATCTATAGTATTCACACCTAAGGTAGTATCATTGAGATCTCATGCTTTTACACATAAAGCACACTTTTAGAGAGTTTTTTCTACTACCAGATAGGTCCTTAAGAACCCCACAGTTGCATCTACTTCTCAAAGTTATAGGGGGACCCCACAATCAGTTCCACTACAAATATTTTAGAGCACTTATAGTATACATATATTTTAGATTCTTAGTCTTAACCCTTCTATCGTGCTTCACAATCATGCATGACCCCTCTCCTAATTATAGGACACCATGATAGGGAGTCTCTCATGACACTCATCGGTTAGTATCATTTCTTCTTAGTCTTTCTTGTACATAGCTTCTTTTCAATTTATTGTACATACTTTAGTTATGATTACTTATACATACCTTATTTTCAAAATATAAAAACATTCAAATAATTTAAAATACAAAAACATTCAAATAACTTAAAACACCAAAAACATTTCAACTGTATGTATTATCCATGCTTTACATTTCTACTACCATGCTAGACTTACATTTTGTTGTTATATGCTATTGTTTGTCAATTTATCTACATTACCATGCTTCACTTGATCTTCTTTGAGTGTGTGCAGTGACACCCAGATCATTGATTGTTTCACTCTACCCATTGAATGGGCATCCTACTACATTTGAGACATACATCGACATATCTACCCACCAGGGGCATCTTCTACATGACTACACCATCCAACTTATGTCATTTCTATACCACACACTCTAGTTATCATGATGATGTACATTACTTCCTAAGTTACACAGATTATTATATCGACATTCACTAGTATATAGCCCTTGTATATTTCTTAACATATACCTAGTCTTGTACTACATGTTTTGCATGCTTTCACTTCTTGCTTTGATTAGTTAGATGCAATAGTATTTCTTGCTTTTACATGCTTTTTTTTTTGATTTAAGTAGATAGATATGATTTCATTTTCTTAGTTCCTATTTTGTCTTCTTGTGTGTGCCTCAAGATATTTACCAATGTGCTTTGCTTGTACTCTTGTATGTGCTTGTGGACCTCGTACCAACCTTGCTTGTTTTCAATTATATGTGTATGTGGCATTTGAACATGCCTTGTATGCTTGCTTTCCCAATTTGAGTGACATGTGCCCATGTCCCTTGTTTACTTATCCCCTTGACCTCTTTTGTGTGCTTCTTGCTTCTTGCCTTGTGTGCTTGTTACTTTTTTGCTTCTCAATTATTTGCAATGCCATGATCTACATCATGCATTATCTTGCTTTCTTGGATGCCATGATGGACATCATGTTTCATCCCTCTTTGACAACTAAAAACTAACTAGATTTCTAGTTTTAGTTCACTATACTACACATGTTATTATATTATTACATCTATCTAGGTATACCCCTATTGATATAACGATATCCAATACAAACTATGCTATATCTTGAGACATCTTTTCGATTATCATTGTTATATCATGTATTTCACAGCATAACACACTTGCAGGGCTCTTTTTTCTAAGGCAAGTCATTGCAGGGTCTTTATTCCTACCCTTAGAAGAGGGGGACAAATAGAGGTTTTGTCACAGAGATCAGAGCCTTCAACAGGTCAAAAATCAATTTTTAGAACACTCAGAATAGAATTTAGAATTAAAACTAGGTAGAGAAGACCAAAAGGACACTGATGAATACATAATAGTGATTAGAAATAGTAAAGGATAAGAGTGTCATACTTGGACTATAGTGTCAGACAGCAAAGTGTCCTATTTTTTGTGCTCTTGTCCAAGCATTAGAAAATCCATTTTTTTTAGAAATAGATAGAAAGGTAAGGCCAGTTATAGTTTTGTCAACTACTATATAGTTTAGCTTGGGTAGTTTCAGTATAATTTTTCTCAGAGTATCCAGATATAAGAGGCATCATGCATGGCATGATGGCTCTCACTACTAGTTTTAGATTAGATAGTTGGTACAACTTCTAGATCATAATCATGTTACAAACACCAGTGATTGGGGGTAATGTACATAGCACATTTGCCTTATTTTTTTTCTAGTTTAGTATATTACCTAGGTATTCTCAGTAGTTATGTGTCTTATTCCATTTGTAGGTGGTTGGAATCATTTTGGAGTGGCTTTCATATAAGCTTAGTTTTTAGTTTTAAAATGGCCTTCATACAAGCCTAATCTCCACCTTTTAGAGTGGCCAAGATTGGCCTAGTTCTCAGTACACATTCAGCTATCCACACCACATTGTCAGATTACAAAGCATTCATGGGCTTCAAGAGCCATCTCATATGACATACATTTCATACTGGTATCAATTCATAGCTTCACTTAGTGGGCAATGATGGAGCCAAAGGACTAGCTAGCATTTGTATTCTTGAGCCACCTACTCAGGGGAATTGGACACAGTCCAAACATCGATTAACACATGCATGATCACATAGCTTCACTTAGCGGGCAACAATGGATCCAAAGGGCTAGCCTTTGTATTTTTGAGCCACTTTCAAAGAATTGAGCCCTCATCTTTGTTCATGATATTAATTTTGGTACAACACATACCCAGCATCACACATCTTCATGGGTTTCACTCTTGTAGGTAAGTTTAGGTACGCTTTCTATTTTTTCTTTATCCTAGTATTTTATTTTGTTGCATCACTAGAATAATGTGGGGGGGGGGGGGAATGTAGTCATATAAAATTTCCCAATTTGTAGTTTGAGTGTGGCTTGTGACACCCTATCCATAGCTCTTTTTTGCATGCTCTTGTGACCCTTCTAGAAACCTTTTTGCTCATTATTGATCATCCAAAACCTTTTGAATGATCATTCCACCTTAGCCAGGCTATTTTTCCTAGGACAATCCTACTCCCCCAAATCCTGAGCCTATAGGACAAGAGTGCCATACTTGGACTATAGTGTCGGACCTTAGGGTGTCACATTTCCAGCACTCCTATCCATTTGCATTTTGAGCCCAAATGATCATTCTCATCCAATTCCTATCCTTCATTATGTCAGCCTAGCGTGAATACATATAAACCATGACCAATAGTTCTCTATAAAATCCTATCCAAAGCTCATTTACAAAGTAAATGGCAAATCTTATAAATCAAGTAAGAATACAAACAAAGCACAAGGCAAACTTCCTTATTATTTACATACAGTCACCCAACACAGCTGCAAACATACTGAAATGCTCATACTAGTCCCTAACCACCTCAAGCACTCTCAATTTGGAATTTTTGCATCTGCATCACACTATTTCACAAAGCAAATTAGGTGGGAGAGCTACATATGGCTTGATCCCTCTTTAGAGTATTGATATGTAGGCAGCATACCCACATGAGGGGTGTGGATCACACATTCAGTGCATCTTACACACTAACCCCCCCCTTAAGTGATTCAAAGATTGTTTTATCAAGCATGATGGAGGGTTAGGGTTTGAAGATTTAAAAAAAAAATCTATAGCATTTTCCATCACAAATCATCACTCAAGATTTCATAGGCAAGCTCACACAAGAACAACATAAAAACCCATAAAGTTTTAGGTCTCTGTGACTAGTTTGGACAACAGCAATAGGAGTGGACTACAACGTCAAATACTGAAGTGTCCTATTTTTTATGCTCCGATCCTTTCATCAAATGAAAGCCAGATTCATATTCATGGCATTGTCTCAGTCGTGCATAGCCTATTTCAACCTCTGTTTCAGCCGTCTCAATCTAGTTTCAAGCTAAGTTATATTTCTCCTCATTTATTGTTATTTTTATAAAGGTAAAAACTATAGATAAATTATACAAATCAAGACTATAATTATTGAAATATTCTTTACTGATTTATTAATCCAGACCCTTAACTAAATTAGGAATAAAATTCCATTATTCCCAGAAAAGTTAAATCAATTGTACAATTTGTTATAATGTGTAAAGAAAGAATATAATAGTTGGTATGGTATGTAAATCATAAGAAGCCATGGAATTTAGATGCAAGGATGATTATTGAGCTCATAGGATATGAGATCAAAATTTTCATCTTTGACTTTGGGAGCACTATCAATATGATTATTAGATCATCTTGGGAATCCATCGAAAGGTTCCCTCTATGTTATAGTCCTGTCACTTTGAGCTTGAGTAATTATGGTTGATTCAAGCCCATTGGAAGGATCAAAGATGTATAAATAAAGTTAGTTGATCTAAATTTGTGAGGATATTTTGAGGTAATTTACATGAATACTGATAAGACTCATTATCCTAATCTAATTGGCAAAAAATGGGCATATGATGGTCATATGACCATTAATACTATGGATAACTAATTAGAAGCACATCAAGGTGATTTTATCATTGTTATACTTATGAACAAGTCTGAAGGCAAGGCATATATAATACTAATATATATTTCTTGTCCATATGTATATAAGGGAAATAGCTAGTTTAAGGTTAATACATAGCCTAAGGTGGAAGCACTAAGAGATAAAACCTTTCCTTACGTATCATAGCCTATGAAATAATCTATAGAATTGTGGAGATTAGAATTACTAGGATTCAACTAGTTTATACATCTCAAATATTTCCTTAACTTTAAAAATATTGGTTATAAATCATCGTCTATGTGATCATCCACACAATCATAAATTGATAATATCTATCAATTGGGTGCTACAAATTAGGATTATATTGAGCCCACCAAGGAAGGTGAATTATCATGGTGATCATCTTCATTTGTTAGACTTAGATGCTCATATGTTAAATTGGGTCCATGCTGATGTTGAAATCAGGCCTATGTGAATCGTTTTCATAGAATAAAAGCAAATCCTAAGTATTTTTCCATAGAAAATATAACAGAATTCATTCACAAATTGGAAAATCATGCTCCACTATAGGAAATGATGGTGGATGCATTGAATTATGAATTGAAGGGAGTTGCAACCAATTTTTGGGTTGTACATAGATTAGATTATCTCTATTGGGAAGAAGAGTGTAAAGTGTTGTGGCCTAGATTTTACATCACACTTTCCCTATCACAAAAGTGGTCAATGTTTCAAGAAGGACAATTTCCATAATTACATGTCCATTGGTGTGTGGTTGTATGGAAATCACAACATATAGAATCAAATTATTGGGTCCATATTTTTAAAAATACTTTAGTTGCACTACCAAGAGCCTAGTACATGCATCAAGAATGTAAAATAAGACTCAAGCATGTCCTCAAATTCAACAATATTTCATTCAAAAAATTTGTCTTTGAGGATGAAAATCCATTAGTGCTTAAATCTCTATAAAAATTGAAAATATTCCTATGTCATGTTTGAGTAAAGGATATACCTCCTACGAATATACAAAGTTCTAAATCCAATGTCAACATAAGAATTTATGGAAGTGTATAAAAGTGTAGATATGATTGGGATCATAAGGGGTTCACTTTAAAATTTTGTAATAGGATTTGGAATAGTGCAAGTGAATCCACACATTGTGGCAGTGAGGGAAACCTACATCTAAAAGGATTATTTGAGGATGAAATAAGCATAAATTTCCCAAAGAATGAGACTGCAAATAAATTCAAATATGATTAGCTACACAATCTTAATATTTGTAATCACCTAAAATTGGCAATTGGATGTTAAGAGTGTCACTTGAATTACCCTATCCCTAGGCTTGCCATAGACCTATTCTAGAGCCTTAGACTTGTACTTCTAGCCATTCAGCAGACCTTGTTCACTTACAACTAGTCAAGACACAGTCCCTTAACTATCACCTCTAACCCCAATCCAACCTTTCTATAATTCTGCTAAAAGGACATTAGCGCCTCATTTGGGACACTATAGCCACATGGTGCTAGTGTCTCCAACTGGGCGCTATTGTCTTTATCCCAAACTCTTCCCAACAAATACTTTTTCAAATGTGTGCCCCTCCTAAGGTTGGCCTAAGCTCATTTTATTATCCGCAAAAGTAATAGAACCATATAAATACAAGTCTAATCCACTTCTATTCACTAGATGGAAAATAGATGTAGCAACTATTCAAACCTAAGACAAAGTTGTGGAAAATCAAGGTACATTATCCATATTCTATCCTACTTTCTGCATACTACAATCTACAGTAACCCTAAGTCCATTTTTCAAGCATTCAAAGGCTTAAGCACATTCAAGACATCCAAAACCACTCTCATTTTAGCATTCATTTGCACATACATCAAACACTAGGTGGAAGAACTACATCGAACTTGATCCCTCTTCAGAGTATTAGTATGTAGACAACTCTCTATACAATAGGGTGTTGAGGATGTCCAGTCCATACTACTAACACACTCAAATATTTTTCATGTCACACTTGCAAAAGAGAACAGGGTTTGCACATGAAATCAAGTTTTCCAAGTACAATATGTAGCTATAGGTTTAGGTCTCAAAGGAATAGAACACACAAACACAGGTGCAAGTGCTCCCCAAAAATAGGAATAGTCTTGTAAAGAGGACATTAGCGACACATCTTAGACACTAAAGATCTCTAATTTAAAACTCAAATCATCTGCGACAGTCTATTTTCAGCTAAATCTATATTTCTCCATATTTATTGTTATTATTAGAAAGTCAATCAAAGTCAAAAGTCATAACAAATTAGTAGGTTAATTATTGTAATTTATTTCACTAATTTAGACATCTCACCCCTTTTAACCAAACATAGGTAATTACGCGTGTAAAACCTTAAAAGGTTAAATCAATATTATAGAGTAATCAGTTCAGCAAGAAGTGTTGGGTTCTATGAAATTTAAAGTTAATATCTATCAATAACCTTTATTAACAAGGGTGGAAAACATCAGTACCAAGGAAGTACCAAAGATGGAAATTATAGGAGATTATTGGACCTAGCAATAGGTTTTAGAGCCTATTTAATTGTTCCATGAGTCAAATATGTTTTCTGTACAAATTTTAGCAAAGTCAAGGGTATTGACTCTTAATTGGTAAAGATGCATATCGAACTTAAAGAGTGTGCATGATTGATTAAGCAATGACCATATATACTGAATCCCAACATGAAAATTAAGGTGAAATAATAAATTGACCACATGGTGGGAGCATGAATTATTTATCAAGTTGAGAATTCAGACTAAGTAAGTGTTATGGTCATGCAACCTAAGAAGACGTGAGAAATACATGTATGTTAAGATTATCATGCACTAAATGATGCTTGCATCAATGATCCTTTTCCTATTCCTTTCACTAACAAGTGCTTGAAGTTATCACAAGGCATGAGGTCTACTCTTTCACAAATGGTTTCAGTTATTTTTTCAATAGTTATATGATATGCGAGTGGTATTAACGAAGTCATTATCATTTTTTGATTCTATGTAAAATTTCACATAAGTTTGTGTGATCTAGTTTGTCTAAGTCGAACTACATGAGCTCATTATATCATCTAAGAATGAGCAACTTGGTTTGGAAATACAATTTAATTAGTTCATTAAACAGCTTGGAGGTTATATCATCCTATTACTTTTTGATAAATTGTCATGAAGACACAATTACTATCCTAACTCTAGTATAATAAGAATTGACATCTTTGCTTTGAATCTTTACATGAATTTTCTTCTTGTAAGTTGTTGATCTAATTGAACACTCAAATTGATATGGTTAGAGATGTGATACTAATTTCGAGGATTGACTAGATAGTCTTTTAAAATAAAGGTTTAAATGAATATTTAAACCTTTTTCAAATCAGTCATTGCTTTACTCTATAAGTATACAATCCATTTCAAGTCTTGAGGTCTATTTTGACTTGCTTGGAATGGTTAAATATTTATGGGATGCAAGATGAATACATTAATGCTCCCCTATGAAAATAATTGTTGAGTTTTAAATGTCATTAGGAATGAAACTAAATTGTTCTTGTTCATTACAAATGTTATGGCATATGAGCATCAAGACACTTTGTTTTCTTCTTGTAAGGTAATGCTCAAATCATGTAATATATACATGTATAGAGGTGAGCGAGAGTGGGTGAGGGGCACAGGGGCATGGCAAGGTGGGGGAAGATGCTACACCCTTAACCTATGGCATGTCTAGGGATATGTGTGGTTGACTTGCATCTTACCTCCTACGAATACACATTTCTCTATGTTCTTAGTAAGGTAGGCCTATGGAATAACCATAACTAAGTAGATTATATATGTGAGGTAGCGGTTAGTATTAGATTATCGTATTATGAATTCTACTTTCACGGCATTATTATGGAAGTTGCCCCTCGAAGTGGCTTAGTTGTGTTTATCAAGCATTCTACTCTTCTATCAATTATTATTGTGGATCTATATATTCTATTCTTATTTCTAAGATATAATATTCTATTGTCTAATTAATTTAAATATAAGTGGTATCATAACTTTGATCTAGGAAAGTTTTTACGATGACTTTTTCTTCATATCTAGTGTTATGCGTCACCTGTGAGCTGATGTATCAAAAAAACATAACTTGTGATACAAAAAAAAATTAATTTTTCGTCACTTCAATATTGTTCAAAGTGCTTTTTTGAAAGAAAATAGTAAAAAAAATTGAAAAAAAATTAACATTGTGTAAATTAATAGTCGTTGGATCCATCTCTGTGAGACGATCACAATGGTATATTCTGTTGGTATACTTTTTGCACCAAAACTTTTCACCCTTATGCATATTAGCAGTCATTAGATTCATCTTGGTGAAGTGATCACAATGATCTCATTTGTTGATACACTTTTTTTTGTGGCTAAAACCCTCCTAGGGTTTGTGCATGGTTGGTCCTAACACTCACGGATGCAAGAAAGGCCAAGAAACTCATAAATCCTCACAAGGACAACATGGAGTTCAGAAATTTTGATTTGTGTATGTTAGAGGTGGTTCAAAAACTTCAATCAAAGTTACATGGCAAGGTGTATAAATATGATCTTGTTGCGATTAAAGGGGACATCACGGGGGTGAGAAGGGCCTTGGATGGCTTGTGGGATCAATTGCAATAATTGATTGGGCAATTGTCCAATTATGCAGCTTAGTCTTTACAAAATAACCCTCCACCACTCTAGATTGGTTCTCCTCCAAACAATCATATTGTCAATCTAGCTCTAAAGCCGATGTTGCCAAAAGTGGACTTGTGCAAGTTTGATGGTAATGATCCACTCACATGGATCATTCAAATTTAAAATTTATTTAATCTGCATAAGACTCCATGTTTGCAAAAGGTGGTCATGGCCTCTTTGTATCTGTAACCTAATCAATTCATTTGGTATCGATAGTTGTGTGCTCAAAATAAAAATAAGGGTCTCACGGTTTCCTAGTGTGTATTTTATGAGGAGTTGCAACTCACTATTGCAATAATGTATTATGAAACTACTTCAGTCAACTAGCCAAACTACACCAAATAGGGACTGTAAAGGATTATATTCATCAATTTCAGAATCTCTCCTTACATGTGGCAGACATCACTAAGAAAAAATTGACTGACATGTTTTTGGGTGGTCTCAAAGATAGCGTCCAATTGGAGGTTTGCATGTTTAGTCCTAGTTTAGTATCTAAATCCCTCCCAAGGACATGCATGGTAGAGTAAAAATTTGATCAAACAAAGAGATTTCACTAATGTTTGTGAATGCACTTTCCCAACACCATCCCTTCTTCAACCTACCAAATTGACCCATCAACAAATTGAGGAGAAGCATGCAAAAGGTTTGTGTTTTGGCTATGATATCAAATGGAGCAAATAACATCAATGTACTAAAAATAATTTGTTTTACATTGAAGGTGTCAATAAGGATGACAAAGATAATGAGGCCTTAGATACAGGTTTGGATGAACACAAGGATGAATCTGAAGATTTTCAACCTACTATTTTCTGTCATAGACTTTTAGGTATTAGTACTCCTCAAACTCTTAAGGTGGTGGGTTTCTTAAAGACTTAAAAGGTCATTGTGTTGATCAACTCTGGGAGTACACACAACTTCATCAATAATAAGTTGGCTACTCATTTGAATTATTTTATTTATCCAGTTCCATAATTTCAGGGCATGATTGCAGATGGTAGTACCGTCAATTGTTCAAAAAAATATCATAGTATTAAGCTTGCTATGGGAGACTACACGTTAGATTATCCTATGTTTGTTATTCCCATGGGAGGGGATGACATTGTTTTGGGAGCGCAATGGCTCACCACTTTGAGAACTATTGAGATGAATTTTCAAGAATTATTAATGTGCTTCCATTCAGAAGGCAAGACATTTAAACTGCATAGATTACGGGCCAAATCTCCACAACTGATTAGTTCCCATCAAATGACGAAGATTCCTAGAAAAGGTGCTAAAGTATTTGTGGCACTGTTGTTTTCCATAGAGGTTCAACCAACCAAGGAGTCTACCCATCTGGATTTAAAAATGGTGTTGGATGACCATTCTATTATTTTTGGTGATATGCCAAAATTACTTCCACCAAGTCGAATGCATGATCATGTTATCAAACTACTTCTTGTAAGTATCACATCCAACATCAGAACCTACAAGTATCCCTATGCCCAGAAGAGTGAAATTGAAATGATGGTACAGGGGATGTTGGAGGCAAATATCATCTGACATAGCCAAAGTAAATATTCATCCCTGGTGGTCATTGTGCGGAAGAAGGATGACACTTGGAGGATGTGCACAAACTACAAAGAACTCAAGTACACCATCAAAGATAAATTTCGTATTCCAGTAATTAATGATGTGTTAGATGATTTGCATGGTGTTGTTTATTTTACCAAATTAGATTTTCGCTCTGTATATCATCAAATTCAAATTTGTGAAGAGAACATACCTAAAATAGCTTTCATAACTCATGAAGACTGTTATGAGTTTATGCTCATGTGTTTTGGCCTCATAAATGCACCACTTACATTTTAGAGTTTGATGAATATTGTTTTTAGAGCATTTCTTAGAAATTTTGTGTTTGTATTTTTTGATGACATGTTCATTTACAATAAAAATTGAGAAGACCATTTGAAGCATGTGAAATAAGTACTCTTGATTTTGGAACATCGGTTTTATGCCAAACCTTCTAGATATGCTTTTGGCATCCGGAGGTGGATTATTTGGATCATATTGTTTCACATGGAGTGAAAGTTGATCATAAAAATATCCAAATGATGATGGAGTGGCAAGTTCCCAAACCTCTCAGGAACCTCCAAGGATTTCTAGGGCTAACTAGTTACTATTGTAGATTTGTCAAAACATATGGTAGCATTGCAGCCCTGCTCATATCTTTGTTGAAGAAAGACTTTTTCTAGTGGACTGATACAACCACCAAGGCATTTGAACAGTTGAAACTAGCTATATGCACCACTCTTGTTTTGGCTACTCGCTCACATCTTTGTTGAGGAAAGACTTTTTATAGTGGATTGATACAACCACCAAGGCATTTGAACAGCTGAAACTAGCTATGTGCACCACTCCAATTTTGGCTACTCCTAATTTTTCTAAAACTTTTGTTATGGAATGTGATGCATCAGGGTATGGCATGGAGGTTGTACTCATGCAAGAAGGCAAACCTCTTGCATTTTAGAGTCGTCAATTGAAGGGAAACAATAGGCTCAAGCTAATCTATGGGAAAGAGATGATGGTTATTTTGCATGCATTCAAGTAATGGAGACCTTATCTAATAGGTTGTCACTTTTAAGTAAAGACTGATCATGATAGCCTCAAATATTTTTTAGAACGACTATTTTTTGAAAAAAAATAAAAATGGTTGACTAAATTGTTAAGCTATGATTTTTAAATAGTCTATAAGAAAGGAAAAGAGAATGTGGTGGTAGATAAACTATCCCGAAGGGATGAATCAGTTGAAGCATTGTTATGCACAATGACCATTTGGTAGGAAGATTGGCTAGAGAAAGTAAGATCATAATGGGTGAATGACAATGTTGCCCATGATTTGATTCAAAATATTCAGCAGGGTTCTGGGAGATCTGAAAATTTACATGGAAGAGAAATGCATTATGGTATAAAGATAGATTATACCTTTGTAAGAATTATCTCCTCACGCATAAAATCCTTCAAGAACTTCATGCATCTCCAATAGAAGGTCACTCAGGATTTTTGAAAACATATTACAGAATCAAGCAAGATTTCTTTTGGGAAGGACTCAAGGGGGATGTCCAAAAATATGTGGTTGAATGCATGGTATGTCAACAAAACAAAGGTGAAATCATTAAGACCCCTGGTCTTTTGCAACCTTTATCCATCCCTAGCCAGTGTTGGGAGGAGGTTTCCATGGATTTCATTACTGGTTTACCATGGTCTGAAGGTAAAAATGTTATCATAGTAGTTGTGGATCGACTCACCAAATATGCTCATTTTAATTCCTTATCACAACCATTTGTTGTTAGTACAGTAGCTTCTATTTTTTTCAATACAATTCAAAAATTGCATGGTCCTCTAAAGATCATTGTAAGTGATCAAAATCTAATATTTACTAATAATTTCTGAAATGAATTATTTACATGTTTGGTCACCCAATTGGCTCATAGCTCATCCTATCATGCTCAATTTAATGGACAAACAAAGGTAGTCAACAAATGTCTAGAAGGGTATATTCGTTGTTTTGCTTATGACAAACAAGATAAATAGGTTCATTGGCTACCACTTACTAAATGGTGGTATAATACTTTTGTTCACAGTTCGTCCAAAATGTCTCTTTTTGTGGCTTTGTATGGATATCATCCCCCATTTATCACTTCAAGATTGAAGGTCCATCCCAAGGCTCGAGCTATTGAGTAACACATTCACCATCAACATGAGGTACTCGTCAATTTATGAGAAAATTTAACCATGACACAAAATCAAATGAAACAGTAAGCAGATTGACACTATAGTGAGCGACATTTTGACATAGGTGATTAGGTCTTTGTATGATTACAATCATATACACAGATGTCTCTGAAAAAAATGATAACAAGTTGTCTCCTAAGTATTATGGCCTTCATCAGATCTTGCAAAAAATTAGTATTGTGGCCTACAAGCTAGAATTCCCTTAATCCACTCACATGCATCTGGTATTCCATGTTTCTTCCCTAAAGAAGGCAATTGAACACAGAGTTTCTACTCAAACTAAGCTCCTTGTATTGGATAAGGAAGATAGGGTTATTTTGGAACCTAAAGAGATCCTTCAAATGCGTATTAAACAACTACGGACCAAAGCTATTAAGGAGTATTTGATCAAATGGAAGACTCTGCATACTGAAGATGCAATATAAGAAGATGAAGCATTCTTGCAGCGACATCCGGGGTTGACTCAAAATTGATGACAACATTGCTATGAAGAGAATGGGAATGGTACACCCTTAACCTATAGTGTGTCTAGAGATATGTATGGTCAACTTGTGAATTATATACCTCTTATATTATCTTGTAACATTTCTCTATGTTCTTAGTAAGGTTGGCCTATGAAATAACCATGGCTAAGTAGAGTATATATAGAAGGTAGTGGTTAGTATTAGATTATCATATTGTGGATTCTACTCTCATTGCATTGTTTAAGAGGTTGCCCCTTCAAAGTGGCTCAGTTATTTTTATCAAGCATTTTGCTCTTCTATCAATTATTGTTGTGGATGTATATATTATGTTTTTTTTTTAATATAATATTTTATTATGAGAACATCTAAATAATTTCACTACAGAAGACAACATAGTTTGATTACAAAATGAGTCATACTAAACAAAAGTGACATGAAACTCAAGGGAAGCAAGATAGAAGTTTTATTTGACAAAATTGTGAATATAAAGCTAAAAGGAGATTTATTTAGGTCAAAGCACTCATTCTATCTATTGGAGCTAATGTTGTGGAAGAATAAAGTTGGACATTTATCCCTCCTTTAAACAATACGCCCCTTTCCCATGTTGGTTAATGGTGTGTAATTATTATGATAGTTCATTAACATCATCTAATTTCTTAACCTTCAAAGGTTTTTTTTTATGATTAATACAATTATAACATTTTGATAAGACTTCATAAGTTATATAATTTTCTAATTAAATAAAAAGATTCATTTTCTATCATCACTTAAGCAAGTATTTTATGGCATTGCATGAATTGTTAAGAATGACTATCGGTTATTCGAAGGTGGAGTAGGGCTAAACTCCTCCCTTAGGACCCAACAATACATAAGATACTTGAACCAATAATGAATATCTTCATTGTATGTTTGCATGTGTCTTTTATATATATATCTTACTTTTGCACAAGCTAGAGATAACTTTTGACTAAGTAAAACATATTTTGGGTTTCTTCAATGCAAAGTTAATTAGCAATTGATTTTCCATATGAACATCTTGAAATAAAATTAAGAATTAAGAATAATAATTTGAATTTTTAATTGTTGGATTAGTATTTCTTAAAGTTTGGATTATCTTTTTTCTTCTCTTATTTATATTTTGGGTTGGTAATCTTAGTATTAACCAATATTTATAATAAATAATAGTTACTTTAACTTCAACTTTATTATTATTTTACACTTAAACTTTTAGTTATTATGCAGATATGTCCAAATTAAAATTGAATACACATTGAATATTTAACAAGGCAAGGTTAAACAATCAACACTTTTATGAAATATGAAATGTGCTCAAACCATCTTATCTAAATTGAGAAAACTAGAATTTTATTTATTGACAATAAAAAAGCATCATAATAATCTAATATAGACACCGGTTAGAAAGTTCACTCAACCTACAAACTTTCTCAACATTATTAATAATCATGACTATTTTAAGATTAATTAATTTCTCCTAATAACTTCATGAAGAAGCATTATTAATCAATGGTCTAAACTATTAATTTTAATAGAAGTTAATTAATTTAATTAATCAATCTTAATATAGTTCGCCGCCACCCCTCCAATATCCACTTCACCTAAAAGAATATTGAATTTTATCTATTTTAACAAACATTGGCTTCTCTCCTTTTGAAGAGACCGAATAATTACTAAGCAATTGATTCCTAAGACCCTCACAATTGCATGTCAATCGGAACAACCATGGGGAAGTGTCCACAAGAATCAGCCAAAATAATTAAAACAGCAGGAAAAAAATGAATACAATAACTGCTAGATCCCTCACAAATGTCAAATAAGTTACGATGAACAGGATAGTAGCAGGCAGCAAGAGAGTGTTTGGTGCAAGGTGCACAAAGAAATTCGCAATATCCAAGTCACAACTCTGAATATAATGGGAAGATGATGACTACAAACAAATTAAATGTTTTTTTCACTGTAATGGGTTTGTTGAAAAGGCCTTGGAGACGTTTAAGCAAAATGCAATTGGCAGGTTTATACTCAAATTTGCTCCACTACTTTTTCCAGCATCCTCCCAACCTGTGCCAAAATGGGAGCCTTGGAACAGGGTATGAGCATCCATCCAAAAATAATTGAAGGCGGGCATTTGTCAGATGTGGCAGTTGTGAATGCCCTGATAGACATGTATGCAAAATGTACAAGCATACTGAAGGCATGTCAAAAAAATCCACTCTCCTTTCATTCAAATTTAAATTTTAACGGTTAATGTCCACAGTCTGAATACATTCAAATTTTATCTATGCATATCAACGGATTGTTTTTCAAAGTCTCAAAAATAAATAATATAAAACAAGAGTAGGTATGCTATGAATGACTCAAAGTATTTATTATTTGTCCACTTCAAAAAGCACTACATCAAGAAAAAACGAATTAAAATAAAAGCATTAGTCAGCATTTATCGGTATGTTTTATAATACCCATAATCCAAATTACTGTTAGCAGGATATCGCTTAATAACTCTGAATACAATCCCAGCCAGAGCTATGAACAGCACCATCCTGGCAAGAAAAGAGCTTGACAAGGCCACTTTACGTATCTGCCTAAATTTGCTAAAACAATCATCCAATTTACACAGGTTTGAAATGTTTTCTTGCTGGCCATTTGTTGACAGACAAGTATTAATATCTACCACGTCTTCTTCTCCTCGGTGTTTCAGAAGTTATGTGGAGTTGGTGTGGAGGGTAAATGATTTGTTAGTCAGTGACCAGTGTACACGTAAACAGTTAAGAGTTGGCGCTCAATGTGTTAAAAAAAATTAGTGTAATAAATTTTAGTTTTTCTGCATTAAGCTAATTAGCTATCATTTCCAAGTATCAGCAAAGAGACGAAAAGAAATTGACCCTTAAGATCTCCTAAGGTTCCATGAATTTCTGAACAAAGGACCGAAAAGAAAAAAATAAAATGCAGTAGAGAAATACCGATGAGCACCAACACAATTTTCAAATAACAAAATCGAAGTGAAACGTAAAACTTTTCCGCAATAATACCATGTTTCTCATGAAATATATGAGATACATCAATATTTACCATTGACAGGATTTAGTGACTTTTGGAAAATTCTGGGACTAACTTCTGAACGGTATCCAAATAATATTTCAATGTATGCTTCGGGAATATCTTTAACAATTTTCTTTCATACAATTTGCATTGTATTTCTGTTACATATATATTCAGACTTTTTCCAAACATTTTCAGTTGCGGAACCTATTAGACTTTAATCTTCCAACCTATGGCATTAGCTGGATAAGTCAACAAGAACAGGCAGGATGTACCACAAAGACTAAATATAATATCAAAAGACAATATTTTGTAGCAAAGCTCTTCCCTCTCAGAGCCAACAAGTTGTTAGTGCTGAGAAAATGAGTATGGAACTCATAACTTTGTAACTGGTGATTTGGTAACTCCCTTAAGTATATAAATATATGAAAATAATAGATTGGTTGGGACAATTCATATTTTAGCTATGACCCTGCACAAGACAAGCAATGTCTTGATGGTAATCTGGCAAGAACCAATACATAGACATTTCTAAGCAAATTAGTTTCACTGGCTTTGCATCCATCCAGAATCTTCAGGCATCTCACCTAAGAGCTGTAGTATTGCTGTAGCTCTTCTTCCTGTAGATGTTGCTCCTTTCTGCATGAGGTCTATCAATGGGAAACGTGCTGCAGACCCATACCGACTTTTGTATTCGTGATTTTGGAAAATCTTCTCCAAGACCAGCATAGACTTCTCCTGAGCCTCAGGGCTGCCATTCCTGAGAACTTGCACTATAGGCTCTATACCGTTGGATTTTTCTATTTCCTTCAACCCTGCCTCCCACATGCCATCATGCAGAAGAGTACTCAGTGCATTGAGGGCAGCTTCATCTGCCTGGCACTCTCTATCCTTTAATGCCCTCACAAGAGGTTCTACTGCTCCTGCATTGACCAAGCAAAAGGATGCTTCTGTGGCACATATCCTTCCATGCACAGGACAAATCCATTCAGGATCAGGACTTGCCCACCAACCGCAAGCATAATAAAGAATACTACTTTTAGGTTTCATTACAGTGCTGGTGCTCGTTGTGCTTTCTGAAATTTGCCCCAAAGCAGTGGCAGCTCTTTGCTTTGCAAGGGAGGAACCTGTTAAGAGAAAACCCACAAGCAAAGGCATTATACCAAGTTCTATTGCTCTTTTCTGAATATCCAAATTGGATGGATTAGTGAAGTGTAATAATACTCCAAGTGCATTCTCTATCAGGGTGCCTCCTTCTCTGATTTTGCAATTTCTGGATTCTTCTGAAGAGAGCAAACGGACGGTTGCATCCAACACATCTGCTCCCAAAAGCACCTTCCTTATCTGATCATGGTTTTTTGGAAGACGACACAGTAAACCTACAGAAACAACCCTCTCTTCTTCTCTATTTCCATTTGATATTCTCGCCACCAGAGCCTTCATGTGTGTTTCTCTTAGATTTTCTGCAAGCTCATTTTCTCCTCCATCTTCTGCTAAACAGATAAGCAGCTTCGTCACATAGATACGAACTTGAGGATTTGGATCACATATGAGAGTCAAAAGTACTTGGATACCTTGTGCATTCCTCACATAAAGGATGATTCTGGAACTCTTAGAGGACAGGCCCAAAAGTATTTGAAGGAGATGAACTTTCAATGAAGGCCCTACCAAACAATCCTCTAGAATTTTCTTAATATTTTCTTCAGATGCTAATGTTTTCAGCTTATGATGGATTTTTTTCCCTTTAGAAGATGCTCTAGCTAAATTAGCCAGGATCTCCGCTGCTTGCTCTCTTAAGTCAATTTTCATTGAAGCCATAAACATAAGGGTGAACAGACGAGAAGCTACATTTGCGTCAAGAATGCAAACACAATTCTCTGCCATTCTTGACAGATTTTGAAGAGCAGAAAGAGAAACTGACATTGATTCTGGATTATCCTCTGATATCATTTGGAGCAGAGGAGGTATAATACCGCCATCAGTCACAGAAGTCCTACTGCAATCAAAGCGCTTAATTTTAGACAGTTTATCTGCAAGAAACATTTTTGTTGCTAAAGACCCTGCATAAGCCAAGAAGTTGCTGTCAAAATAGTTTATGGAGATGTTTACAATCAAATCATCAATCCAACATCATGCTAAATTTTTCTTACATGGAAAAACAGGCACACAAAACAAGCAAATGAAACTGGTTAAACTTAGAACTGTGTGTGTATGCTTGACTACCCTATGGAAATATGATGATTAGGTCACAATAGGCTGCACATAGGACTGGTCTAACACCCTTCCATGGGAATAACTAACCTCCCCTAGACACCCTATGATGATTAGTAGCACGCAGTCTGGCAAACTATGTGCTTTGCCCTGCAATAATATGGCTACAGGTACAAGACATCTAAAGCTTAGTGTGTCAGAGCCTATTGCCACACAAAGGCAAGGAATGTAGAATTTGTGCGGAAGGCACATGACCTTTCTTATCCCATCATAACTTTGATATACACATCATGTTGTAAACCAAGTAATGATAAATCAAATAGCAATGCTAGGCCAAAGGCACTAACCAATAAAAGGCAAATACACGGATCAGTAGGTACGTAACATTTTTCCCCGCTAGGTGTCAATGGGATCCCACTATGATCACTCTGTGTTGACAATGGATCAAACATGATACATTGCACCAGGGCATAATCATTATGGCTTTTAACGATAAAAGTGATTGTGAATTCCTCAAAATGATTACATGCACGGCAATGGATCCAAATAGCAACCACATCTATAAATCATCACAATACGACCTTAACAAGTGCATGAATAAGATACAAAGGTAAAGTATTAGTTGATTAGCAAGTCTTGGAACAAAATGTATACTGGCCTCAAAATGAGGGAAAATGAAATAGGATGCTATCAAACTTAATCAGAAGCTTGGTGGTCCTGACAATTGCCTGTAAATGTGGATTCCATTTACAAGATGATAAAAGTTAACAAGTTGATACTGCATCAAACTCAATTTATTACAAAAATAAAATGTGGCTGCTTCATCAAACTCAAATTTTGCAGCAAGAAAATCCAAAAAAGTAGGTTGAGTTCCAAACTAAGACACAAAATTCGGGGTGAAGGTTAAAAAATGGTATTTAATGCAAATCACCTCTAAATTTTCTCAAATTCAAAGGGTTGCACCCAATCATGCAGATTGCCAAACATAAGTGCTCTAAATTAGTCTTAAAATGTGACCCTGTTGTAGGAAGGTAGGTGGTTAGTCTTTCTTTGTCGTGATTTGATCAAATTTGTTGAAACCCAAGTTGGTAGAGCAAGCCTTCAATCATTCTACTATATTGAACATAACACAATGGACAATGAAGAAAAAGAAAGGAGAGGATAAATATTTCAATGCACGCAAAGTATATTTCATTGATAGAATATGTAAAGCATGAACATGAGTTTGTCTCAAATCTTTAGTGCTCCAAGTTGGCAACTACAATAATTCCAATCAACCACTAGCTTAGCAATTATCATAGTTTACAATTGTTATGTATAAACTATAATTATTCCAGTCTACTACTAATTTAGAAATTACCGTATTTGACAATGGTTATGTATACATGACAAAGGTGCAAGTTGGAGATTCCTAACATATGATATTCTTCACTAGGGCAATGTACCAGTGCAAAAAATAAATCAGAAATTTTGAATAAAGTTATCAATAAAAAAACAAAGAGATTTGATTGGGATTAAATTTGCTATTTGTGGGGCACTCCAATGAGCAAGTCACCTCCTTCCCCCTTCTTGTTGTGTGTTTTTGTAAAGTCACGCAACACACATTCAATCCTTCAATAGAAAAGGTTCAAAGTGGAATGGTAGCAGCACTCGGGCTAATTGAACTTCTTGATTAAGTCAGTGAATAAGCTTTGGGTTATTTTCAAATATTCAAATTCTGTCAATGACTGTTCTGACATCAGCAGGATAGACACCAACTTTTTTGTTTTGTGTCCCTTTAGGACTCAGACAAAAGTTCGATATGAATATGCCATTAATGAGGTTCATTTAATGCTATTTATATGATACTTCATGGGTTTTCATTAGTACCCAGATGGCAAGGGTTTCTCATCAATACTCAATGAGCATTGGTTTCTCATGAGATTTGTCCTTTTTATGTTTTGGTAGTAAGTACTAATAAACATTCAGTCAAATTCAACCTTGCAAGTATAAGAGTCGGTCAACATTGTACATGAAAAATAAATATCTAGTCAAAGCAAGTACCCAAGTTTTCCATATCTCTTGATCGAATCAGCTACATGGTAAAATAACCTTGTCAAATTGGAAAATCTGACACCATACTTCAGTCAAACTGTTGGGGGGCAAGAGTCAATGCTAGTCAATGCCCAGGGCTTGTTGGCGGATTAGTCTCCCAAATTTGGGATTGGGGTGGACCAGATTCAAGTGCTATTTAAGAGATGTGTCACGTGCGTCCTTCATACCATCAGATTTGTCTTCCTCTGCCTCTTGGTCCTTCCTCAGACCCTCTTCCTGATTTTCTTGCTCACTGCCTAGGCCGAAGACTTTCTATTAACACCCTATTTTGGCTGACAGCATTGGTTGGACTGAAGACATCTAATTTCTTTCAACATCTTCAACTGAGCTAAAAAGTCCACTAAAACTAGGACTTGATTTTTGGGGACCCGTACCACTTATTTATAGGTTTCCTTTAGGCATTTCTCAACAATTAACAACTCTTGCTTTGTTTGCACTTGCAAATGCCCTTTGGGAAGAAGAGGAATTGGGGTTAAATATCTTAGACAAAAGGAAACAAATTGCAATAAAGGCCTTCAAGATGGTTGCAAGTGATATATGTAGTCCCCAACTATGGTCTACTTAGGGTTTCTTCTATCCATCTTGACTTCACCTACAACCATCTCTCATAAAGTGCTCAAAGCAAAAGGGGGAATTAATGCCCCAACAAGTTGACTCAAGGTTAGTATCCCTAACCCTACCCCCTTTTTTTTGTGCATGGTCAAATTATGAATGTTGTAAGTTCCATTTACTTCATATTACAGCACATGCTTATTATTTGCATTATTGCTATTATTGCTACGATGCCTTGGCCACACTCCTTGACCTAACTACCATAGCTCTAGCTTTTTCATCTAATGACACCCCCGATCTAAAGGTTCTCTACCCTCCTCTAATTAGAGATTGTATGTGTAGGCCTCCTTTACTTAAATACATACCAATCATTAGTTATTTACCTCCTTTGCACATGACTCTTGCCCACAGCCCCAAACCACAGATGGTTTAGAATGGTATCCTAAATTTTACCTATTTAGAGGCTTGTTATGTGTAGAGACCCAATTCTAGACTCAATGCTTCTTGTGAATCCAACGTGAATCTTACACCACCTCTGGTTGGGCTGTTTTCACATTTTTCCTTTTTAGTCTAATTTTTTCAATCATTTATTGCTTTCCAAATTTCTCTCCCCTAAAAATCCCTAAGGCTAGCCTCCCATTCCTACAAATTACAATGGATCATTTGCAATTAGATCAAGATATTGCCTAGTGGTCTGACTTTTCCCAAGCACCATCCTATCATAGTCTCAATTGCAACATGGCTTCTTCCAACATTAATAAGAAGAGCATTGTACATCCAACTAAGGTCAATAATCAGTCCAATAAATCCAATAAAAAACCACTTCTCCAAGAATGTAGCGAACAAGAGGGAGAGCCAATGCACAACATTGAGCTCGCACTCAAAATCCAACAATTCCTTGCAGAAAATCCTCGTTGTGCAGGAAAATTCTCCAAATAAATTCAACTCCTCATGAGTTCCTTACACAACACCCCATCCCCCATTAACATCGAGGCAACACATGGCAAAACCATCTTTTCCACTAGCACAAAGGCAAGTCATGTCAATACCATGACTTCCTCTATAATTTCTACATCCACAACTACAACAATATCTACCGCAAGGGTGGGGGCCACAACTAGTACCCTGTCCCCAAGCGATGCTCAAGCAAATCAAAATCCTCAAATAGCTTATACTCAAATGTTTATGCAAGTATTGGACTAAATGGCCCAAATGCAAACTGCAACCAACAACCAAATGGCGTAAATGCAAACCCAAATTAGGCAAATGGCATCTCGACCTCAGCAAACACACTAGAGACCTCCCAATCAATGTCCCCAATCCTTCCCCATCCCCCTATTACAGGCATCAATGGGATACCCATCCTGCAACATGTTGTAGTGAAATTTAATCATCATTATTTCACTACCCATTCTCCATTGATTTAAATTGTTCTACTTTCCATAATGCTATATTTGACACTACAATCCAATGAACAGGGCAAGGCTAGTAGCAAATCTGCATGAAACAAATTTTGAAGATGACATTCATGGGCACAAGCTGGATATTAAATGACTTAATAGTATAAAATTATATTAATTATTTTAGAATTAATTAATTTTATTTAATTTCATAGAAGAGCATCATGAAAGAGAGTCAAGTGGATTTGAAATCCATTTGAAAAAACGTCAAAATTAAGCCATGTATTTGGAGTCATTAGTTAAATTAATTCTTTTTAAAATTAATTAGTTTTATTAAATGCAAAGTCACAATTGCATTTAAATTTGTATAATGCCCAGATGATAAAATGCAAATATAGACAAACTCTAATTAGAAGCTCTAGGTTGAGTTGGTGCAAGTGATGGCTTTCCAACTTTCTTTGTGGGTGAAAATTGGTACAAAAGAGAGAATTTCAGATTATGCAAGGGTTTTCTTTTCTTTCAACTCTTGGGGGAAGGGCTCGCTACAAATCTTTGTCTTACTACATGTACTTTTCCGTATTTTTTAATGGAGTAGAAGCAAATTGGTGAGATCATTATCTAGCTTTATGGGTTTTAATTTTCATTGTTTATGGAAATTGTATCGTTGTTCATAGATAGAGAAGCCATTAAAATTCTACACTTTTCATAGTAGTGTGCAACTCACTATGCTTGCAAACTTTGTGTTGAAACCGTTGTGGATGGGCTTTGTACCAAGTGCACTTGATTTTTTGGGAGACTTTGTGCTTCTAAACAAGCCTTTTGATCCCATTATATTTGTTGCTCCTCTTTCCATTTCACGTGAGGAAGAATTTTCATTCATTTTATCTAAATCAGAGTTATTCAAACGATCTTCTATGTTTATTTCGTCATACGTTTCTCACCTTCATCTCCATCTTCCTCCATTATTCTTCCATTTTCAGCTTTCTCCATTTCCCATTTTTGTTTCCTTTTTGTACTTTCCGGTTAAAAGTAGTCAAAAACCCAAAAAAATCCATATCCTACAAAGGAGTTGCCCATCTCAAACGTAGAGGAAAATCATCTCTCCAATAGTGATGTATTCAATATTGCAAAAATCATGCATCAGCCCTTAGGGAAAATCAATAAAACAAATAAAAACAGCAGCAACAAATTTTTGCCAACAGTTTTTGGCAACTTTGTTGGGGATCAAACAGTGCATCTGATTTCTTAGAATTGAAGGGAATCTACCCCTTTCAAACAAAGATTGGTGTATCTATTGAAATAAAACCTGAAAATGATAGAACACAGCCTATGCTTTGATATTTTGAATTTGCCTAATGCTATCCATGGTTTGATTTGAGATTACAAGTATTGATAGAATGAAGAAATACCAGTTAAAACCAGAATATGCCCACCTTGAAAATATTTGGTGGCAAAAAAAAAAGAAAATTCATGAATTAGCCCAAACCAATGGCTAATAGGATTCTTACAAGTGATGATACGGACAAAAATGATTTTTTTTTTTGTACCTGCCTTTAAAGAGAATCCAATTGTTGGTGAGTTCAAGAAAGTACAGTTTTAAAGGAGTTCTATGAAGATATGAATAATGAAAACAAAGAAAGAAGAACGGGCTCTTTTCAAAGTCTGCACAAAGTGGATCAAATTGCAAGAAAAAGAGGTTCTTGGTGTTGGGCATGAAAATGACAGTTTGGGTTCCTCACACAATGAAATCAGTTTTTTTCATTTTGTGCTCCGAAGATGATCTTGAAATTTCAGCCCAAAAGAAAGAAGTCATTGAAGAATGTATTGGAAAGCCACTTTCAACCTCCTTCCAAGAACATAAGATGAATCATGAGCACAATAAGCTTCACAATGGTGAAGAAGAGATATGTGGCAGCGTTGAGCACAAGGATGCAGAAATTTGTGAAGAAGAACTAAGTAATAATCAGCAAGAAAAAGTTTCTAGTAGTTTTCAGTGTCATGAGGTCTTGATCCCAAACCAATTTTTGGAGGGCATCTGATGAAGATTTGGTACAGAAATTCACTGTAGAAAAGTTGCAGAAGCAGACACAAAGCAATAATATTGGAAGTATGACTCATGTTGTTTGCATTACGGATGTATATTTGAGACCTACTCCTTGCATTCATGAGAAAAATGTTTGTGTGATACGTTCTTTACCGAATGCAAGTAATCTTTGCATTCCGAATATCTATAGTCGAGTAGCTGAATCCATATTTGTCTTCCCACCCAAGCCTCATGTTTTCCCTATGGATGCAATGGAAACAATGTTGCGGTTGTTGCTCATGACTTTGCAAAAGTTGTCCCACAAGGGCTCATATTTTGCACAATCCGTGAATGGCCATGTTTAGCTCAATTGTTCTCCTTGGTCCTTCGTAGGTAATTTGTTTTTGTCATTTTCAGTTTTGGCTTGTGTCTTTCCTTTTCATTTTTCTGTTATGTCTGTGTGTTCGTTTTTCAATAAACCCAGCAGCATTATGGTGTTTTCCCTTCCCTGTGATTGTATCTTGAGCCCACAAGATGTTTGTTGGTTGTATTCATTACTGGAAAGCTTTCGGTTGTGTGGAGAAATTGGTTCGTGGATTTTCAAAGTTGTAGTTGCTCTGTATCTGCTAGGAACTGTAGTATGGAATACATTTGCAACAGCATAGCAGATAATTGATTTGGTCACACTCCCTAAGGCAGTACACTCAAATACAGAGCATTTGTGTGATTTTGGTGAAGTCATCACAGAGGAAATAGAGCTCAGCCTAGTGAGGCATAATCAGCAATTGCCTTGCAAATTAAAAGTTTAAGGCATGTACTTCTCATAGGAGATCCAAAGCAGCTGCTTGCAACAGTGATCAGAAAGCCTGGCAAAGTTTTAAGCTATGCAATGATGGCTGTAAATACTTCAATGGCCAGGCTATAATAGCGAAAAGAATGTTGAATGGAGCCATAGAAGAGCAAAAGGAGAAGGACTTACAAGCTTGTGGATTTTCAATTTGCTGTTTAAAACCATCAATTTACAAGCTTCAGATTATTAAGGAGACAGAGCAGGTTAAGGATTGGCCTGGACTTGCCTTTTTATCAGTGTGTTTTTACCACCGGATATAATAGAATGAAATTGCAAGAGTGTGCATATCTAATTCAAAGGATTGAAGCCTGCCATGATATCTGTTACAGCCATAGCATATGAGAAATTCCATTTTTCTGCTATACCTTTCTGAGCTTAAATTTTAGATGGGACACACGTTGTAGGTATAATACAAAGCCAAAGAGAATTAGTGCTTCAATAATGGAAAACTTTGATCAGAAAATGGAGACAGGACAGATTGGCGTGATTACTGAACCCATAATATATCCAGGAGATAGGCCAATTATGGCTGCTTCAAATATGCAAGGGTCTATTGACTCGGAAAATATCACAAATTTCTATTTGAGAAATCCAACAAGTCACTTGGTGGTGGCTTTTACATGCATGGCAAGATGGTACCAAGAAGATTCAGCAGTACAGAACGCATGCCTGCTCAGGCAGCAGTTGGCAACTGCTGCCCTCATCCAACTCTACATGTCAGGTCTGAAGCTGACAATATACCTCATTATGGAAATGGTGTAGATGGTTTGATAGAGAATACCTATGGAAGGGCTAATTCTGGTGTTGAAAAAGGATCTATATCTTCTTCCAGATCTAGCCCAAGCAATCATTTTACTCAGGCATCTGGTGCTATATTTTTTACTCCAATGGATATGGCTATAAATCTTGAGACAGGCTTGCAACGCCTTCACTATTTGAGATCATCATGGATGGAACATCATGGTGATCAGAATGTTAGACCTCTTACAAGAAATATTCTGGATATTTCCTTTGAAAGATTCTAATATCTGCAGAACAAGGATGAAATTCATAATGATATGATATCTTAGGATGTCCTGATGTTTGATCGGTCAGCATTCTATGGTGCTGTTAACTTCCATGATCAACATGGGGATATGCGACTAAATGTGGATAACATGATATATGAGGAATTACTAGCAACTGGGAAATTCTGTTCTTCAAAAAGACTCTGATTGAAGTCATTAAGCTCTGTCCAAACTTCTCTTCAAAAAATGCATTTTGTGCATAACCTGCAGTTATCACATTTCGTGAGATCATAATTTGGTGAGACATTTTGTCAAACAATTCACGTGTCTTCTGTGCTCCAAAGCTCCCATTTTGGCATGGGCCGAGAGGATGCTGGCAAAGGTTGTGGCATTGGCTTTACACCTGCCAGATGCATTTGCTTACAAAAATTCCAAGGCCTTTTTAGCAACCCGATTCTGTGCATATGCTGCATTCAATTAGCTTTGATGGACATCCAATACCCAGTTGCAGTATTGTTCTCAATGACACTTTGGCACCTAGAACTGATCTTGCCAAATTCATCATTATTCCTGTTGAAAATATTGTCATTGATGTCAAAGGTCTAGCATTATTGGTGATAAAGGCCCCATTGCATTTAATGGTGTTTTTAATATTCGTTTCTTGACTAATGTGTGTTAATATTTATTTAATATTAATGAATATATTTTTGGTTGCATATAAGTCAAAAGCGGGCCCATGGAGAAGTCAAAGAGTCACAGGGTAAAAGACGAAAGAGGAATGGGATGCATTTTCTCATGAAGAGTCACCTTGAGGAATTCCAAGAGTCACCATGTGAAGACAAAAGAGGTATGGCGCATTTTTTCATGAAGGGACACTTTGAAGATTATTAAAAATCACCAAGATAAAGACATAAGAGAAAAGGATGCTTTTGCTTATGAAGGGTCATCATATGACTTTTCAAATGCAAGGATGCGAAGGGTCATGCAAGTTTGGCACCATTTTCTATGAGGATTGAAGGGTCACAAAGGGTGAACGCCAAAGGTCATTTGAAAAGCTATAAATAAAGGCTTGGGAAGCTATTTGTAATATGCAAGAGAGTGCATGGTTTGTATTTGTTTTCAAAGAGAGAAAAGCATGAGATATTGTAGAGTTCTATCATTTGTTGAGTATGCAACATTGAGAGATAGTTGTGTTTTATACACAAGAGGGGTTGGTGCTCCTGTGGGTTGGTGCTCATAAATAGTTGTATTGGTGCTCGGCAAAGGATTTGGTGCTCCTACAAGTTGGTGCTTGCGAACCTTGTATTTTGAGTTGATGTTCATTCATATACTTGAGATTGTTCTTCGTGGTTTTTCCCACTTTGGGTTTCCACGTAAAAATTTGGTGTGTCTCTCTCTCTTGTGTGGTGCAAATTATTATTTCAGTTTTATTGCATATCTTGAATGTATGGTTAAGTGGAATTTGATTAAATGAAAATTTATGATATACTGATTCACCCCCCCCCCCTCTCAATATATCTCGTGCTTCACAATTCCAAGCAACATAGTTAATTTCTCAAAGAGGCTCTCACAAGCTTCATGGGTTTGCACCAAAGACCCCAAAAGAATTTCTATCTAGTCCCTATTATTTCTGTTTGGCAACACATCTCAGTCACTCCTACCTGCATCAACAAGTGCAAAGGAATGAATATGATTCATTGAGAGCCTTTTGATCAGGTCCTTGAGTAGTCATGCTGGCAACAAACTAGCAATGCAGGAGTTCGTGATCTTGCCTGTATGGGCCAAGTCATTTTTGGAAGCTATGCTCTTGGTTAGTGAGATATATCAGGTCTTGCAAGGCATTACAAAGAGAAAAATATGCATAGGATATATGTAAAGTAAGAGAAATTGTCTTGGGAGATGAAGGCAACAGGGGGTTCTAGCTGTCCAAATGATGGTAGTATTAAGGGTGACACTGAAAGTGATGCCAATTCTAGCAGACAAGTTTGAGCTTTGAAGCCCAATGGATAAGGCACTAGTCAGCCAATGAGTTATGGGATTCTCCTGCATTTCGCCATGGAATGTGGTCCCATAATCAAAGACAATTGTTGTAGTAAAATTTTATCATCAAAATTTCACTACCTATATGAGAAAATTTCCATTGATTTTATTGGTCTACTTTCCATAATGTTCTATTTGACTCTAAAACCCAATGGACGAGAAAAAGGCTACAGGGAAATATGCATGGACCGAATTTCAAAGATGACATTCGTGGGCCCAATCGGAAATTTAAACAACTTAATAGTATTAAATTATTAATTCTTTAAGAATTAATTAAATTTATTTAAAGTCAAAGAAGAGCGTCAAGAAAGAGTAAGTGGATTTGACATCAACTTGAAAGAATGTCAAAATCAAGCTATGTATTTGGGGTCATTGGTTAAATTAATTATTTTCAGAATTAATTAAATTTTCAAGTCACAATTACATTTAATTTTGTAAAATGTCTAGATGACATTCGCTGGCCCAAGTTGGTCTTTAGATGACTCAATACTATTAAATTATTATTTTTTTAATAATTAATTAATTTTATTTAAAGTTGAGGAATAGCATCCAAAAAGAGAGTCAAAGGGATTTGATGTCAACTTGAAAGAGCATCAAGAGAGTCAAATGGATTTGATGTCAACTTGAAAGAGCATCAAAATCAAGCTATGTATTTGGAGTCATTTGTTAAATTAATTATTCTTAGAATTTTTAAAGTCACAAATGTTTTCAATTTTGTAAAATGTTTGGATAATAAAATACAAATATGTACAAACTCTAGTTAAAAGCTCTAGGTTGAGTTAGTGCAAAAGATGACTTTCCAACTTCCTTTGTGGGTAAAAATTGGTACAAAAGAGATAATTCCAGATTATGCAAGGGTTCTTTTTTTTACCTCAATGCTTGAGGGAAGAGCTGGCTGCAATCTTTGTCTTGTTGCATGTACTTTTCCAGATTTGTTAATGGAGTAGAACCAAATTGATGTGATCATTTTCTGGCTTTGTGGGTTATAATTTTCTTTGATTATGGAATTTGCATTGTTGTTCATAGATAAAGAAGCCATTAAATTCTACATTTGTTGCTCCTATTTCCGTTTTCTTGTGATAGAATTTCCATTCATTTTATTTAAATCCAAGTTATTTATGTGGTTTGTGGATTTCTCACATTCACCTCCATCCTCCATTATTATTCTATTTTGAGCTTTCCCCATTTCCTATATTTGTTTTCTTTTTGTTCTTTCCAATTTAAAGTACTCAAAAACCCCAAAAATATAATATCCTACAAGGGAACTGCCCCTCTCAAACACCGAGCACAATCACCTCTCCAATGGTGATTTATCGAATATTGCATACATCATGTTGTTGTCCATTGGGCAAGTCAATAAAATAAATAAAAACAATAGCGACATAAATTTTTGCCAACATAATCCCCAATTCACAACAATGTCCTTCAAACATTACAAAATGAAATCCTTAGCACCCTACATTGCAACCATGGCTATTGGAGGAATCACTCCCAACCATCACATATGATGGGTCAACTAACTTTACCCTACATCTCAAGGCTTTTGGCAATCTTTACTAAGATTGGTTCAAAACTAACACCTATGCAACTGCTAGGCTATTATCAAAAATCCTAACTAGAGATGCTTTAGAATGGCATAATCAACTCAAGTCTCACTCCATAGCTGATTTAGAAGTTTTAATCAATACCCTTGTTTAAGAATTCCAACACCACAAAAAATAAGTCATTGGTGTCCTAAAAATCAAAAATCAACACACAACTACCAATGGTGTCGCTGATACTTTCGACCCCAGCTTTGATTCAAACCACACAACCAATGCAATTCTTTCAAATTGACCATAAAATGCTACACTTTTCCAACCTATTACGAAATCCATTTAATCCAAATCCTCAACCAAGAGAATCAACTAATCAACCTCTATGCAAAAATGAAGTTAGGCACAAGGTTTCCTAAACCTCGACCTCGAGAACCAAGCCCATACCTCAATGGTTCAAAACCTCCAAAATTATGTTGGTGGCAAACCAATTGGGGCCAATTAGGGCCACTCACATGAAAATTGTCGCAATTTCAAAAATATAGCATGTGCTTTCCTACTTTGTCGCGGGAGAATATCTTGCAGAAGGTATAATTTTTAACCCGAGGCTCTATTTGAATCCGTTTTTTTAAAACAAAGAGCTTCATGCAATTGTAAGTTGCACTAGCCACTTAGTGACTTTTTTGACAAATTTCCAAGCCCAAACAAGATCATCTAAAGGCTGAAAATTGCATTTTGAGTTTATTTTTACTTTTCATAGAACTTTGCAAGTTTGATTTATTTTTTTTGTAACTGAGTGTGAACTTATAGTTACATGTCTCCCTCGTGCTTATTTTAGATATGTACAAGAATAAAGGGCACTCGATTGACCAATCCGAGCTTGCATACAAAATTACTAAAAATAGAAGGTTTCAGAAATTACTAAAAATAGCAAGTTCAATTAACTCTAGAATTAGTTTTCTTTTGATAGCATGTTAGTTGTGCATGACGACACTATCATCGAATTGTGCATGAATAAAAGACTCTGTACTATTTTAGAAGAATAATGACGAATTAGTGTTCTCTTTTGTTGCTCAATAATTGTTCTATGTAGCTTTTAATTCTTTGTAATTTTAATCTATGTTTTGGAATTGTTGTGCACCTAACCCCATCATCTTGTATCAGAGCGGTTTCAGCTCTAGGAAGAAAGAAGAAGAAAAATAATGGTTGATTAAAATTGAAGGTGAGATTGTGTCTGATTTTATTTCCTATGTTTAAAAGTTTCTTGTGAAGAAGTTTTGTTTTGAAGAATAGGTTTTTTGAGAATAAATATGGCAAGAAGAGGGGGAGGTTATGCTTAGAGGAATATAAATCTACAACATTTGCAGAGAGTGGAAGAGCTTACAGGAATTATTGCAGGACAAAGACCAAGGCAAGGAGGAGATGGCAGTAATGGAGAAAGAGACCATAAAGAAGAGATTCAACAAGAGGAGGAAGAACAAGAGAAGCCACAATCATTTGAAAAAAGACTGGTTAGGGCATTAAAAGAAAAAAATGGAGTAAAAGTTGAAGTTTCAAAGTAGGGGGGCAGTGTAAAACCAGAGAAGTTGATAGACTCGCTGAATGATATAGAAAAGCTTAAAACCATAAGAACTGATAGACTAGTTGAATAGTACAGAAAAGCTTTTTGAATGGAAGAATATGGTGGAGGAGAAGAAGGTTAAATTTGCATGTACCAAATTGAAAGGTCATGCTATGATATGGTGGGATCATTTATAGGAGGAAAGGCAAAGGAAGGGCAAGCAGAAGATCCAAACTTGGAGTAAAATGGAGAAGACGACGAATGAAAAATTCCTCCCTATGGATTATTTACAAATCCTCTACAGAATATTTCAAAACGTAAGGCAAAAGGAGTACAGTGTACAAAACTACACAAATGAATTTTACAAGCTATCCTTTTGAATGGAACATGAAGAAACAGAGGATCAAATGGCTACAAGGTAAATAAATGGTTTAAAGTTTTCTATTTGAGATGAGATAGGTATGCATAGAATCAATGGTATGGAAGAAGCCTATCAACTAGTTTTGAAGGCAGACGAGAAGCAAAGCAGGGAGGCCTCACCAAGATCCCCTGGGATGAAGAGAGGATTGTCATCCCCATTAGGAGGGCATGGTGGATTTACTCCCACAAGAGAAGAATCATCATACAAGGTGGAAAGATAAGAAGATGCTAGACAAGGGTTTCAAATTTAACAAAGAGGAAAAGGATTTTGTGGTTGAGGATAGAAAACCCCATGAAGAGCTTTTATTTTTACAGATGTGATGAAGAAGAGCACAGAGCATTTGAGTGTCCCCATTATCATGCACAAGAGGAACAACCAAGAGTAAATTTCATTGAGGTTGGGGTAGAGGAACAAAACGCAGAATTTCCGGCAGATGTAGGAGAGACTCTTATGATGAGAAGGCCAATGATAGCTCCAAGGAAAGAGCATGTGCAAGATAAAGACAATGATGACTCATGGCTTCATACAAATATTTTCTAAACAACATATACTTTAAGAGGGAAAGGTATGTAAAGTTATTATTAATGGTGGAAGTTGTGAAAATATAGTTTCTAAAAAGATGGTAAATAAAGTAGATCTGCAGTTTACGAAACATCCTCTTCGTTACAGTATTTCCTAATTTAAAAATGGAAATGAAATCACTATTTATATGAGGTGTTTAATCAAGTTTACCATATGCAAGACGTATCAAGATGAAATGTGGTGTGATGTTATTCCAATGGATGCATGCCATGTGTTGTTGGGAAAGCCATGATAATATAATAGGAAAGTAGTCCATGATGGAGAGAACACATACACCTTTTAAAAGGACAATTCAAGGATAGTTCTATTGCCTCTTAAGGACAAATGACGGGTTGAAAACATGTCCACAAAATAATTTATCAAGGAGCTGAAAATGACAAGATTATGTTATGTATTGATGGCAAAGGAGGAAGGAACAATGTGCAAATCCCAGTAGAGACAAAAAAAGTGTTGGAAGAGTATGTTGATGTTATACTTGATGAGTTGTCAAATGGTTTACCACCAAAGAGAGATTCTACACCATATTGACTTAATTCCAAAATCAACTCCACCTGACCAAGTAGCTTATAGGATGAGCCCAACAAAATATGCAGAATTGAACAAGTGACTGAATTGGTCAAAAAAGGTGTAGTGAGGGAGAGCATGAATTCATGTGCAAATCCTACGTTGCTAACTCCAAAGGAGAGGGCATGAAGGATTGTGTTGATAGTAAAAAAATCAACAGGTTTACCATCAAATATAGATTTCCTATACCCCACCTAGATAACATGATGGATGTACTTGCAAGGGTTACATCCTTTAGTAAGATTGATCTATGCAACGACTACTATCAAATTTGGATTCGAGAAGGAGATGAATGGAAGACAAAATTCAAGATTATGAATGGTTTATGTGAGTGGATGGTGATGTCGTTCAGATTATCTAATGCACCTAGCACATTTATGAGGATGATGAACACAGTGCTAGAGATTATATTAGTAAGTTTGTAGAGGTATATTTTGATGATATTTTAATCTTTAGTAAGAGTAAAGAAAAGGACCTAAGACATTCGAGAATGATACTAGACTATTGAGAAAGGAAGAGCTCTGGGATGGTTTATATGAGTGGATGGTGATGCCATTCAAATTTTCCAATGCACTCAACACATTTATGAGGATGATGAACATTGTGGAGTGCAATTATATTGGTAAGTTTGTAGTGGAATATTTTGATGATATTTTATCTTCAATGAGAGTAAAGAGGATGTAAGGCATTCAAGAATGATACTATAACTATTGAGAAAGAAAGAGCTCTATGCAAATTTGAAGAAGTGCGGGTTTATGCAGAAGAGTTTGGTGTTTTTGCGATTTGTCATATTCAAAGATGGGGTAGGAATGGATGAAGATAGATAAAGGCAATTGTTGAGTGGCCTACTCCACGATGTACAATAGAGATAAGTTTCCATCATTTAGCAACTTTTTACAGAAATTTCATTAAAAGTTTGAATAGCATTATTACACCAATAACAAATTGAACATGGGGAAAATAATTTGTGTGGACAAGGACAACAACAAAAAAAATTCAGTTGTTAAAGAAGGTGACATAGGCCACTATTTTAGCATTACCAAATTTTAGCAAGGTGTTTGAGGTGAACTATGATGTTTCACATGTGGGTGTTGGTGCAACATTGAGTCCAGAAGGGAAGCTAATAGCATATTATAGTGAAAAAACTAAATGAGGTAAGAAAGAAATGTTGAGATGTTGTCATTGATGTCAAAAGGTTTGCTATTCAGTAAAAAATATGGTCATTAATGTCAAAGAATTTCTACTAAGAAGATCCGTAGTTTCTGTAGAGTCTATAGCTACTGACTGAGTCTGTAGCTTGGCATGAGAGTTGTTTTTGGTGAAATAGACAATTAGCCAAGAGACTTGTTATCTATATTTTACATCATATGGAGACACAAAAATAGACTACAGAATTAATTCAGGCTAAAGACTATTGAATAAGTTGTTCTGTGTGAAGCAAGGTGATCTAAGAATTATGGAGAATAAAATTGTGTCCAGAGCCACTGGGAGAGCAACTATGGACTGCATCAGGGGTGTTATGGATTGCATCAGATTTGCTACGGACTGCATCAAGATTGCTATAGACTGCATTAGGCTTGCTACGAACTGCATCAAGCTTGCTACAGACTGCATCAAGATTGTTACGAATTGCATCAGGCTTGCTACACACTGCATCAAGGGTGCTATGGACTACATTAGAGCTACTACGAACTGCATCAAGACCACTACAGACTTCATCAGGCCGACACTAAATGTATTCTAATGATTCCTTGGTCTATCTCAGCGTCGTTTCATTCAAACTGACCTATGTGAGTTTTTATATAAGCTAATGTGAATTATGTTTTCAAAAGAGAATAATCTGTATACAGTCGACTATAGTTTTTTGTTTGGCCGACTTTCAAGAGGTTGTTGATCAATGTCTTATATTTAAGCAAAGATCAAATTGTCTTTTTGAAGTATGGAAATAGAGGATTATTATTCGCTAAGGAGCAGAGTAGAGGTCCGTTGAGGAACGGATGGCCAAAGAGGGCGTGAGTATGAAAACAACGAATGGTTTTATAGGAGGATGAATCGTAGAGTATACAGAATCAACTAAAAGAAATGAGGAGAGGAGGCAGAGAGGACAAAGTCTTTGAAAACAAAGAGCAGAGAGAAAGAGAGCCTAATGTGTCTATTTGATTGATAAGTAAAAAAACATCAGAATAAATGGGAAGTCGATAAGCAGAGAAAGCAAAATTGTATCATCATTTGTTGACAAAAGCAACTAAGAAAGGTGGATGATTTGAAACAGCTAAGTTGGTGCTTGGCAAAGGGGGTTGAAGCCTCCTGTAGATTGCTATCTACAAATCAAGGAGTTGGTGCTTCTTAGCAAGTCGGTGCTTGTTGAATCTTTTTGTCAAGTTGATGTTTGACTATTTGGGGTTGGTGCCTCAAACTGAGTTGGTGCTCAGCTTTCTTCCCTTTAAGGGTTTCCCACTTATATCATGTGTTATGTCTTTATGTTCTTTGTTGTGGTTTGATTGCTCCATGGATTCTGTATTGATGCTTGACTAAGAAACTAAAGAATTAGAAGAAAGTTTAACTCACTGATTCACCCGCCCTCTCAGTGGTTGTGCTTCCAACAATTGGTATCAGAGCAGGGCCTTCAAGGTCAGACTTGACAACTGGAAGGTAGATCCTAAGAAGCACAATGTCTAGTCATCAAGTACAAGGGTTTTCAACAAACAAGGCCCCTTTGTTCATTGGAACCAATTGTCTTTTAGAGCATTTGGATGAAGACCTATTTGATGGCTCTCGGGTTTGACATTTGGCAATCAGTTGTAGATGGGTATACTATCCCTCAAGCTCCTCCAATTGACATTGCACGAAATAACGCAAGTGAGAACAATTCAAAAGCTATAAATGCTATATTATGTGGATTGATAGAATCTGAATTTGTCAAGGTGATGCAATGTGAGTCAGCTAAGGCAATTTGGGACAAGTTACAACTCATCTATGAAGGTGACACTAAGGTAAAATTGGCAAAACTTCAAACCTATAAGAGACAATGTGAAGGTCTAAAGATGACGGAAGAAAATAATATTGCAGCATATCTTCTTAAAGTTGATGAAGTAGTCAACATAACAAAGGTCTTGGAGAAAAGGTTAATGAGTCAACTGTTGTTCAAAAGGTTCTAAGATCCTTGACCCCAAGATTTGACTCAAATGTGTCAGCAGTTGAAGAAGTCAAAGACTTAGACAAGTTACAAATGGATGAGCTTCATGGAATACTTATTGCCTATGAGATGAAGACTGATGATGGAAGATCTTCCAAAAGGGAAGCAGCCTTCAAGGTTGCAAAGAAAACACAAATCAAAAAGGTTGAAATTGACAGTGACACTGATGTTGATGAAGACAAAGTCGAAGCCTTATTTGTGAGGAAACTGAGAAAAGGTTCAGGGAGGTACAAAGACAAGCTACCATTCAAATGTTTCAATTGTGTTAGGATTGGTCATTTTGCTACTAAGTGTCCTCAAAAGAAAGAACATGATCATGATGAAGAACATGATGAAGAGAATAAGTCTAACAAGTATGACGAGCAAGAAAAAATTCAAGCAAGGTGACTATAAGAAAAAGTTCTTCAATAACAAAAAGAGTCTATATTCTAAAGACGACCGCAGATCTTTAAAAGTCAATGATAAAGATATCGCAAACAGTAATGACTGCAGTTTTGACCACAAAAGTGATGAAGCTTTGTTCATGGCCATTGAAGTTGAAGATGGGAATAGTTCAAAAGAACAAGTCTTCTTGGATGATGATCAAGTGGATAAAGAAGAAATCGAGGTTGATCTTGAAATAGAACTTATCAGTGCTTTGAATGAATTAGAAAGTCAAAGAAAGAAAAATCAAAAGTTGAAGTCTCTAGTCAAAAGTCATGAAAAACATATATGTATCTTGGAATCCAAGAAAACTAAGAGTGCCAAAGAAGCTGAGGAGCTCATCAACAATCTCAAGACTCAGTTAGAAGAAGCAAATGCAAGTCTAACATCCAAGGAAGGAAAGTGCAATGAGTAAAAATCTAAGATAGGTTCATTGAAATCAGAGTTGGAATAATTCACAATCAAATTGAAAAATTATCTAAAGTTTGAAAAGAACAATGGAATTCTTAATGACATATTGAACAATCAAAGGTCACCTCTCATTAAAACAAGCCTTGGATACAGGGATCACCAGAAGAGTAGCAATGAAGAGTAGAATATCAGTAAGCCAAAGACATATGTTAATGCTCTCAGAAAATCTAAGATTGTGAATGATAGTCAGAGGTGAGGACAGGTCAAGGAGCTTATCGTTCCTCTCAGAAATAACAAAAGTGTTAATGTGCCTTTCAAAAATCTTCAGAGATCATTTCCTATCAGAAAACCGAATGCAATAAAGTACATGAATTCCTTCTATGGCTATTGTTTTTCTTGTAATCAGTTTGAACATAGAGCTATAGATTGTAGATCAAATGCTAGAAACATGCATGCATGGAGAAATGATTGAATAGTCATGGATTTCCAAAAAAAATCTCAAATTCATTTGTCCAAGGGTCAAATATCAAAAGAAGCAGTGTGATTTGTTACAACTATAATAGAATTGGACATATTGCAAGATTCTGTAGATTGGGTTATGCAAAACCCCCTAGTCAAAACATGAAGATGCATGTTCAAATTGATAAGAAGTTAGAACCTTTGAAAATACTAAAAAAAAAGCAAGAAAATGATGGTCCAAAAGAAGAATCCATGTTAGCACAAGCTACTTTTCACATTCAAGATGAGAGTTTGAAATGGTACATTGACAATGGTTTTTCAAGCCATATGATAGGTGACAAGAATAAATTTATATCTTTGAAGAAGACTGCTAAAGGTACAGTGAAGTTTGGAGACAAAACAATAGCTAATATTGTTGGCAAAGGAATACTAAGTCTTGACAATGGGAAAACTAAAACTAAGAATGTGTTATATGTAAAAGGATTGAATCATAATTTGTTGAATGAAGATGAGATTTTGAAATGGTACATTGACAATGGTTGTTCAAGCCATATGACATGTGACAAAAATAAATTTATATCTTTGAAAAAGACTATTGAAGGTACAGTCAAGTTTGGAGACAATACAATAGCTAATATTATTGGCAAGGGAATACTAAGTCTTGACAATGGCAAAACTAAAACTGAGAATGTGTTATATGTAAAAGGACTGAAGCATAATTTGTTGAGTGTTAGTCAAATGTGCAATCAAGGATATAATCTGACTTTTCATGCTAAAGGATGTGAAATAAGAAAAGCAAGTCCAGGAAGATTGATAGCAAATGCTGACAGGGCTGCAAATAATTTGTATGTTTTGAATGAGATCAAGGACAAATATTTTATGAGTCAAGTGGATGAGATTTGGCTTTGGCACAGAAGAATGGGTCATATAAACTTTAACAACTTAGTAAAGATAAGTACTAAGAAATCAGTTAGGAACATGCCTACAATCACTAAGCTTGCAAACAGCCTGTGTAAGGCATACCAACATGGAAAACAGAAAAGGAGGTTCAACACAAAAGAATATTCAACTACAAAACCTTTAGAGTTGATTCGTACAAATCTATGCAGTCCAACTAGAACTCAAAGTATTCAAGGTGAAAGTTACTTCATGCTTCTTATTGATAATTACACTAGAATGACTTGGGTTGCATTTTCAATAGAAAAATCTGAGGCTCTAGATAAGTTCAAGGCATTCAAGGTTCTAGTTGAGAATGAGATGGACTTAAAAATCAAGTGTCTAAAATCTGATAATAAAGAAGAATTCTGATCAAATGAGTTTGATGACTTTTGTAAGGAACATGGAATCAAGAGACGGTTTTTGGTTGCAAGGACATCACAATAGAATGGTGTGGTAGAAAAAAAGAACAAAACTGTTCAAGAAATGGCCCAAGACAATGTTAAATGAGTCCAAATTGTCTAATAGATTTTGGAGAGACACTGTAAACACAACAGTACACATTCTAATCAAAGGTTAAATCAAAATAAACAGCAATAAGACCCCTTATGAACTATGGAAAGGCAGACCAATTTCAGTGGAACACTTTAGAGTGTTTGGAAGCATGTGTTTCATCAAGAGAGATGAAGAGGATCTAAAAAAATTTGATTCAAGCGCTGATGAAGGCATCTTCGTTGGATATTCATCAGTTCTAGATATAGATGTTACAACAAGAGACTATAGAAGATTGTGGAGAGTACACATGTGAGAGTGGATGAAACCAAATCTAAAAAGGTAAGCACACAACCAAGAATTTATGTAGAGGAGCTTGACTTCAAGGAAGAAGAAAAAGAAGTAGCAAAAGAAAGTCAAGAAGAACGAAAAGATACAAGGGCACCTTCCAGATTCATTCAAAAAAATCATGTAGAAAGTCAAATCATCGGTGATATTGATGCTGAAGTTCAAACTAGGAGAAGGTTTATGAATACATCAGAAAATGTAAACTTCTCTCTATTTTCAAAGATAGAACCAAAAACTTTTTCAGAAGCTAGAATTGATAAGCATTGGGTGAATGCTATGGAGGAAGAGCTCAATCAGATTGATAAAAATAAGACTTGGGAACTTATTCCCAAACCTAAGGGCAAGAATGTCATTGGAACCAAATGGGTTTTTATGAACAAATTAAATGAAGATGGTCAAGTCACGAGAAACAAAGCAAGGCTAGTATGTAAAGGCTATGCCCAAGTAGGTGTTGACTTTGAAGAGGCTTTTGCACCTGTGTCAAGACTGGAAGCCATACAACTATTTTTGGCATATGCTGGTTTCAAGAATTTCAAGATTTATCAGATGGATGTAAAATCTGCATTTTTCAATGGAAATTTAGAAGTGTATATAGAGCACCCTGAAAGTTTCTCTTTGTCAAGAAATAAAAACTGTCTGTACCCTGAAGAAAGCTTTATATGGGCTCAAGCAAGCCCCTAGAGCGTGGTATGCAAGACTTGGCAAATGCTTGATCAGGGTTTCAAGAGAGGTGTTGATAGCAATCTTTACATCAAAACAAAAGGTGAATATCAATTAATTATAGTTGTGTATGTTGATATTATCTTTGGTAGTGACTATGACAAGATGTCTAAGGAGTTCGCAAAAGTAATGTAACAACAATTTGAGATGTCTATGTTAAGGGAACTGTCATTTTTTCTTGGGTTGCAAGTAGTTCAGTCAGATAAGGGAATCTTCATCTCTCAAACTAAGTACATCAAGGAAATGTTGAAGATGTTTGATATGGAAAACTATAAATCAGTAAGTACTCCAATAACAAGTTGCAAGTTGAGTCAAGAAGATAAGTCATCAGAAGTCAATCAAACATTGTATAGATCTATGATTGAAATTCTATTGTATAGTACTACATCAAGCCCTGATATCATGAGGGAAGTAGGTCTAGTGGCCAAATTTCAAGCAAAACCAAAAGAAACACACTTACAAGCAATCAAGAAGATATTTAGATATCTCAAAGGTATTATGGACTTTGGTTTGTGGTACTCAGAAGGTAAAGATTTCACTTTAATAACATACACTGATGCAGATTGGGCAGGGAGCATTGTTGACCATAAGAGCACAAGTGGTGGTGCATTCTTTCTTGGAAAGAGTCTTGTGTCATGGTTGAGTAAGAAACAACCATCAGTTTCCTTGTCCACCGCTGACGCTGAGTACATAGCAACAGCATCATGTTGTACACAGGTTTTATGGATGAAACTGACCTTGAGTGACTTTAAGATTAAGAATAACAATCCAATTTCTATATTTTGTGACAATACCAGTGCCATCATCTCTAAGAATCCAGTCACGCATTCCAAGATTAAACATATTCCAATCAAGTATCATTTTCTAAGAGAGCGAGTAGCTGATTAGATTGTCAAACTAGAGTATGTGACCACAAAAGAACAAGTTAAAGACATTTTTACAAAACCTCTTCCAAGGGCAACATTTGAGTTCTTAAGGCAAGAATTGGGAGTAATTCCTTCCTCTGTCAGTCACTAAGAAAGGTATGGACTGAGGGGGAGCTAACCCTTGGGTATCTTTTAGCTCTAAGGATCAAGAGTCAAGAATATATGACAGTGAAAAGATGTTCAAGTGATAGTGAGTAGTATTTTGCAATTTTCTAAGGAGAAGATTATGGAATTTCTCATCAGAGAAATGAAGATGGATATTATCAGTTTTGAAAACACAGTACTTTGTTTGGGATCAAATAGATTTCAGATTGTGCAACCCTTTGTCATTGTTCTCAAAGGAGGAGAATCAGCAAGCTGACTATTTTCAGGAAAAAATAGTGCAACAGTAAAGATAGTTGTATAAGGGAGAGATTGCAAGTTGTGTAACTGGTATCTAGTTGCTTTTGGTGAAGAAATGACAGGGGAAAGAGTAAATCGAGGTCAAGTTTTGGGGCAAAGGTGTGTTCATTGAATGATAAAATCAGCTCAGGTCATCAGCGTGTAAAGGTTTGCCATAAATGACAAAGAGAGAGTTCATTAAGATGTTGTCATTGATGTCAAAGGGTTTGCTATTCAGTAAAGAATATAGTCATTGATGTCAAGAAATTTCTGCTAAGAAAATCCGTAGTTTCTACAGAGTCAGTAGCTACTGACTGAGTCTGTAGCTTGGCATGAAAGTTGTTTTTGGTGAATTAGACAATTAGCCAAGAGACTTGTTATCTATATTTTACATCATATGGAGACAAAGAAATAGACTGCAAAATTATTTCAAGCTAAAGATCATTGAATAAATTGTTTTGTGTGAAGGAAGATAATCTAAGAATTATGGAGAATAAGATCGTGTCCGGAGCCGTTGGGTGAGCAACTACAGACTGCATCAAGGGTGCTACGGACTGCATCAGGGTTGCTACGGACTGCATCAAGTGTGCTACAGACTGCATCAGGGGTGATACAAACTGCATCAAGACTACTACAGATGTCATTAAGCCGACACTAAATGTATTCTAATGACTGTTTGGTCTATCTCAGCTTCGTTTCACTCAGGTCAACCTATGTGAGTGAGTTTTTATATAAGCTAATGTGAATTATGTTTTCAAAAGAGAATAAATCAGTATGCAACCAACTATAGAGTTTTGCTTGGCCGACTTTCAAGAGGTTGTTGATCAACATCTTGTATATAAGCAAGATCAAATTGTCTTTTTTAAGTATGGAAATAGAGGATTATTATTTGCTAAGGCGCAGAGTAGAGGTTCGTTGAGGAACGAATGGCCAGAGAGGGTGTGAGTATGGAAACAACGAATGATTTATAGGAAGATGAATCCTAGAGTATACAAAATCAGCAAAAAGAGATGAGAAGAGGAGGCAAAGAGGACAGAGTATTTGAAAATAAAGAGCAAAGAGAAAGAGAGCCTAATGTGTCTATTTGATTGATAAGCAGAAAACAACAGAATAAATGTGAAGTAGATAAGCAGAAAAAGCATAATTGTATCATTATTTGTTGACAGAAGCAACTAAGAAAGGTGGATGATTTGAAGCAGCTAAGTTGGTGCTTGGCAAAGGGGGTTGAAGCCTCCTGTAACTTGGTATCTACAAATCAAGGAGTTGGTGTTTCTTAGCAAGTTGGTGCTCGCTGAATCTTTTTGTCAAGTTTGTGCTTAACCATTTGGGGTTGGTACCTCAAGCTGAGTTGGTTGTCAGCAATCTTGTTGACTCATTGCATATCTGATTTAGGACATGTAGTCTATGTAGTGATCACAGTGGGTTTTCTTCCCTTTAAGGGTTTCCCACTTCTATCATGTGTTATGTCTTTATGTTCTTTGTTGTGGTTTGATTGCTCCATGGATTCTGTATTGATACTTGACTAAGGAACTAAAGAATTAGAAAGAAGTTTAAGAACTCACTGATTCACTCCCCCCCCCTCTCCGTCACTGTGCTTCCAACAAAAAATACTCTACATATGATGTTGAATTTTATGCCATTGTACAAACACTGAGGCATTACTTAGTGCATAAGGAGTTTATTTTGTTTACAGACCATCAAGCCTTAAGGTATGTTAACACTCCGAAGAAATTAAATAACATACAAGCAAAGTGGGTATCTTTTTTGGGAGGGACATACTTTTGTTGTGAAGCACAAGTCAGGAAAGTTTTATCAAGTCATTGATGCATTGAGTAGGTGTGTAGCATTTTTATCCCCTATGATGAGTAAAATAGTTGGATTTGAGACTATTAAGGACTTCTACGATTCTGATTTTGATTTTGTAAAGATTGTGGAGCAATGCAGGAACCCATTGGTAGGAGAGACAAGTTCTATTCATGATGAATATCTCATGAATGATGGTTACCTCTTCAAGGGAAAGCAACTATGTATTCAAGTTGAGACTATGAGAGACAATGTTGTGAGAGAACTTCATAGTGGTGGTTTGGGTAGAAACTTTAGTAAAAATAAGACCATAGCTTTGGTGGAAGAGAAGTATTTTTGGCCGAAGATAAAGCAAGATGTACCAATGTATGTATCAAGATGTAGGATATGTCAAGAGGTTAAACTTCATGCACAAAATACAGGACTATACATGCCATTGTCAATGCCAAAAGGACCATGGACATATTTAATCATGGATTTTGTTGGGGCTGCCAAACATGCAGCAAGGTAATGATGAAATACAAAATAGAGCCAAGGCATAACATAATTCATTAATTCATTCTCATCAACTTGATATAAATCATTTAAACTCTTTTATAGACATGAGACACTAACAACTATCCCCTAAATAATAGAATCACAATCTATTAAGACGTAACTCAACACCCAAATTAACTAACAAATAACAACCTACGGGATTTATGATATCCCAATGTGATGTCCCCTTTTTTGGGCTTAATGAGGATTGGAGTCCCTTAGCCGACCTTTGTGGTTTCCCTATTGGCTAAGGGAGGGGTTGAAGGGAAACTTGTTTCTTTTAATTCAAGTTGCTAAAAAGGTAACATGTCAGCAACTTTAATTATGTGATTTTTAAAATAAGACGGGGGACTGTCTAATTTATTTGTAAGTCAGCCCTTAATGAGTTTTAAGTGGGCGCTTTTGAAATATTTCCCCTCCTCAATTGGAATGCCACCCTTGGGAGATGATGGAGGGAAAAGGGATATAAAAGAAGTGGAGTTTTCTAATTTTGGAGGGCAATAATCATTATTCAATCAAATTTCTTATTGTCAAGCACGTTTGCTTGATCAATTAGCTTGGAGGACGAAAACCCTCACTTGCTTCGGTATTGAAGAACGGAAACCCTTCATACTCATTGGGTGTTCTCATTCAGAGATCACATTTGGACTTTTAATCAGCATTTCAGCTTCACGGTCAGCAAGAAAGGGCCGCGAACCAGATCTATCCGCTGTGAGAGTTGAGCAAACCCCTTTGGAGGGTTTTGGACGGGTGAACGCCGAGGTAGGGCTGCGTTGGGAGCAGCGATCACCAGCAAATCAGTTTTTGGGGATCAGCGTTGCATTTCCAGCGGTGGCGAGTTGCATTCTAGGGTTTAAAGAGCCATTTCAACTTATATTGGCTGGTGGAAAAATTCAAATCTTTTCCTCCTTTGGACAATATTTTGTAATATTTCCAAACCTAGAAGTGGATGTAAAAATCAGGGTTTTGATTTAAATAATTATTCTGAATATTCTGCAATTTTCTTGAGGAATTTGAATATTACAAATTCATTTAATTACTTAAATTGCTATTTTCAGAAATCTGGAAATTTTCGATTGGGGTTTGCAATGATTTACGGATTCATCTATTTTTGCCCTAAGTGGGACATTACAGCCAACTAAAAGGTGTGTTGTTTATAACAATCATACTTTTACAATTATTTTTAACTATGGTGAATTAATCATAAACATTGTAACATTCCCCCTCTTAATTCATCATAGTCTTCAAATTCGAAGAGAGAATTTCTAAATGCCTCAAACTTATAATGTGCAAGTGACTTGGGGAAAATATTTGCACACTAATCTTGAGTGGGGCAATACTAGAGCTGGATGTGTTGTTGAACATGTTTGTGGATGAAATGAACGTGAACTTCAATGTTCTTCATGCGCTCATAAAACTTTGGATTGCGAACAAATTTAATAACACCCTAATTATTGCAGTACAAAATTCTTGGCCAAGTTTAAGGTAATCCCAGTACTGCAAGGATGCGACATAGCCATATCGCTTCGCAAACAGCTCCTCCTACAGCGTGATATTCTGCCTCAATAAATGAATAAAAAACAAAGTTTTGCTTCTTGCTCTCCCATGAGATTGAACCAAATCCAAGAACTTATGCAGACCCTGAAGTGGATTTCTTGTCATCAATACAACCTGCATGATTTGAGTCCATGTAACCTGTCAAGAAGAATTTATCATTCTTGTATTCTAGGCCATAATCCATTGTTCCTTGAATATATCACAATATTCATTTAGTTGCTTTCCAGTGGCTTACCTTCAGTTCCTGCATGAAACATGAAATATAGCTGACAACATAACTAATATTTGGCCTAGTGTAGGTTAAGGTAGATGAAACTCTGAATCAATTGTTGATAGAGAGTGGCATCTACTAGCAGTGATGGATTTGTATGAGAAAGTTGAAGTCTTGTTTCCATAGGTGTTGCCATTAGTTTGCAATCCATTATTCGAAACTTTTGAAGCATTGTCTTGATATTCTTTATTTGAGACAAAAATATGCAGTACCCTTTTGCCATACTTCCAAACCAAGATAGCAATGCAGTAGCCCAAGATTTGTCATGCCAAACAACCGTTTGAGATCATTGTTCGTTGCATCTATCATCTTCACTGAACTTTCAATGATGACTAGATCGTTGACATCAACATCTATTATAACAACTTCCCCCCTTGCTCTTTGAGGTAGAGGTTTGAATCTTATGGACTCCTCTGGAATCCATGTTGAACGAGATGCTCATCCAGTTTTATGTCCCAAGCTCTAGGAGCTTATTTGAGACCAAATAGTGACTTTATAAGCCTGCACACCTTCTGTTCTTGACCAGGTGTGGCATAACCCTCCAGTTGGATCATGTATACCTATTCTTGTAGATCTTGATTTAAAAAGGCACATTTTATATCCATCTAATGTACATTCCCCCCAAACCGTGCAGCCATAGCAAAGATATTATGATTGTCTTTATCTTGGTTGTGGGAGCAAAAGTCTCCTCATAATCTATGCCTTCTTTCATAGCATAGCCCTCTGCTACGAGTCTTACCTTGTCTATACTACCATCTGCTTTGTATTTGGTTTTAAAGACCCATTTGCATCCAATAGGTTTCTTCCCTAGTGGAAAATCAACAAGCTCCCATGTGTTATTCTTCATGAGTAACTGATACCCTACATTCATGGCTTCTTTCGAGGGTTTGGACTCTTAAGCTCCACAGACTGTTGAGGGCTCAAATGTCTCTGCAACTATGCTTATCAAGGCCAAATTTAAATCTAGGCGAGCCATACTACGAGTCCTCGGTCCTGTAGTAGATGTGTCTGGGACCCCATCCAATTTTGCATCTTGTATAGTCTTGGTATACCACTTGGGCATACATTGAACAATGGGTGGTGGTGTTGGAGGTCCTCGTTGACCATCATCGACACTACCACTATTACCATCTGATAAATTTACAAGTTTAATGCCTGTATCAGGTGCCTGTGTGGAAGGTGGATTGATCTCACCTTTCTCAGCAAACACTATATCCCTGCTGATAAGAACCTCTTAGTCTCTAGATCAAGGCGCTGATATGCCTTCGACTCTTTACTATATCCCACAAAAATGCATTCCTTGGTTTTCTTATCCAATTTATTTCTTTTCTTTATCAGGACATGTATGTGTGCCTTGCAACCAAAAACTCGAAGATGAGAGGCTTTCAGTTTCTTCCCAGTCCAAGCTTCATGTAGTGTGATACCATCAAGGGATCTGGGGGGTGACCTATTCAGCAGGTGAACCGTCATGTGATATGCTTCTACCCAAATATAAACGAGGCAATTATGCATCCTCAACTATGCTGCAAAACATCTCTACAATGACACCATTATGTTGTTCTGCAACATTATTTTGTTGTAGTGTATCAAAATCAGTGAATTGTTATCGTAGTCCATGTTTTGCGAGGTATACAGTGAACTTTTTACTAGTGTATTCCCCCCCATTTTCTAAGCAAAGGGCCTTAATTTTGAGACCAGTTTCATTTTCAATAGTGGCATTGAACTCTTTGAAGGTTTAAAAGCCCTAATCCTTAGTTTTAAATAAGTATACCCACATTTTGGGTAAGTGGTCATCAACAAAGAGCTGAAAGTATTTGTATCCTCTTAGGGTGGGAGTCATTTGCCCGCATGGATCGGTGTGCACTAGATCCAATGGATTAAGACCCTGATATTCACTTTTGCCAAACGGAGCTCTTCGTTGTTTTCCAGCTAAACAACTAGAACAAATATCAGATTTGTGCTTAAGTGTGGGAAGGCCTCTGACCATGTGTTGCTTTGCTCAATTCTAGCAGATACCCATAACTCAAGTGACCATATTTGCGATGCCAAAAATTGGCTCTGTTTGTAGCCTTTGCAACAAGGCCCTGATGGTCGTTATGTACCACATCAAGTTGGAACATTTTGTTGATTCCAGAAGCATGAGACACAATTTTGGAGCCTTATGTAATATTCGTAAACTCTGCGTCAATTAAATCACTAGAAATATCCTTAATTAAATCGCTGGAAATATCCTTAATTAAATCATTGGAGAGTATCCATCCCTTGATGATCAAATTGCCAATCACTAAGCAAGCAAACACCAGTGAATTGCCAATAAATACCAGCAATAAGGAAATCGTTAAGAGGCCTATCATTAAACATCTGCAATATGAAATCGCAGCCTTGGAGAGAACTACAATTAATTAGAGGATCGGCCATTAAGGGAGCACCAATCATTAATTCTTAAAGTGGAGCACCCATGTAACTGTTGTCAACCTAGAGTTGCACCCTAAATCCAAGACGTGCTGAAATAACTAATCCTCTCTCCGGTTGAAACAATGGGATCTTCTCACGAGGGTGGGTACCTCAATGGTGAGAAGAACCTCCAGAGAAGGCTGGTACCTGTAAGATGTATCAATGGATCTCTACTCTGTGTTGCAAATCTACCAAAGAAAAGAGAGAAACTTGAAAGGGAAATCCTACCTAATGACGGTGATACACCATAATGTTGATCCACTCTACCTGGAACCTTGAACACTTAATCAAACAAGGGAAAATGAAGACCTTTGATTTCAATTGATCACTATGCACAAATATTTCATGAGAAGGTTCAATCCAATGACAAAAACGTGAGGGAAAACGATGGAGAGAGGTCTGATACAAGACACTTTGCAACTACCTAACATCCACTTACAGCTTCAGCAAAAGACATAAAACACTGAACATGACCTGCATAACATGATGAGCTAATAACTAGGTACGAATCAGAATTTGAAAAGTGAGAGAAATCTACCATGTATGCAAATTGTTGAATGAATGTACACTATGTTAGCACTTGAAATCTGAAAGTACAATCCTATTGATTGAAGAGGTTACACAACTCATCAATGAGAGAGTCTGGGCTTACCAAGAGAGGAATCGATTTTACAAGGCTGAAAAGCCATTAATATAGAAATTTACAACAAGCCAAGAGATTGGCGTTGAAAATAGAGAGGAAGTAAACTCAAACCAACTCAGCGTTTACAAAAGTCTATTTTGTCTTGCATGAAAATTCGTTGCGTTGAAAAAAAAAAGAGGAAGAAGACAAGCTTTGGATGCATGACACCTATGAATAGATGTTTTGACTTGAAAACTAGTCAAACTTCAAAACAAGAGTAGTCGAATTCACTCGAACTGTTGGAACTTTTGAAAGTCTCTCCTTTGCATGAAATCAATGCAAATGCCAAATTAAGAATTACGTTTGAACCACCAGAACATTTCGAGCAAACGAGACAAATGAGAGTGCGTGCATGAAATTTCTTGCTATTTGAAACGTTCAATGCTTTCCCTGTTCATCATGCAAGACAACTCTATTTTCAGAACTGAGGCATGCTTGCTTTTTTAAATGCGTTCACTTCATTGGAGTCACTTCACGTTAGTCTGTGCATGATCTTTGTTTATTCTTCCTGTCTTTATTCTGTGTTGGTTTTATTTATTGTTCATGCTTATGTCCATGTTCAGTTTTGCTTTAATATTTGCTCATGCTTCTATTTCTGCGTTTGTCTTACTTCTTGTTCAGTTCTAGCTCAGTCTTGTTTGTGCTTGTCTCTGTTCATGCTATTGATCATGCTCAGTTCACTTCGTGTTTTCTCTGGGTTTTCCCATGTTCTGCTTTAATTCGAGAATCGGGCTTTATTTTAGCTTTCGTCCTTCGGACATATTGTCCAATGGACTCTGTGTCTCTTCTCTTTCCCGGGCTTGGCATTTCCTTTTCTCTTTTTTGGCTTTGGCTTGCGCCCTTGTCTTTTCTATCGGGTTTTTTGAAACTATCCTTATTCCTTCAAACTTTTTGTCCGAAGGAATTCCTTCGGACAAAAAGTCCGAATGAATTCGTTTCCTTGCCAATTTTCCCGAATTTATTCTTTTAGGCTCTTATGCCCTGTCCTTTGATTTTCTTCGGACTTTTGCTGACTTCAAATTCCCGCAGATTCCCTATTTGACAATTATTCCGAAGGATCCTTCTTTGCCTTTGTTCTTTTTATTTTCTTCGGGTTTTTTGTCCTCTCGAATTTCTTCAAACTTTTTGTCTGAATGAATTCCTTCGAACAAAAAGTCCGAAGGAATTCTTCTCCTTTGGCTATCTTTTCCCAGAAGGGCAAGTGCCCTTCGGGAACTTTGCTTTTGTCCTTTGCTTATGTTTCTGCCCTCCACAAGGGCTTATGCTTCCCAATAATGCCCTTCAGAACTTTTGAAAGGGCCCTGCCACCGACCAAGTGCCCTCCGTAGGGGCAGGTGTCCAGAAAAATGAATTTTGTCCTTCAGAATTTTGCCAAGGTCTTCTCTGTGCTTGAAGTGTCCCCCGCAAGGGCACTGACCCTTCGAGGAAATTATAAATGTCCCTACACAACGCCCAAATGTCCTCCACAAGGGCTATGTCTTCTAGGAGTGCCCTTCGGAAGAATTGAAAAGGTCCACTTCACCGATCAAGTTCCCTCCGCAAGGGCATGTCTGCGTTCAAAAGTGTCCTTCGGAAGAATTGTAGGGCACCTGAGCTTTTTGTAGGTCACCCAGGGTTTTTGCAACTGTCCTTATTCCTTCGGACTTTTGTCTTGACTTGAAAACCGGTCTTCTCAACTGTGCTTTTCTCCTTTCTTTCGGACAAAAACCTCGAAGAAAATAAGCCTTGAACGACTGCCACTTAGTCATTTTTTCGGACTTTTACATAGTCCTTTGAGAGCTCTTTCTCTCGGATAAAATGTCCAAAGAAATAGTCCACCTCTTATACCCGAAAAAATCCTTGGGAAGACAACAAATAAACTTACAGCTTGTATATCTTCGCTGTATTTGCACATTTCCCTGTAATCAAGCAAGCTCCTTGGAAACCTCTGCATGACTAAACTTCCCCTGGCTGTAGATGGCCACTTGGGTGGCTGTAAATGTTCATTTAAGGACCCCAAAACTGATTCACAAGACAAACTTGGCACCATAGCAAAGTTCCGAAGTGTAGGGGTGACAATTTGCCCTGTGAGGGGCAAAATTGTCAACAGTAACAATATTAATTAATGTAGCATTGATTAATTATTATTTAATTAATGGGTAACCAGCAGTCGTTGAATGAAAGGTCGCCACCCTTGGAGGAGTTGCATCTTTCAATGAAAGGTTTTGAAGGTATGAATAATCCGTCATGGGTATGGAAGGATTCATTCAATAATGTTTTCAAATATATAACCATGTACAAGCGGCAACTTTACATTACTTTTAAGGACAAAACCCCTTAATTGTAGACTCAGATTTCAAGGACGGAAACCCTTGTCATCTCTCTAATCAAGGACGATACCCCTTGAGGAATTCCATTCCCTTATTTTAAATCTGAAACTTTGAAGCAAACCATTAATCAATTACATTTTATTATTGAAATTATTATTTTTAAGTGCAAATCTATATTTATAAAATATTATTTCAAAAAGAATTCCAAGGAATCCAAATTATCATGTAATATTCCAATTAGGAATATTACAATAGTATCAGAGTTGTTTTCTTACCAGCGTGTGAACCATGGGGTCACTACACAAGCATATTGTGCCGGTTTTGATCAATACAAAACTCGTTCAGCAGAGATTCGAAAAGAAATCTCTTTTTCAAACTTTATGGAGTTGAGTGAGTCACGAAATGGAACAGGGCACCATGAGGAAGATAACCTTGATGCCCTGAAAGACAGAAAGTCATTTAATGTATCTCACCTATTTAAGGATACCGAAGTGACTTTCAATGGTATTATGGATAACCAACAAGACACTGCATGTGCACCTTTGCTTTTAGAATCGTCTGGCTATCCTAGAGAAATAGGAAGTTCACATGTTGAACATGGAGAGCTTTTAGAGGCATGCTTAAAAAATCCAAAGTCAATGAAGGCTGTGAATTAGAGACAAATTGCACACAGTCATCCACAACAAAAGATTAACTGGAAGAAACAGAAACAAAAGGATTTGCCTCTGATGCTCAGTGATTATTTTGTCATGATGCCATTCTTGACCAGCTTGTTTAGGTAACAACCAATTTTGTGAGGTTAGTAAGTGCATCGTCACAAACGTTGTTGATTGAATGGAGAGTACCATCTAGATATTCTATCATTGTAGCCACAACTAATGCTACCCAAGTTTTCTTGGCCAATGGTGGGGGAAATCTTGTTTAATTGGAAATAGGAGAAGGATCCCTAACCTTGGTCAAACATTTAGAGATTGACAAAGATGTACCACCTTGATCTGTTCTTCCTTGTAGATTTGAAGGGATTTCATACTTATTATGTGGACTTGGAGATGGATACTTATTTAACTATGTATTGGATATGAGCATTGGAGATTTACTTGATAGAAAGAAGATTTCATTGGGTACAAACCCTATTACTCTTCGGATGTTTTGTTCTGAAAACACAACACATGTTTTTGCAGCATTAAAGAGGCCAATAGTTATTTATAGCAGCAACAAGATGTTACTTTATAGCAACGTGAACCTTAAAGAAGTTAATCACATTTGTCCTTTCAATTCAGTTTTTTTTCCTAACAACCTTGCAATTGCAAAGGATGACTTGCTTATGATTGGGACAATTGACGACATTCAAATACTTCACATCTTTGCAGTTCATCTTGGAGAACGTGCTTGTCGTATTTGCCATCAGGGGTAGTCTCACACATTTGCCATTTGCACTATGAAGTATTCAAATGCAAATCTAGATGAGACAGAATCACACTTCGTGCGTCTATTGGATGATCAGACTTTTGAAGTTATCAATAATTTAACATTCATATTCTCTGAGTTACAGTATCAAGAGTCTCAACAGTCTAAACTTGGTTTTGCATGTAAAATTGTTAAAACTTTGTTAGTGTATAGGGAAGAGGACATTCTTCATGGAAGGTTTGTATTCAAAACATGGGACCCAGACTTGTAATCAGAGAGTTTAAGCTTTTAAAGCCACAAAATATGAGAGTTGACATAGCGACCAAATCATTGCCCTATGAATCTTCAAATGTCCAACATGAACCATGGTGTCCCTTACATTATGAAAGACATTCCATTTTCTAGTTTAGAGGACTAGAAAAGGCCCTTGCTGAAAGACTCCACTTACATTTACCACTTAAAAATGATTATATTCCCGAGCCTTATTGTACAACCAACTTAATTGCCCTGAAGAATTTCGAACAGGGCCTTGAAATTACAAAATGTGTAGTAGATGATCATTTGATCAAAGTATGGCATAATGAAGTAAATAATATTCCTAATGCAAAGGCCTACTTCATCATAAATTGTGATAATGTATCAGGGTTTTCACTAGTAAAGTCTAACGCACTGAGTGAAATGTATGCCTCACTATTTTTGGATGTTCTTTGAGAGATTTTGTACCAAGCAGACGTGGCTCTGTCAAATAGAAGAATTGTGCGACTGGAACATGCATTTTTGAAACTATGATATATGGTTTGAGCGGAAAGCTACCGCTTTTAACATCAAATATCTTGAAATTTGTCAAAACATTTCAGGCCATAGAGGAAAGTGAAAGTGTTGTCAAGGGAGTGTGCTTCACAGTCATATGGCAAAGGCAAACTCACTTTACATAAAGAGGAGACACATGAGAACATGAGAACTACTCTCCTCCCGAGGAACAACAAAGAACATCACACAATGTCTTCCTGCCTTGTGAATCAATTCCAGATTTAATATGGGAATCAAAGGGTGCATCTCAGCTTGTGGATTCAGATGCTCAAGGATTTTGTGATAATCTTAAATTTGTGAGGCGAGTTGACCATAATCGAGAAGTTCCTTCTAGAAAAGATAGTGATGGGAATGAGATAGAAAAATTTAGAAATATAGGCATTGTGCATGCACTGAACCAAAAGGATCCAAACATGCCTCTAAATGTACTGGAAAGTACAGCAGACCAAAGAAAATATTGTGAGAGTAAACCAATGCAACTTTCAGGTGAAAACTTTTGCATGTCCCCTGGTTATCATTTGGGTACTCAGTCACCTTCCACTGAGTGCAAAGAAAGTATATCAAAAATCTATACCAAAATCGAGCTATGCAACGCTGAATATGAGAAAATATACTTGGCATTCGGAATCATATCACAGAAAATTATTACCTCTTCCATTTCGGGGTTATCAGAGCATTTTAGTGTAAATGTTATCATGTCGATAAAGGAGAAAGAACCACATTCAATCTGTAAGCAAGACAAAGGTTTGGTGCCTCCATGCTCAACGGACCACATGACAATACCTACCTCTAAGCAGTTGGTAGTCAGCACGATACCGGAAAACATAGTATCTTTGAGTAACCCTTTTGGTGATGTGCACAGTGTGAAACATTCTATGGATGGATGTATTGGCACTGATTGGGTGCCTAAACTACTACTCATGAGAAATCTGCAATCGTTAGCAGAACCTAGTAAGCCAATAAATGTGATGTCAGTTGATGTGTCTCCAAATAAAATGAATCCAAGAAATCACAAGGACCTGGATAAACATCTAGAGGGAGAGAAAATGGATTTTGAGCCATCTGAAGTGAAAGGGGCATCAATTGTTGTCGTTGTAGTATTTGAGAAGGACAAGGTGAAGAGGACAATTTGTAGTGAAGAGCACATAGATCCTTTTGGTCCAATTCAAAATTGTTGGACCATAATAGTGTGGGATTCCGGGGGATACTTTAAGACCCATAAAGGGTAGAGCTTCCGATTTCAGAATCATTGTTGCCGATAACGTCATCATTACATGCTCGCTCTAAGATAATAGGGCAATCAAACTTCACCTTGGAGGAACATAAGAAATATGTTCAGTGGTTGCAGCTCATGGGACAAATGCAAGGTTCAAAAATATGTCACCTCACACCCGTGAGTGTGGATCGCTCTGGGACAACTCGGAATTCAGAAAACCAAACTCAAATTTATGTGGTTGGCTTCAGATTTAATATTCAAGCTAGATAATTGCATGGGTAGATGTATATGTTATGATGATAAGAGATGAATGGAGAAATGTCTATGCTCTAGAAAAGATCCATGGTACCCAACATAGGACAGCAGCATTCTCCTATCATAACAATTTTGATACAGATGATAATCATGCACTTGAGAAGAGTCTTTTAGCTAAAATGAGTGTTGAGTTCATAAATCCAGCAACTAAGGATTCTTGCCAACATGCAAAGTATCTTGGTATTGAGAGTTATAATATTTTTGTGACAACATTGGAAGAAATACTCTTGAGGGCAGATGGGTCTAACTGTGATGAAAATAGACCTTATGTGTCTGTCAAAGACAATATTGAAGAAAACCCTGGTTTCAATTTCCCTGAACCAACACTTGGCATCACAATAGGATCAGTCATTCTTAAACATTCCACTTTATAATTGCTTGAGGACAAGCAATTTAAGGGAGGTCTATAATATTCCCAAACTCGGCCTCAATTAAATCGTTGAAAATATCCTTAATTAAATCTTTGGAGAGTATTTAGCGCTTGATGATCAAATCGCCAATCACTAAGCAAGCAAACACCAGCAAATCGCCAATAAAAACCAGCAATAAGGAAATCGTTAAGAGGTGTGTCATTAAACATCTGCAATATGACATCGCAGCCTTGGAGAGGAGCGTTGCAATTAATTAGGGAATCACCCATTAAGGGAGCACCAATCATTAATCTTAAAGTGGAGCATCCATGTAACAACATTAATTAATTTAGCATTGATTAATTATTATTTAATTAATGGGTAACCAGCAATCATTTAATGAAAGGTCACCACCCTTAGAGGAGTTACATCTTTCGATGGAAGGTTTTGAAGGTATAAATAATCCGTCATGGGTATGGGAGGATTCATTCAACAATGTTTTCAAATATATAACCATGTACAAGCAGCAACTTTACATTGCTTTTAAGAACAAAACCCCTTAATTATAGAATCAGATTTCAAGGATAGAAACCCTTGTCATCTCTCTAATCAAGGACGAAACCCCTTGAGGATTTACCTTCCCTTATTTTAAATCTGAAACTTTGAAGTAAACCATTAATCAAATTACATTTTATTATTTAAATTATTATTTTTAAATGCAAATCTATATTTATAAAATATTATCTCAAAAGGAATTTTGAGGAATCCAAATTATCATGTAATATTCCGATTAGGAATATTACACCTTTAGACTTGTTTTTAATCGAACAAAAAATTTGACCATCTACCTGATCAAAGTCAACCTGCAAGGTCTAATCAAGCAATTGGTTTGCAGATAGCAAGTTCTTAGTGAGCCCTGGAATATACAGAACATGTGTGATTGTGTAAGTACTATTGCCAAGATTTAGAGAGATATCACCATGACCTTGAACAATGTATGATGTATCATAGCTGAGAGAGACATTGCCCCGTGACGTTGTTTGGTTCAAAGTGGAGAACCAATCCTTCCTTTTGGTCATGTGATCGGAATCGATGTACCAAACTAAATTTTGACGAGAGATTTTCTCATGTGTTTAACTGGCAAATAGATGATCTTCGTCTGAAGAATCATTTTCCTTGGCAACATTCCCATGTTGTGGTTTGGAAGGTTTATTTTTCCATTAGCATGTTGACAGTTGCTTTTTCCTCTCTGTCTATGATGAATTCTATGAAGTGGGCTTCTTGTTGGACAAGCCCAATGTATATGCATTGTACCAACAATCTTTCAATTCATGGCCTTGTCTACCACAAATTTGACAAACTTTCTATGGATGGGGTTTGTTCCCATGTTGATGATGCCTACTGTGTTGCTTAGGGAAATGTTTTGAACCCTTCATAGGATTCTTCCCCTTTTGATGTGATGCTAGTGCATGTGCTTCATATGTTTCCTCTGCATTTTGCATGGCTTCTTCTTATTGTAACATGTTAACCAATGTCTCAAACGTTGGTTTTTTATTTGTAACATTTAGAGTTGTTACAAAAAAATCGTATGCATGGGGCAGTGCTCTAAGAACAATTAGAACCAAAAAAACATTTTGTCGTTGTCTCACCTAATGCTAGAAGCGACGCCCACAAAGTTATAACATAGTGTAGGAAAGCTTCCACGTTTTCTTTTGGTTTCAATTTGAGACAGTGTAGTTGACTTTGTAGATGCAGAATCTGATTTTGATTCTTTGCCTCATAGACAATGTGTAGCTTGTCCCAGGTGTCCTTGGTTGTATTGGCAATATGGATATGAGGTTGTACCTCATTCGAGACTCCGAACATGATTATCAACTTTGCCTTTTGATTGGCTTTGTCAAATTTCCATTGTTGATTAGCATCAATGGCATGTAGGAACAACTAGTCATATGTCTTCAAATTCAAGATGGGTCATAAATTTAGTTTTCCATGCTACATAGTTGTCACCACGAAGAAGTTGAGTGTCTAGTAGAACAAATCTCAATCCATTTCCAGTCATTGTGAACAAGTTGGTAAAGGGAGATTGATAGGTTCTTTCACTCCAAATAGGTCCCATTTTTTATATATTGTCAATCCGATATACCACACCTCTCAATATATGTGTTCTTCCTATATAAATGATGGTAAGTGAGAAAAGATTGTTCTTTCGATATACCCAACGGTACATGAAAAAGAAGTGTATGCACGTGAAAGCAGAGTAGTACGTGGTACCAAGACAGTATGTGAAAAAAATTCATCCGATCAATGGCACCTACTTAGTGGAAATCCTTGTACATGGGTGTAACTTCCCTATATACTTGGATATTCTATCTGTCAAGATTTATGTTGAACGATCGTGATAAATGGGTAACATAGCAATGATTGAATGAAAAGTAGTGAACCTTATTACACCCCAACAATTTATAGGGACGAATGCCCAAACGTCATTGTTGCAGCCATAGTTTACATACTCGGCAAGTACTCGCTGAGTGGTCAAGTACTCATTGAGCAAGACCGCAGACGAGTAATGGCAGGAAATAATCGCAAGTTTTTTGTTTGGCCCTGTGACAAGTATTGCACCCGTACTCACCACAAGCTGCGAGTATTGTGTCCCATGTCCAAAACATTGAAAAAATGTGGGATACACACAGAATTGTCCTTTATAAGTTGTCAAGTAATGGCGAGTGGCTACCAAGTATTTGCCGATTAAATTTTTAGGGGGTTGACCGAGTACTCACCGAGTACGGGTTAAACTATGGTTGCTACTATTTTGGGCTATGGATGTAGTAGTTCAAGCACAATAGCATAACCCGTAAATGTGAACCAAAGACATCTCTGATACTAAATGTTGCGAATGTTGAGATTTGATAATCTCATTTTGTGTTTTGTTGTTTCACTGATGTGATTGCTGACAAAATGGAAAAAATTAAAATGCCCTTTTGCAATTTATCAATTACAATTTGTAGAAAATAATTCCATTAGGAGAGAAAAATAGTAATTCCCCCACCTATTTTGAAAAAAAATAGATATTTCTCCCCCTTTTGAATATATCACCTTGATTTTTATTTTATTTTAACTTTCACACCAAAATAAAATTGACCAAAAAGAAAGGTTTAAGGGATTTGATCCCTTGACCTATTAGTGGTGGCAAGCTTTTACTAAAATGCTTTTAACCAATCGGGTTATGCAAGGCTTCAAACATATATATGCAAAAATTGTGACTTACGTTTTTAAATCCACAACTTTTGAAACAAAAAAAAAACACAACTTGGTTTTATAAAACCACGAAAAGATAAAGCAATTGAAGCTCTTCATCCAATAGTGCGAGGCAAATCCTGTTCTTCTTCAAGATCCATCCCTCATGTTCTTCAAGGACTACCTTGAAAGGCTCAAGGCTAATTTGCCCTCATCTGCATATGGAAAGGGTGAATCTACAAAGAAGCTAGACGTGACAAGTACTTTTCAGGATGAAAGTGAAGACGATATGCCAAAAATGGAAGAACAATTTACTAATTTAAAATCTGCACCAAAAATATTAGATGATAATGCCAGCCACGAGGAGATTGTTGAGTCAGACATTGAACTAAATAATGGAGATGTTGAACGAGACAATGAACCTCCTCAGAAAATGGTAGATCCTTTTGTTGAAATATCTGAAGAGAAACGAAATGATGCCGGAATAGCCAAAGGCAAAGCAATGTTGAGCCAATATGTACAGCTAGCTGAGTTGGAGTGGCAAGCTAGGACTGAGCTAATCTCCTCTCAACACACCCAATGTAATGCAAATTTTTAACGATGTCTGCAATATTTGCAAACTTAATGTTAGCAGGGGGTGGAGATGAATCTGAGAGTGAGGGTGCTTAGGGGCTCCTCTTTCTCTCTTGATGAAATTCTCCTTCCTCCCTATTTCTCCCAGGTTTAGCGATTTCTCCAATACCAAAATGAAAAACAAAATAGAGTCGAGGCAAAATATATTTCATTAATTCATTCTCATCAACCTGATACAAATCATTTAAACTCTTTTATAGACATGAGACACTAACAACTATCCCCTAAATAAGAGGATCACAATCTATTAAGATAGAACTTAACACCCAAATTAACTAACAAATAATAACCTACGGGATTTATGATATCCCAAGGGTGTTGTTTATAACAATAATACTTTCACAATTATTTTTACCTATGGTGAATTAATCACCATGATTCAATTTTTGTTGTTGCAGATAGCTTCTCTAAAATAGTTCATTTTATTGCATGCAATAAAACCAGTGATGCCACTAGAGTAGCAGATTTGTTTTTCAAAGATGTTAGATTGCATGGTGTTCCAAAGACCATTACTTCAAACAAATACAAAATTTATAAGTCATTTTTGGATACCTCTATAGAAAAAGTTGAGAACTGAACTGCAATTTGGTAGTGCATACCACCCACAAACCAATGGGTAGACATAGGTAGTAAATAGGATTTTGGGAAACCTATTAATATGCATGTTGGAGAACATCCCAAGCAACGGGACTTGGCATTACCGTAGGCTGAGTTTGCATATAATAGTTCAATAAACAAGTCCACATGCATGTCACCATTCCAAATTGTTTATGGTGGAAATCCTAAGGGTGTTTTAGACTTGGTGCAGTTATCAATTGTAGACCAGGTTGGTGATGATGCAAAGGCATTTGCAAAGCAAATAGCAATTGCAAGACGAAATAAGGAGAAAGTTCCAAGCAAGTAACGACAAGCATAAGGCAACAACAGATGTAACCAGTGGCCAAAGGTATTTGAAGGAGATTTAATGATGTTATATTTGAGAAAGGAAATATTTTCCCAAGGAACGAACAACACGCTCAAGTATAAGAAGATTGGCCCATGCAAAATTGTGAAGAATATAAATGATAATGCTTACGAGCTAAACTTGTCATAGAATTTTGATATTTCTCCAATATTTAATGTTTTTAATTTATATGCATTTCAAGAAGATAATGAAGGGGAAGGAGAAGAAAAAGTAAATTGCAGGCAGCAAGTGACAAGGAAGAAGAAAGAGAAGATAGCACCGGTTTTGGAAAAGAAAACAATGCATACAAGGTAGGGTTGTTACAAGTATTTGATACAGTGAAAAGGATTACAGCAAGAGGGTAACACCTGGATATCATAATGGGGATCGAAGAAGCTGGCCACGGACAAATCGCAGAAATTTGATTAGGACAACTCGTCGGCATTGAGTTCTTTTCAACCAGAGGAGGATGATGCGAAAGCATAACTAGGACTTCGTTTGACCCTGTTATTTTTTTAAAACGAAGATCTCAAAGAGCTTCATGCAGCCATAAGCCACGCTAGCCGCTTAGAGACTTTTTCAACAAAATTTCAAACCTAAACATGATCATCTAAAGGCCGAAAATTGCATTTTAAGTTTATTTTTACTTTTCATAAAACTTTGTTGGTTTAGTTTTTTGTAACTAGGCATGAACTTGTAGTTACATGTCACCCCTGAGCTTATTTTTAAATATGTAAGAAAATAAGGGACACTTGGTTGTCCCACCCGAGCTTGAATGCAAAATTACTAAAAATAGCAAGTTTCAAAAATGACTAAAATTAACAAGTTCAATTAACTCAAAGATTAATTTTCTTTTAATAAAATGTTAGTTGTGCATGACAACTCTATCATCAAATTATACATGAATAAAAGACTATTGTTTTACAATTATAATTGAAGAATTAGTGTTCTCTTTTGCTGCTCAATAATTATTCTCTGTAAATTTTAATTTCCCTGCAATTTTAATCTGTGTTTTGGAATTGTTGTGCACTTGACCCCGTCATACTTGGAAACAATTACATCCATCATGCAATGATTTGCAAGAGATACCAAGAATTACTCGCAGCTAAACAAATTTCATAGACACAAAATAAGTGCAAATCTATGCACCAAGCTAACGCACATTTAGGTATACACACCAATCCCTTGCCGGAGCATTCCATAATCTCCTCAAAGCAATCAACCTCAAAATATTCAACCTTATAATAATCCTAGTGAAACAAGAAATACAATTGAGACTACGGTCAACCCTAACAGTTCGAACAAGGAAATAATTGTCAAAATGCAAGGTATGAAGCATAACATTACATGCATCAACTGGGCTACCTGACCCAACATTCACGAACCTATGCTCAAAAAACCTATTGCATTGTCCAAACCAAACCATCGCCTCAAACCAATCACTGAATCTTTTCCCAACCAAAACCATACAAAATGCAAGAAACTTTCCCCCAACATCTTTGGCCCAATCGAAGACCTAGAAAAAGAGCAAAAAAAATAAAAACATAGACTAAGCCCCTACCAAGGCCAAATTTTGCATCATCATGATCACTCTTAAGGAACAAAAAAACAAAGCAACCTAGCTTCAATGAATGGGACCCCATTGCAAAATATCTAAGTTATCTAGCAAAACCTCATTTCTCAAATTAATGTGAACTTTGCCTAAACATCGCTATCAACTAATGTGACTACTACTCGATATGAATACCCTTCAATCATCACTTATTGGCCATGAGACATCCTTACATGGACCCGAAGATATCACAATGCAACAATGCGAAGAGCTATCAATCCAAATAGAAAAACTATCAATCAACTTCTCTCTCTCAAATTTTCAATCTAATTTATGATTCCCAACAATATACTATTTTATGTCAACATTTCCACCTCTCTTTATTCATGTGAAAACCGTAGATGTCCATGTCAAGCAAGCCCTCGTTGACAAAGGCTCCAACACGTGTCACTTCCCTTGACTTCATCAAATCACTTGGTTATCCCACCTATAATTTCAAAACTACCCATAGAACTTGTCAAGGCTATGATCGAAAAAAACAACCTTTTATGGGATGCATCTAGTTCCAAGTTATCTTATCTCCTAGTACCATTAGGGTGAAAGTCATGGTTTTCAACTTTTCCCTCTCATAAAACATCTTGCTTGGCTGCCCTTGGACTCATCACATGAGGGTCGTAGCATCATTGGCATGCCAAACACAAAATTCCCTTGCGTAGGAGCTACCTACAAAGTTCAAGGCCGCACTAATCCTTGAAATTTTGGGCAATTCCAACACCACGGAGTTTACAAAATACCTACATTAGAAGAATTACCTTGCTTACCATTTTATGAATATCAACAATTCAACTACCCCATTGATTCCCTTAGAAGCTATGGTGGTCATCCTGAGCTATCTGAATGAACACCACCTAATCTCTTGGATTCCAATGATGATAAACTCGATGAAATCAATCTTAAGATCAAAAGTACTGACTTGCCACAATGCATTATTGACAAACCTAGTCTAAAACCTAGATCTTGCAATAAGTCATAAAATGATGAAATAATTACAAAAGTATCCCTTGACAAGAAAACAATTGAAGGCACTTCACAACCCAATGATATAGTAGTCAAATCACTCAATATTGATATTGCTACTACTGATTACGAAGATGGCTATACACTGGATAATAATCCATACTTATTTGGCTATGCCCAAGCAAAACACATGAAAATTTTATGAGATGATTTGGAAAGCAATCTATCAATGTAATGTCCCCTTTTTGGGCTAAAGGACCAAATAAATTTTATGCAAAAATCCCAATATTCTGCAAATAAATTTTGAATTCTAAAATTTGAAAAATCAACGAGCCCTAGCTGAAAAATGAAGCTTCAACACACACCCAATCTCACCAAACCCTTGGCACCAAAGTACAAGGGATAAATAGACAATTTACAGCTATTGATTCAACCTTAATTCACCTCGAAAGATGCAAATATGAGTAACAATTGAAAATTAATGAAAGTGTATCATTTTTTCATGTGAATAAAGATAAATTTCTGACATGTGCTTGCTAAAAAATATCTAATTTTACTCAAAAAAACAGCAGCTGTTCTCTCTCCAAAATCTACCTCAAACCCTTGCAATCATCATAGAAAAAATGCCAAAATTATCTGAATAATTACAGCTCCTTCCTAGAGCACCCAAAGTGACCAAACAAGCTCCCAAGTGAAGTCGTCCTAGGTCAAAAGGTTGCAATAAAACCAGCATTAAATATTCTTCACAACCCAGGGTCTAGGGCACCCTCAAAGACCTTCCAAGCTTGCCTAACCAAATTGCCACAGTTAAGAAAAATCATAAATTATTTATGAAGCCCAAATCATCATTTCACGAAGTCAAATGCACCATAAAATTCTGTCAAATAAATAAATAATAATTAAGAAAATTATTATTTATTTTTTCAATTAAATAACCTTTGACAACCTTGCCAATCATCCAACAAATCCAACGCCACACTTCAGAAAATTAGTAATAAATTCCAACAACTAGTTTTGAGCAATTGAACACCCAATTTGTCCTCAAAACCCTCTCCAAAGATCATCAAGGCAAATCGCGTCACTCTTAAGGCAAGCAACAAAATATTCATTTGTAAGCTGGTGTCAAAAAACACCTTTTGATTGATAAGTCAACTCAAAACCATGGGAGCAATTATTGGACATACATCCCAATCATTCTTCAAACATAAAGATTCACAAAATAATATTCAGCATATATAGAATAAGATCTCCACCTTGTATTTGTATCCTTTAAAAAGGGGCAAACCACCTTAGAGAGGTAAAATACCTTATAACACCTCCTTGCCAACTTTTTAAGATATTTTTATTTTCTTCGTTCATCTCTCAAGCCGATATTCCTCTTTTTCCAAAAATAATATTAAATTTATTGCATTAAACAAATAGTTATTAAAATTACTTTTAGGCAATAATCCAATAATTATTTATCCTTTTAATTACCATAATAGTAAAAACCATTTTTTAAAATATTATATTAATCAACTAGAATTGTCTTATATGAATAAATAATAAAAATCACTATTCGAGCAATCATAATTAATTAATAAATTAAAACCCCAAAAATGATCCTAGTCTATGGGGAAAGTAGACTAAAGGTCTTCGGCATAGTAGAAAAAAATGGGAACCGCGGTTATCGGCAAGAAAAAATTGTGACCAGTACTCGAGACTCGGCAATTACACGGCATTACTCGGCACTTTTATCGCTACTTTAAAAATATATATAAATTCATAAAATATAGTGAAATACATAAAAAAATGAAATGAATTTAGAGATTCAGAGAACACATAATTCAGAGTCATAGAAATTTATAATAAATGATTCTATAATATATATCTCGGATTTAAATTTTTAATATATGTAAGTTTATAACTATTAAAAAATTGATGTTTTATTATTGTTTTTTCTATTTAATATCTATTAAAATTTAATATATTATCTGTTAACATATATGTCTCAGTCTAAGACAGTAAGAGTCCTTGCATTAGAAATTTGTAAACAATTATCAATATTTGTTTACTCAGACATTATCAATTATAATTTATCAATATATATTGTCATACAAAAAAATGCAAAAGGTAGAAATAAAAGCAAAAACCTAACAATTAATAATGTTTTGCATGAATAATACAATAGACGAGACATATGAAGGCTTAACCACAACAAAGAGTAAAGTCCAAGGAAGAAAGAAACAAAGAGTAAAGTATAAGGTGGTGTCAAAAAACACTTTTTTATTGATAAATCAACTAAAAACCGCAGGAGCAATTATTGGGCATACATCCCAATCATTCTTCAAGCATAACAATTCACAAAATAATATTCAACATATATAAAATAAGATCTTCACCTTGTATTTGTAACCTCCAAAGAGGGGCGAACCACCTTGTGGGGGTAAAATACCTCATAACACCTTGCCGACTTTTTAAAATATCTTTTATTTTCTTTGTTCATCTCCCAAGCCGACATTACTCTTTTTCCAAAAATAGTAGTAAATTAATTGCTTTAATAACAAATAGTAATTAAAATTACTTTTAGACAATAATCCAATAATTATTTATCATTTTAATTACCATAGTGGTAAAAACCATTTTTAAAAATATTCTATTAATCAACTAGGATTGTCTTATATAGATAAATGATAAAAATCACTATTCGAGCAATCATAATTAATTAATAAAATAAAACCCCAAATGCTATCCCTTAGTCTATAGGGAAAGTAGATTAGAAGTCTTCAATACATGTTCATAAGTGATTCGGAAATGGGGACATTACAATCAATTTGGGGCTTTGAACCAATTTGACTTGATTTTGACTCTAATGATGGCATGCTATTTTATATGGTTAAGATAAGTACAATGATGATGCCATAAATGATTAGGTGTTAGTAAAGATTGGATCATCTCATAATTGATGTCATGATAATGTCACTACCTTCTTTCTTCTGAGTTAAATGTCCTTCCTAGTTTCCGCTTTGAGATTGTCTTCCATTACTTTGAATATATAGTGGAGCTCTTCATGGTTAAGTGAAGATCTATTCCAGGCCATAAAAACTCTTAACAAAGTAACGTCAATCTAGAAATAATTTGGAAATCTTGCATGCTTCTTGTCAAGAACTTACACATAAAATGTAGAAAAGCTCGTGTTTTAAATGATAGATATGTTTAACCCAATAATGGGTTTGATGTGGATACGCTGAAAAAACCTAAGGATGTGTGGATAAACCTCCTAGAGACTGGTTAAGCATAGTATCGATGAAGTTGTGAAAGGAAATTCAAGATTAGAAAGAGGAAGAGGGATCTTTATAGATGATAATGGACAACCTCTATTCATTTTTACAATCCCCTTGGGACTAGATACAAATAATATGGCAGAAGCAATGACTTTAGAAGGAATACAGTTGACTTACGGAAATGGCATGACGAAAACTTCAAGTGGAAGGGGACTCAATGCCAAATATTGAAGCAATAAAAAGGGGGCAGTACAATGACTAGCAAATAAATGATATATTTCAGGAAATTAAGATGGAAACAAAGAATTTTGAGATCTCATACCAACATATCATGATGACAGGGAATATGGTGGCAAATCTAGTAGCCAATTGAGATCAAGAATTTGGGCAAGATGGCTTATACTCATCCTTTTCCCTCCATGGAAATAAAGCTAATCTCAAAATATTGTGCCAAAGTAGAAGAGAAAAGACTTCTATAGATAAACGACTACTTTTATGCGCATTGAGAAGTGTATTTTCATTATGAAAACAAACTGAGTGTAGACACTAAAATCTGGTATTAGACACTTGGCAATGTCAATCTGGACATATCCTTTCCTTACATGACTTGTGAGTACACATATGGCTTATGCACACCATTCTCTCCTATCCGCTTGCCTTATATGAACCCAACCTTCCCGATTTTCTATTAGTCACCTACATGAATTCACTAGTTTGTGCTTAACTTGCTTATCATCATACTTAGACTGACTCCTAATCATCGAATCACAATTCTTGTTTTCCATACGAGTTCATCAAAACCTAAACGCCTTCAGAAATCCGCAAGCCTCCAACTATGAAGGCCTTGTCCCCACACCAAGCAACAGTCAATATATTAAATTCAAATTATCTTTATGAGTTGGCCCATACATTTCACATGTCGATGGCATGAGAAATTACATAAAGAGCCTCATATAAATGCACAATAGGTCTAAGCTTATATCCTTATCTAGCACTCATCAGAGAAACATCTATACACATCTACACATTTAGAGGGACTACCCTAAACTTCCCAAATCAGACATCAGTCACAAGGAGCAGGCCTTAACCAAGTTTGAAACACCTAAGACAAGTCAAGTTTGTCATTGTCAAGTGTCAAAAGTTAAATTACAGGTTGCATTCATAAATAGAGCACCATTGCACACATGCACCTAACCGAAAGAACTACATGTAGTTTGATTTCTCTCCTTGGAGTATTGGATGCGTAGGCAGTGCTCAAAATTCATTGGGTAATGGTTGAGGTCAGCTCAACCTATTTTTTTCCCCTATTTTTTAAAAGTTAACCTAGTGTCGCAAGGGAAACTAGAGCTTTGTAGAGAAGAAGACAAGATTCTAGATTCTACGAACACACCGAGCATCTAAAATCGCATAGGGAGATGGTTTACAAGCACATGTAGCGACCTATGCCAAAACAGTGAGACACAACCTAACATGACAAATCCAGCAAAAGCAAACACCTTCATCTGACGCAGATGTCCAAAGGCTAACAAAGTCGTCTAGGTGGAACCAGACATCCAATTTCCTTATCTGAGCAACTCTTGGTCTATTTCCAATCATATCTATCATTTTCACACAGTTTCAGTCCTGCACAAACCTGAAGCAAGCTAAGTATCTAAATCCTCTAGGCGTTTTCCATAATTAGTAAATTGCAATCATTCAATCATACTTTGTTGTAAAATTCAGATTTGTGTGTTATTGTCATATATTATACAATCTGAATAGTTCAAAAGTTTTGTCTTATTAGATCACATTAATACAAAATAAGGTTAAACATATTGGTGAACCCGTTTTTTGTCTAGAACATAGCAACAACCCTAAGTTTTCCCTTAGGGTTTCATCCTTCTCTCTAGGATTTCAAATTTCTGAATTTAAATCTGATTTTCAAACCCGATTTCTGATTTTCCCTCATTAACAAATTACACATGGCTACAATAGATATACACGGTTTCTGTTTTCTAACTCAAGCTATTGTAATCATTATATGTTTTCCTAAAATATGCAAAATCTATAATAACTATATAATTTTGTAGGTTAAATCTGTGTAATAATGCTAATATTAATCATAAAATATTTGTAGCTTGCCTTAATTCCAACATCCCAAGTGATAGAAAGCATGCCCTTGAGAGACTTTGTATGAATGTTGAATCTGAAAATATCTTTGAAGAAGATGTATATACTATGGAGGGTAGATTTGATGACATAAAATGAACACAATTAACTCAGTATCTTCATATGAACACACATTTGATGCATTGCTACATGTAACTAGAGATGAAATGAAAAATACAAAAGAGGCTAAGACTGACACATCTAAACCACAACAGGATCCTTTTAGTGATATCCATCAACCTTTTAGAGTTATTGACCCTACAATTGGTGTTTAGATTACTGTTGCTACTATTCTTACATCTACACTTATGGTTACACATGTGATGCCCACTTGTAGTGTGGGGGCAACACCAGCTCCTTCCCAAATTTTGATGCCTATCCCTGCACAGCAAACTTATGTACATCCTAGAATCACTATTCATGTGACATCGTCATCCATACCTACTACACAATTCCTCATGCAAACTATTATAGATCTACAAGCTAAGGTGTTGCAGTTAGAGTAGGGTGCTTCTAGAGGGATTCATTCGAATGATTCTCATGCATTGCTTCATAATCCATTAGCTCCAGAGATTTCAACTTATCACTTACCTATAGGTTTCATAACTCGCAAGCTTACATTGTATGATGGTAAAGTTGATCCAAAACAACACCTAGAAGTATTTCATGCAACATGTTTGAATTGGGCCTCCAATGACAACTTATTGACTAAGTAATTTTTGCGAAGTCTTAAGAAATATGCTTTGCGTTGGTCCTATGACCTCCCATTCCAATCAATTAAGGCATTAAATCCTTTGACCAATCAGTTTCGAACACATTTTTCAATCAATATCAATGAGAAATTGTCTTATGCATAAATTGCAAAACTTAAACAAGGATTCAATGAACCAATCAATGATTGTGATTCAGTATAAGACCATGCTTTCTAAGATGACAAATCCCATCGCTGACAATGAGTTACAAGATATATTCAAGCAAAGATTGCTTGCCCCTCTCCATGAGTCTATTATGTTCAAGAGATTCAAATCATTTAAGAGTTATGCCATATAGTATAAGATCGAGACGTTAAGTTCAAATCTTTAAAATTGCTAAAACATGTGGCTAATGCTCCAACAACTTCAACTGCAAAGTTTCAAAACAAACCAACTTACAAGGTCAAAACAAATGATACCAAGAATGAGGCAAAATCAACAATTAATGCAGTGTCATAGCCTACTAATCGGTTTGTCTTATCCAATCAACAAAGGAGGCAATTTTCACGATACCTGAACCTTCTCATAAGCTCTTGCAAAATTTACTTGAGTGCAATCTTATATCTCTTCCTCCACCAAACGAGGTTGATATGAGTAGGTCTCTACTTAAGGGGCATGACGGTGATGCATATGATGACTACCACACAAATAAATGTTTTGCCCTAAGACATAAGATTCATGATCTCCTTGATAACATTATTGCGCTTAACACACCTACAAATGATTCAAGACCACAACCTAATGTGAATGCAAAGTTGAAAATCTTTTCTAATCCCTTTCCAAATCATGCAGCAATGGAAACTAAGATTAATTCTAAGGTGCATATGACCTACAATGCACATCCTCCTTCGGCATATGATCACCCAGTGCATGGTATTATTGGTACACTTACAAGCATTTTTGTACAATGACCTACAATTACATTTGATGACAAAGAGATTGTTGACAATGATTCTACTTATACATCAATGTTTGTACATGCCTACATCGATTTGCAGCCAATACATAGTGTCATGGTTGACAATGGTTCAAATGAAAACATTTGTACTATAAAACTTCTTGATACTCTTGGATATACACGAGGAATTGATGGATACAACAAAGATAGTCAAAGGATTTGTTGGCAAGAGACAAAACCCTCTTGGGTGCATTGTACTACCACTTAAGATGGGCCCTGATATAGTTGCTACTTTATTCTTAGTCTTACCAAGTACAGGGGTATTTGACATGTTGTTAAGATGTCCTTGGATACATAAGTTCCATGCAGTACCATCTTCGGTATTTTACATAGATGTGTAAAATATATACATGGTAGTAGGGTGGTCAAAGTTTCGTGTATTCCATATGAATATCCTATTCAGCCAAAGATGTTTCCTCCATCCCAACCACCACTACAGTCGGTTATACAACCTATTCAATTGCATTCTATGAAAACAGTTCGGAGAAGGTTGTTGACTTTTCTAGATAACCAATGCTTCATCGCCCATTACATTGAGTTATTCAAGACTCACAACAACCATTATCTACTCCATCATGTCCTAAGCTAGTGTTACAAACTGTTCACCGTGTTCAATAGCGAACACAAGCACATGCTTCCAATATACAATAGATTCCACATAATACTATGCTCCCTAGAGACACTCATTATACATAGGATCTTATGAATCATGATGATGATGACAGATACATTACAACACTATTATTTCTCAGATTCAAATACATATGACACCACTCACTCGTAACAGGTGATCATTCCCATGTTTGATACAAGAACTGCATATAATTGTCCCATTGATGAGATAGTTGGTTAGCATTTTATTAAAACAAAATTGTTCTAAAAATATAAAATATTGCAAAAAACCAAAATCAAGTCCTAAGTATAAAATGTTTTGGCTAGTTACTACATTGATTTTTGTTATTTGTCACATGTTTAGTAAATTACATATCATTTTCTATATGCACATGCATTTCACGGTATATATGAATAGGATGCATGGCATACAACGTTTTATGATACATAGGGCATTCATATACCCAAGGGCCATGCCAATGTTAGGGGCATCTCATTTATAGGTTACATTATTGCAGGTTATATATTTCTATGACCTTTTCTATGTAATGTCCCCTCTTTTTGGCCTAAGGGCTTTGGACATATCCCATAGCTTATTTTTGGTGTTTCCCTAGGCTATGGGAAAGAAAGAGAAAAAAAGAAACACATACTACCCTCTTTGATAGGTAAAAGTGAAGGGGACGTTTAAGTTATTCTATTTTTGCATTGAGGAGGGCCCTTTTTTGACTTAAAGGACATAAAGTGCTTTTAAGTAGGTTTTAAAAGCCAACCAACCTTTATGTACTTAACTCTTCCCTCATAACTTAAAAGGGTGAGTATATAAAAGAAGTTTGGAATTATTGAAAGGGGTTATGTTTTATGGATATTGTTTTTGGAAGTCTAAGCACGAAAAGCTTGACTTGTGCCTTGAGGACGAAAACCCTTCAAGGTAGCTGGAACAAGGACAAAAACCCTTGATTTCAGACTTGGTCAACTTTACAAGGAGGTTGAATTGCACTTCATTGACAAAAGAAAGGTGTTTTCAACACCGATTTGGTATTTGCAAGTGGGCAAACTACATTGAAGGCTTGGCAAGTGGCAAAGAGATCTGACTTAGGTGCTGTGATTTGTCTGCTAGGGCAGCAAATCATCCTTCCAGCCTTGGCGACTTGGTTTAGAAAGCTTGGAGCATTTGATAGGGCTGTGTTTGAGCCATAAAAACAGCAGCATATTATCCAAAGGTGGCGATCCCCTTTGGGGACTAATTGATCATTGTTGAAAGTTCGTTTAAGGCCAACTTTGTTGAAAGTACATTCTGATAATTTTCTTATAATTTTGATATAATTTCCAGCTAAATTGTTGAGAGAAACCAGCTGGTAATAAGGTATTTATTCTGAGTATAACTTTGATGATTTGGTGATCTTTGATTGGGCAAATAATGCTATGAGAGGCTCTAAATTCAGATTTATATTAGACATATTGGCTGTATTTATTTTGGAATTGTTCATGGATATTTGAAGGGAAATTGAAGTTTATATCAGCTGGGGGTAATTATTAATTTTCCCAACTTGATGCCTAGGGTTTGGTAAGCAATTGGCCTATTCAAGGGCTAATTTCCTGCTTAATAAATTAACAACTTGTTTCCAAGGGATTTGCAATATTTTGTGTTCTTGGGAGCATTCTCGACAGCTAGGGTTTGCTGATTCAAATTCAGAATTTCCAGGTTTATTTTCAGATTTGACAGGGTTTGTTGCAGAACCTTAGTTTTGCACATTTGTCCCAATTTGGGGACATAACATTCCATTTATCATATTTTGCTGCATTAATTGCTTATACGTCTTGCTCGTGCTTATATCCTTAATAGTGCTACATTTTATGAATGTGTTACTTTGTTATGATCTAACCTTTAACATAGGTTGATAGTGTAGACTAGTTTGACTTGATCTATACTTCATTGTTGGTGTTTCATTTCATATAGGCCAATCTTTGATTATGTTTGGTTGGTTCTCGCCTTAGTATATAACATTTGCTTGATTGAGTGTATTATTGCATGTCTTTCTTTGGGCCCTTGCCAGCTCCTTTTGCTTTTGGTTGATTGAGTGTTCATTATATGACTCTTTCTTAGGGCCCTTGCCTTCTTCTATGACTTTTATTTTATTGAATTTCTCATTTTACGACTTTTCTTTGTTTGACTCTTACCTTGTGGGACATTTGATTTTCCATTGTGTGTGGCTCTTGCCTTGTGTGACATTCGATAGTCCTTTGTGTGTGGCTCTTGCCTTGTGTGACATTTGATAGTCACTTTGTGTGTGACTCTTGCCTTATGACATTGATTGCTATTGTGTGTGCTTTATTGTGTGCATCGTGGCTATGACATTGTGTGTTTATGAGTTGATACATCTAGGATTGTCTGTTGAGTTTGTGGTGTCGTGATCCATATCACACACCTTCCTTCTTGTGTGTGGTGCCATGATCCATATCATGCACTTTTCTGTGTAGGTTGCTATTCACTGCTTATACACTACCACATACCTAACTGCTATATATATCTTGACATGACACTTGTATGTCTTACACTACATGTTCCATATGCTTTGATGATATATTCATACTATGATGACATATTCTCCACATGTTAGCCATGCTTCTAAGTGATTACATCTTTTTATATAGCATGATAAGGTTAACTCTTTTCTTTTGAGATGAGTAATTTGTAGGCAACATTCCTCACCTCAAAAAGGGGGCATATTGGTGGATTGTCATAAAGATTCAAGCCTCCATTTACAAATAATTCAAATTTTGAGATAGATTACATGATTCAAAGAGTTCAGAATGGTTTAAATTATCAGTTTGGTTCAAATTATGAGAAATATTTTTAGATTGAAACAGCTATGGAGGCATATGCAAATATTTTACAAGTTACATATTTCAAAATTTTAAAGGTTTTCAGATTGATTACATTGAATGACAAATTATGTCATTCTATATCACATGTTGGCACCAATTGGATCAGATTATGGGACGGGAACATTGTTCATGTATACATTATTACAGTTTTTCTATTTTCAAAGTTGGCATAGATGTCACATTAATGGTACCCAAGAAAACATATTGAATCTATAAGTCCATCTACAGTGATTGATTCAACATATATGAGCCTAATATAGGTTCCACCTTCCATCTTGAGGTTCAAAATCGGTTAAATGAGTAGCGCAGTTGAGGTTTTGCATCACTCATTGGCCTAGCACTACTCCCTCTTCATGAGGGTTGGGGCATTTGTTTTCCCATCCCACAGTTTGAACAATGTGAACAATGGTGCTTGCCTTAGTACATAATTATTCTATGACATTCCTTCATTGGAGCATGATCACCACTAATTCTCCAATGCTTCAGAAAGAAGCATAATCTCCAACACTTCATAGAGCAACACGGTTCACCCACTTACAGATGTATTCTTTCCGTGCTCTTCTAATTTCAAAAGTTTCATGCATGACTTCATTTCAGGTTTTATTTCATATAAGAACAGTGATTGTTGCATGTTCCGTTGCAGGTTTGCATGGAGCAAGTTGCACATGTTGAGCCTTCTCCCAAAGATAAAGTGTGTTTGCACACAAAGGTACATTTTTTTATCCTTTTACTCTAGCATTGTTTTACTTTCAGTACTAAAATAAAAAGAAGGCATTTGTAGACACTTAAATCTTGTATTACACACTTGACAATGTCAATATTGGCATATCTTTACCTTACATTACTTGTGTGTACATATATGGCTCTTGCACACCATTCTCTCATATTTGCTTGCCTTCTATGGGTCCAAACCTCCCTGATTCGCTACTAGTCACCTATAGGTATTCCTTAGTCTGTACCTAACCTGCTTATCATCATACTCAAACTGTCCCCTAATCATCAAATCACAGTTCCTGCTTTCCAAATGAATCCACTAGAATCCATATGCTTTCAAAATTCCTTAGGCGTCCAACTCTAATGGACCTATCTGCTCACCAAGCAATGGTCATTTTTCAAATTCAAATTATCTTTATGGGTCGGTCTGTACGTTTTTCATGTCAGTGGCATGAGAAATTACCCAACGAGTCTCATACAAATACAGACTGTCCCCTAATCATCAAATCACAGTTCCTGCTTTCCAGATGAATCCACTAGAACCCATATGCTTTCAGAATTCCTTAGGCGTCCAACTCTAATGGACCTATCTGCTCACCAAGCAATGGTCGTTTTTCAAATTCAAATTATCTTTATGGGTCGGTCTGTACGTTTTGCATGTCAGTGGCATGAGAAATTACCCAACGAGTCTCATACAAATACACAATAGGTCTAAACCTATTTCCCTATCTCTTACTCATCAAAGAAACATCTATACATATCTACACATTGAGAGGGACTACTCTAAACTTCTTCAATTAGAAATTGATCACAAGGAGCAGGGCCTAACCAAGTTTGCAACACCTATGCCAAGTCAAGTTTTCCATTGTCAAGTGTCGAAAGTTAGATTACAAATTGCATTCATAACAAGACCACCATTGCATACATACACCTAATAAAGAAAACTACATGTGGTTTGATTTTCCTCCTTGGAGTATTGGATACGTAGGCATCGCTTAGCGATTCATTGAATGGATGAGGTTAACTTAACCCACCTTTTTCCCTATTTTTTATAAGTTAACCTAGTGTCACAAGTGGAACTAGGGCTTTGAAGAGAAAGAGACAAAATTCTAGATTATGTGAACAACGAGCATTTGATATCACCATAGTTGCCAAGAGACGGGTACAGCTACAAGTACGGGGAGACAAGTACAGGTACCAGAATGCTTTATTTTTAATTAGGAGGATAGTACAATGTATGTGTGTGTGTATAAACAATTTAGAAAAATATATACTATATTTTAAAAAATAGTGTTAGAAAACATTGTACATATATAATGATTTAATAATTGTAAAAAAATATTAAATATTAAGATATAAAAATAAATGACAATACTATTAAAAATTTTAAACATTTTTACAAAATTAAAATTAAATAATAAAATCATAAACATTAAAAAATTCTAAAAAGTTAAAATAAAATAATAAAAATTTAGAAAACTCAAAACTTAAAACTTAATTTGTATAACCCAACTGTCTGTAACAGGTGACTGAGATCTCCCAACAACATTAGATTTCCCAGAATCTATAACCCAACAACATTAGTCACTTAAAACTTAATACAGGAGTCTTTTGTACCTCTTAATTTGAATTCTACTTTCAAAATGGAGGTTGGATATTCTTCCTTTATTTATGTTAAGGGAAAAGGTAACATACAGCTTGTTGGCGGTCGCATCAATGATGCACTATATGTTCCTGACATCACTTCACATTTGCTTTATGTTTATCAAATTTGTCATTCTGGTCAGGGCAATACAGTTACTTCCACACCACAAGGGGTTGAAATTTGAACCTTGTTGGAGTCTCATTCACTTGTTGCACAAGGTTTTGTTGATCATAATTCCCAACTATATCACTTTGAAGGTTTTGATGACACTTCTACGCGGACATGCTTGGTTTCTCATACCAATCCTAAGGGTAAGCTTTGGCATGAGAGATTTGAACACTCATGGTATGGTTGACGGTCTTCCTAGAGTTTCTTGTCTTGATGGAGTTTGCCCTGGTTCTACATTAGGAAAACAACACCAAGATTTATTTCCTAAGAGTATATCCAAGAGAGCTTCTTCACCACTTGAGCTTGTACATAGTGACTTGATGGTTTTTTCTCCTCCTTTCAATGGAGCTAAGTATGCACTTACATTTATTAATAATTTATCGAGGCATACTTGGGTTTATTTTCTCAAGTACAAGAGTGAAGTTTTTTCACACTTCAAAGTCTTCCAAGTTTTGGTCGAGAATCAATCTTCTAGTTGGATAAAGAAGCTTCACACTGATAATGGGGGGAGTACTTCGGCAACGAGTTTTCTGATTTTTTAACAGCTCATGGCATTATTCACCAACATTATGTTCTTTATACTCCACAACAAAATGGCTTAGCAAAACGGAAGAATCAAACTTTAAAGGAGATGGCTAACTGCATGATGCATTCTTGAGATTTACCCCCTGTATGCTAGGCAAAAGCAGTTAATTGTGCAAACTACATTCAGAATCACACACCACACAAAGCACTTGAGCATTTGACTCCAGAGGAGGCTTAGTTTGGAACTAAGCCTAATGTCTCATTTTTTCGAGTTTTTGGGAGCCATGTTTGGGCTTTTGTGCCAAAAGAGAAAAGGAAAGCCTTGGATAAGAAGAACAAACCCTTGATCTTTGTAAGGTATTGTGAGGACATGAGAGCTTATCGACTTTCGGATCCTGTTACTCATAATGTTCTTTTTCAAACACATGTTCAGTTTGATGAGCACTTCTCTTCTCATGATTATTCTTCTTCCATGTCTTCTTCTTCTTTGCTCCCATCCATTGATGATTCTTCACTTCATCTTGAGAATTCTTTCTTTGAGGAACCAGTTCAGGAGGGGCCACTGACGAGGTTATGGATGTAGACTTAAATGTAGACCCTGTTCCCACTCTACCTAAGTGGGTTCATACTATAGTTTTTGAGGTAGCACCTTTCATACAGGGCCTTCCACCCACTCGACATCATCATGCACATTCTATAGCTTCTAGACTTTTGTGTCAGGCATTTTCTACGGATCCACAGTCTTTTTCACAAGCTCATGGGATACAGGATTGGGATGGTGCGATAACAAAAGAGTATTCTTCTTTGATGGAGAATCATACTTGGGATTTGATCTCTCTTCCTAAGGGAAGAAATTTGGTTAGATGCAAGCAGATATACCACACCAAATATGTTGTTGATGAGTTCATTGACAAGTATAAGACACGTCTTGTAGCAAAGGGTTTCTCACAAGTCGAAGATATTGATTACTCTGAGACTTTTGCCCCTGTTACCAAGATGGATTTTGTGCGCCTTGTACTTTCTCTTGTTGCATCATAGGGTTGGCCAGTGTACCAAATGGACGTAAAGAGTGCCTTCTTACATGAATATTTGTAGGAGAAAATCTACATGGAGCAACATGTTGGGTTTGTTCATGATTCTTCTCTTGTTTGTCAACTACGAAGGTCTCTCTTGTTGGCAAATTTGAGTATCATTAATAGATATGGTCTAAAAAGAGATTGATGTCTGAAATATTGTCATTGATGTCAAATGAAGAATATACTATCAAGCATTAATGACAAAGGTGTTGAGCTGCACAGACCAATTGTAGAGTTCTCATGGAGTAGAATGTGCACCTTGAATTCCAAGAACAATCATATGAATGCCTCTACTAGTTTGTTGAATATGGCTAAATGCACAGTTTGATGGTGACTACATTTGCATATATGGCAACATCTGAAGGAAATGATCACACTATAATTAGGTTTGTGCCTATTCTTTGTGGTCTAAATTCTAAGTCATAAAGATGAGTAGAGCAAATGTTACAAATGCATGATGTTGTCCCTCAGCTAAAAGCCTACTGAGTTTCTATACTTAGTCATTTTTGCACCTTTGCATTTGTCTAGGAATTATTTCAGAAGAAGTGGCTCGAGCAATTCTTTCAGAGAAATGTTGAAGACTCTTCAAACAAAAAGCCCGCAACAAATGTTCCGAAGCTTTGGAATTCTTTCGGAAAAATGTTCAGTCTCCACACTTAGTCGATTTTACAAAAGTTTGGGAATTCTTTCGAAAAAATTGTTTCGAACAAAAGTTCCGAAGCTTGGGAATTCTTTCGGAAAAATTGTTCCAAACAAAAGATCCGAAGGAAGAGTTTTCTTTCGGAGAAAGTGCCTCGCCGAATTCTTTCAAAAAAAGTGGTTAAGTCTTTGTCGGACAAAATGTCCGAAAGAAATGAGTCCTTAACAAAAGTTCCGAAGGATATGTGGACTTTTGCACAAGTTTTGAAAGGTCTGTTGCAAAATTTTCGAAGGGACACTTGCAATTGTTCTGAAGGATAGTTCGAATATAGCAGAGGACACTTGCAAAGTTTCCGAAAGGCTTTTTGAAAAGCCCCGAAGGGTACATGCCAAAATCCCGAAGGACACTTTCAGAAGAAGGCCATTGACGAATTCTTTCGAAGCATTTGTCTAAGGCAAAAGGACATGCAACTAAGGTCTCAAAGGATACTTTCGGATGAAGTGGTCACTTACAAAGTTTCCGAAGGATATTTCGGAAGTATAGGTCACTTGCAACGTTATCGAAGGATAAGTGTGGAGTCTCGAAGGGCATTTTCACAAGTGTCAAAGGATCAAGGCGAGTTAAAAATCGAGCAAGTCTGAAGAAATTGACAATGTGGAAGCATCTTAAAGACGCCAAAAGAAACAAGATAAGGTCAACATGCTGGAGTTTAACAACCAAGCCAATGTAAAGATTGTGCATCTTCAGAGATCAAACGGCATGCAGAAAGCTCGATAAGGAAGATCCAACGAAACAAAGTGGAGTCAGTGATGCAATGTGACCTATAGTTAACGACACAATAGAAAGATTAAAGAGCGAGCATATCGAAGATATTCGGAAGGAGCGAAAGCGACCCAATTATATAGGAGATAGCGAAATGCAGAAAAAAGCTCAACGGTTAATGAAGGAGCTTAAAAATGGCACGAAGAAAGAAATCAAAAGCCCGCAATTAACATGACTCTAACGGTCAAGTGGAGGAACAGATGAAACTGGTGATGAACTCAACATATCTACACAGAGCTCAAGATTGAATTGATCCAACCAATCAATCCACAATTAAGAAGGTTGCGCATTTATGACTTGAATCCAGTAGTTGCCAAATATAGCAAAGAGACTAAAACATTACGGCGTGAAGCATGAATCGAGACGCAAGAGGTGTAAATGCCCAGCCACATTAAATGATATCCAGAACCGGAACCAGTAAGGTGTTGTCAAAGTGTAAACACATTTTGAAGACATGAAACCCTAGATTCATTGTCTATATATGACATCTAGAACATTGTCAAGAGTTTGTCGTTGCAATTGCAAAAGGAAATACTAGAGCGACTAAAAGTGTGTCGATTGGAGACGCATGTAGACACAGGGAAAAAGTTAGAGGGACAGAGAGATATATCTAGACACAAAAAGAGAGTGAGGCAAAGAGGATGAAAGAACACACAGAGTATGTGCAGAGATTGAGCAGTTACAAACAAGACTTATAACAAAGAAATAAAGGTTGATTCTTTTTGTATTCTGAAGTTGTAGCTTCTTAATTCTGATCGGTGGGTGCCATCAAACAGACTGAGTTGGTGCTTAGTTAAGCAGTGGGTGCTTCCTTAGAGTGAGTGCTCTTGAATGTAACCAGTAAAGTTTGTTAGTGAGGCGTTTAACTATGAGGCTGGATTAGAACAGTAGATTCTAGCAACTATTCTCACCGTAATGTTGAGAAAATAAAAATGGACTTAAAAAAAAACTTCACGAGAAACATCTAGAGGAATGTTTCATTAAGATATTAAATTTTGCATAAGATGGATGGTTTTGTAGTATGAAATAATCCATGTCCAACCAATGAAAGCCCAACTACGAAGTTGTGGGGTATATCTGTCTTGTATGGGACTTGCTTATTCTGTGATATGCCAGTATTATTAAACATATTACATTAGTCATTATTTATGCAAAGGGGTGGTATAAAAATGCAGGATACCCAAAAACAGATTGGAAAGACCACATCCATCCCTTTTGTTGAACTATATTATCAAGAACACAGCTCTCACACACAAGTAGGTACACACATAGCATGTAACGGAAGGCCTCAAATTGATGTTGACATATTCTGGAGGGTAATTGCACTCTTCTTATCCATCACAATTTTTCACTAAAAAATCTCAAGGTAAGGCATGTCAAGGTGGAGACACTTTCTATGACCCTATCTTTCCTATGATTTACCAATGTGGTTTTGCAGAAAGTAGGACGTTCATATCTAGATTCTTAAGTCAACTACGATTGTCAGAAGTCAATGAGGACTTCAACTCACATGATAAATGCCAAGGTTTATCAATATAGGCTAGAATCAACTGTCATATTTGCATAATAAGAATAGGTTTAAATATCATCTCTTATATCTAGAACATATCAAGACTTTTCTATTTCGGATATATGTCATCTTTTCAGTCTACAAAGTCTTAGTAACCAGGTTGAGTTTGAATTTGAACTCAGCATGCAAAAAAATTCTGAAACTTAGGGGAACCTCAAAATAGCAAGAAAAAATAAGGAATCATGATTTATTTCACAAATAAAAAGTGCTTGCGTGGGGATTTCTGGCACTTCCTTCTACATGACTAAAAATCAACTAAATGGAGATGTAGCCACTAAAACCAAAGTGCAGAAGTCATAATTTGACTCACAAGGGAGGAATATAGAAGTTAAAATGACCATCCTTAAAATTGTCCACTAGTTCAATTCCCCTGAAAGTTCTTGAAAAACCTTTTCACAAAAAGGGGTGAACTTGGTAGCTTTTCTTCTTTTGCTTTATATGTTTTTGCCATTATGGCAGTCAGGTTTTTCTGTATGAACCTCTCTTATATATTTTCTATTGGTAAACTACCCATGTGCTAGCTTTTAACTTTGTCTGTTGAAAAGTTAGTTCACAAACAAATTAGGTGTCAAATCTTCTATGCAAGCTATCCTTCAAAACAGCTGGAAATTTTCTGAAAGGCTATCAATTGGTATGGTGTGATAGTGAATCATCCCAATTAGCTTACAAATTTATGGGGTTGCAACTGTAAAATTAGTTAGGATGTATATATGATGTTTGCCAAAGGCTCAGTCTAGTTTCCTTGGATCCATAATTAGATGAAGGATGCATTGGTTTTCTGCTAACATTGAAAGAGTTACAGAGATAAAAAATTTAAGCTATGCTATCAAGATCAACAGACTGAATTCAAGATCTGAAAATGTTGTCTTTTCCATCCTTAAGTTGAAATTCGCATTTCCATGAACCTTTGATATGCATGAGAACAGCTTATGCATGATGAGAATGCGAATGAATACTGTAATTAGGTCTATCATATCTGGTTATAGGGAGTATACCTTGTATAAGCTGGATGACTAAAGGATCATAAAAGTGCACCTCTGCCATTTCTATGATATTGGCATCCACCTTTGACAAGTTATCCAATACTTCTCTTGACGTTTCTGCATGTGGACCACTGAGCATGGAAACCAACAAAGGGATGGAATTTCGAGTCTCCCCTATCAAGTTACAGAGTTGATGAGCTTTTGACAACTCTAATAGCAATGAGACTGCTAGGCTCTTCATCTCACTTTCTTCTGTGAGATGGTTCACTATCTCTTCTATTCCACCAACATCTGCAATCTTCTCCTGCAGCATGAAAAATCTCGACATGATATTGATTTTAAATTTTAAAACTTGACATGATATTGATTTTAAATTTTATCTCGTAAAGAAATCTCTACATAGTGGTTACTAGAACATATGGTTCTAATTCAAAAAGTTACTTTTCAATGAATTGGGCCAACTAATGGGATAAACTTACAGAATAAAATTAAGGGGCATAAGGAAGTGTAACCATCTACGTCATATTAAACATTGCAGATTTGGTTATGTATTTACCATTTGGATAAAGAAGCAGTTGCTATTGCAGTGTTCTATATAAGAAAAGGAAAAAAGGCCAAAATTAAAGGCAGGATTTCTTTTGCTGTGAAGGGTTCCTTGGCATGTAACTCTCACATATTCGATTGAGAGAAATGTTTCGAGTCAAAATACTGCTTGAACAAAAGAAAGAAGATATGAAATTGAAAATTTCTACTAATAGTGTACTCTTAACAAGCAGAATTTTTGTTGTTGGTTTTGTTTGAAGGAAAGAAAATTTGTAGCTCTTTATTGAACGGATAAATTGCCTTTGGAGAGTGTTGGAATCTTGATTCATCAGTAGAAGGGCGTGCAAGTTGGGGCTATACAATGTGGCTTCTTGGGTTCCAAACCTTTCCAGTTAAATCACTTTTAACGTAAAACTGAAAAAAAATCCTTGGCATCACTCATAGCATATGACTGCCACTAAAATGGGTGTCAGAAATTAGCTGAGTCATGCATAAAAAGCATATTTATACAGGAACACCGATGCAGGCATACTTTACAGTAGACAAACTGGGCATTAGCACATATGCTGAGAGGGACTGTTTTCAGAACCTTAAAAAACCCAACAATGCAATCTGTCAATTTTTAAATTTCCTACAATTTCCTATCATAAGCCCCTATGCTAGCAATTCAAATTGGATAACAGGTATTGACATGGAACAAAACTTCATCCCTAGTGATATGCCACGTGTAAATCAATAGCTTATGATCAAAAAAGCATCACACTGATAATGTAGAGTAACTTATCCACCTTTCAATGTAGCTGACATCAAGTGCCCAAATTCATTCGTACAAATATGGAGAAAACATACTGTGTGCCATTTTAAAGGCTGGATAAATTGTTCCCCACCAGGCAAGGGGATCCACAAAGGCACTGCAAAATGATGCTAGTAGATGGGAAGAGGAGAAGAGGATGTTACTAACACAAGAATTTGGGAAGCCACGAAAAAACAAAAGAAAATTAAGCAACGTCAAGGCAGGATTAGCAGCCCAGGTCAGCCATCCTGTATGCCCTACATAATACGATACTAGTCATTAAGTATTAGCAGATAACCACCTGCTGACTCTGAAACAAGGCCAACGTCCCTGTAATGTCCCTCTTCATCGGATAAAATATATATATATATATGGAATAATTTTCTAATCTTTAATTCCTGAGATTAGAAAATATCTTTGCAAGGGAATATGTGATAATTTAATTAATTATTCTTTTAAAACAATGGTGGGGCCACTTATCATATCAACTTGGCAATTAATAAAATCTTTGCTGAAGTCAGTTTGATTTGTTCAAAATAGAAACATTCTATCGATTGCCTTTGTGGAGTTTGAATTGGCAACTTCAGATTTTTGGAAAGAGAACGCTAGCTTTTTGGAAGCTGGTTTGGTAACTTCTACATTATTAAAAGGCTCGACTTGCTGTAGAAGATCATTCAGAAAATTTCATTTGTTTCTATCAAGCGATGGAGAAAATCATCTTCAGGACGAAAACCCTGAGTATTTGGGACGAAAACCCCAAAGGAGTGCATGAAGACATCTGTGTATATGTGCAAGGATAGGGTGTACAGCAGTAAAGCAAGCGACTGAAAAAAATAAGAGCATTAGGTACTGGAAGGACGTGTTGTCTGAAGGTGAATCACTGCAATTTTGCGCATCAAATATGGACTGTATCAAGAATATGTTACCAGCTGAAGCCAAAGTGGAGTTAAAAGGCTGATTTTCTGTGCGTATGCAGCCTGAAGGTCTTCCAATATCAAAGCGTGGAATTACAACAGTCATTCTGGGCATTTTTTCAGTAGTTTTATGTTGCTGCATAACTTATATTTCAGGTTCCTTTTCATTTATGTTCCATTGTTAGAATTGTACAAGTCTGAATAAAATATTCTGGGCTATCTGTTAGATAATTGAGTAGCATAGAAAATTCTGGAAAAATTCAAGAATAAGTGCCTTTTATTATATGAAAGTTGTTTATTGTTCTATCAAAGCTTTGTGTACAAATTTGTTGAATTAAGCTACCTATCAAACGAAATTCTTGCATAATCTTTTCATACTTCTGGGAAAGTATATTTCAGTCCCACAGAGGGGGCTATTGCAACAATTTTTCAGCTTCGACTGTCCCATGGAAAGTAATTAATCCAGAGAATGCAAATTCCAGAATCTTTCCCACACAAACTATTTCTAGCTGCTGCTGGAGAGGAGATCCTGAATATTTGCAAAGAATGCATATGACCTACTTTTCCGTCCAAATAAATTACTGGAAAATTTGTACAGAAATCCTTAAAACGGTTTAGGAGAGCTTAAAATTTGATATATCCCATTTTAGTGCAAAAGGCTCCCATATTTACACTGGAGCACTTGCTCAGAAAATTGAATGGAAAGACTGTAATTGTAAAATTTTGGCGCAATAAAGAGCAGTTCCATGGAAGGGGCTACGGCTTTTATTCTTATGCAGCAGAAGGCCCTATGGAGTATCAAAAATTAAGAAACTGTGAATTTTGGATCTTAGCCTGTAAATTAGTGGCGGCTAACTTTATAAGAAAGGAGAATTTCATCTGCTAATAGAGGATGGGGACTAGAAGTTGGCAGTAACTGAGAGAAAAAAAATTTACTTATATTATTTTTGAAATATTTTGTGTGAATTTGGCATGCAGATTCCTAAAGAAAGTGTAGAGTAGCTGAAAGAAAATATTTTCCATGTAACTGTCAGCGTGGTCCCTCAATGATAAGAAAATCAAACTTACCTTGTTACTATCGTGTCGTGCAAGACAACACAAGCATTGCATTGCTTTGAGCCGCACGGACTCCAGATCAGAGGATGTGAGCGCAAATATTGCGGGGATCAAATTCTTGTCTCCAATGAGTCGACTGTAAGAGCTTCTTTCCTCGCACAAAGTGCAGAGGTCAACAAGGGCAGCCTCCGCGTGTGCGCCTTGCTGTAAGGCCAATTTGGGCGCAGCAGACTCTATTCGGAATTTGGCATTGTTGTCCTTCCACTCCTGAATGAGCTCTCGGAGATTATGGTTGGGAATCAAATGCCTGCTGTGCACCTCGCACTTGTTGACAGGGCAGGTGGTATTCCCGCTCTGAAACCACTGCTCAATGGCGGACCTTTCGTACGTAATGCCAGTCTCCAAGTCCACAGGGTCCTCCATAATGGTCTCGTTGAGCGGGCAGAAGAAGTAGAGGGGCACCTGCTGCGAGACAGGAGAGGAGGAATCCGCAGAGACAATACCGGACCTGCAGAGGAAGGCCTGAATCTGACTGAGCATGTAGGCCTCCGCCTCCTTCTTGTTGTTTTCGAGGACTTCCTTCTTGGCGCGGACCTTATCGATCTCAGAGTCGAGGGAGGAGTGGTCCATGGACACTCCCATGGCGTTGGCCACCTGGACAATCAGCTGGAACACCTGGCGGCTGTCGCTGTGCATATGCTCCATCTCTCTTTCGATTTCCCCCACCAGAGACTCCGTCCCAACCTCCGCCTTGAACTCGGCATTGCGCATGGTCTCGCAAAGTGCCACCGTCTTCTCCTTGATCTCCAAGGAGACGTCGAGGTTGGCAATTCTGAGCGCATTTAGGCTGCGCTCGATGCCACTAGTGATCTCCTTCATCTGGTCAGGGAGCAGCTTGCACCTCAAGAAGAGATACATCCAGCTGCCCGAGGTGTAGCTGTTGATGAGCCTCGACGCCTTCTTCAGCTGCACCTCCAGCTCCTCCAGCGCCACTTTCAACGACTCCGACGACCCCTGGACGTTCCGGTGCCACAGCGCCAGCAGAATTGGCTCTATCTTGGTGATGTGGCTCTGGAATTCTCTGAAACTCCGCTTTGCAAACAAAACGTTGTGGGCTGCGCTGCCCGTCTCTTGTACCTGCATCAGCACCTTCCCTATCAGCTCGTTCGCTATGTTCAGCCCAATCGTCACAGCAACAGAGTCCGACATTTTTTCGCCAAAATCTCACTTCCCCACGACACAAGTGAACTAACTGGATTGAATTGAAGCTGCAGAAGAGAAGAGGCTCCCAATTTACTCATCGTGGGCCCTCGCAGAAACTTCGTAAAGGGTACTAAGATGGACCTTCCCCTTCGTCGGAGAAACTTCACACTAGTAATTAAATTTTATATAAACTACCCTACAGACACCCTGTCATTTGCGGTCAACAGAGTGTTCGTGCTACGTACGTCCAGAATCCATTCCGCAAGATTATTCCCTTTCTTTCCGTGGAAGCAAATGTCAATTTTTTTTATTTTTAAGATATATATAGCAGGTTTACTTTTGAAAAGGGAATGATTTTAATTATATTTACAAGATTATTTGTGGAAATACATGAATAAAGATTATTAGCTCAAATGTATGTGTATTTTGGATATTCAAGGATGAAATATTCATCCATTTTGTCTAGTGTAGAAAATATAAACCCTTTCTTCCCATTCTTTTTTAGGTGTTGTTCATATACATGTTTCGCATCTGAGCTTATAAGAGTTAGTCTTTAGTTGAGCAATAAGGATATATATCCCTCCATTTAATTACAGCGCCTATATATACATTTTCACAGTGTTCATAAGTAGTTTGAACTCTATATTATAATATGGTCATTTCCTACTTATTTTCTTCCTCCACAACATTATTCTAAACTTTTCATTGATATTATTTTTTGTCTTTTTAAGATTTGGGCATTCATTTAGGCTAATATCTCATCTACTCATCTATTTGTGGTTATAAATCATACCTGTGTTCTTCCATCTGTGTAACTCTTTGTCTTTTATGGTTGTAGGCCACTTGTCATTCTTCATATTGTCTATTTTTTCAAATAACATAGTACCATGGTCATAACAGTTACCTCTAAATGGAAAGTTCATGTTTTGGTAACCATAATTTCATACAGAATCAAAACCTTAATTATGAACTTATTTGTAATTAGACGTTTTTATATCTTTTCTATTTTCCTCCATTTCAAAGTCACTGTTCCACTAGCCCAAACCTCGCATCCATACAACACCACCAATGTGACAAGTAACCCAAATAGGACCCCAATGGTCTTCCAATCTCATTTAACTCAATATTGAGCACGTGTTTTGAATCACATAAGAAGCTCTCTAACCTCCTCATATTCTTTCCATCCTGCATGTATATATACACACATAAAATTAATTATTAAGTACTTCACAATGTTTATTCTTGACATCCTTACCCTTACTTGGTATATTTGTCATTTTTCTAACTCGCAGTCTATAAGATAGCCTGAACTACCTTGTAAGTATTGAACATATCACACAAACATCCCTATTTCAGTTTCATTCAACTATATTCAACCCATTAACTCTTGTCAGGCCTATCTTACTAGTCGTTGGTCTTCTAGGTCAAGTCTGCACAAAATGGACAAGGCCACACTGTGGACTTATCCCCTAGTACGGCCTTGTCTCCCATGCTCCAATAATCAACTTTGTGAATCAATACATTTCATAATGGCTCTCTTGCATATTTGGTAAAGTTGGTTAGCAAAATTATTCTAAAACTTCTCCTATAAATTCACATCAAGGCCACTCATTGTACCCCCATTGGGACACTTTAAATTACATTACACACTGAGCAAAAGAACATTACTTCTTCCTCATTCAATTTTTGAGCATTCTAACAATGATAGGCCAAGTCTAAGTAATGTTTATTGCAGATCAAGGGCATCTATTATCAACCATTTCAATCAATCTTCTAGCTATATTCATTCTAGTTGCATAGTCACATATCACACAATCACCCTAGAAGGGAGAACTACATCAACCTAAGGCCCATTTGGGTTATGTAGGCAATGCTCAAGTTACAAGGATTTTTTTAAGCCAATTTAGCCATCCTCACTAACCCATTTTTATTTCCCTTTGTTATCTAACTATTATCTATTGTATGTGTAGGACTAGGGTTTTATCTTTTGTAGGTCTTCTATGTGACAACATAGAATATAGAGTTCAACAGTCAACCGTTGCAAGTAATCACACAAACTCAAATCTAAAAATTAAGAATGCAGTCAATAAGGACATGACCACAATCAACAAATAAGGTCGTAGTGCACCCCTGTCTGCCTCTTACAGACTTATCCCAGTAAACTATGAATTATTGTTTTCTAATATGACATTGTTTTCAATTTATTTCACATATTTTTCAGTTACAGTGAGCACACTCGATCAAACTTAAATTTGTTTTAGGGAGGTTTGCACATCCTTAAACATTTTTCTTATTTTTAGTAAATTTCAAATCATGTATTTTATTGTGTTATATTGTATTTGATCATATTCTAATATCAAATCAGTACATATCAACATTTATATTTTAATAATTCAATATCATTAATGTAAGAACACTTAAATTAAAAGGGTTAAACATTCTGGTGAACTCGCTATTTTTAGAACATTGCTTGTTATTGATTCTTGATTTTTGAGATAGGATTTATTTCAAATTTCTATAAATTTCTAACTTTGAAATAAAATAGCCTTCGGTCTTAGATAATATTTGACACAAAATAATTCAATTTCTTCGATCTTGGATTAAATCCAACAGTGAAGAAATTATTTTGTCACATTAAATCATTTCAACACAAAACTCTTTCTTTTGACCTCGGGTTGAAATTTTATTTATTTATGAAAACAAAAATCTTTCATTTTTTATTTTTCATTTGCTTTTATTTGTTTTGAAAATTGTGTTCCAATATTTTTCAAACTATTTATTAATTGTCGTTAAGGTCTATGCAGTGTTATTTTAACATACATTGTGGCATGAGGGGTTTACCCCAATAATCATAGCCATAATACATCACTAAATATGGAGTTTAGTTTTCACATGTCTCATGGTATATCAAAAATACGTAGGGCCCATTGTTTGGATCATAAGAAGCCTCTTTAGCTATTTAATTTATGGTGCACCTGAGAGGAACGTATCATCTAAAGAATTTACTCTCACCATACCTTTAAAACTAAGGTTAGTGGGCTACAAGCATGGTTCTAATTCTATAGTTAGTGCTCTGAAGCATTAGGCTAACACTAATCAATGAACGAGCAACTATATTTGAGAGCCTAAAATTTATTCAAACCCTTGCTTAGATCACCCTCATACCTTTATTTTTGCTTGTAATGCATTCACAGTCATTATCATTGCTTGATTCACATTGTATTGTATTTATATCTCGTAGCATTACTTCATTCATAGTGCATTGTATTTATAAAGGGTTCAATGAATGAAAGCCTCTCTCATATGTTACATAAGATCATGCATTTTCTTGTAAAATATTCTCTTACTTTCCAAGATGATGTTCATTTCATTTCTACATGCTTAAAGTTTGATAATGTTCCAAAACTTACTTTAGAGCAAGCTCCACTACATATTACTTCACATTGTTATAACATTCAAAAATCATGTATGCAATCTTTTAAAAACTTCAAAATGTTCATTACATATCCACATGGTTAAAATTCACCAATGTACAAACTTGTGATCTTCCTCTTTCAAATAGTAGTAATATTGTACCATAGGGTATACCACATTCAACTAATTCATCAATAAATGTCAACTGATATGGTTTTGGATTTACATATTTATAGAAGCATAAGTATAATGTTGAGCAAAGGTTGGGTAACCATGCTCAAGGAATTACTTATCCTATTATTTCTTTTGCTAACAAGGGGTGAACAAGTCTTGGGTATAATGTTATGTCCACCTTTCATGGAATAAGTCACGTCAATCCATATTCCAAGATCATTTTTAATACTACCCATTATCACACTATCTAATCTAAAAGGACTTGGGAACAAGAGAAATCATATATTACCACGTCACATGGGGGTGACTGTGGGAAGCTCAGCTCATTACACTCCTTTTTTATTTTCAAGTCTTTAGTTATTGCAAGCCTTGTCAGGGTTTCAACTTTGAAGAAGTTATTTGTAGGTCTTTCATGTACATCCAAAGGTCAATTATCTACACATAAACATGTTTTAAGAAACCATAGATGATCATTCCCTGATTCCCCTATTTTTTGTAGAGGACAAAATTGACTAGTAGAGGATAATAGTACCAATCGACCATGTCCACTTTTGGACAATCCTAGCATCATCAATTGTAGTTTTAGTTTATATATTCACATCAAGATTTGTTGATTAGTTCCAACCACTATTCAACTGCACAAACTCAAATCGCATAATATAAATAACTAAGTATTTTATGTTTTTTATAGTTATACTTCTTTCATTCAATCGCACTTTATTGATTTTGGTACTTTTATTTCATTGTGCTTGTCAAAGGTTGATTTACAACATTTGATTTCTTTCAAATCAATTTCTTTAATTAGGGTAAATGCATCTATTAATTAAAAATTATAATAAAACATATTGATGAACCTACTTCTTATTTAAGCATTGCTTCAAAAAAATTAGCATAGGGTTTAGATATATCCCTGAGCATCCAACATGAAGAAATTTCTTTCGACCTTGGATCTAACATTTAACACTAAAAAAACTTACTTTCAACCTCAAATTTAAATGCTAACACTAAAAACACTTTACTTTGACCTATGATCTGACATTTGACACTAAAATCATTTTATTTTGACCTTGGATTTTAGGGAAATTTAATCTCAATACGCAATTTTTTTTTCTTTATCTAGGATCTAAATTTTAGTTTTGTCTTTTTCTCATTTTCAAATAATCTATGGTTATATTGGATGAGCACCATTTGTTTCAATATTTTTCAACTTTTATTACATATTGTATCCCCCTAACAATGAAAATCATTAACACTCATGTAATAAAATGAAACAAATCGCATACTAAGATACAAATATTACTATTGCAAAATTTTATAAAATCAAGTATGAAATGCAAACAAATGCAATTATACATTCAGGATGCTATAAGGCTTACTCATGAATAACTTAAACTAACATTCAATTATCATTGCTTCAACATTCAATTATAAATTTTAACGGTTACTACTAGATGACAAAGGGCATGTAGGACTCCTTTCATTGCTCCTCCTCCTACACCTCAAGGTTTTAACAACTACTATCATGCTTCCATTATTCGCCTGCAACTTATATGGGATTATACAATCCATGCTATTAATAATTGTTGAGGTAGGCCACCACATCACTAAGGAATGTAACATGTTTATCCTCAACCACCCCTGCCCCCAACCTCCCATGAGGTAACCAAACCAATCTAAAGGGCATGATACCATGGATCAACTAAAAGATGTTTGTGCTAAAATTTCAATTTTTGAATTAATAAATATTTACTCGATTTAAAAGGATTTTTATAGAAAATAATTTTCTGGAAAAACTGTGTCAAGTTTTGAATCTCGAGGAAGCAAAAATTTTGGTAACAAAAGATCACTTCCATAAACATAAGTTAAGAGAAGCAATAAAATTATTAAAACATCCTAAAAATTTAAACAGAGATGATGGGTTAGGGATCAATCATGCTTGGAAGATGGTAGTTTATAATAATTAGTTTTTGCTCTTCTAGGGCATAGGGTTGCAGTGTTTGAGTTCACTTTGTTGATTTCTTAACTTGATTTCTTGTTTTTAATGATCTCTCTTGAATTATTCCAAAACAATTTAATAACTTAAAATTTTCTTTACTTTTTGGTTAACTAATTTCTTTATAATTTAAACAAATAAATAATAAATTCTAAATTTAAAATTTTTTAAATAGCTTTAATTTTGGTTTACTAATTCTTGTTAATAGTAAAATTTATAATTAAAAATAACGATTTTTTATATAAATAATAAATTGATTTATTTTTTAAATTTTTTACAAATTTCACAAGATTTTTATTTTTTATTTTTATTGTTATAACATACTTAAAAATAACTTTAATTAATAATTAAATAAGTAATAAATTATTTTAATTTATTTATTTATACTATATTTCTAAATTAATAATAACATATTTTTATAATTAATAATTTATAATATATAACTAATATGATTTTGGTAATTATTTAATTAGTTATTTTTATTTTTTTTTATTTTTGATTTTCATTTTTATAAGTTTTGATAATGGCTATATGGTTAATTTTTAGAATTTTTTTTGTAACAGCTATATTCCTCTAATTTTTAAATAGTGTTATTATGTTGTTCCTACACATATTAGTTTCCTGATGAAAGATCACATAAGTGGATCCGAAATGTGTCGAGATTCAAAACTTGATAGTTTTTTCAGAAAATTATTTGCTATTATATGGACTGTGGAAATACCAGATCTTTAAGGATTTTTACATGTTACATTTCTAGAAAATACTAATCCTAGTGATACACAACTTGTTGATTTTACTTCTATCATAAACACCTTTAAGGATAGTGAGAATATGACAGTGATAATGTTATTACTTTCAAGGATGAAGAACTGCTAACACAAGATGTAATCACACAAAATATCCTACTCTTTATTCAAGTTAGAATGCAAAATTAAGGAATCAAGTGAGTAATGATTGATGTTAGGTCTAGATTGAACATTTATAGTAGCCATGTTTTATAAGAAAATGGATGTCAACATTGACAATATCCAAAAAATAGATCAAACTATAAAATGATTCGATGAATTTTTAAGATAAGTACTTGAAATGATATCTCTTTATGTAACATTGGGACCTAAAATAGTATCTATTATATTTCATGTTATTCCTAATCACCTATATTATAATTTACTATTAGGGCAACCATGGATACATATGATGGTAAATGTACCATCCACATTACATTGTTGTCTTAAATTAATGTATAACAGATATTCATATGAATTTCATATAGATAATAACCCTTCAAATATTTTAAAATTAAAACATCTCAATCAAATTCAGCTGATCCATCTATCATCCCTCCTCATATCATCCCTTGGGACCAAAAATACACATACAAAATCATAGAATCAAGTATTGCTAATAAGAAATCATAAGAAGAGAAGTCACGAATGGACCAACAAAAGTTATATCAAGTGCAAAAAGAACTTGAAATATTGAAAATAATAGAAGCAAAGGTACAAATAAAACTCCAAGAATTACAAGAGGAATAAGCAAGATTGTATAAAGAACAAATACAAAATAAACAGTTGAAAAATTAAATGTTACAAATGAAACAAATTGAAAAGGACAAGCTATAAAAGAAACAAAAAAGGCTCCAAATGGAACAAGTAAGTTTACATAAGGCACAACTAGAATAAGAAAATATATCAAAAGAGCATCAAGATAATGTGGATCAATAACAGTTTATTCATAATCTCCTTTTACTAGTCAATTCAGAGGTACAAGATGGTAATGTTTTAAATTATTATGATAGTAACAATGATGAGGTCAACATGGTTACTATGATAAATTATAAAATATGCAACTTAAGTGTCAACCCTTTGGATGATTATTTATCTCATACTATATTCATACCCATTGGTCCAAGGGTATACCATGATGATTAAAAATTAATAGCTACAACTCAGCTAGATTCAAAGGGCAAACATCTCTTAGGTATGCCTAAAGATGATAATATGAAAAAATGTTGTAATAGTAGATCTCATATGACATTTATGACAACTTGGTGAATAATGTGGAAATTATTGACACAGAAGATTGCACCCTTGGTAGAAGGCTGAGCTCTTGCCTTCTTCACGCAACTATGGAAACTCCCCTCTCGCTTGTGGGACCAGCGAAGCTAGAGGGGAGAGTCTCTAGATAAGGGCTAGCTCCCTCTGATGTATCATTGAGGCCCTGGTTTCTCCTACTACTAACAAATAAAATGAAAAAAAGGGGGGGGAGTTTCCATAGTTGCATGAAGAAGGCAGGAGCTCGGCCTCCTGCCAAGGGTGCAATCTTCTGCGTCAACAGTTTTGGCACGCCTGATGGGACCAACTAGGACAAGTTGTGTCCAAAGAGTTGAAGGATTTTTGGTGTGTTCTTCAACCAACTAGCCTTTGGAGGCTTTTGCATCAACACCAATGGCGACTCTGAGTTGAATCTGCTGGTTAAGCAGCCTGGTGCAATCAAAAATCTTACTTTTATATGTATAATTCTTTTGTACAGAATCATGGATCTTGTGTTCCTTCATATGACTTTGATCAGACTCAAAAATTTTAGAGAATCGCCTCAAGCAGCTCTCCTTGTTGCCCTGCAACGATAAGGGAAATGGCGATGGAGTTTGAGAGGCAAACAATGGAGATTAACAGACTTGAGGAGCAGTACGAGTATCAGCAAGAGCTGATGTATAAAGAGGAGTGTTTGTTTAGGCAAGCATAGGCCTTGCAGTCCATGGAGGAGGAGGTAGCAAAATGGAGAAATCCATTTATTCAAGGCAGTCAGCCTTGTGTGCCCCTTCCTATTCTGAAGAAAGCCCCCTCTTTTGCACCAAATCCTTTCTATCAGATAGCACTCGCCCACTCTAGCTCATCTGACGCATCTGCTCTCAATCTCGTGTGCCTGGCTTTCTAGCATCAAAGGGAACTAGAGCAACCCCCCATGGAGATCAATCTTCTCAATTCCTTATATTGTGAATCTTCCATTGGGGGGAATACCATCAACCAGCATGTCCCTCTTCTAGAGACCCTTCTAGTGCATCAACAGTCTCTTCCTTGCATTCCTCAACCTCCCCAAGTCTTTCAACGTGATGTGCAGATTCCAAGTTGGAGGAAGGAATGCCAGGAACCAACCCAGAGCCTTGAAGAGGATGATGTTGGTGACCTCCAAGAAAGACTCTTTCAGGATAATCTAGCCAAGCAAATTGAAGATTTAGAGGCTAGGATGAGACTGCTTCTTGAAAAAGAGATAAAACTTCTAGACCTTGCAGAGGAGCCCCAGGACCTTGGAGAAAACAAAGTTGCTGCCTGTTCACAGGAGCAAAATTCCAATTCTGAGATCCTGAACTAGGGAAAAATAGTAGAATCATGGGGTAGGAAGGAGGAGAATCAAGGTTTTTCTCAAAACCTTGAAGAAGCTAAGGCTGCTCCTACTCATGATAATGCTGATGACCTCCAGGAAAAGATCTTCCAAGAGGATCTAGCCAGGAGAATTATAGAGTTGGAATCCAGAGAGAGATTCCTCAGCCAATGTGTGATGGATGGTTCAGACCAAATAACATGTTCCATGTCTGAACACACCCCACCTACACATTTCCAAGAGAGATATCAGGCCACACCTGATATTGATGAAGTGCTGACCAAGTGGAAAGAGGAGAATCATTTGATTCTAGCTCAAGGACTGCCTCCTCTTCCACATGTTTTCTCCACTTCACCCCTTCTCAAGGAGGAACCTATTCTGTAGGAGGTGAGTGAAGAGCAGAAGATCCAAGCTATAGTTTTTCAAGGGGCTATCATGAGTGACAACGAAGAAGAAATCATCATTGAGGCTCCTTGTGAAGACCTCATCAGCAATGGAGAAGACACAGGTCTTTCATATATGCAGATGTTCCAGCAATACGAGGAGGAACAAAAGCATGGTGAGCTCTCTTCCCCCTTGTTTGATGAACTTCCTTGCTATTTTGATGATGAGGATGACTATGCTGAGGAGCCTAAGTTGGAGGAAGATCAGGAAAATATCTTTGAAAATCTAGAGACCTTGATCTTTGAGGAGGAAAAGGAGAGGCTGGTCTCCCTTGAGGAAAGCCTTGAAGAAGAAAGCTTCGAACAAAGCAATCATTTTTTGAGTCTATTTCAGACATCACCATAGTCACCCTTCTTCAAGAAGGCCAAGAGGAAGCAGAGGATGAGTTTGACAGGGTCTTCAATGAGGTAGAAGGAAATGGGTCAGACCATGATACATTGCAGAGGGAATGTGCAGATCAAAGGGCTTATGGTGATGAGCCAGTAGCCATTGATTTCTTGGTAAAGAGCACCAATATGATGAACCAACATTCAACAAGCTTCCAAGAACAAATAGAGTACACATATGTTGGGAGCATGTTCAAATCTGATTCACTCAGATACCAACCAATGCAGGTGACAGGTAAAAAGAGCAAGTCACCAATTCTCTTTTTCATTTAGTTACTTGCCTGGAACCATAAGTATTCTTGCCAGGAAGGGGACTTAAGAAGTTTTCCCTTTGATCCAGGAGGGAGGCAAACATTCCTGGTTAGCTGTATATAGTAGTTTGTTTTCAATTTCTTTCCTGCTTTCCCTAAGTGTAGTTGCACAGGTAGTGTTTTTAGCCTTGTGTGTTTCCCTTTGCATGTGGGGTAAAAGGCTTCGTGTTTTGATTTTGGGATCTTTTGGGGCTATTATTAACTTTGTTCAATCTGCATCTGACTTCGTGCCCAATGGACTGCAAGGCAATTGGTCTTCAAGCATAGCAGGCATGCTTCCCCTGGGAGTTGCCAATTTGTTAACCATTTTTTGCCCAACAAGCCAAAAATCGGTCACCCTCTACCCCTGCTATGCTAGACCATTTTCATTTTTGATTTTGCATGAATCTAATGATTTCTACAGACTCTGCAAAATTTCTATAGACTCTGCAAGTTTTGGATTTCTACAAACTCAGCAGGTTAGTCCTTTGGCACATGAAGGATCATTCAACGCTTGGTTCAGTCAGTTCAAGTTCAACACAAGGTTCATCAGCAAAGATCATCAGTTGGTTCAATGCGCTAGTTCAAAGGCTTAGGTTCAACGCTTTGGTTTAGTTTAGCAGTTCAATGGCCTTTAGTTCAATGCAAGAGTTCATCACTTGGTTCAACACCTTGTGGTTGAACCGTTGAACCAATTTTGGTTCAATGGGTTGGTTCAAGGAGGCCGCCAGTTCAAAGCGAAGGAGCCCAAAGAAAAGGACAAAGAGCGAACAATTCTTGCAGACTTTTGTCTGCAAGAAAAACTTGAAACAAAAGCTCGTGAAGTAGAAAAGCCACATAAAAGACCTGATAGACCTTTGCCGAGGACGGTGACGTCCTGAAAGCCATCAAATTTAAGTAGGCAGACTAGCCATTGTGTGACGGCCGTGTGAACGTCAAATTTAATGCAGTGAATTATCCATTTGTTTTTTAGAACTGTTTGAGCGTCAAGCATGGAAAAGGCCCAAGGAACGCAGTGACCCGCCAAAAGATTGCCCCCGAGGGCTAAAAGATCAGGAAGAAGACAAGGTAGAGAAAAGACAAAAGTGCCAAGTGTAGGAGTAGGCAGATAGTCCAAGCGCCGAAGGGAGGCGTTAATTCAATAAGTTATTTCGACAGATGATGTAGTGCCTATGAATTGACCATTGGGAGGCACAAATAGCTAGCAGTGCAACCAATTTTCTTCATTTCACATTTATGAGTTGACAAATCATGTAATCACCTTGAAGAATTAGCCTTACAAGCAGACAAAGGGCACAACTCATTGATATTTTGAGCGGCTTGCTCTTCTTAATGCTTGTAAGGCACATGGGCCATTGACAGAGAAATGAGCGCGAAAATCCTTCCCAGGAAGCGCCAAGTTCTCTTCCTCTTTCTATAAATTGTAAACTTCTCTTTTGAGAAAAAATCTACTCTCAGCCTTAAGGAAAACTCTACCCAAAAATCTATCGGGCTTGTAAGGCAGAGCTGCCAGATATTTACCTTGAATCGAAACACAGCATTTTTACCTCCATTCTGAGTTTTTTTGCATCTTTAGTATGTGTCTATGCATTTGTTTCTGTGTTAAGTCATTTTCTTAATGCTTTTACAGAAGGATTGCAGCACGTCTAGTGCATTTTTGTGTTTTCTTTTTACAGGTCTGTCAGAAGTGTCCCTAGAGGAGTGTAGGTGAAGTGGATAGGCTACTACAGTGCATCTCAGAATGCCTCCAATAGTTATTTCCTCCCTGTATCCCACGGACCCCTGACCCACTTATGCAGAAGGTTTCCTCATGACAGATGAAGTGTATAGGCGTTGGTTCTCGGTGAAAAGTGTATGTTCGGGCTTGAGTGGGTCACATTTTTCTGGTGTATCACCTCTTTTCCTCTTTTAGGTTAGGCTTTGTTTTTAGCATCTCTCTCTCCCTTTTCATCCCCCCACTTTTTTTCATTTTATTTGTTAGCATTAGGAGAAACCAGGGCCTAAATGATACATCAAAGGGAGCTAGCCCTTATCTAGAGACTCTCCCCTCCAACTTCGTCGGTCCCATCGGTGAAAGGGGAGTTTCCATAGTTGCGTGAAGAAGGCAGGAGCTCAGCCTCCTGCCAAGGGTGTAATCTTCTGCGTCAACATAAATATTTGGTACAAAGATTTCGTCGAAGTTACAAATAATGCAACATCAAGATACACCTATAATAATTTTAGAAATGTTATTTGATATCAAGCTTATTACTTTGCCATATTATGTTTATAATAAACTTATAAGACATGATACAAAGCATTGTGAAACACTACAAAAGAAAATTTAGAAATACAAACAAGATGGCATTACCAGATTAATATAAAATCAATAGGACCACTTATTGGAAGTGTTCAAAAGACATAATCTATAGATACGATAAATAGAAAGTATCCGTGACAAGAAGATTTAATTATTAAATATATGTGAAGGGGTATTATTATAAGCATAATCATAACAATACTAATAAAAGGGAGCCCATTTATACTGTTAGAGGATTAAAAAAAATTGAACACAATATCAATGAATTACATCATAATGTAGATTGGGAAGAAGCCCTGGGATATATCATATACATAGTTGCTTCTAGATAAAAATTTGTCCATAAAAATTTATGGCTTATGCCTCATACACATCAAGTACCATTTACATTGGGACAATCATGGTTACAAAAAATGAAAGCTATAGTGGATATTAATCAACAATGCATCATATTTTCATTTGAAGGAAGAATAATTCACATATCACATGATGGTAATAATGAGTAGGATGTTGAAATAAAAAAAGAATATGCCATATATTTTCATAACTCTAAACATTTAAATCCTGAAGAGGATGTTTTGATAACATGATTGTTGATCAAATTCAAAAAATCTTAAAAAAAAGAATTAAAAACATTCAAATACTTAAAAAAATACACATTAAAAAAATTAACACACATATATGAAAATTGATTTTACATAGCTTCTTAATTTGTTTCATCATGCTATTATTATAATTCTTGCACATGTGATTGATTTGATCAATTATTCTAACCCTTGGATCTTAGTGAATTTTTTTCTTGGCCTTGGATCTTATTTATCACTTTCCATATATAAATAGTCCCAACAATAATCTTTACTACCATATTTTCCCTTTTACCTTGCTATTTTCACACTTTGAACAAAGTAGATCACAATTTTTATCTAAGACAATATCAACTAGTATGAGTCAGAACCGACCAACAATATTGCCCTGATTTAGTTGATCCTATCTTGTACCATTTTTCACATTCAAATTAGAAATTGAGCACACATAACCTTAATACCTTTTTTTTATATTTCACTTTATTCCAGTATACACAATAATACTTATTTATGAAAAAATATTTATTTTCTTGTGATATATTACTCACACATGTGCGTTACATACTTTGATAAAAAGCACATTTAATGAGATGAGGATGTACATTATTTACTCTACATATATATTATTTTTACCATGTGTTTTTAGTTACATTCACACATACAATGGGGGCATATTGTTCATACATGGCCATGCCATCATTTTTAGTACATATTTAACATTGAAACATGTGGCAGATTATTAAGATCCCGCCCATTTTCTTTTAGTTTCAAACCCTTAGTTATCACTAGTTTCTTTGGTTCTATTTTAAAAATGAAAAAAATACTAAAAAATTCAATTATTTCAAAAGTAAAAAAACATTTAATTATTTTAAAAAATCTAAAATCAGTTCCTGTACATGATTAGAAATATATTTTACATCATTGTCATATCTTATTTATCTCACAATTTGTAGATAGTATATTATTTTGTTGTCACACATACATTTCATTGGAATTCATGAATGTCATACAAGACATACAAATTTTACATGGACTAAGATGTTGGACTTGTCTCTACACAATAGCCATGCTAAACTAGGGACATCTTATCTAAAGGTTACATTATTTATAGGTGTTACCATTCTATGAATCATATATTGTTGAGCTATATATTATTTTAAAATGTTTTGCTAACATCTTTATCTTACATTATGTATATAGATATTCTATTTACTAAGATATGATTGTATTACATATACAATGTGTAGACTAAATTTCTAGTTTTATGCTCTATTGATGCTATTGCTCGTACATAATAGATTAGATATTGCTTGTGTATTATGTTTGGCCCTTGGCCCTTGAAAATTGCTTAAACATCTTCATGAGATATTTGCTTAGTATGTGCGCTAATTAAACATTTTCATTTCTTGTGGCCCTTGGCCCTTTATTTTGTGTGACATTTAAACATGTCCTTTATTTGTGACATTATTATTTTATTTTCATATGGACCTCGACCTTGTGTTTACAATATTTTTTTATGTGACATTTGAACATGTCCCTTGTATATGGACCTTGGTATTATTGTATGACATTATGATTGTTACGTGTGTGTGCTTGTTGAGCTTGTTAAGTTTGATGAGTACTATGATCCATATCGTGCACTACCTATTATGTATGTTTCTATTATAATTTACTAGTATGAACTTCATTGAAACATTTCTAAAGGCCTTACTTCATATGTTGCATGCATGATTCAAGTGGCTCATTTTTTACTATGTTGACACTCTTTTCGCATATGTTATAATGATCAATAATTACATCTTAATACACATGATATAGTTAAATTTTATTTAGAGATGAGTGAATTTCAAGACACACATTCCATATTCTTAAAATGGGAGTATTTCAATGGGCTTTTCATATATTAGATAAGCCTCTTCAATAAAAATCATTTTTTAGTAGAGAATACAGTTTCAAAAGTTTCAGAATGGTTCAAAATTAGATCATTGGTATAGATAATGGGGGCATATGCCATGCATATGAACTCACATTACATGAATAAAGTAAAAAATCATACAATTTTGGGTGCACAATATAGATTCATGTACAAGCTTCAAATAAAATTTACAATTTTACATCTACATTCAATTACAAATTATACATTTCTAGACTTAAGAGGGGGTGATTGGAGGGATTTAGTCACCCAAATTTGGTCATGAATATTTTATAATGTTAATTTTGGCCACTTTAATTGACTTGAGTACTTAATCTAGACCTATTTTTGACCTTTCACTCTATCATAAGCACCTATATAGACCTATCCATTTCTAAGTTGTTATAACATACTTAAAGAAATATAATTAATCACTAAAAACCCTCTAAGCATATATACGAACGTTCAAGTTCCCAAAATTCATACAAATCCTTGAAGGATAGGATTGACTAGTAGGGGAAAATAGTGGTAGTCAAGTTTGACACCATGGATTGATCCCATCCTTTATCCTAGCAACAATCACTTTTCAAATTCAGATCCTCCTTTATAGTTTGATCTTTATTTTTAGGATAGGTAGTGTGAGATTTTTCCCCTTTAGAACTTCTATAAAGGCACATCTAAGTTACCTATTTTATCACTTAGAAATTTCAGTATTACATTTACATTATTACACACTGAGTAGAACTTCTCTATTATTTCCAAATCTCATTCTAATCATTTTAAATAGTCCTTAGACAAGTAAATAGTCTAGTTTATCCAATTCAAGTAAAATATTATCAATTATTCAAGCATATCTAGATGTGTTCATGTAGTAAAAAGATCAAAATTTTACAAAGCACTATAAGTGAGAGAATTATGTGGGATTGATTTACCTATTTAGAGTATTGAAACATACAATGATTAACCATCATGGGGGTGATTAGGATCAACTCAACCCATTACACTCATCTTTTTATATTTATAGGTATTTAGATATTACAAGACCTATTAGGGTTTCAAATTTGAAAAAGTTATTTATAGGTCATTCGTGCGCATTTGAAGGTAAAATATCCACACACAAGCATGTTTTAAGAAACTATTGTCACCTAAATCTTGCACTCATTTGATTAGTGAGATGATTCAATGTAACAATGGGAACATACCTAAAATGTGGGACCTTGGATCCTTAGGATGAACCTTTGGAGAAGGCCAACACTTGCATAAACTAAGTGCCCCTGATGTAAGATCAACCTACAAACCTAAAACACCAATAGAAAGACTTATTTACAGTTGATACTCAACTTCTTATCATGGAAAAGGGGATAGAAGTAAACTAAAAATCACAAAATGGTGATGCATCAAATCTTAAATAACTCCTTAACTTGTTTCAATTAGCACATGACAAGTTTTAAAACTATTAACTTATCTACACAATCTTCAATTCACACATCTCTCACATAAGTACTTTACATGAAGGTAAGAAGCCTAAGAAGACATTAGGAGGGGTCAAAATTTACCTTAAAAGGGCTCAAATGGTGAGAATCCATAACTAATTCTACATAAACCTGATTATACACAATAGATAATCTATAAAATAAAGTGATTTACTTATACATGAAGGTAAGAAGGATTGGACATCAATACAAGGGAAGAAACTAAAATCCCCAAGTAAAGATCAATAACCCCAATGTTATACATAACATGCAATAAAATTGAAGAAAGACAAATCATTTCTTAATTGATGTCGATGTTAGAGTAGGGGTTTATTATTTTCCCATATTTATTTATTATGGGCTTTTTTCTCTCACTTGGAGTTTTCCTACTTTCATGGAAAAGCTTGCTTAGGTGTACAAGTTGACCAGATGACTAGGAAGTAACTCCCTTGACCGATTATTTTGGGTATGGGAGTTACTCCTTTATTCTTAGCTTTGTTGACCTCCTTTTGTGGAGGAGTTACTATTCTATTATGGGGGTTTGTTGAACACCTTTTGTGGAGGAGTTAATGCTTCCTTGTTTGTACTTCTCACATTTGTGAGATTTGTTAATGCAAGTTTGGTTTTGGATCCAATCTCTTTGTGGAATATTCTTACATTGTGTATTTCATTTACTTTTAGATATTTTGTGTTGTGCACTTGTTTGGCTCATGTGTTCACTCTACTTGTGTATTTAACTTATTTAAACCTTGGACTCAACCATGATATGGTATCAAAGCCACCTAGTAATCGTATGTCTATTTATGCTATTAGTATTGTTTTGAAATCTAGAATTTATTATTATTTTTGGAGGTGGTCTTCTATATAGGGTTTGTACTTCACAGAGGCACCTTTGCATGTAATATTTGGACTCCTTTCATGCCCTAGTTGGATCAATAGCTTCTCACAACCTCCTCTCACACCTTGGTTTTGTGGCCTCTCATGACCTATATGCAGTCAAATAACCTTTACTATAGTGACCTACATTTTTACCTAGGTTATTAGCTCACTACATGGTTGTGGAAATTTTATAGGGTCACCATTCACATTCTAGTTTTAGCTTGGGCTCATTGAGCCATCTGAGCTCATTAATGACCAACATTCTACTTGATCTCATCTATGGATCATGTTTTGCTCTCCTTCTTCCTTCCATGACCTACAAAGCTCCCCATTGGGCCCTTCTATTCCTTCGATCGTTGGTAAACTTTTATTTCTACCATAATACCACCTTTTGCATATGCATTCTTTTTAAAACCACTCCAGGGAAAAATTTATGATATTCTCTATCTAGTTGATGGTTTTGCCTTTTTGGACTTTTGGGCAACATTTTTAACCTTTAATCTTACCTTTTTTATAACATTGCATGCATTGTTAGGGGGTTTAATAAGTAAAAAAGGGGGGTGAATCTTTATATGTAAGGTTGAAAATTATATGAAGGGTGGGGTTGTCGTTATAAGAGGAGGGTCCTCTTAAAACAAAGGGATTGTGTTTATTTTTTTTAAACAATATTATAAAATGTTTCTCTTTCAAAAAAAAAACTTGATTGGAGGTTATATTTTTAAGGGATATTTTTTTATAAAAACAATATAATGTGGGTAATATTAAGGTTTTTTGTTGAAACTCTTCATATTTTTGCTAGAGGAAGACCAGAGAGTGAGGTTTGGTTTGGCAGGTGGCCAAACCCCCTTGCAAGCAAAAATAACTTTTTTCTCTTCTTATTTTCCCACATTTTGTGTACTCTTCTTGGACACATTATTGGCTGAGCTCGATGTCCTCATTTTGTCTTACAAAACATGTCTTTTTCAATATTTTCACTGGTTTCTCTAGATGCTTTCTCAGTTGTGCCAAACATTTTTTGAGCGTGTATTATTTGTAACATTCCAAGGAGGTTCACCATTTCATAGTCTAGGGGGGTGTACTATGTTTTCTAAATCACTTTCCATTATACTTGCACTTTCATTTCTACAACAACAACTACAACCATTACACTTAATTTCTACACAAAATGGATAGAAGTTCAATTAACCCTTTTACATAATTTAATTATCATGAATGGAAAATTAAAATACAAATTATTCTAAGGAGTAAAGGTTTATATTGTATTACAATGAGGTTATAAACTCAACCAACTATAGATACATAAAAAGTTAAGTGGTATAATCATAGTGATGAAGCTTATGGGTTATTATGTCTTTTTGTGTTTCTGAATCTCCTCTTTTATATAGAACCTGCCAAAACACCTAATGAAGTGTGGACCATTTTGGAAAAGCTCTTTGGGAAGCAAGATGTGATGAGAGGTCACAAACTAGAAAATGAACTTACCAACCTAAGTCCTAGAAACTTTGACATCCTTCATAATTTCTTCACCAAATTCAAGTCTCTGAGATTATAGTTGAAATAATGTGGAATAGAGCAGAAAGATGACTAACTTATTCTTTCTATACTCTTTAAGCTAGGTCCTAATTACTTATTTTTTGTCTCTACTTTCCATGCCAATAAAAATGCTTTAGGCACTACATGGAAGATGCCTTCTTTAAATGACTTTGTTGCCAATTTGATTCATGAGTAAGACAAATTAATGCAAATGTGCACATTGAAGTCCTTAAAACCTCAAGCCCTAATTATTGGGAATGGAGAACAAAAAACTTCAAAAAAAGAGATGAAGGAAAATAACAAGGATCAAGAGAAAAATAGAGATTCAATCTCTACCAAAACAACCACTGAAACTTCCTCTTCCAATGACAAACTTAAGAAAGAGAAGGTTAAGTGTGCCTATTGAAAGAAAAATGGGCATGATGAACACAAGTGCATGAAGAAACAAATTGATCACCTAACTTATCTTATAGAAAAAAAAAAACATAGGTTATTGAATTTATCAATAAGAATTCATCAACTCAAGATATTTCTAAGGCAAAAGGCAAAGGTAAAGAGAAAGAAAAGGGTAAGGCTCTTATAGCAATTGTAATTCCAACATGTTCATGGGTTATTGACTCGGATGCTTCCCACTGCATGAACTCTTCACAAGTTGATTTTTCTTCCTTAGAGCCTTGTAGCATGTCTTTTATCACTTTGGGTGATGACATTTAGTAGAAGTTATAGGGTGAGTGTCTATTGAAATGGATGAAGGAACATTAAATAATGTTCTAAGTGTTCCATCACTTTCAACTAATCTACTATTAGTGTAACAAATCACTCACATTAGTAAGGGCATGAGGGTAGGATTTTAACCAGATTTAATCATAATTAGAGATTTGCATAATGATTCTACAATGGCAGTGGGTAAGGAAGATCACCAAGCTAGGTTATATACCTTCTCACATTTTTATCCTAATTTATCTTTGACTACATTACTGACTCATTCAAATGAAAAAATTAGCAAACTTTAGCATGAGCAGTTTGGCCACCTCAACTACTGCTACCTAGAAGAAATCAACAAGAATGATATGGTCATAGATTTATCTTGAGTCCATTTCTCTAAAGGTCTTTGTGAGGGTTGCACCCTTGGGAAGCATCCCAGATAGAAATTCAACAAAGATAAAGCTTGAAGGGATTTACAGGCATTAGATTTAGTATATAGTGATGTATTTGGTCCTTTTTCTAATCTATCTTTCACAAGGGCTAAGTATGTCCTTACCTTCATTGATGATTTCTTGAGATACACATGGGTTCATTTCTTTAGGTAGAAATATGAAGATTTCAATGAGTTTTAAGACTTCAAATTTCTTGCAGATAAACAATAAGAGAAATCCATCAAGGTTATTTGAACAAATAATGGGGGTGAGTATGTCAATAACAATTTTGAGTAGTTTTACACCGTAGAGGGGAATCATTTGCAGTAGATAGTTCCTTACAGTCCTCAACATAATGGAGTTATAGAACACAAGAATAGGTCATTGAAAGAGATGGCTAACTATATGATTCACTCTAAGTCACTTGCAACACAATATTCTGCTGAAGCAATCAATCATACTTGCTACATTCAGAGTATGGTTCCTCACAAAGTTTTAAAAGGTATAACTCCCTTTTAAGCTTGACATAATAGGAAACCTATAATTGATCACTTTAGGTTTTTCGTATCTCCAACTATAGCACATATAAAAAAGAAGAAACACAAGGCTATGGAACCTCAGAGTAAGCCTTACATCTTCATAGGTTATCTAGATAGTATCAAGGGGTACCACTTTCTTCATATGACCACACATGAACTATTCATCAAGAAAAGTTTTTAGTTTTAGGAGAGTCCCATAGACTCAACACTTGACACTTTTCCCACTTTATTAGACTCAATTAGATTCAATTTAAACAATTTAGATCAGTTTGAGCACATTCCAAAGGTTGGGGACACTACTTCTAGTTTTGATAGTGAGAGTAGTGATGGGGACTCATCTCCATCCATATATGGCCACACTTGGGAGAATGATGTTTCACTACTTGACTCATTCACTTCTGGTCTTCTTTAGGCTAGGTAGACATTGTATAGTATAGGTACATTGGTTGGGGATCTTTTATATGATAGGTAGACATGTTTAGAGTTTTAGAGTGAGCCACATGTTTTCTTTGCCTCTGCCTCATATCTATAGACTTTTTGAGAGGCAACAGATATTCTTGAGTGGAATTTTGCCATGCATGAGGAATATAACTCCTTAATCATAAATCACACTCGAGATTTGACACTTATTCCTAAAGGAAGACATATGGTTTGATGTAGATGGATATATCAGACCAAGTATGTAGTAGATGGGTCCATTGATAAATTCAAGGTGTGGTTGGTTGTAAAGGTTTTATTATAGGTGCTTGACATCAATTACACATAAACCTTTGCACCAGTCACCAAAATGAACTCTATCAAGATCACACCTATTATTTCCACAACCAATCATTGGGATGTTCATTAGATGGATGTGAAGAGTTCCTCTCTTCATGGTGATCTTGAGGATGAGATTTACATGGATCAACCATCAAGATTTGTCGAGGATCCTTCTTTCGTGTGCAGACTTCATAAATCCATCTATAACCATAAATAGGCCCCTTAGACTTGGTATGTCAAGATGGATTCCTTCCTTATTTCAACATGATTCACTAGATGCCATTCATATCTGAACATCTATCTCTTACATGAGGATGATTCACTTTTGATTTTGGTTCTTTATGTTGATGATATTTTGATCACTAGAAGCTCTTCCTCATCCATTATAGTGGTGAAACAAGCTCTTCATGATAGATTTGGGCTTCTTACATTACTTCCTTGGGATCTAGATTTCTTAATCTAATTTGGGGATCACCCTTGCATAACCCAAGTATGCTCTCAATTTACGTGCTCAATTTCACATGGATAATTATAAGCCAACTCTAACTCCCTTTCTATCTAGAGTCAAGCTTGAGGTAGATTGTACTTCACCTTTGGTCAATGTTACCTTGTATAGACAACTTGTGGGCAACCTTATCTACTTAACACATAGTAAACCTAATATATCATATACAGTGTGCCTAGTCTCCAAATTCATGTAAGAACCCCATGAGCTGCATTGGAAGGTAGCTAAAAGGATCTTTCACTACATTTAGGACACACATGGATTTAGGATTCACTACAAAGCTAGAATTGAAATCAACTTGATTAGCTATACTAATTTAGATTGGGCTAATGATATTTAGAATCATAAGTCCCTTTTAGGTTGCAATTTCTCCATTAGTTCAAGTCTAATTAGTTGGTCAAGCAAGAAGCAAAATGTTATTGCTTTATCATCTACTAAGGCAGAGTACAAGGGAAATGTCAATCCTACCATTAAGGCCATTTGGATTTATGGGGTTTTCATAGAGTTTGGTATCTAGTTTAGACGACCTACCATCATCTACTATGACAACCAAAGTACTATTCAGCTTTGTAGGAATCCAGTTTAGCATCAATGAACCAAACACATACAGATTCACATGCACTTCATCAAAGAGATCATTCATGGGGACATCATTGATCTAAGATGTTAATAAATGATATATTAGATAATAAACATCTTCACCAAACCTTTCATGGAGAGCAACTATCTTCACTTGTAGGCTCTTCTTGAGGTTCAAGACACAACAAAATCATCTTCTGGAGGGGGCCTTCTAGCCTTTTATTTTTACGTCCTCTCTTTTTTTTAGGGGGGGGGAGTTTTTTCCTTTGGGTTTTCTCATTTTGTCTACTTTATGAAAGATTGCTTTATACATGGGTATCTCATTAGGACTAGTTATTAGGACCCATTTTTTTACAATACCCAACTAAGTTATGCTTATGGGGGGTGGGTGTTAGAGTAGGGTTTTATTATTTCCCATGTTTATTTATTATGGGATTTTTTATTTTACTTGGAGTTGTCCTACTTTCATGGAGAAGCTTGCTTAGGTGTACAGGTTGACTAAGAAGTAACTCCCTTGATCGGCTATGTTGGGTATGAGAGTTACTCCTCTATTCTAAACTTTATTGAACACCTTTTATGGAGGAGTCATTATTTTATTATGGGGGACTTTTGACCACTTTTTGTGGAGGAGTTACTCAACACTCTCTTATTTGTAATTCTCACATTTATGAGCTTTGTTAAAATAAGTTTAGTTTTGGCTCTAATCTATTTGTGCAATATTCTCACATTGTGTATTTCATTTACTTTTAGCTATTTCATGTTGTGTATTTGTTTGGCTCATGTTTTCACTCTACTCATGCATTTGACTTATCCAGACCTTGGACTCAACCTCGATAGTCAAGGCTAAAGCCTATGTTACAATGTTTAAACATGCAAAATTTTATTACACCAAAGTAGAGGGATTTTAAAAAAGTCCTTTTATAGTCATATATAGAGAATAAAAATAGTGAGAGAATAAGACCACAATAAATTCCCTAACTATCTTCATAAATTAATGCATGTGTAGGAAAAGAGACCAACTTGGGCATAGTAGAGGATAAAAACCCTATTTTCACTCCATTTGTCTCTTAGAAGGGCTTGTCCCTGGTGGATTTGGTCAAAATTATCCCCATGTTGCTATATTGTTGGAATGGATTTGATCTTATTGCTTTATAAACTCATAAAAATGCTATGAACTCACCACTTTTCCCTTGATTCAAGTGATGGTTAGAGAGATGGTAGGAGGACTTGACTTGTTCTTCATGAATGGATTCCTTGTTAAATATCCTACACCAAAAAGATGCCTAACTCATCCTTATATAACCTTTGTACATGTCTATTATTATAGTTAGTCACCTTGATGAGGTTACACTTCTTAAGGATCCTATTTCTAGTTGTTTACCATGTATTGTGGATGCTTGAGAAGGTTTAAGAGACTTGTATTGTCCTATTGATGTGCTCTTGAGATCATGAAATCCTTGAAACCTTGGTATAACATGAGAAACATGTTTGGAAACCATCAAGGAATTTGTCTAAAAGTCTTGATTGAAACTCTGTCTTCTTAGTTTATAGAGCTACAACTTTTGGAAACATTTTGTAAAACTTTGTCTACTCTTAGTCATCAAAAAACCTTTAAATCTTGGCATGACCATTATGGGAACTTAGAAAACTTTGTCACATATTTTTTAGAAGTATTTAAATCATGGAAAACTTTCAGAATCTACTTACAGACCTTATGCTATGTCTTAGAAGCTTTGAAACCTTGTTTTAACCTGTCATCATCAATACAAACCTTTAAAACTTGTGAACAGGGTTGTATGTGTCTTTAAGATGTTAAAACTCATGTTTTAGCATGATATCATCAAGGAAATGTTGTATGTTCGATTTTAGAGGTGTTGGTGTCTCTAGATCATGATCTAGAACTACAACCTCCATTCTATGAGCTCTAAAACTTACATACTCTGCCTGCATACATATAGGAAAGTTTTGAGGTCATGAAAAGTTAGAACTATGCTTAATATCTTGTTCCATGTTTGGATAATGGTGGAAACCTATGATATTATTCCTTGTAGTCTTGTTTGAAGTTTTTGAAGCCATAAAAACTATGGATCTCTGTATGACAATCTCAAGGAACCATGGATCTTATGTAACTCTACCTACAAACTGGTTTTGAAGGTATCGAGGTCATGAAAACCTTGTAAACAATGTTTTTAGACATGTTTTTAGGTTTTAAATCTCAAAACCTTTGTTTTTTATCTCCTAAACAATGTTGCAGGCCTGTGATGCTCTTTACCATGCCTGAACTTTAATTCACACCTTAAGACTTGTATGGAAGTCTTGAAACATGCTAAAATCCTTGGATCAGATTTGAATCATACTTGAAAAACCATGTAAGACCTCACAGACCTTGCAACAGTCATGGAAATTATGTTAGGAATATGAATAAACTTGAAATTAGGTTTAAGCATTATGCTCTACAACTCCAAAGCCTTATATCTAATGCACCTCTACCTTCTAGACTCATTTATGCTCCTTAAAACATGGAATATTTATCCTCTTCACCTTGTAGACCTGAAACCATTAGAAACATGTTATAAAATCTTGAATAAGACCTAAATATAGACCAACAACTTTCTTGATATGGATAAATGATTAATTTCTTGAAATCTTTTTTAGATCATCTATCTTATAGACATCCATGAAGGTCCTAAGATTATATAAACCTCATATATTATCATAACAACCTTATGGGACCATGGATCTTTGTCTCTCTATCTTCCAAGCTTGTATGAAGGTTTTGGATCCATGAAAACTATGTTTTATCATGGATTCACTCATTGTGAAGCCTGTATGTCTATTAAATTCACCAAGAAACCTTCTTAAACTATGTATTAATCTTAATGAAGCTCTTGGTACTACTTTATTAGTAAGGTCTTGAAGGATATTTGATCATGAAACCTCTGCATGTTTTATCTTTGATAATAATCTTGGAAATATATCCTTTAATCATGACAATGGAATCATGGTCATACTTGTAAATATTCTTATTCATGCCTAAAACCTCATGTTTCTTCACCCTACAGGCCTATTGATGTTTTAAATGATGGATGAGACCTTGAAAGGCTCTAAAAATCACTCTAAAAATATGTAACCTCATGATTCTTACTAATAAAGGGTTTGTAAGTCTGCTTCATACCTCTTCCAAGCCTTTAAACTATCCAAATGTACTTTTCAAAGCTGCCTTAGTGGATCCACATTATTTGTTCATCATCACAAAGCATAGATATCTTCAAAGGATGTGTTAAGGCTTAACGAGACCCTTCCAAATCATTCAAAGCACTATGCACGAGAAGTGTAATGGAATGTTGACTATTTTGTTTTGTAAACCCTATAAACATGGTGTTTTGGCCTATAACTTTATTTGTAACCTCATTTTATTCTCTTAAAGGCATGAAACTAATGTTTGATAATATTTATGACCTACTTAACCTTCCACAACTCATGATTCTTACTCAAGATCTTGGTCATGACCTTGCATACCTCCTATAAAATCTACAAACCAACTTTTTGGCTTGTAAAACTCTATTTTCTCATGAAAACCCTCATGTTCATCTTGAAAACAAGCCTGGATACCTTAAAATATCATGAAAACATGTTATTTATCTTCTTAATGATGTTTCAACTCCATTTCATTCTTAAAAATGCCTTATAGACCTCTAAAAAACTTGTAGATCTACTTATTAGCTCATCACATATCCTACAAACTTCATGTTCCTTCCTTGAAGACCTTTGATACTCTGATTTTGATGATATTGAGAACATTAAAAACCTACAACATGCTTTAAAAAAGTCTTTTTGCCTCATTAAAATCTTAGAAAACTTATGGAAACTTTTTAGGAGACCTTTGTAAGCTTAATGTGGTGCTTTTAGATGTAAGAGAGAGTAAAGGGTTGACAAACCTTCCTGAAACCTGCACTGAAATACCTTGGAAGGATCTTTTCTTACATTAGAAGTTTTAAGGAGTCCTTAATGAAGCAAGATAGGAGGGAAAACAAACTCAAAGATATCCTTTGAGCAAGGAGTATAGACTTAGAGGACTTGAATGAGTTTCAATACTTCTAAATGACCTTTATACAATATTTTTTGAATGTTTCACTTTTTTCATGACCTAATGAATGTTTTAAAAATCTTTTGATATGTTTTTACAATGAAAATCACTTTTTAATGCCTTTAGTCATCAAGTGGGCCATGACAAGGGCTAATATGACTTTATGACCTCAAAAATGCTTATAAGATGTTATTGGAACATTCAAGTGTGTGATAGCGCTTAAATAGTTCCTAAAAGACCTAGTTTTTGGGTCAAGGTGGTCACCATGAAGGTAGAACTAAGTTCATGCTCAACTGGTCTTGGTAGGACAAGTCCTATTTATAGCATGCAAAGTAGTGAGAGATCAAGGATACTTAAAAAAGAAACAAAAACAATAGATGATCATTCCATGATTTCCCTATTTTTTGGCAAGATATAGAATCAACTAGTAGAGGATGATAGTACCAGTCAATCCTATCCCCTTTCAGACAATATTAACACTCATCAATTATAGTTTTTATTTTAGTTTGCATAATCACAATAAGATTTTTTAATCAATTCTAGTCACTGTTAAATTGTATATTTTAGATCACAAAAAATAAATAAGTCTTTTGAGTTTTTTGTAGTTAGTCTTCTTTCTTTCAATCGTGCTTTGTTGATTTCAACACTTTCCTTTCATTCTATTTATTGAATGTTTATTTATAAAATTTGCTTTCTTTCAAATTAGTTTATCTTAATTAAGGTTAATGCACCTATTAATTAAAAATATTGATTAAATATATTGGTCAACCCGCTTCTTATTCGAGCAATTCTTCAAATTTTTTATCTTATTATTTCAATAAAGCCCTACACATCTGACACAAAGAACTTTATTTTGACCTTGGTTGTATTATCTAAAACTAAAATAACTTACTTTTGATTTCAAATTTAATCACTAACACTAAAATCATTTTATTTTTACCTCCAATATGATATCTAACATTGAAAGCATTTTATTTTGACCTTGGATTTTAGGGGAATTAACTAATCTTCGTACATAAAATTTTCCCCTTTTTTCAGGATCTAAATTTTAGATTTTTTGTCTTTTTTTTATTTGTATAGAGTCTATGGTTATATTAGATGAGCATTTTTTTTCAAGATTTTTTAATTTTTAATTACATTTGTTATTCCCCTAATAAGAAAAATCAATAACACTCATGTAATGAAATGAAACAAATCACATACTAAGATGCAAACACTATTAATTGATTTTTTTGTAAAGTCAAGTATTGCATGGAAACAAGAGAAATTATACATTTAGGATGCTATGCAATGTACTCATGAACAACTTCACAGATTGTTCCATTATTATTTCTTTAACATTCAATCAAAATGTTTACCAGTTACTACTAGATGACAAAGGGAATGTGTGACTCATTTCATTGCTCCTCCTCTTGTACCTCAAGGTTTTTACAACTACCATCTCTCTTCCATTATTCTCCTGTAACTTATATTGTATCCGATAGTCCATGTTATTAATAACCACTGAGGTAGGTCACCACATCATGAAGGAAGTCAATATGTTTATCCTCAATTCTCTCCATCTCCAATGAATCAAGCAAACAAATATAAAGGGTATGATATCTTGGGTCAACTAAAAAATACCTGTGCTGAAATTTCAATTTCGGAATTATTAAAGAGTCACTTAGTTTATAAGGATGTTTAATATGCTATATTTTTAGATAATAATAATCCCCATGATACACAACCTGTTTATTTTACTTCTATCGAGTGAACCTTTAAGGATAATGAGAAGATTATTAATTTCAAAGATAAAAATTTTCTAATGCAAGATGTACTCACACAAAATATCCCACTCTTTATTTAAGTTAGAATTCAAAATAAAGGAATCAAGCGAGTACAAATTGATGCTAGGTATGGAGTGAACATTTGTAGTAGTCCCTTTTTTTTAACAAAAAATGGGTGTCAACATTGACAATAATGTAAAATTAAGACCTAAAAAAATGTCTAATGTATTACATGTTGTGCCTAATTACCTAAATTATATTTTACTATTGGGGTGATCATGGATACATATGATAGCAAAAGTATCATCTACAATATATAGATGCCTTAAATTCATGTATAACATATATTAATATGAATTTATTGTAGATAATAACCCTTTCATATATTGAAAAATCACAACATCCCAATCAAATTCAGATGATACATCTATCATCCCTCATTCTCAAGTCATCCCTTGGGACCAAAAATACACATATGCAATTGGTGAATCAAGTATTGATAATAAGGAAACATAACAAGAGAAGTCATAAATGGACCAAAAATAATTATATCAAGAAAAAAAATAACTTGAGCAATTGAAAATAAAACAAGTAAAGGTACAAATATAAATCTAAAAATTACAAGGAACAAGCAATATTACATAAAGAAAATTACAAAAGAAACAATTAGAAAATTAGAAGTTACAAATGGAACAACTTGAAAATGACAAGTTATAAAACGAATGAAAAAGGATCCAAATGGAACAAGAAAGGTTACATAAGGCACAAGTGGAATAAGAAAGTATACCAAAAAAGCATAAAGGTAATGTGGACCAATAATAGTCTATTCATGATCTCCCTTTATTGGTCAATTCAGACGTACAAAATGGTAACGTTTTAGATTATTATAATGGTGACGATGATGAGGCCAATGTGTTTAATATGACATATGATCAAATACACAACTTAAATTTTAACCCTTTAGATGAGTATCCATCTCATACTCTATTCACACCCATTGGTCTATGGGTATATCGCGAGGATTCAAAATTAAAAGATACAAATCATCTAGATTCAAAGGGAAAACATCTCTTAGGTATGCCTTAAGATGATAATACAAAAAAATATTGAAATATTAGATCTCATATGACATTTATGACAAACTTAGTGAATAATGTGGAAATATATAGTACAAAGGTTTCATCCCATCTACAAGTAATGCAACATCAAGATACACCTATAATAATTTTACAAATGTTATTGGATAACAATATTTTTGCATTGCCTACTACTAGACACCAATCAACCACACATATTTTACATAAACTAAGAAAACCATATTGTGCTTATCATAGAATTAAAGAACATGATATAGATCATAATGAAATATTAAAGACAAATATTCATAAATACAAACAAGATGGCATTATCAAATTAATATAGAATCAATAGGTACCACTTACTGCAAGTGTTCAAAAGACATCATCTGTAGATATAATAAATTGAAATATCCCTTGATAAGAATATTTAACTATTAAAATATATATGAAAGGGGATTATTATAAGCATAATCACATTGATACTACTAAAATGGAAACCATTTATAATGTTATAAGATTACAATAAATAAGACATATTATTAATGATTTATGCCATAGTGTAATTTAGGAAGAATCCCTAGGATATATCACTTGCCCATTCACTTGTGGACCAAAGGTTGTCAATAAAAAGGTAGGGGTTATGCCTCATACACATCAGGTACCCTTTACATTGGGATGGTCATGGTTATAACAAAAAAAAGATACAATGGATACTAATCAATAGTGCATCACTTTTTCACATTAAGGAAGAATAATTCACATACCACATGATGGTAAAAATAAGTAATATATTAAAAACAAAGATGAATATGCCATATATTTGCATAAATATAAAAATTTAAATCTTGAAGTGATGATTTTCTAAATTACTATTGATCAAATTCTAAAAATTCTAAAAAAAAAATTAAAAACATTTAAATACTTAAAAAATGATTGTATGTAGCTTCCTGATTTGTTTCATCATGCTCTATTTTTAAATTTTGGCAAATGCTATCAATTTGATCAATTATTCTAGCCCTTGGCTCTTAGTGACTTTTTCCCCTATTGACTCTTCTTTTTATCTTCTCAATTTTAAATAATCCCACACACTTATATATGCTACCATATTTTTCCATTTACCTTGCTATTTTCACACTCTAAACCAGGGAAATTAAATTTTATGTCAAGGACAATATCAACTAGTATGGATCATAATTAATTTCTAAAACTTTCTTGAGTTGGTCAATCTTGTACTGTATTTTTTTTTCATAGTCAAATAAAAATTGAACACACACAACCTTAATACATCAATTTCATTGATATTTCACTCAGTTATAATATATATAAAACAATGCTTATTCATGAAAATATTTCTTTTCCTATGGTATTATCGACGCAGTGGATTTCACCCTCTGAAAGGAGGCTCAACTCTCTTCCTCCATGTGGCACAATGGAGACATTCCTCTTACTGTGGGTTGAAAAAATGAGGGATGAATCTCTAGATTAGGGCTAGCTCTCCTTGATGCATCTTGAGGCCCTAGATTTCCTACTGCTAACAATAGGTGGGGATGAAAAAGGAGAGAAATACTGAAATCAGAACCTAAACTAAAGCGGTGATGTACCAAAATGGTTGGTCTACTTAGCTTTAACATACACTTTACACCAAAAACAAGCAAGCATACACTTCATTCAAATGAGAACCTTTCCTGCATCAGTGTTTCAACATGGGATCCTATGGAGATACAGGGAGGAAGAACTACCAGAGATGTTCTAAGACACACTATGGAAAGCCTGTTCACATGTGCCTATACTCTGAGCTGGACACTTCTTGTTGAATTGCAAGAGAAGAACTCACAATACACTAGATATGTTGGAATAAACTTATGAAAGCATGAAAATAAAATGACTTAACACAAGATAAAACCATAGACATGCAAAAGTGCAAGCTCAAATGGAGGTAAAAATTCTTCTTTTTATTCAAGGTAAATTCTTTCAGGGCTTCACCATACAAACTAAGATCTTTTTTCTCAAATGAGAAGTTACATATATATAGAGAGAACTAAAAATAAGATAGATAAAAAATCAAGGAATGGAAACCCGTGCTGAGTTAAATACTTCTATAGAGACCAAAAGACCATGCTGCTACCATATTCTTCCAACTGCGTATGGGAGAGCCATGATGTAGATGTCCAAGTCACCTCCCTTCTTCTCTTAGACATGTAAAAGCATAGGATACTCCTTCTAACAGTTGATAAAGCCATCCCCAAGTTTTTTTGGTTAGATCATGCTTTCTTTAATGCTAGGTACAACTAGCTTTGCATTAATGGTGAAGCATGAAAACATGGGCTGCTATCCTCTATATTTCAAAAACTAATCTATTTTATTGGTTTTTGGTAGATATATTTCACCAAATGTATTAATTTTCCTTGCCGAGTCATCTATGCCACTTGTCTTGGTATGAGTGGTCATTGATTATGTCCTTTGTCTTTGTCAATAGTTGGAATTGTTCTTTGTTTTATCTTTTTCTCTTTGTCTTTTCTCGTGTTTTGTCTCCTTCCTTTGACTTCTCCTTTGCCTTGGCCTTTTCTTTGATTGCTCCTCGACTTATCAGGCCTTCTTTATCTTGGTATTTTTGACATACTTTCCTTCAGATAATATGTTTGAAGGAATTATTTTGGACATTTTGTCTGAAGGAATTATTTCTTTTGATTGCTTCTTTTCCTGAAGGGCACGTGCCCCTCGGGCCTTTTGTCTTTGTTTTTCACTTTCTCAAGGTAACCTCCATAAGGGCACTTTGTGCCTTGAAATGCCCCTTAAATTTTTTTAATTTGGTCCTATCACCAACCAGGGTGCCCTCTAAAAGGGTACTTACCTCTAGAATTTTTGCAAACATCCTTTGAAAAAGTGAAGAAGTCCTCTTTCTTTTCCCAAGTGCCCTCCAAAAAGACACTTACCCTTTGGACTTTTTGAAAATTTCCTTCAAGCCATCAAAATTCCCTTTGAAGGAAATCCATTACCTTTTGTGAACTACTTTGGACTATTTTAGGTTCTTCAATTTCTACTATAAAAAAAGTAGACAAATAATGCACCTGCACAAACCCAATTTGCACTTGGCAAAGTAGAATGAGGGAAACACCTGGCTTTTTCATGAGAAAGGTCTAGTAGAGAACATTTTTTCACAAGACAACAGAGCGATGATCTAGCCAAAACATGGATTGGTTGAATTTTACAAAGTAAAAGGAGGGGGTGCCCAATTTTTGCTTGTAGGACCAAAAATTGGTCAACACAATTCGTGACTCATAGGGGAGACATGCCTGCTATGCTGGGGAAGACTGGTAGCCACAAATTCCATTGGGCATGGAGTTAGGATACATTTTGGAGAAGTCAACAACTTTGGAAGGACCTATGAACCAACAAATATTTTACCCCAAATAATAAGGAAAAAACACACACAAAGACTAAAAACACTACACACATGCACAAAAACACTTAGGGAAAATAAGGAAAGACAAGAAAAACTATGTACATGACAAAAAAAAACCTAGTAACAATGCTTAGGATATATCCCATTGATTGGGATATGTATCTCTTCACCATCCAACTTGGAGAGTTGGAAAGCATTATGTTGCTTGCATTGGGTGATGACATATGGGCCACTCTACAAAGCATCAAACTTCATGTGCCTTCGAGGCTTGGCTCGATCCTCATCTCACTTCAAGACAATGTCACCTTCTGAGAAGCTCCTTGGTGTAGACCTTTTGTCAAAATGATTCTTTGTTTGCTATTGGTGGCTGGTCATGGTATCCATGGCTTGGTCTCTCACTTCTTGAAGCTCCATTAGCTCACATTACCTGACTTCTAGGCTGCCACTCTCCATCAATTACAGCTGATGGGCAAGATCTAAGGCTGGTAACTCAAGTGAGATAGGAAGTCTAGCTTCCCTTCCATACACAAGTGTATATGGTGAATTCCCAATTACCCTCTTTGAAGTGATCATATCTACCGAAAGCGCTGTCTTCAACTTGGCATGCCAACTCCTTTAATTTTCCTCCATTATCCTCGTTATGATCCTAATCAAATTCTTATTTGTAGACTCAGCTATCCCATTTCCTTATGGATATGATTTGGAGTAAGTGCTGAGATAGATGCCATAATTCAATTCCCACTCACTTGTCTTTGTTCCCAAGAAAGCCAATGCATTATCTAAAATGATTATGGTTGGGACCCCAAATCTTGTCACTATGCCTTCATAGAAGTCTAGGACTGCACTCTCATTAGCCTCTTTCAAAGCTATGACCATGACCCACCTTGTGAAATAATCCATAGTAGTCAAAACCCACTTATGGCTAGCACTAGGAGGAGGATTGATCATCTCTAAGAAGTCCAACCCCCATTGCACGAATGGTTGTTCCACCTGAATAAGATGAAGAGGCATGGCAGCCAGTCATTGCTTCCCATCAAAGAAGGCACATTTTTGACATTTCCTCACCTAATAATGAGTGTATTTAAACAAATTAGGCCAAAAGTAACCAGCCCTCATAAGCCTTGTAGTTGTGGCATTAGGAGCAAAGTGGCCACCAGCTGGTCCATCATGGAACTCAGACAGTACCTTGTCAACTTGGTCTGAATCAATGCATCTCAAGAGCACCCATGAAAAGTATTTTTTGAATATCACTCCATCAACTAAGACATAAGGAAGATATTAGAGTCTAAAATACCTCATATTAGTCCTATCAAGACCTTGTGGATACTCACCAATTCGAAGGAAATGAACCATGTCTTGTCCCCAGCTCTTCATGACTATAGGTACAACTACTATAGGTTCATTATGGAGTACCAAAATGTCCTCCTTTGTCTCTTTCATGTCTATAATGAGGTGTTCAAACAACCCTCTTCCTCTCACCATCTTTATGGTCTTGATCTCTATGTCATACTCTATTACTTTGGTGATCCAACCTGCCCTTTTCTCATTCAAGTCTTGGTTTAGCATGAAGTCTTTTACACTAGAATGTGGCACCATGATGTGAATTTTGTTGCTAGAAAACATATGTCTAAACTTCTTCATACTTAATATGATTGCAAGCACTTACTTCTCAACATACATGTATCTAACCTCATAGCCTTCTAAACCTTGGCTGAAAAAAGCAAGAGGCTATTCTAAATTCTCACCATTTGCTTGACTGAGCATAGTAGAGATTACCTCTTCATTCCAAAAGGTGTATATATTGAAGTCCTTGGACAAGTTTGGACTAGTCAGGGTAGGAGTTTGGGAGATAGCTTGCTTGATGCCTTCAAAGCTTTCTCTTCTTCTTATTATCTACGTGAATGTCTCATCCTTCCTTAGCATGGAAGTTAGTGGCTTGACAAGCTCAACAAAGTTAGGGATGAATCTCCTAATGAAATTTATCTTACCAAAGAAACTTTTAAGGCCCTTCTTGTGCTTAGGAACATACAATGCTAAGATGGCATGCACCCTCTCTAGATCAATGGATAGGCCTTCCTTCAAAATGACATGGCCCAAGAGCTTACCTTTGTGGATAGAAAACACACATTTCTTTAGGTTGAGAGAGATGCCAAACTCTCTACACCTTTCAAATATTTGCCTCATGTGCTTCAAGTGTTCATTTGCATCCTTAGAGAAGACTGTCACATCATCAAGATAAACCAACCCAATGTCATTGATCAAACCTTAGAAAGCCATATCCATAGAACATTGGAAGGTAGCTCTAGCATTTGATAATCTGAATGGCATCTTCCTATAGGTGTATGTTCCCCACTTGCTGGTGAAGGCTATGTTGTATTGGTCACATTCTTATACCAAGATTCAATTTTACCCAGAGTAGCCATCTTTTAGAGAGAATCTTTCATTGCCTATCACCATATAAAGAATTTGATCCATACTTAGAAGGGGATAGTGATCTCTCAGTGAGACTCTATTCAGGTCTTTGAAATTCACACACAATCTGACTTCTCCATTCTTCTTCCTAGCAAGGACCAAATTGGCCAATCAAAAAGAGTGTTTGATAAGGAAAATGGTCCTAAACTTGATCAATTTGGTGAGTTCCTTCCTCATGAGAGGCTCAATATTTGGATTGATTGGCCTTTGATTTTGCTTGATGGGTTTGGCACCTTCCTCTAGCTCAATGGTGTGTTGGGCCAAGCTTATATCAAATCCCTTAAAATCACCATACTCCCAAGTGAAAACATCAAAAAACTCTTGACATAACATAATGAAAGCATGTTTTTCATCATTGGTACACACCTTCCTAAGTGCAAGCAACTTATCTTTGTAGATCTCTACCCTTTCATAATTTTCCTTCTTGGTTGAATGTTTGCTTTGTCTCTCTTGAGTTGGTCATCTTCATTGAAAATGCTCTCAAGAGTTACCAAACCTTTGGGAAGCCTGTTGGTCTTTAGTTGAACTATCTGCCCATCATACTGCTACTGTAGCTTGGACTGATTTTTGGACACAAACTTAGCTTTTTCCTACAAGAAAAGCACTATTTGTTGGTCACTTTCAAACACTTACCAATTGGTGACATTGTCTAGTATGGAGGGCCTCATAATAACCTTTAAATGATGCTAATTCTTGCTTTGTCTCATCCCCTTTGGGATGTCAAATTGAGCACCAATTTCTACTAGTCTATTCATATGCTTGATCTCCTCTCTTAGAATGGAAGTGATATTGAAAGTATCAAAGTTATCTACAAGGTCCCACACTCTATGCTTGTAAGACTTGAGTAAGGAGTTCTTGGTTAAGCTTTGACCTCTCACTTGGTTCACAATCAACTCACTGTCTCCAAAAACCTGTAATTATTTTATTCCTCTCTTCCTTACCCATTCTAGGCCATAAACAAGGGCCTCATACTCTACTACATGACAGGTGAATGAGAACTAAAACCTAAAATTTGAGAATTATTTATCCTTTGAAGGTGAAACCAACATTTCCCCATCACCAGCTCCTAACTTATAGATCCATCAGAGAATAGCTGTCACAAACCTAGTCCTCTTGGTCTATCTTCATCAATTTTAGCATGAAAACATCTTTCTCATGCATGCAATAGACTCTAAGACTAGCTTCTTCAATGAACTTGTAAGGATCATGCTCAAAGTTGTCATTTCTTGATTCATCTAGGAGTAGGTCAGCAACTCCTACAAGGGAAGATGATGGAGATTGATCCACTTGGAGATCTTTTTCATCAATGATTGCATAGTTCACATTCACCGCTTTGGGTGAGTATGGCTCTAGGTGATCCTTATGGATGGGATCTGACTCAATCTTTACTTTAGTTCCATACTTTGTCTTGAAAACTATGTAAGACCAGTTGGCTTCCATGTATCCACCTATCTTGGATGTGAAATCCCTTGACAAGCAAAGAGTGAAGTAAGGAGGAACATCTACCACTACCACATCATGGGGAATTGAGAAGTTTGGATAGGCATGGAGATTCAGATTAAATCCTCTTTCCACTTTCAAGTTCTTAGCGAGTGATCCATCTAACTATAGAACTCCTTTGGTCATTTTCTCATAGTTGAGACCTAACTTATCAGTTATGCATTTAGGCATAACTGAGGTGCTTGCTCCACTATAAATGATGTAATTATGGACCAAGAAATCACCAATAATTAGGGATAGATAGAAGGGAGGACTTTCTCATCTTTATTTGCTTGACCAACCATGGGAGGAGCCCCATTTACCACCAACACATTATCATTTCTTGTTGGGACAACTTGCTCATCCATCCCGTACAATTCCCTTTGGAGTATATCCTTTTATCTTGGCAGTTCTAAAGAATCCCACAATGAGATGTTCATGTGTAACTTCTTCATTTGGTCCACTATATTGATTAAAGGATTACCCCCTTTATATTTCTCCTTGGGAACATTCGTAACCTATGGTACAACCTGAGGAGCTAAAGCTACAACTATTGGCCTATAACTGGGAAACTTTTAATTTGCTTATGGTCTTAGGGTTGCTTCAGGTACACTTCTTACTTGATTGGGTGATAGAGACACTATAGATGCTTGAGCTTCATCAATGGCTCTCCTTTTGGACCTGGTGTTGGATGTAACACCAACATTTTGATTACTTGTGCTCCCCATATTGTTGACTACATAGAACTCTCCTTCCAAGTGATTCATAAGAGTGGAATCAAATTGAGCCTACCTATTGTCTATCCCAAATTATGTTGACATCTCAAAATTTGAGAATTGGGCTACCTGGTCACGTTGTGCAATCATGCTTTGATTTGGTAGCTTACTGGCATAAACAACTTGTTCTTGGCCATGCTCCAAGGGTGGATAGTTAGGTTGTTCCTACACCAAACTATTTTAAGTGGGGATAAGTGCCTTGGAAGATTAAGGGGCATTCATATTATATCTCTGATAAGGCTTGACATGTGTAATTTGACCTTGCCTTGATTATAATTCTGGAAGGGAGGCCTCTTTGCTTACCCAAACTACTGGTAGCCTTGATTTGGCCTATAACTTTGAGCTTGTTGTCTCTTGAGTGCAATTAACTCATTGGTAACACTCTACAATAAGCTCTTAACTTCATAAATGTCATTTATAGGGGTAGCATCCAGCTTATATTGAATAGGTAGAGGAGTTAGCATGGGCAAAATAGGCTGGACTAAGAGTTGTAAATCATGAAAGAGTGGCATAAGAGGTCGAATAACTATCTTTCCTGCTTGAACAAGGCAATTTTTTGTAGCTATGGCTATCTCATAAGAAATGGGTAGAGTGTTTCCACCCACAGAATGTATCATGATATCAATGTCATTATTTAGGACCTTCAATTAGTAAAGGAAAACATAGCTTGGGGTTGGCCTCACAAGAATTAGGATTTTGTCCCAAGTCTTTTGGAACCTAGTGTTAAAATCTTGCTTAAACTCATGTGGGGATCTCTTCATGGTGGTTAACTACTTAGCTAGAGACAAATGGTCACTTTTTTCCCAAAACCTATTGGTCAAGTGGGTCCCTAACTCATTCTATGAGCCAATTGAGTTCATAGGCAAGGTACCATACTATTCCAAAAATTTCCCTTTTAAGAACAAGGCTAGCAATCTAATGGCTACATTTTCTTCAGTGATATTATGGATGTTGTAGAGGTTTTATATGTTTCTAATATGCTTGAAAATAGTAATTAAGCCCTCTCCATTAAAGGGAGGAACACTTTTGAGAGCTGTCCCTAGAATTGGGTCATACTATTAAAGGTTCAAGGGACTTTGACAATTGAAGGCCACAAAAGGGAAAGCCCTAAGGGCTACCATGGCTTTGAAAGGATTCAATAGGGGTCTCCTTGAGTAGGTATATTTTATGGATGGTTTAGGAAAATGGCTTGCTACATAAGGGTGGGTATTTGCAAACCTCAACATTTTCATTGAGTACAAAGGTAACTCAACAAATTTAAAAGGGACACCCCTAAAAGATCTTGTAGTGGCCTTTGCCATGGGATGCCAGGCTGGTCATTAACCAGAGACTTGGTTCCTGAATGGAGTCACTAGGTGCTGAATATAGCTCCTTATTTTGGATTTTTTAACAATATCAAGACCAACACCAATCCTAAAACTAGTAAGATATATAAATTTGTCCCACTGGGCATGCCAAAAATTATTGACATAATGGATTGCACCGTCTGAAGGGAGGCTCAACTCTCTTCCTCCATGTGGCATAATGGAGACATTTCTCTTACTATGGGTTGAAAACATGACGGATGGATCTCTAGATTAGGGGCTAGCTCCCCTTGATGCACCTTGAGGCCCTGGATTTCATACTGCTAACAATGGGGGGATGAAAAGGGAGAGAAATATTGAAATCAAAACCTAAACCAAAGTGGCAATGCACCTAAATGGTTGGTCTAATTAGATTTAACATACACTTTACACTAAAGACAAGCAAGCATATACGTCATTTAAATGAGAACCTTTCCTACATCAATGTTTCAATAGGGGATCCTATGGAGATACAGGGGGGAAAACCACTAGAGGTGTTCTAAGACATTATGGATAGCTTGTTCACATGTGCCTATACTTTGAGCTAGAAATTTCTTGTTGACCTGCAAGAGAAGAACTCACAATACACTAGATATGTTGGAATAAACTTATGAAAACATGAAAGTAAAATGACTTAACACAAATTAAAACCATAGACATATGTAAAAGTGCAAGCTCAAATGGAGGTAAAAATGCTTCTTTTGATTCAAGGTAAATTCCTTCAGAGCTTCACCATACAAGCTGAGATCTTTTTTCTCAAATGAGAAGTTACAAATATATAGAGAACTACAAACAAGATCACTGAAAAATCAAGGAATGGAAACCCATGCTGATTTAAAAACTTTTGTAGAGACCAAAAGACCATGATGCTACCATATTCTTCCAACTACGTATGGGAGAGCCATGCTGTAGATGTCCAATTTACCACCCTTACTATCTTGGGCCTACAAAAGCATGGGATACTCCTTCTAGTAACTGATAAAGCCATCCCTAATTGTTGTGGCTGGACCATACTTTCTTCAATGCTAGGTGTAACTAGCTGTGCATTAATGGTGAAGTGTGAAAACATGGGTTGCTCTCCTGTATAGTTTGAAAACCAATCTATTTTATTGGTTTTCGATAGATATATTTCACCAAATGTATTAATTATCCTTGCTAAGTCATCTATGCCACTTGTCTTGGTTTGAGTGGTCATTGATTTTATCCTTTATCTTTGTTAGCAGCTAGAACTATTCATTATTTTATCTTTTCTGCTTTATCTTTCCCTGTGTTTTGTCTCCTGCCTTTAACTTCTCCTTTGCCTTGGCCTTTTCTTTGCTTGCTCTTTGACTTATCTTTTTTTATTTATCTCGAGCTTTTTATTGTGCTTTCCTTCAGATAAAATGTTTAAAAGAATTCCTTCAGACATTTTGTCTGAAGGAATTCTTTCATTTGACTGCTTCTTTTCCTGAAGGATGCATGCCCGTCAGGCCTTTTGTCTTTGTTCTTCATTTTCTCAAGGTGCCCTCCATAAGGGCACTTTATGCCTCAAAATGCCCCTTCAAATTTTTTGATTTGGTCCTACCACCAACCAAGGTACCCTCCGCAAGGGCACTTACCCTTTGGAATTTTTGCAAATGTCCTTTGAAAAAGAGAAGAAGTCCTCTTTCTTTTCCCAAGTGCCCTCCAAAAAGACACTTACCCTTCAGACTTTTTGAAAATGTCCTTTAAGTCATCAAAATGCCCTCTAAAGGAAATTTATTGCCTTTTGTGAACTACTTTAGACTATTTTGGGTTCTTCAATCGCTTCTACTTATAAAAGTGGACAAGTAATACACGTACATAAACCTGATTTGCACTTGGAAAAGTATAATGAGGGAAACACCTGGCTTTTTCATGAGAAAGGTCTGGTAGATAAATTTTTTGCACAAGGCAACAGAGGGATGATCTATCCAAAACATGGATTGGATGACTTTTGCAAAGAAAAAGGAGGGGTGCCTAATTTTGGCTTGCAGGACAAAAAATTGGTCAACAGGTATAGTATTCATACACACACATTACATACTTTGAGAAAATGTACATTTGATGAGACAAGGATGTAAAATAATTATTTTGCATATATATTAGTTTCCACACATGTTTTCAACTACATTCACATATACAATGGTGACATATTGCTCATACATTTCCATGCCATAATTTTTAGTGCATACTTAACATTGACACATGGCAGATCATTCATATCCCTTCCCTTTTATTTTACTTTCAAACGTCTAGTTATCAATATTTTCTTTGGTTATATTTTCAAAATGCAAAAAGTACAAAAAAATATAATATTTCAAAAGTATTAAAACATTCAAATGTTCTAAAAAATTTAAAATTAGGACTTGATCATGATTAGACATTTATTTTACATCAATGTCATATGTTATTTATATCATTTTTGGTAGATATTATATTCCTTATATATCACATTCATTTCCCTAGGATTCATGAGTTTTATGTAGGACATGAATATTTTACATGGACTAAGATGTTGGAATCGCCTCTACCCAGTAGCGTTAAAATGGGGGCATCTTATCCAAAGGTTAAAATATTTATAGGTGTTACATTCTATGATTCCTATAGTTTTGAGCTATTTATTCCTTACAAATTTCTCACTATCATCTCTATCTTACAATATATACATGAATATGTTATTTTATAAGACATGATCACATTACATATATATGGTGTAGACTACATCTCTAATTCTATGCTCCATTTATGCTATTACTTGTATATAATAGATTAGATATTTATTGTTTATTATGTTTGGCCCTTAGCCCTTATGTGAAAAATTGCTTGAGCATATCCACAAGATCTTTACTTGGTATGTGCAAAATTTTTAACATTTTTATGTCTTGCAGCCATTGGTCCTTTATTTTGTGCAACATTTGAACATGTGCCTTGTTTACAACAATTTTTTTATACATAATTGAGGGTCTAAGGGTCCTTTGTCCACAATAAGGATTGATCCAAAACATCGCTCATTTGCCTTGGATGAAAGTCTATGAGAGAACAATGTTGCCAAACCCTAGCTAAACTAGCCCAGATCCACTAAGTGGAGAAAAAACAACCTCAAGGAGTACCAAAGAAATCCAAAAATAATAAAAAAAAAAATCAATAGGTCTAATTAAAGCCATACATAATTGACACACCAAAAAATATAGAATGCATGAGAAAACTTTCATCCCTTAGGGATAGAAACTGTCACCATTTTCATGCTAAAGAACATGGAAAGGCCAAGAAACCCAAACTTCAAGGCCTCTCTTTACCTATTTTATGGTGAGAGAGAAGAATAATAGAAGGTGAATATGAGGTAAACTACCCTTTCTTCTTCTTCTGAACTATAATCCACTCATCCAAAACACATAAACTACTAGGATCCACATTAGATGTGGGATTACCACCTGAAAGTCCTCCAAAAACATCATCCTTACTAATTATATTTGTTTAACCCTAAAATGTTGATCTAAGGTGATATTATCATTAACCATATATTTGAATTAAAGGGATATATAGAAATGGAATGGCACAAGGATGATAATCAGATATATAGCAGGCTAATTAGATGCTAAACTCATATATAAGTATACACTAAACTTATTATGATGAGATAGTCTAAATATGGAAAGTACAACTATGCTAGATATATAAATGATAAATAAGTGATGTAATTATCTTATTTTAATACTAATGCAATTTTGGGTCTAGAATAAGCTTAAATTAGACTTGAAGGAGATTCTAGAATAGTCACCAGATTCTAGATTTGATACTTCTAGCACTCTAAACAATAACATCAGCCTGAGATGGTTGCATTAACATTAATATATGGGTTCAATGTTAGAGTCCTATATGTAATACCTACTAAAAAATGATGCAATCACTTAGATACTTTTGGGTTTTACTTCGGCTTCACTCTGTGCATTCAGATTTGGGTCATGGACTATCACTCCTTATGAAATGGCAAAACCCTAGTTTTCCACCTTTATAGTGACATTGGGGAAAAATAGATTAGTGGGTAGATGGTGTCAAACTGACTCCAAAGACCCTATAATTAGAGGGTACTACCTAATATCCAATACTACAGAAAAGGGCCTTAGACTCATGTAGTCCTCCCCTATGTGTTAGCTTGTGTGTGAATCATATAATATGTGCAAAGCAAGTACAATAGTGATCTAGCTTATAACTTGGCAAATTGGGCTCTTGGACTACTCCTTTAGAACTTTAAATTTGTAGATGTGTTGTATCCATGATTGGTGTGGAAATAGGGAAGATTTTTTTAATTGAATGCTTGATAAAGTGCTATCGATAAGTTGCCTTGGTCTCTTTGGTATTTTGATAGGTGAGGAATGAATGAGGGTTGATCTTGTATTTATATCAATCCCTTTGGAGTAATAAACCACATTAAAGCACTTAGGTTAACCATTATATGTTTCACTTGCAAATAGATGACTTTAGGGCACTAGACACTTGCATCAGGACAAGACAATAACATCGATGCTACTGTCTATCATGGATGTTAGTGTCCAAGGAGCAGGAAAATAGGTACAAGTTTAAAACTTGTAAAGATGGAAGATAAGTACATTTTAAACAATCTAGTCAAGATGGAAGACCTAGGTCATCAACATAAGATTATTCAGACTAAGAGATATAGGCCAAGGGGCATAAAGAGAGAGTAGATGCGACACTTATGGAAATGGGAAAGGTTTAGAACTGAGAGGAATATCCAAGGTCTAAGTTTTCTAAGTGTACAAGACCGAGGTGCTATATAATCATAAAATATCATCTAAATTGTCCCCTAATTTATTTTAGTAATGAAATTACTAGTTTAAAGGTAAATAATGTGTTCCTATGTGTGTATGCACACCTTATCTTTGTATGTGCCCATCTTGAGTGCTTTGCTAGTGATTTAACTACAATGAAGAGATGTTATAGTATAAAACCATTATATATAATCTAGGTTTGAAATTATTTGAAATATATTGAAATTTAAAGAGCAAGGTTTTGGAGTACACCTGTGTGTCGATGTAACCACTTTTTCTATTAGCAAATTAATTTAAAAAAGATGTATCATTTTAAGGATTTAAAATTGAGATTAGGACAAATATAGATAAATATTTAAAGTGCATGTCTAAGGAGATTTGTATGTGCGTGTGTGTGTGTGTGTGTGTGTGAGAGAGAGAGAGAGAGAGAGAGAGAGAGAGAGAGAGAGAGAGAGAGAGAGAGAGAGAGAGAGAGAGAGAGAGAGAGAGAGAGAGAGAGAGAGAGAGAGAGATGCCCCCAACTTTAGAGCAAAAATGAGTTTCCACTTGATAATTAATATTATCTCAACCATACAAGCCAATGATACTTATAACCTGGTGAAGATAGATGATCAAATCTAGCCTAAAAACTTGGAAAGTTTGAGTGATTTTATCACATCAACCATACCAAAATGTGAACCAACTACTATAGTATATTGGCTCAATAAAGTCTATAAAAATTTATGGGATATCATTATAAAAAAGTCTATATGGTAACAATCCATAAAGGAGTTTTGGAATCTGAAACTGATTTAGATTTTGTAATATTATGCACACATTTTTCATAGCATATGCACCTTAGATATGTCTCATGTTGAAATATGTATAACAATAGTACCAATGTAAGAGATATACCACAACTATGAATTTAAATCATATAACTGTGTGCTTTAGCCAATTTGGAAAATTATGTAAGTGTGGAAAGCATGATTCCAAAGCATGCCCTCAATATATATGAATACATATAAAAAATGATATAGGTACCAATGTAGAGGACATGTTTTCAAGACATGCCCCCACTATAAACCAAAGATGTTGAATACTGAATAGGTGTGGAGAACATGATTAAAAAGCATTCCCCCAATGAATTTGAGAAATATGAATGTGTGGAAGCCATGCCCATATGACATGCCCCCACTAAATCATAAAATTGATATAAGTACTATATACTAAATGAATGTGGATATCATGCTTCCAAAACATGCCCCACTGAATATGAGAACTATGCCAAGTATGGATAACATGACTCTATGACATGCCCCCACTAATATGCCCTGCATTTGAGGTGAGGGAGAGATATGAACTAGTAGTTACCTCACCTCAAAAAGATAAGATAACTATATAATATATGAATGTAACCATGTGGAATATATAAGGAATATGTCTAGTTAAATGTATTATTAAAGTACATAGAACCAATGTGATCGCATGTAGGCTTAAGATGTATGATAAAGATCACGGTAACATCTAGATAATAACAGTATAAGCTCAATAAGTAAATCAAGCACACATACAAGAACACTTAAGAGAAAGTCAAAAAGCAGTGGTCCAAGGAGACCACAAACAAGGGGCATGTTCAATTGCTACATAATCTAAGGGACATGACTTAGTAAAATATCCATGAAATTAAGAATGAAATATTCAAATGTTCATACAAAAAATAATGACATATGGAAATGTCAATGGAAACATACATAGGCATGGAGGATATGAGCAAAGGAGCATATTCAAATGCTCAAATAAGGAATGCAATAGTAAGTCAAGATACTCAAGGAAGTGCTTAAATTAAATCATAAGCAACCAACATAAACATTTCATAGTATCCCATGGATCAAATATGTGTTAGGAAAAAATGTCAAGTGTATAGAATATCAAGTACCCTGTGTAAGATATAATCATGGATAAAAGCATATACAAGTACATATATAAGCTCAAACATGATAATATAGAGTGATCATCAAATCATATAACCTATGTGTATCAAGATCAAAGAAGTGGATGCCCCTAATGTCCATATGACATGAGTAGAATGAAAGCCCAACATCTAAAAACAAGAATGTATCATGTATTTGTGTATGCCTATATCACACTCAAGTATAAGTGTGACACACCTGTATGTAGGAGTAACTAAGTATGATATCCATCAACATGGAACTAACACATAGATGCCGAAGAGATAATAAAACATGTAGGAGCTGAAAATGTTTTTGGTGTTTTGAATGTTTTTTATTTTTTTGGTATTTTTGGAATATTTGAAGAGGAAAGATCATCCTATGATGCCATCCCATGGATGGTCATAGATATCTCCCCACTTTGAACCTTACCACCTTAAGTTGGATCTTTTACATTGTTTGCATCATGATTAGATAAGTTGGAAAAGGTACATAGCATGTTCCTCCTCATGTTTTTCATGTGTAGTAGAATAAGTAATGATATCATTTGAAATATGTATTAATTTGCCTTCATGAAGAAAGTAAATACCTTGCTGTTTTGGATCAATTTTTGATTCCATTTAGTATAGCCAAAGAGTTCCTAATGTAAGTGCATATAGAGATGTGGTAGGCATAACCCAAACCTATATTTTAATTACTTTAGGACCACAAACAATTGATATTAGTATGTTTCCCAAGGAGTCTTCACAACCTCCTTTATTTTGTAAGTTTGTTAGATTGAAACCAATTTGTTGTAAGCGTCTTACATTGCAAGTAATTTTTTCGTGAGTAGGATCAATATGGTTATGCCAAAAATAAGCACCACCCATGTATAAGGTAATTGTTAAATCTTGTTGGTGTGGATGTTTTTTGTGTTATTCATTTTGAGATTATTTCATAATATGTGGACCTTGGATTGGCCCCATGATAAGTGGCATTTGAAAATTGGTCATATAAATATTAGGAACACCACATTGTTATGCATAATGTTCCTTAGGTAAGATATCTCCATCCTTTGTGTGAGGGATAAAGCTTTTGCATTTGAAGGGAGATATGTTAAGTTCCTTTGAATGAGTAATTATTAAAGAAGCATATCTATGAATATCATTATATAAATGGCTAAATGATGCAAATTGTTTATGAAATGTCCTTTCCTTTAATGGGGAAAGAAGGCCTCTACTAAAAGTTAATTGTAATTCCAAATCTGAGGGTCTAAATGCTAGCTAATATGATGTACTTTTGAATTGAATAGTGTAATCTTGAAGGGATTCATCATCACATTGTTTGAAATTGTGAAAATGTTCTAATGTAAGTTTTGGCACTTTGTGGATATTGAAAGCCATGAAGAATGCATCTTTTAATTGTAAGAAAGTGTTTAATGAACCCTTTGGTAAACTATTTAACCAATTTTGAGCCTCATCATAAATACTCATAGGGAAAACTTTTATAAATAGTTTATCATCTTGTGACCATTGTCCAAAAGAATGTACATATCTAATCACTTGGTTGAATGGGTCCTTGTGTCTCAAAAATAAACGTAAATTTGGTAATTCAAAATTTCATGGATAAGTATATTCAAGTATACATTTCACGAGAGGTTGATTATTGAATGAGGATACATGTAAATTATCATTATGGAAATCCATTTGCATTGGGAGTATGAAACTTGCTTTTGAAGATCCCCAATAGTGGTCATCATACACATAGATATTCTATGGGGATATAGGTGTTTGTCATAGGTGTTATCATTGGTTGGAACCCACTACATTTTTTTAATATAGGCATATGAGTATCATCATCCTCATGTATAACAAGTGAAAGTTCATGATCACTAAATTTGGGACATTTTTATAGTGGTTTGGGATCTTTAAACTTTGGTAGGTTTGGTATATCATTTGAATATCTTGTACCATATAAATAATTTTTTTAATTTTCCTTTGGTAAGATATAACAATGTTAGCTTGGGAAAAAATTGGTAAGGACACATTTTCTGATATAAAATTTGTTTTAAATGAAGGTAGGGAAAAACCATCACCCTTGAATAAAGAGAAATTATTTGGGAATGTAGGAATTTTAGGGGTTTTAATCAATATCTTGAAGATATGTCCCCCTTATGATTTGTTTGTCAATCAACCATAATCTCTTTATGTAATTATTAGAATTTTTGATGATCAACTAAAGGAATATCTTGGTCATATATTTCCATTCGTTTGGTAAAGTGTACATGTTTTGTTGACTTGAATGGTTGGTAACTCAAGGATGTTTTTGAAAACCCTAACCCTTGCCCACTTGTATTTTTATATTTTAGAGATATAGGGTGGGTTATATCTTGATCATGTTTTCCCAATCCTTGGCCTTGGTATCCATACTTTTAAAATTATTTAGTGCCAAAGCCATATAAGGATGGTGTAGGGAGTATGGATAAAGGATTTTTATCTTCCCTAAGATGGCTTAACTCATCTATTGAAGTGGTGGGAACATGGACCTAATTAGAGGGATATCAAATACCACCATTCAAGGCTTTTATATTACATGCTTTAACACTTGGAAGAATGCATGAGTAGTCAAATTTAATCCCTTCCTTGAGGGTGAGTTGGATAGTTTCATAATCATAGTCAACAAAGCAATCAATATCATCCATGATAAAAGATATGAAGTAAATAAATATTAGGACAAAGTAGGCAATGAGCATCCTATGGGGTATGCTTAGGCAGAATGGCATTCAAAGATCGGTTTCACCATATATTTAAACCTAAAATGGATATCTAAGGTGATCTTATCATTAACCCTAGATTTGAATTAAAGGGGTATATAGAAATCAAATGGTGAAAGGGAGATAATCAAATCTATAGCATGCCAATTAGATGTTAAACTCAGATATAAGCATACACAAAATTTTCTATGTTGAGATAGTCTAAATATGTAAAGTACAACTATGCTAGATATATAAATGACAAAAAAGTGATGTACTTAGCTTGTTTTGATGTTAATGCACTTATAGATCTAGAATAGATAGAAAGTATGTTGGAAGGAGATTCTAGAACAATCACCAAATTTTGGATTTGACACTTTAGCACTCTGATAGTGATGTATATGAGAAAAGACTATCTAGGTTAGATGCTAGTGTCCTATATGAAATACCTACTAGAAAAGGATGCAACGACCTGGATGCTTCTAGGTTTTGATTTGCCTTCACTTTGGTGTATTCAGATCTAGGTCATGGATACATAGGTATATGAGAAAAGAATCATATTCACCATTCTGGCTCTGATTTGATTTGATCTTGAATCTTGATTTTAACTTCAAAAACTTTGCTTTCATCACAAGGCTCTACCTTCATTAATGTCTTCCAACTTGTTTACTAGGCTATATAGTCTCTTGTGCTATAAACCTATTATAAAACACCATGGAATAATATATACATTTCATTATACCCCTCAATCACTATCTAATTCATCTTAATTAATTCATTTATTTTCCCTTTCCTCACTCACTTTGCTCACACTACTCATTTTTCTCTTGGCTTAACACACCAAAACTTGTCTTAGGTTTCATAAAGATAGTATCCTATCATGGATGAATTTTCCTACTCTAAACACACTTATATTGACCCCTTTTCATCTCTCAATCACTCTCCATTATCCCCTTTTACTCTTCAACCTCATTAGTGACACCATTCCCTTATAGCCTTTTTTTCACTATTTCCCATTATTTGACCACTCTTCAAAATTAACTAAAGATCTAAGCCCATATTAAGGTACCTTCTATCTATTTACATCTCTCCATAGAGTTTCAATGTTCAACTCTCTCTATAGAGACCCTTTCCTTTACAAGCACCCTACCAACTAGGTTTATAAGCGCTCATTACTCTTGCCTATACCTCAAATCCATACTATACCATAATATTTCAGACCAAAACCATTTTATTCCATTTCTATATATAATCAATATTACAAATTTTTGGTAAATTTAATCAATTAGAACTCAAAATATAAGGGTTTTTGTTTGAAAACACTAGTTAGTGCAAAGGTACAGTCTTGTACTAGTCGAGAGGGGTTATAATGGGATAAAATGAGCTATATTCAATTCAAGATCTAAAACCAACTTGAAAAGTTCTATAATGAAAATATTCATCCCTCCAAATAATCAATAACCTTCATTATATCCTATTATGTCTTATAAAGATCAAAACACAGAGTTCTGCATACTTTTAGATGACTGCGTAAGGGTCAAGAGAGATCAAATTACTATACCTTTGTTTTGATATCACTTCAAACTATTTCAAGACCTTTCCAAGATCTATCTTGATAAGGTCCACCTACCTAAATACCTTTATGATCCTTTATCAAACCTATCAAAGTTTACAACTAATGAAACTCAGAGTTATGTGTCCTAGTATAGGATTGTGTAACAACTCAGTGGTCTGTTTACATTCCAAGAGTTCAAAAATTCACAAGGTTATTCTCCAAAATAATTTCCATTACACTTGTATCAAGACTAAATCAAAATAATACCCATACACTTTCTCATAACTTACATTCATTCTATAACATTTTAAAATAAGAGTTTTTTCTCTATGTACATATGGTTTCCTTAAACTGACTGTACATTGCACTTTTTTCAATTAGACTTGCATTCTAATCAACTAATATGCCTTCCCATTAAACATATACTTATCTATATACTACCTTCCCAAACATGCCCATAATTTATACTTCAAGAAACATCAAACTTACTTTCATTCTTGATAATTACAAGCGTATAACATGGTATATAGGTAGATTTGTCTTTTCTTGAGTTTCTCCACTCCACATCAATCCATTAAATCAAAAAAGACTTTGTAAGATCTCAAATGTATTTGGGATTAATACACTATAAATTTCCTTCCTTCACAATCCTCATCAACTTCATTACATTCTTCTTTTCCTTTGTCTATAACTTTGTACTTTCTTGATTGTCACCTATAGTCCATTACTTTAACCTACAACTACAAAAAATAGTGATATGATCATCACCTCAAAGGAATTTCAAGGACAATATATAATTAATAGAAATCCAATAATATTTAGAGGAAACATAGGTACACACACAACAATTTTCTTATTCATTTGGAACATCATTTGTTATATTTGCAATCCATTCATAGACTTGTCAAATTTTGAAGATTTTTACATGATTTATATCTTTGTTTCCTCTCCTCTCACTTTCTCAGAGTTCTATATCTCTTCCTCCAACTCTCTCACATGCTAAAAATAACTCCTGCTGCCTTTATTCATCCAACTTCTATGTTGGTTTCTTGAGTTAGTTACAAGATAAGACTCTTACCACCTTTTTTCATGACTTGTATTTTCATGTAGTTACCTACATAAGACTTTATTAAGACCATTTATCACCTTAAATACCTATTTGACACTTCATTAGACTCTTATGACCCTTAGGACCTTACTCATTCATTAGACACCCTTGACAATTCTTGAAACACCACCTACCACCTTCACTAGGTCCTTTAACATTTCAAATATTCAATGGTCACCTTTGGCAGGAAAACTCTAGGTTCATATAAATCTCACTCCTTATGACTCAAAATGATTTTAAAGTCCAAAAATGGACCCTATAAGGTCCCTCACACACACTTTCATCCCAAAATGGACTCTAACTAACACATGACTTTACAACAACTCAAAAGTGATCTTTGTAAGCTTGATGCTTCTGTATCATACTCCCTAGGAGGGAGAAAAATTGTATTTTAATAGAAACTATTTCTTTCTCTTCTTCCAATTGTTCTTTTTCCTTTATTTTTTTCCTTCCTCTTGAATTTTCTCATGTTCTTCTTTCTCCATTCTATCCTTCTTAGTCTTCAATTTTTTATTCCTTGCTTTCTTCTTCCATATTATTCTCCTCAACTCTTTCTCAGTTGAAAATCTCCATGCCTCCACTTCATTATCAATCAATTAATGGTATTCATATACATATTTATCCTTATTTTCAGCTGTGCTTGTGTAAATAACATCATTCATAGGCATTTTATGAGAGTGATGAGGCCAAATTGCCTCTCCACTATCTCCTTGAGCTTGTATACTTGGTTTAAAATTCTTCTCAATTGTAGCTTCCATCATAGTAACTTGTTTATCCTCTTAAAATATCTCAATTATTGGATACACTTATTAGAAACTTGTTCCATCATCTTTATCATACTTTTTCTCATCCCATGCAGTTGCAATATGATGTAAACATGTCATTTGCTCACCTTGTCTTAAACTCGCTAGCTTGTCTTTGCCATGCTTGCTCATGAGTTCTTGTGACTCATCATTTCTCTTATTCATTTGCCTATGAGGTGAAAATTATTATTACTACTCCATACATACACTATTTCTATCATACATGATGTCATTCCTTGTTTATGATATTTAATCACCTCTTTATGGCTACCATCATCTATACCATCCATATCTTCCTTAATCTCACTTGCCTCTTATTTGAGCTCATTCATAAGCTTATCATGTTGGTCTTCACTTGATTGTAGCCCTTTTTATGGATTTAAAATCTTTTTTAGCATTTCCATTTCTTCTTTCAATGTGACAACATCTATCCCTTCATTACCTTCATCAAATTTTGAACCCTGTTGTCCTTCATTTTATTAATATTTTTGTCCTCTACCATCATGTGTAGTCATGATCTCTTCTTGATTCATTAATGCTTCACCTCTATTGGAATTTAAAATCTCACCTTGCTATCCACTTGTGCTCATTGATACTCTTTACCATGTTTTGTAGTCTCTTTCCATGATCACATGCATTGATTCACAAAATTCATCATCATAGTTATCATACACTACTTGTATGCAATCTTAAATGCATCATGTTTATAAAGTAATATTGAATCATAGAAGATAGAGCATACCAACACTTCCAATTAGGAATATATTTTTTAAGTGGGAGCATGACCAATATGGGGGTCCATTAGCCCTGATTAGGAAATCACTTTTCACAATACACCATGCTAGGAAGGGTTCCAAAGCCTACAGTCTAACACAATCATGCGACAACCCTAAAAGAGTCCTAGGTTCAATGTTCACTCTATTCTAATAAACAAGAAAGTAAATATAATATAGTACACACCAAAGCTTGTGGAATAATGTGGGGGTTAGAAATAAAAAAACTAAAATAAACATACATAGAAGACATATACTCACGTCAATATATACATAATCCTAATACATGAAAGAGAATCACAACTGCATTATCTATCTACTCTTACAAAGGAGAAATAAAGTTCAGAGTACTTGCCTTGAAGACAAACCCACCGAGCTTCAATCTCTCCCTTGGATAAGGTGATTCAAAATAAATTGTTGTGGTATGTAAGGATAACAAAGATAAATTATCTCTAGTCTACATAACCTATCTATGCATCTAAAAGACTTCTCCGCAAGACAAGATCCGTATCTCCAAAGAAAATATGGAACCCTAATATTTATTCTTCAAGTAGAATGGTCAATAAGTAGATGTTCATTCATACTTATTCTTCTTTGCTTTTCTATCTTCAAATGGTTAGAAATGAACTTGTATATATAGGTAGATTTTTCCCTAAATCCTTCTAAATATGTTAACTGTATAGGTTCAACCTAGTCAACCCTGTATGTTCTCAAGATATAAATCACTAGGTCCCAAGCTAGGTCGACCAAAGGCATAAAAAAACTCTAAGTGAAAAATATCCCTAAATAGTATAGGGTCAACCTAATTGACCTTGTACAATAATTAGAGGCTAAAAATTGTACAGGGTTGACCTAGTTAACCTAGTATAGGCAACTGGTGAAAGTGGGTCAAGGCAAGAAAAATGAGGATAATGATATGATAAATGTTTGGAATGGGTACAATAGAGAAGAATAAGCTTAGGGTAAATGGTTTTAAGAGACAAGTATGTAGATGACAAGTGGAAAAAGAGATAATAATCTTATGGAGCATTAATGGTCTACGCACCCCTTTCCCAGTGCACTCCTTAAGGCATGCACTCAGAGAGATTGAGACTCGATGGGTTCCTACAAGATACAAAGTGTCGATAAGTGATAAAAGTTTGAAAAGATTATGTGTATACATATATCCCACTTGAAGCTCATCATGTATCATGTAAGTGCAACACAAGATGGTGCTTTGAGAAATAGAACATGATAAAACACAACATTAATGCTAAGTGTAGTAAAAAACATATAAAATAAATAAAAGGACATAATTGGAAAACACACACCTTAATTACCTTAGTGCTATAGATAAAGAAGTAGACTGCAAGAGAAAGTGAAGTCATCCAATGTGAAGAACACTAGGTGAACTTGTAGAAGTTAGTGTAAAAAATAGCCTAAAATCAATTTTTTTGGAATTTAGGCATATGGTAGTGGAATAGATTCTCTATGTCATCATGATTCTAATGAATTTTATGATTTTAAAAATGGATGAGTAAAAAGAAAGCTATAAGCAAAATAAGGAATCGACTGAAAAATAACTGAAAGATTTGAATTTTGAAAAGGTGTTTTTAAATAGGGAGAAAGAGAAGTCATTTGGTTATTTTAACTTATGAAGGAGAGAAAGAGAGCTCTGGAGACCAAATGAGCTAGGATGATGAGGAGATGATAAGAGAGATGAGGGGGAACTCCAGGAGCAACAATGGGTGCACTACAGGTATGCAACTATAAATCTTAAACTAGTGTTGGAGTAATTTAATGAATTAAGTGTTTTTTTACAAAAAAATATTTTTTAGCATTTCTAGATATCATAATGAAGCCAAATTAGACTCTATAGGTAGGAAAAACTAAGATGGGAAATGAGTTTGAAAGAATTAGGGAGAAAACTGCCAGAAGGCACTTTTTTTGGAAAATGAAAGGGGTTGATAGGGAAAAATAACTGGGTCAACCCAATCGATGTAATATGCTGAAAATGAGCAAAATCCACATTATCAACCTAGTACGTATGTGTCAACCCTATATGTTTTGTAGAATACCAACCTAATATAGTTTTTCCAACTAAACTAAAAAGTATAAAATGATAACGCAGTACTAGGGAGGGGAAAAGAAGAGGGTTGACTTAGATTTTAAAGTCAACTAGGTCAAAAATAAGGAAATTTTGGTCAAACTAGGTTTACCAAAGAACCAAAATGGTATGAAAATGCATGTAAAAGGTCAAAAGAGGGCTAGAATGGCTTGAAATGACCAAGGGAAAAAAGGATAAAGTAGGCTAAAAATAGGTTCGAATGAATGAATTGAAGCAATTTAGGCTTATTTTTTATTGAAATTGTAAAAATAATGTATTGTGATTATACATGACATAGAAGATCTAATACATCCTTTGTTGTTTCTTGATTACAAGGATGACCTAGATTTTGGTGATTGGTAGATGCATCATGGCTATCAAATTTACTAGAGTGTCTAAAAATTAGAGATAGAGATAGACTAGTATCTGTAGGCCTAAGAGAGATAGTCAATATGTGAAGGATTCCCCTAAGTGTTAATTTGTTAGTCATGTTTTTGGGATGCTAGGAATGATTGTCTAACACCTTTAGATGGGAGGTGGATGGGGATGTGGTAGAGGTAGATATCACTATAGAGGATGTACATGTCATCCTAGGGCTACCGATAATAGGAGCATCGATAATTATAGTTATACCAGATAATATGGAGGAGAGGAGAGCCTCAATTGTGTGGGCTATAAGTTTAGAGATGATATTGATAGGTAGGAGAGTTATCATGTTTGATATATATACATCGTAAATTATAGATATCCATAAAGCTATGATAAGGCTTATGACACAGTGAGTGCTATGTCATAAGTCAGATGGTAAGGTACCATTATTCATGGTAGCTTTAAGTAGGATGATCCTAGAGGAGGGAGTACTATATGATCTCATCTCTATCATTTGGGTCTAGCTCATACATAATATGTATGAGGCATTGGTTAGAGGGCAAAAGTTGATAGGAATTATTATATTACTAATGGCTTAGATAAATGAGAGGTTTCCCATGTATCGACTGACTGGGTTCCCCATGCGATCGATGATAGGTCACCTTGAGTGTAGAGATGGAGAGATGTCCAAGTAGCACAGGCTATGCCCCACATGCCAGCATTGTAGATGATGAGATGGACATATATAGTGTGGTAACCATATGGGCACATAACGACTACATGGCTGAGTTGGGACACATTTGCACTAGTTATAAAGAGGATAGAGGTGGTCAGACATTATACCTAGTGGAGAGAGCCATATTAAGTGGTATAAGTACTAGGATAAATGGGTTTACCTCATCTAGTGGCATTGATATTGATGCTTGAGAAGTGGGCTCAACATATGAGAGAGCCAAGGGAGGAAGGGACTAGGGCCACCAATAATGAGGTCAATGCTTAGACCTTGTTGTGAGCAACCATAGACTGGGTGAGCATGACTAGGAGTAGAGCATAAGGAGAGGGGTGCAGAGGTAATGGTACCAAAGATACCACTACCAATTTCAAAATGTGATGAGATATGACCATTGAAGACATGGTGATGATGAAGGTAGTAAGAGTAAGAGAGAGTGGATATTGTCACCATCCTTGATAACCCAATAGGTGAGCTAAAGGAGAGCTGGATGATAAAGAGGCCACTTCGACATAGGATGAGGTGGACACAAGCCATGACAACTAGATTTATACTATGGAGGTGATGTATAGAAGAGGTGTTAGGAGGCCATGTGAATAGAGAGACTATGTTAGGTGGTCATGCATATGGCAAGACCATAGTGGTCGAGACATAGATAGGTAATAAAGATGATTAAATTATTGCTTAAGTTTTTCTTTTGAAATAGAGACTAGAGATAGATAGATATTATGAGATATAATAGTGATCTAATATCTATCTAGGTGTGATTTTATAGCCTTAGCTAAGGATGAGGAGGAGAGATGGGGGTTCTTTATGAAGATGTCACTCTATGACATCTTGGATGAGACTCTGTAGTCGTATGACACTATTACATTAGAGGAACCTAGTGTACCATCTACCCCAGCTTAGGCAAGCTAGTTCAAATTAGTAGGGGAGACAATGAGGTAGATATAAATATAGAAAGAGAGGATACAACCACCAATAGATATAGGTGTAGGTGAGATATAGGCATGGCAAGCCCTAATAGAGGAGAGAGTTGCATATATGGCTATAATGATGCAGATGACATAGGGACATATAACGATCCTGACCTAGTTGGTGAAGGTACAAGTGGAGGTAGTGCACCTATAGGGATAGGTAGAGGGACTGAGATCTTAGATGACCTATTTATAACATACTATTTGGAGGAGTTATATCGAGGCCTCCATAAGTAGTGTGGCTAGGCCACAAGATAGATAGGATAGATCCCAACCATAGAGCTGAAGCATTATATATGGTTGTAATTTTTGTATTAAAAACTCATCACACACACACACACACACACACACAATTTTGGCATATTGATGTTGATTGTGTTTGTTGTTGTTATCATGGTTGTAGTTGTGTATGCTTTGGATATATTTATTTCTAGCACATATATTTAGCTATTATTGTATATGCTATAGGAAATATATAAGATGTGATTTCTTTTCTAGCATTATGTAAAACACATGCATGGATTAAAAAAATAGGCAAAAAGGACTTGGTAAAATATAATCAATAAAAAATGTACTACACTATTTCAATTTGGGAAATGTGTAATGACAAGAAAAATGACTAAGTATAAAGAACCAAGGGATGGTAAAACAAGATAATAAAAAAAAGGAATTTGTTTTTAAACCAAAGTGAAAGTTATTTGCACCAAATTAAAACAAGTAAAATCATACTTAATCACATTGGGAAGCATGAAAACAATGCAATAAAATAGAAGGTATGTCAAAGGGCACAAATGGTATAAAAACAAAAGAAATTAAGTTAATTAATTATAGTAAATCACATTGAGAAGTATAAGAGAAAAAAAATGGCAAAAATTGGTCTTAAATTGATCACACTAATTCAAGCTGGAAAGTATGAAATATTAAAAAAATGGTTGTAATCTTACATGCACTCAGAAAATAAGAAGATAAAAGTGAAAGATAAATGAAGTAAGCATAAAAACATACTCAATCAAGCTAGGAATTATGTCAATGACATGTAACTTCATAATCAATCACATCTTATCTCATATTTGACACATGTAATTTTGTTTGTGACTTGTATTATTGGAACATTCTGTGAGGAATGTCAGGTCCTATCCATGGTCTTACACTAAAACTCACAAAGAAAACACCACTAGGGTGTAAAAATTTGGACAATCGAGTAATAAAGGATGTGGGTAATAGGAAGGAAAAAGATGGTAATTTTTGAGGAATATTGGGTCCTATCCATGGTCTTACAAAACAACTCACAAATGAGATCCCAAGGGGAGTGATCAGTAGATAAAACAATATTGCTCAAGAGGAAATATTAGGGATATAGGGAATGAAAAAGGGAGTGTAAAAATCAAGACTTATGCATCTTATGAGAAGACCTTAGGAGACAAGAGGTATACTAAGTGTTGTCCCCAAAAATGAGTGACAAATTTTGGGACAACCTATGAACTATTTTGGTTCAATAGACCAAAATCCTCTCTCCCCTTTCCAAAAATTGTTTTGAGCATTCAATTTCTTCATTTTTCAAAGCTTTTCTAGAAATATATGGACTTTGCAAGCTTGTTTCTACGGACTCTGCAGGCTTGTATCTACAGACTCTACAGATAGGTTTCTATGGACTCTTTCAAGGTTAGAGGAAACTTAGAGAAAACTATGAGCTTAGTTTCTACGGACTCCACAGGTTCATTTCTATAGACTCAATTTCTATAGACTTCAAGGCCTCAAAACTATAGACTCAGTTTCTATGAACTTTGCAAGAAGAAATCTATGGACTCTATAGGAAGAAAATCTATAGACTTTGCAGACCAAGTTCTACAGACTCATTTCTATGGACTCAGTTCTACAGACTTCACAGGTTGATTTCTATGGACTCTACAGGAAAGAAGCAAGCTCTCAACATTTAGGTGATTTCAATGTTGGTTCAATGACTTGGTTCAATAAAAAATGTCCATCAGTAAGCTTCTAATCAAGGATCGAACCATTGAACCATTGAAGCGTTGAACCTTGAACCATTTTGGTTCAACATGTTTAATGGGTTCAACGTCATCAACAAGAGTTAAGTGCTTTGGCAAAGGTTCAACAAGTTCAACTGCTTCTAGGTTTAATGGCTTCAAAACACTTACCAAAGAGAAGAAGGCTTGAACCATTGAACTGTTGAACCATTGAACCACTTTGGTTCAAAGGTTCAATGAGTTCAATGGTTCAACAGGTTCAACAACCATATGGTTTAACACATTTTGTTCGAGTGATCAAAAGACTTAGCCAAATAAAGAGATTGAACTGATTGAACCATTAAACTAAAGTTGGTTCAATTGGTCGGTTCAATCGGTAGGTTCAAAATGCTGCCCCAAAGCTAAAGGAAAAAGTGCCCTTGTGGAGGGCAGTGAACCAAGCCAAGTGCCCTTGTGGAGGGTAGTGAGCAAAAGTGGGCAAAGAAAATTCTTTTAGAAAAGTGAACCAAGGACAAACTACCCATACAAAGGGTAGGCAAGGAGCAGATGGACCGTTGCAAAAGTCTGAAGGATAGTTCCAGGCTTGAACAGTCCTTGCAGAGGGTACAATTCTCTTTTAGGAAAAGAATGCGGCAAAATGATTTAAACATTTCCTTCAGACAAAATGTTTGAAGGAATTCCTTTAGACTTTTGTTCGAAGGAAAAGCTTGAGCAAAAGCCCACCGAAAGAAGCCTGAAGGCCATCCGAAGACCACCCAAAGGGCAGATACCCTTGCGGGGGGCTCTACCTAACCCAAAATAGGCCTTTCTCAAGACCCCGAAGGGATTCTTCTCCTTTAGGAAGGACATAACAATAAAGCTAAAGGAATTGTCAAGGAAAATGACGGGCCAAAAGATGTCAAAGTTAGACGTCACAAACTAGCCATTGGGATCCAAACGTCCAACGATGTCCCTGCAACTATCAAATTCAGGGCAACGAACTAATTGTTGGCTCTCAAGTGATGATGGGCCTGAAGACATCAAATTCATGGAAATGAAATAGCTGTTGATCTTTGAAGGCTTGAGTGTAGACTCGAATGCAAAAGGCCAAAATGCCAAAGGGAATAACTACTGATGGAAGAGCGTAAGGAGCTAGCAAGACCAAGGAGATAGCCTGAGGGCTCAAATCACAACAAAAAGAGGGTAATGTCAAAATATCTTCAAGGGAGTTATTTTTGGTAGGTGAAACAGTAGATCAAGTGGATTTTTGAAGCACACTAAATGAAGGATGTAGCCTATTTTTCTTCCTAGAAGTAAAGGCAAAGTGGATAGCTGTGCAGACATCAGAAAAAGGACCAGATGATCTAGACTCAGGAAAAAACATATTAGATGAATGAACATGCCATAATTAAAGCAAGACACTATTCCTAGCATGGCCCTCTAGATAGAACTGAGGGCACATTGAAGGTATTGACTACAGCATGGGCTGTCCCATGGGAAAGAGTGCCAAGCCTTGCTTTGTTGCTATACATTATCAATTCTCTCATTATGCAAAGGAGATCTCCCTGTTACCAGAAGCAAAACTCTACCCAAATTGAAAGGCATTACTGAGACTTTGAGCTCAGATTGTTGTTTATATTTCTTTGAATGAATGAGAAAGCAAGTTACTTACAGACTTTATGCTGTTATAGCTTGTGCTATTTTAGGAAATTGTTCTTATGTCTGTTTCCTAGGAGCATTCTTATTTATTTGATCTAACAAGCAAAACTAGTAGAAGTAATCAGGAAGGTGTCCTGAAGCCAATTATGGAGAGACTTTGTGCCCCCACAATTGCCTTTAGTGTGTCTTCTTTTTGTTCCTATGTAAAGGATCTTGGGATGACTTTGTGCCCTCATTATCCTTCATATTTCACTCGGGCAGTTGAGGTGGAGACTTTGTACTATATCTCAGTCTGCTAGTTACTACACCTTTGGTTACCAGTTACTTGTCACTACCTGAAAGAACTCCTGCTGGTCCCTGCAAGAACACTTCTAAAAGAAGAGAAGTGCCTTCAGTGTTTTCATCAGGATTTTCTCCTTTGTTTGTGAACATCATCTCTAAAAAAAGAGAAATGGATGGTGTATCCTACCCCTGAGTGCTATTTTCTACTTATTTATATATTATATAGCTTCTACATATTTATAGGGAACCTCCCCTTGATGAGAGGAGAGATTTGTCCACCTCTAATGTAGTAAACTTGCACACTAGGCCAACCAATCTCCCTTGATGTGGATGATCAGACCTATTTTGCTCAATCAGACAGTTGACTGACAAAATATTCACCCAACAGTCTTTTTGGTGACTCCATTTGGGAAGAACACGTAGTTTGAAGCCTTAAGCTTCAAGCTGAAGCAAGACCAATCCTTTTCCTTTTTTGTTTCACAATCTGGTAACTCCATGCTATAATAGAAGCCAGAGAGTTCAAGGTGTTGTTGACCCTATCTTTGAGTTGGTCCAGTAAGGAAATTTTGATTTATTCCCTCCCCAACTTCAAGTTCAAATATTTAGGAGTGTTCTTCCTACCTGTACCAGGTCCCCAACACAATGTAGAGCTTCCTTTTCTACTGTTAGCAAGGCTTTGGCTATCCACATGCCACCCATATTTGTTATCCCTCTTTTTCATAATCCAATCATGGCTATTCAAGGCCCCTGGGGCAACTCATTTGGCCCACTCAATTTGACTCCACCCCTACATGAACTTCCACATAACTCAAGGAAGAATTTCCCTAAATTCCTTGGAGATGGGAGAGTTCATCCTGATGAACACATTACAGTGTTAACATAACTTGTGGTGTGATAGGCATGGAATTTGAGGATGTGGCAGTCAGGCTTTTCATGGAAACACTACAAGGTGCTACTGCAGACTAATTTTACCATTTGCAAGCTAGATTAGTGACTGACTGGGACACACTTAAAGCCAAATTTGAAGAAAGGTTCAAGCCTGTAGAAGATGCACATGCTTTACTGGCCCAGCTCACATAGATGAAGAAGGAACCTCATGAACCTATGAGGGATTTCATTGCCAAGTTTGACAAGCTCAGGAACATAATTCTTACAATTGCTTAGCCAACACTTGAAAACCTCAAATGCTTCTTCATCAACTCATAGTTCCCTGAAGTGAGTTTACTACTGAGAGGTGCTGGCCACATAGACCTTATTGCTGCTCAAGACTTGGCCACTAAGGTAGAATATGACCTTATCTTGGTAGGAAAGATAAGGAGAGATCCTAACAGAGGAAAATCTTCTTCATTTTCTAAATACTCACCTATAGCCACCACTAATCAAATGGTGCAAAAGTTGGAAAATGAACTGCTAGTCTTTAAAAGGCAAATGGCCCAAGGTATGTCTGCTCCTCCTAATCAAGATTTGCCAAGGAGGACATTTCAGAATCAGCCATACCAAGGCAATGCTGCCAAGAATCAAGGGCAGCCAAATTGTCTTCCTCCCCCATAGAGGAACCTTGCCCTTAAAGTGCCCCCAACCAACTTAGTAGTTGGATATCTAGAAACTAAACATGATTTCTCTTTCCAACCTAAGTTTGATCAAAAAAATGATGCTAATCTCTTCATTAAGAAAGAAGAAGAATTAGCTAGTGACTCCAACATTGGTTTCCTAAATTATTAGGATGAACCTAAAAGTGAAGGTGAAGCAGTGGAGGGATCATACACTGTGTTCACTCAATCCAAGAACTAGTCAGCCCAACAAGATGATAAAGAGAAGACAGAGGAGTGACCTTAATCGGCAATTTTAATTGCTAAGCATGGAACCACTCTGCCTTTCCAGCCAAAGGACTCGGTGGTTGCTAAAAAAGTAAGTACCCCAAACATTTCTACACCTTCAACTTCAAATTTGTAGGCCATTCCTCCCCCTCCCAAAAACCAAAAGGATGAACTCCCATCCTCTCTTCCTATTCTATTTCAGTCATTTGACATAATTGACCATGTCAAGAAAACAAAAATTCAAATGACTGAATTTGAATTCCTACAAGGCAACCCTGAGTAGTTGGACAGGTTGGTGGAGTGTGTGAAGAATACAGCTGTCCTCATAGGACAAGAGATTAGAAAGGTAACTCATTATCCCCCAAGGATCATGCTTATCCCAAAAAATCTTGTCATTACTCCTCCTGCTGCCCCTGGGAAAGTAGATCCTTTCTATGTTTCCCTATTGATAAACGGTCAAGAGTTGAGCAACTGCATCATTGATTCTGGTGCATCTAACAATGTCATGCCCACCAAAGTGATAGAATCCATTGGTCCTACGCTAACCAAGACATTTGGGAGATGCTTCTCCATGGATAACAAACAAGTGCCACTACTGGGGCAGATCAAGGATGCCTAATTTGCATTTGCAACATTCTCGGGAAAGAGAATCAAGATGACAGTCTTGGTGGCCGACGTCCCAGCCTCATATGGCATTCTATTGGGATGAAATTTTTGCAAGGATGTGGGTGGTGAGTTGAGCATGGACCTATCTAAAGCAAGGATCCTTGTCAAAGGCATCATGAAGAGGCTGCTCCCTTAAAAGGAGGTAAAATATGTTGTCACTCAGAGATCAACACCTGAAGCTCAGATTTTATTTGAGTCTTCAGTCAAGGGTAATTACTTCTTATCCACTGAGGATGTTCATGTTTTAGAAGATGAAAGTCCTATAGGTGGTGATCCAAATATTGATTCAAGCAAAACATTAGAAGAATCGATAGGGTGTAGTACAAATGAAAAATGATCTTCCCTCTCTAATGAAGAAAAATTTGATAGAAGATCAGTTTTTGATGATGTTTGGATCTAGGAATTTGATGGCAACAATTCCTCTACTGATGATGGAGCTAGGATGGTGTTGATATCTCCTCAAAGAGATATTCTTCCTCCTTCACATGAGTTGTAGTTCAACAACATTAATAATATAGAGTTTGATGCTGACAATCAAAACATGTGCGAGACTGAACCAGCAAAATAACAAGCTATAAAAGTGGACCATACTACTGTGCACCAAAGTCAGGAAGAGGACCATGTCTTGCCATGGGGAAAGAAGAGAGAACCAAAAGGAGTGCACAGAAAGTGTGATTCCTGGTGGAGAGTTCCATTTGCTCGTCACCGATTCTGGGGACAAAATGGTTTCCTACTAGTTTATCAAGATGGTACGCCATTTTCATTGTCTCACAATGGGTACCATCTGAATCACTTCAATTCTTGAAGTATCAAATAAGTTCACCTGTACATATGTATATTTGTATAGTCTTTAGTTTCTACTGTGTGTTGTTTGTTTTCATTTTTGGCACCTTTCTTTTTGGGTGTCACGACTCCATAGCCCAATGGCATACTTTAAGGCACTAGAAATTCTAGTTTCTACTCCCCTCAGGTGTTCCAAGTTTTCAATTGAAGGAAGTTCCCCAACTGGAGCTAGCTGTTGTCCCCAAAAATGAGTGACAAATTTTGGGACAACCTATGAACTATTTTAGTTCAACAGACCAAAATCCTCTCTCCCCTTTCTAAAAATTATTTTGAGCATTCAAGTTCTTCATTTTTCAAAGCTTTTCCAAAAATCTATAGACTCTACAGGCTTGTTTCTATGGAATCTATAGGCTTGTCTCTACGGACTCTGCAGATAGGTTTCTATGGACTCTTTCAAGGTTAGAGGAAGCTTAGAGAAAACTACGGGCTTAGTTTCTACAGACTCTGCAGGTTCATTTCTACAGACTCAGTTTCTACAGACTTCAAGGCCTCAAAACTATAGACTTAGTTTCTACGGACTTCACAAGAAGAAATCTACGGACTCTACAGCAAGAAAATCTATGGACTCTGCAGGCCAAGTTCTATGAACTCATTTCTACGAACTCAATTCTACAAACTTTGTAGGTTGATTTCTATGGACTCTACAGGAAAGAAGCAAGATCTCAACACTTAGGTGATTTCAAGGTTGGTTCAATGACTTGGTTCAATAAAAAATGTCCATTGACAAGCTTCTAAGGAAGGATCGAACCATTGAATCATTAAATTATTGAACCTTGAACCATTTTGGTTTAACAGGTTCAATGGGTTCAAAGGTTTAATGTCATCGGCAAGAGCTAAGTGCTTCAACAAAGGTTCAACAAATTCAACCACTTCTAGGTTCAAAGGCTTCAAAACACTTATCAAAGAGAAGAAGGCTTGAACCATTGAACTGTTGAACCATTGAACCACTTTGGTTCAAAGGTTCAACGGGTTCAACGGCCATATGGTTTAATGCATTTTGTTTGAGAGATCAAAAGACTTAGCCAAATAAAGAGATTGAACTGATTAAACCATTGAACCATTAAACCAAAGTTGGTTCAATCGGTCGGTTCAATTAGTAGGTTCAAGGGGCTGCCCCAAAGCCAAAGGAAAAAGTGCCCTTGCGGAAGGCAGTGAACCAAGCCAAGTGCCCTTGCAGAGGGCAACGAGCAAAAGTGGACAAAGAGAATTCCTTTGGAAAAGTGAACCAAGGACAAACAACCCTTGTGGAGGGTAGGTGAGGAATAGATGGATTGTTGCAAAAGTCCGAAGGATAGTTCCAGGCTTGAACAGTCCTTGTGGAGAGCATAGTTCTCTTTAAAGAAAAGAACATGACAAAATGATTAAGGAATTTTCTTCAGACTTTTATCTAAAGGAAAATCCCAAACAAAAGCCCACTGAAAGAAGCTTGAAGGCCATCTGAAGACCACCCAAAGGGTAGTTACCCTTGTGGGGGGCTCTCCCCAACCCAAAATAGGCCTTTCTCAAGACCCCAAAGGGATTCTTCTCCTTCGGGAAGGACAAAACAAGAAAGCTAAAAGAATTGTCAAGGAAAGTGATGGGCCCAAAGATGTCAAAGTTAGATGTCGTGAACTAGCCATTGGGATCCAAATGTCTGACAACGTCCCCACAACCGTCAAATTCAGGGCAACTAACTAGCTATTGGCTTTCAAGCGATGAAGGGCCTGAAGATGTCAAATTCACAAAAATGAAATAGTTGTTGATCTTTGAAGGCTTGAGTGTGGACTCAAATGCAAAAGGCCAAAATGCCAAAGGGAAGAACCGATGATGGAAGAGCGTAAGGAAGCAGAAAGACTGAGGAGATAGCCTGAGGGCTCAAATCGTACAAAAAGAGGGAAAGGTCAAAATATCTTCAAGGGAGTTATTTTTGGTAGGTGAAACAGTGGATCAAGTATATTTCTGAAGCACACCAAATCAAAGACGCAGCCTATTTTTCTTCCTAGAGGTAAAGGCAAAGTGGATAGCTGTGTAGACATCAGAAAAAGGACCAGATAATCCAGACTCAGGAGAAGACATATTAGATAAATGGACATGACATATTTAAAGCAAGACACTGTTCCTAGCATGGACCTCTAGACAGAACTAAGGGTGCATTAAAGGCATTGACTGCAACATGGGCCGTCCCATGGGAAAGAGCACCAAGCCTTGCTTGGTTGCTATACATTATAAATTCTCTCATTATGCAAAGGAGATCTTTCTATTACCAGAAGCAAAACTCTGCCCAAATTGAAAGGCATTATTGAGACTTTGAGCTCAGATTGTTGTTTATATTTCTTTGATTAAATGAGAAAGCAAGTTACTTGTATACTTTGTGCTGTTATAACTTGTGCTATTTTAGGAAATTGTTCTTATGTCTATTTCCTAGGAGCATTCTTATTTATTTGATCTAACAAGTATAACTAGTGGAAGTAATTAGGAAGGTGTCCTGAAGCCAATTATGGAGAGACTTTGTGCCCCCACAATTACCTTTAGTGTGTTTTATTTTTGTTCCTATGTAAAGGATCTTGGGATGACTTTGTGTCCTCATTATCCTTCATATTTCACTCTTGGATAGTCGAGGTGGAGACTTTGTGCTACATCTTAGTCTGCTAGTTAATACACCTTTGGTTACCAGTTACTTGTTACTACCTGAAAGAACTCTTGCTGGTCCCTGCAAGAACACTTCTGAAAGAAAAGAAGTGCCTTCAATGTTTGCACTAGGATTTTCTCCTTTGTTTGTGAAAAAGGAAGAAGGAAAAATGGAGATTCAAAAGTGGATTGGTGAAAATAAAGTATAATGAGATGCATTATTTACTAACTAATCACATGGTAATTGAAAACATGATGAAAGGGAGCAAGGTTGGTATAACTAGGTCACAGTGATAATTATTCATGAAAAATAGAGTAAGAAAGCAAACAATCATAAAAACACAAGAAGAGAGTTTTTAGAGAAACTCAAGAAAGAAAGAGAAAGCAATGATAAAGAAAGATAATCATATGTAGATATAAATGACAATATAAGCAAGATATAATACAAAAGGTAAAATCACTATATAAGAAAAATATGAATTTGACATAGTGTCAAATGATATAACAGATAAATAAAAATAAAACTGGAGCATACATCCAATCAAAATGTAAATTAAAAATTCACCATGCATGTGCTCATAAGAAATAATTTCACACACATTATCCAAGACATTAGATAAATCTTTATGAAGCTGGATATAAACTACTGCTAATGTCTCATTAGTCTTCAATGAAAACTGGGAAAATTCTTCTCTTTTAATCTCCATAAAAAATTAGGAATACTCAATAAAATGTACTAAAGAGGGAAATTAAGAAAAGGATGATAAAGAGAATGCATGGGAGTGGGTTCTATGATAGATGCAATAATCACTAGTGGAGAAGGATCCATGGGTGAGGGAAGGTCCACAAGTGAAGGAATAATAGGTGGAGTCACAGAAGGTGATGAAGGGACCACAAGATGGGATGGATCCACTGGAGGTGGAGCCATGGGAGAAAAAGAGAAGCCTTATTATAGGGATGACCTATGGGAGGAATGAAAGAAGGTTTGAGAATAACTATAAGGTGATCCTTAAGGTGTTGTTGAAGGATGCGGCAATGATTAGTATAATGGGTGCCATAGACAATACACCTCACCATACTTAGGTATATATTTAGGTAGAACCTTTAGGGGAGGCCTGACTTTATTTGAGGAAGGAGAGGAAGGATGAAAAGTATCAATATACTATCATAACTTATGATAATGGGTACAAGAATGATTATCTGTCCCATGGAAGCAATAGATATGCTTGTGAGTGGTATTAGGAGAAGCACTCATAGAAGGAGGTGTAACAAGAGTGAAAGAAGCTGAAGAAGACTCCTCAGCCTATTTTGTGGGTAACAAAGCCATATAAGGTAAGGGTAACAAACCATCACGAAGGGAATGTGGCGATGGAGGATGAACAAAACTAGGCTCAATGAAAGAAGCAATGGGATGAGAAGCAGGGGTAGGCTTTGTGAGAACAAGAGTGGGAAGAGGCTCAACTATAGCAGGAACGGGAAAAGGCTTAACTATAGAAAGAGAAAGAATGGGATCTGATAAGGGCTCTACTATGGGATGAGTGAGATATACATAAGGTCTAATAAGGGTCTCACTGATCTCAGGAGCAAACCAACTACAGTTATCAGGATACTTAGCAAAGTGGTAAGGCCCAATCATAGCATGATCTATGGGAATAATCCTATGAGGATCCTAAGAAACTAGAGGTGTTGGTGTCATCCATACCCTATAATAAAGAGTAAAAATACTTAAATTAGGAATTATAAATGAAGTAATATAGGAAGATACATGAAAAGACTCAAGTAAAAAAGAATGATAACGAATAATATTGACATCACATACCTGTACAAGACCACCTAAAAATGGATCATCTAGGGAATAACCATCATCACAATCCTGGGTGTGAAGATCAATGACACAAGTAGGGATGACCTTATCATCTGAGGAATTATGGTGAATAGAATGCCAAGTCTTGGTCAAGACTATGGGAATATCATCACAAGGAGGCTTGCAAAAAAAAGGCTCCAAGGAAGAAGGAATATGAGAGATGAGGTGAGGTGAGAGATGGAAAGTTTTAATATTTAGGTTAATCTCATTAGCATCATCATCATCAAAATATAAGAGGTTAGGAGGAATGTTTTCAATGAGTTCAAGATTCCCATAGTTGAATTAACAATAAAATTAAGATGCTGAGACTCATGGAATGAAATGCTAGGCAAAGGTTCAAGAGTAGGAATCTTGAAAACACCACAGTCTTGGAATTGTTTGAAATTCTAAGGGTTAGTATCACCTTAAATCATATAAATGGATCCATTATGAGGGAATTTAATGCATTAGTAGGCATAAAAAGCAATGACTCTTATACGATGAGTCCATGGCCTTCCAAGCAGGATGTTATAAGAAAGGGGAAAGTTAAAGATCATCACCTTCACATGAATGGTGATAGATGGGATAGTAATGAGAAGCCACACACAACCTAGAGGAGGCATTTACCTTTTATCATATACTTGGTAGGTGTTGTGTGTATACTTGAGATTGTAATATGAATATCCAAGGGTATTAATGAAGTTGAGAAAGGTAACACAGGTAACAAAACCCTCATCAATCAATGCATGATTAACTTGGATATCACCTATTTGAACACTAATGAATAAGGGAGGATCATCCACATGAAGTATAGTCTCATTTGGAATCATAAAATATATAGGAAATTTTAAGGAAAAATAAGTGTCTATAGTTTTATCAACATTGATAGACATCTCTTCACATTAGTGTAATATACTATCCTCAAATCCAGATAAGGTTGCTTCCTGTCCTACTAAGGGAGGATGAGGGACATTCATCTCAAATAATAGTTGCATACGATGGTTTATATGATGTGGAAAAGTCCTCATAAGCTCAAGGAATGGAATTTAGGATGGGAGATTGGTGAGCTCCATGATGGGATCCCATTCATCATAACCCATGAGAAGGTTATTAGAAACAAGTGCATAGTGGTTAAAAGGGTCCTCAAAAAGAGGAGCCGAAGTGCATTGGAACTTATGTTGATAAGAAGGATAAGGTGTAGAATAAGGTTTTAAATAATGTTATGATGATGAAGTAGCTAGTTTAAGTTGATTTTAAGAATTGGTAGAAGTGTTAGTAGAAATTTGAGTATCATTAGTGTTAGAATATGATAGAAGAGTGATATAAATAGAAAAAGAAGTGTTATCCAAGGGAGAATCAAAAATTGGATCATAAAAGTATTAAGGTCATCTTGCCCAAACTCATTTAAATGAGTTAGAAAATAATAATGGATAATATGATATGTACTAGATGAAGGAGGAGTGTAGATAGGTTAGGAATCAATAAAAGCAACCACCCTTCGTGTATTAATCATGTTAACCACATTCTCTTCAGAAGTGGGTTCAACAAGACTTTCAACATTATTGGTAGAAGGGGTGGATTTGTCTTTATTATCTCTGATTGGTTGATGATTAGGAAGGGGGTCTTTGTAGATAGCCAAATGAGCATTGGCTTGGTTCAAGGCTTGAGATTTATCATGTGATTTATAGTCTTTAAAAGTAATTTCATAAGCTTGTTGATGCTTTTGAATGATAGAGTTGTGATCAAAATTAGGACCCAAAATAAATTCCATAGATAAATTACAAAGTTGTCTATATGTCTCATGAGAATGAACCCAACTAGAATGAAACCAACAAAACTTGTTAGGATCATACTAGGATTTCATAGGACGAGTAGGGTCAAGTTCTCATGGAAGAGGCCTAGGTAGACACTTAAGCAATTCAATTGAGGATAGAGGTTTATGAACATTAATGTTATTTGGTGAAGATAAGTGAGGATTGGTATATTGTTGAGAAGGAGGAGCTATTTTTGGGAGAGGTAGGAATGATAGCTTGAACATTATGAATGGTGTCCTAAGAATCTATAACACCATCATTGGTAATATTGTGATTTTTTTATTTTATAAGAGACGAGGACCCATAAAAGGTTAGGGTGGCTTGAATTTATGCATAAGGAAATTTTGTCATTTATCTTGGTAAATAGCCTCCTCTAATGTACGTAGAGAGAGAGAGAGAGTGCAGACTCGATATTGAAGTTTAAGAAAAAGGGCATTGGTAAAGAGATGGAAAAAATTATCATCTGCCATGTTATGTTCACATTTGTTTAACAGAGTTTTCCACCTTTTAACAAAGGCTTGAACAGTTTCATTTTCAAGTTGTTTGCAATTTATGAAGTGGGCCAAAGTGATTTCAAGAAAATCACTAGTTTGGAATTCTTGAAATAAAGCATGCACTAAATCCTCCAAACTAGTAGTGGAATTACTTCTAAGTTGGTTGTAACAATCCAAGGCATCTCCTATGAGAGTTTTGGCTAAGAGTTTGGTAGCGACAAAAGGTGTTTAATTTTACCTAATCCTTATAAAAATTTCCAAATGTTTTAAGATAAAGGGTGGGATCAGTTGATCTATTATAAGAAATTGTAAGTGTGATACCTCCTATATCAATGTTAGTAATTTGAGTAGTGGTAGGTTCATTTTGGAGATGATTAATGGTTTTGTTGACTAGAGGAGGTTAAGGAATGAGATTGCCTTGAGAATATTGAAGAGGAAGAGGGGGAACATTTTGGTTATATGTGCCCCAAGCCATTGGTTGAGGATGAGTTTGAGGATGGAGGAGGTGGTTTTGCATTCTGATCATTTGATTTGTGTTATGAGCTTGAAATTTATTCATTTGATTGAGTGTTTGTAACAATAGTTGATGTGTTTATTAGAATTATTAGAAGCATTAGAGGTGGTATTAGTGGCTTGAGAACCATTATTGGTATTGATAGGTGTTTGAGAAGAATTATGAGAATGTGAGACACTAGTGGCAAAATTTGCTTATGTAGTAAAATATGGACTGGTGAATGGTTTAGAAGAAGAATCACTAGTAACATGATTAACTTGGGTAGAAAATGTTACGCTAGTGGAAGGATTAAGGATAATGGATCTTATGAGAGGCCCACTAGATGTAGAACCTGCCATGTTAGTGGATATACTAGGCATGTAGGTGGAATAAGTTAGAGAAGAAAAGGTCATGGTATGAGAAGGGTTCATAATTGAAGGAAGAGACTAAGAATCAAAGAAAGTGGTACCCCCAAATCCAGTTGAGAATATAGGATTAGGTGAATGATACTCTTAGGATTGACCACTAATCATAAGATTATAAATAGTAGAAGGATCTTTTCCTTGATGCTAAGGAAATTTAGAGATAAAGAAGAGCATTTTTGGGGTATACTCTAATTTAGGTTGGTCTTCTAATGAGAAGAGAAGATTATGATATGAAGAGGTATTAGGAGGGGTCCCATAGTTCATTGTGTTAGTGGTAATATGAACATTAGTAACATCCAAGAGAGGATCCCTACTCTGTCTATGGGAGACCCTATGAGGGTTGGTAAAATTCATCATGTCTGTGGACTCAACTTAATATTGTCATCAATCAAAAAGTGCATGATGAAGGGAAAGAAAGATAGATGAGAAAGTAAGGAAACAAGAAATGATAAAAATAGTACAGGGTCAACTGGGTTGACCTAGCATAAAAATAGGGTTTGAAAACATTATAGAGTCGATTGGGTTAATACGGTATAGTGAACAGAGGCTAGAAAAAGGTATAGGGTCGAGTGGGTCGATCTAGTACAAAAGATAGGTAAAGTTAAAAAAACTATAACTAATTGTGAACTAAACAAGATAAATTTTGTAAGTAATTTGAAAAGAAATAATAGAAGGGACATAAATAATCAATGGGATTAACACTGGCCAATTTAATTGAAGCACACAACATAAAACCTTGTACTAATGCAAGTTTTTATAATACAAAATAAAATTGAAAAAAGATTAAGAAATCAACTTGGAAAGTAAATATCTAACTAATTGGTCAACCTGAATGTTTATAAGATTATTAAAATATAATTTTAAATGTGATGGGAATTTGGGTGTAAGTAAGGAACTAGAAGGCAATCTAAGGATGGTTTCAGGTAGTTTGGGTCAAAAGGGATTTGTAGTGGTAATGATACAAGCTTGGTATTGGGACCTACCCCCTCATTTCACACACAATAGTGATAAGAGTGTCAAGTGCTTAGCTAGAATATACCAATAACCATGCTTTATACTTGACTAGAACATCAAGTCAGCTTCCCCCTTGGTGATGAAATCCAAGTAGGTTAGTCTTAGGTAGACAAATGTTAAAATGCTTGTTTAAATTTTATGATTTGGTCATGTGTGCATAAAATATAATATAGTGAAACTGAATGATTTATTGAAAAACTACCTAATTAAACTATGTGATCTATTATAAGCATGCAAGCAACAAAAATAAAAAGTGTGAGCTAATTACTAGCATATAGGATTAATTTCAACTTTGAAACAAGGCACAGTGTTGATATAGTCAATAATGTATGCACATAATACATATGAGGGTCGATTATATATTGTGGAAGCAAGGTTTAAAAATGGATAGGGTCAACAGAGTTGAACTAATTATCTAGACAATGCACAAAACATAAAACTGGATTGATAGGGTCGATCTAGTTGACTGTGCAGGGGTAGTTTTAAAGACTACAAACTATAAAAAGAAACATTGTAAAGAAAGAGACAGAGAGATAGAAGGGAACCTTGGTGGATCAGAGATGTAGAGAATGAAGATTACTATTCAATAACCTTTATATATGCTTGTAAATTTAGCTAACTGGGACGATTGGGTCAATGAAAGTTTGCAAAAACCTAATATTGAGTGCTTAAAAATTTACAATGTTGATTAGGTTAACCTAGTATGCTGAAATTAATGTATGAAAAAGTTTAGGGTTGACTGGGTCAACCTAGTAGTCTAGACTAGAAGTTTGAAATGCTAAAAACTTGTATTGGGTCATCTGAGTTGATCCAATAGCCTGTACCTAAAAACTTGCACACAAAAGTTAAAACTAGGTCAATGCAGTTGACCCAATATGACAAATATATTATAAAAATAATGGTAAAATATAATGTAATAAAGTGAACAAATCTTGCAAGGGTTAGTTCACATTGGGTTTACCAAAATGTATGCAATCATAAATGCATTATGTCTATAAATCAATCTTAGCTCAAGAAGATAGAGCATACCTACACTTTCAACTGGGAATACATTTGTTAAGCGAGAGCATGACCAATATGGGGATCCAGTAGACCTGATTAGGGGATCAATTGTCATAATACACCATGATAGGAAGGGTTCTAAATCCTATAGTCTTTCACAATCATGCAATAACCCTAAAAGAGTCTTAGGTTTAATGTTCACTCTATTCTAATAAACAAAAAAGTAAATCTAATCTAGTGCACACCAAAGCTTGTGGCACAAAGTGGGGGTTATAAAAAAAATAAACTAAACTAAACATCAATAGAAGACATATAGTCACATCAATGTATACAAAATACTAATGCATGGGAGAGAAGCACAACTACATTATCTATATACTCTTACAAAGGAGCAATAAAGTTAGGAATACTTACCTTGAAGACGAACCCACTGAGCCTCAATCTCTCCCTTGGCCAAGGTGCTTCACAAGATATTGTTGTGGTATGTAAGGATAAAAAATACAAATCAGCTCAAGGTTACACAACCTATCTATGCATCTAAAATAATTCTCCATAAGACAAGATCTGTATCTCCAAAGAAAGTGTAGAGCCCTAAGCTTTATTCCTCAAATAGAATGGTCAATAAGCAGATTTTCATTCACAATTATTCTTCTTTGCTGATATATCTTTAAATGGTTGGAAATAAACTTGTATATATAGGTGGATCTTGCCTTAATCCTTCCAAATATGTCAATTGTATATGGTCGACCAGTCAACCCTGTATGTTTTTAGGAGATAAATCACTAGGTCCCACACTAGGTCAGCCGAAGGGATAACAAAACTCAAGTGAAAATATCCCTAAATAGTACAGGGTTGACCCAGTTGACATTGTATAGTAATCAGAGGTTAAAAATTATACAAGGTCAACCCAATTGACCTAGTATAGTTAACTGGTGAAAGGGGGTGAAGGCAAGAAAAAGGAGGATAATGATATGACAAATGTTTGGAATGGGTACAACAAAAAATAATAATCTTAGGGTAAATGCTTTTAGGAGACAAGTGTGTATATGGTAAGTGGAAAAAGAGACAACAATATTGTGAAGCACCAATGGTCTACCCACCCCTTTCTTGGTATACCCCTTAAGGTGTGCACTCATAGAGATTGAGACTCGATGGGTTCCTACAAGATATGAAGTGTCAGTAAGTGATAAAAGTTTGAAAATATTGTGTATAGACTACTTTCTTACCTTTCCATTAGCTTGTGCATTCTACATACCTTTCATCTTATTTCTTCATGGAGTTACTCAGCTGATCTCTTTGACTTTGATTGCCTATACCATGTTTTCTTACTTCTTGGGTTTGCATCTTGCCTCTTCCTTTATTTTCTCTTGAAGTGTACTTACAACACTACCTCATTTTACCTTTTCTAGGCTCTTTATAACCCATTTTATTCCTTACACTCTCTTGGGCAGAGATTTGCTTCCTACCTCACCTTATTCATGCTTCTTAGTTTAATAACTTGTCATGTCATCTTGATGCAATCTGCCCTTTTAATTTGCCTCCATATTTTATCTTATTTTTCACCTATATTCTTGCATTGCATAACCTCTTTCTTGAGGTCTACCTCCTCTATATCACCACCTATTGTCTTGAGCCACTTAGGCCAAACATATCCATGCCATTATACCATATTTAAGGGTTTTACCTTGTTATTATGTCTAACTATTTGCATATTAGATCATTTATTTTCAATTTTACAATCATAATAAACACTTAAGCCTTCATTTACCTCAATATAAGATTGCTATAAACTCATTTTCTCTCTCTTGTCTTAATATTTTATCTTCATGTCTTCATGGTTTGCTATATTTTCTTCCTTTTCTACCTCTTCTTTTGATTCAGCTGTAATGCTTGTTAAAGCATCATGAAGTTCCTCTTCCATCTCAACCATAACATGTTAAGATTCTTCATTGTTCACCATCTTGAATTCTAGAACTGGTTCTATTTCCTTATCTTCTTATTTCTTCTTGATGGGTGATGTACTAGGCTTATAATTCACAAGGTTTAAGGCCTTATGCTTGGCCTTCATTAATATTTCCTTCATAACTACATACACAAACTCAAATACAACATTAGAATATAAAACAAGAGACCACATAGTCTTCTTGAATTCCTCTTACATATACATTCTCCTCTTATTTTTGTCTTCTCTCTCAAGTTATTCTCTTGGCACTTCTCTCTCCTTTTTATCATCAATGATAACTCTTTTTTCAACCTCTCTATCATTTTTCTCTCTTATAAAATTCTCAACATTCATGCCTCTAAGGTCTGAACTCTCTCTTTACTTCTCTTTCCTCAAGACACTTATCCTTTGCCTTCTCTCTCTCTCTCTATCTCTCTCTCTCTCTCTTAAGTAGCTCTAGTGGCCATTTCACTCTCTTCCTTACATGAAAACCAATCCATTGCATTCCTTGACCCTTCATGATCTTCACCATGGGATCTACCTTCTCAATAGTCTGCCCCAACTCTCTTCTCAACTCTTTTACCTCTTCTTCTACATCCATATTTTCACTCTTAGATATTTCTTATATATTTTATATTTCTCCAGTCATTTATCTATGACTTATTTTATATTCCTTGACTCTCTATTGGAGTCTTTCCCTCTCCCACTCTTGAGCTTCGATGCTCTTTCTACTTCACCTTCTCTAGTTCTTTTGACTAGTTTCAAGTCCTTCTCATTAGAATTGGGGGCTTTATATTCTCTTCACCAATATGATATTTGTCTATTCATAACCTCAATAGGTCATACCTACAACACTTTATTTTCCCACACTACCCTACAATGTTACATCATACATTCCTCATAGCATACTTTACTTATCTCAAATCAACAAGATTTAATAACTCAAAATAGAATAAAATCAAGAGCTTACCTCACTCTGATACCAAATGATGTATAGGTACATGGGAAAATAATAATAATCATCATCCTGGCTCTATTTTTTTTTGATCTTGAATCTAGATTTCAACTACAAAAACTTTGATTTCTTCACAAAGCTTTACCTTCATTGTTGTCTTTCAACTTGTTCACTAGGCTATATAGTCTCTTGTGCTATAAACCTATTATCAAACACCATGGAGTCATATATACCTATAATTATACCCATAAATCACTATCTCACAAATCTAAATTCATTACTTTCATTCATTTATTTATTTTCCCTTTCCTCACTCACTTTGCTCACACTAGTCACTCTTCTCTTGGCTTAACAAGCCAAATCTTGTCTTAGGTTTCATAAAGTTAATATCCTATCATGGATGACTTCTTATACTCTCAAAAAAATTGTCTTGACCCCTTTTAATCTCTCAATCACTCTCTATTATCCCCTTTTACTCTTCAACCTCATTATTGACACCATTCCCTTATAGCCTTTTTTTCACTATTTCCCTTTATTTGACTACTTTGAAAACTTCCTTGAATATCTAACCACATATTAGGGCACCCCATATTTCCTTGCATCTCTCCATAGAGTTTCAAGGTTCAAATCTCTTTGTAGATACCCTTTCCTTCACAAGCACCTTGCTAATTAGGTCTATTATCCCTCATTGCTCTTACCTAGATCTCAAATCTATATTACACCATACTATTTTAGACCAAAACCATTTATTATATTTATATATTAAAAAATAAGAAATATTATATTTTTTGGTAAATATCACCCATTAGAACTCAAAATATGAGGGTTTTTATTTGAAAACCCTATTTAGTGCAAAGGTGCAAACCTGTATTGGTCGAGAGGGGTTATAATGGGACAAAATGAGCTATACTACACTTCAAGATGTAAAAACAACTTTAAAATTTATATAATGACAATATCCATCCCTCCAAATAGTCAATAACATTCATTAGATCCTATTATGGCTTATAAGGATCAAAACACATAGTTCTGCATACTTTTAGATGATTGTGTAAGGGCCAAGAGAGATAAAATTACTATACCTTTGTTTTGAGATATTTTCAAAATATTTCAAGAAATTTCAAAGGTCTATATTGATAAGGTCCACCCACCTAAATACCTTTATGATCCTTTATCAAACCTATCAAAGCTTACAACAAATGAAACTCAGAGTTCTATGTCTTAGTATAGGATTGTGTAACAACTCAGTGGTTTATTTACATTCCAAGAGGTTCAAAACTTCACAAGGCTATTATATAAAATTATTTACATTTTAATTATATCAATATTCAGTCAAAATAATACCCATACACTTTATCATAACTTACATTCATTCTATAATATTCTAAAACATAAGTTTTTTATTTGTGTACACATGGTTTCCTTCAACTGACTATACATTGTACTTTTGTCAATCAGACTTGCATTCCAATAAAATAATTTTCCTTCCCATTAAGCATATAATTATATAAACACTATATTTCCAAACATGTCCATAATCTATACTTCAATAAGAATTAAACTTACCTTCATTCTTGATAGTTACAAACATATAACAAGGTGCATAGGCAAAGTTATCTTTTCTTGAGTTTTTCCACTCCACATCAATCCATTCAATCACAAAAGATTATGTAAGATCTCAAATGTATATAGGATTAGTACACTATATATTTACTTCCTTCACAATCCTCATCAACTTCATTGCATTCTTCTTTTTATTTGATTGTAACTTTATACTTTCTTGACTGTCACCTATAGTCCATTGCTTTAACCTACAATTACAAAAAATAGTGACTTGATCATGGCCTTAAAGGATTTTTAAAGACAATATATTACTAATATAAATCTTATACTAATCAAAGGAAGCATAGGTACACACACAAAAATCCTTTTTTATTCATTTGGAGCATCATCTATTACATTTGTAGTCCATTCATGGACTTGTCAACTTTTGAGGAGTTTTACATGTTTTCTATCTTTTTTTACTCTCTTCTCACTTTCTCAGAGTTCTCTATCTCTTCCTCCTACTCTCTCACACACTAAAACTAACTCCAACTTCCTTTTTTCATCCAACTTCTTTTTTTCATCCAACTTCTACATTGGTTTCTTGAGTTAGTTACAAGACAAGACTCTTACCATCTTTTTTCATGACATGTATTTTCATGTAGTTACCCACAAAAGACTTTATTAAGACCATTTATCATCTTAACTACCTATTTTAGGATTCATTATATTATTATTACCCCTAAGACCTTACTCATTCATTAGACACCCTTGACAATTCGTGAAACACCAACTAGCACCTTCATTAGGTCCTTTAACATTGTAAATATTCAAATGGTCACTTTTGGTAGGAAAACTCTAGGTTCATATAAATCTCATTCCTTATGACTCAAGATTATTCTAAAGACCAAAAATGAACCCTATAAGTTCCCTCACACACACATCAAAAAATCTACTCTAACTAACACATGAATTTACAATAACTTACAAGTGATGTTTGTAAGATAGATACTCCTACATCAGTCATGGACTATCACTCCTTGTGAAATGGAAAAAACCTAGTTATCCACCTTTACAATGACCTTGAGGAAAAATCGGTTAGAGGGTAAATGGTGTCAAGCTGACCCTAAAGACCCCATCATCAAAGGGTGTTGCCTAGACAACCAACACTATAAAAGAGAGCCTTAGACTCATGTAGTTCTCACATGTGTTTTGTTTTGTGTGGGAATCATATAATATGTGTAAAGCATGTACAATAGTGGCCTAGATTGTAACTTGTAAAATTGGGCTCTTTGTTTACTCCTTTAGTACTTCAGACCTGTACATGTTCTTTATGTATGACTGGTATGGAAATAGGGAAGCTTTATTCAATTAAATGCTTGATAGAGTGCTTTTGATAAGTTGCCTTGGTCTCTTTGGTCTTTTTCTAGGTGAGGAATGAATGAGGGTTGATCTTGTATTTATATCAATCCCTTTGGCATAATAAATCCAATTAAAACACTTAGGTCAACCATTAGGATATATTTCACTTGCAATTTGGATAACTTTAGGGTATTGAACACTTGCATCAGGATAGGATAATAATGTTGACACTATTTTCTATCCTAAACATTAGTGTCTAGGGAGCAAGAAAGTGGGTACAAGTTCAAAACTTATAGAGATGGAAGATAAGTACATTTTAAGCATTCTAGGTAAGATGAAAGACCTGATTCATTAACATAAGACTAGTCAGACTAAGAGATATATGTTGGAACACAACTATCTACTAAGAGGGGGGGTGAATTAATAGATTGACTAAATTAATCCTTTTAATACCTTTTAAAAATAAACTAGAAAGGATATGCCAATTAAAACATATATGCAAAGATCACACACATAAAAACACATAACACCATATGTATATGTGGAAAACTCAATGTGGGAAAAATCACGGTGAGAATAGCTACTAGAATCTACTATTCTAATCTAGCCTTATAGTCAAAACCTCACTAATTACATATTTGAGGGCACTAACCCTAAGAAGACACCAATCTCATGATTTAAGAGAACTAACTCTAAGGAAGCAACCACTCCCTGACTGAGCACCAACTCAGCTTATCTGATGGCACCCAACAATCATATCTATATGGAGATACAACTCTAGATTAAAATATAAATTCATAAATAAATCCAATTCTCTATTATCTTTTATAGGTCTGGTCTATAATTACTCATGATGTGCACTTCATCTCTCTTCTCGTGTCTTCCTTTCTCTTCTTTGTTCCTTTATCTTTGTGTCTCTATATTTCTCTATTTGACATAATTCAATTACTTTCGACAGTAACAAAAACTTATGACTGTATCCTAGATGAATATATAAGCATTTGATTTAGGGTTCTCTATATTCTCTATGTTCACACTTGTTTGCTAACACATCACACTCAGTTCTATTAGACTTTAGTTCTTGTATTTAACTGCAAGTTTCCCATGTCTTGAACTCATGATCCACCACCATGATTCTTGGTCTCATTACTATTTTTAGCATATATATGGCTCTAGTTTTGATGCACATGCAATATTATGCAAATTTTATCAATTACAATAATCAATTTTTTTGTCTATGTCATAATTTATAGCTTAATTGCAAGTTCTTGCATGTTCTAATGCTTGATCATTGGGATGAACAAATCCTTAAATGTTGATAAGTTGATCTTAAGTTTGGCACCAAGATCTGATGATCCTTGTTCAATCTGCTCAACTTTAAAATGCATCCATTAGATCAATCTCTGACAGGTTCACCCACTCCATGGGATCTTTGTATGCTTTTGAGATTTAATTATTTAACTTTAAAATGCATTCATTAGATCTTTTGATCTTAGCTCCCACGTGCTATTAGATATTCAAACTAGCATGAAATTTACTTCTATCTTATCATTAAACATCAAGATATTTATATTATCTTGATACTTCCTGAGTCTTTGGAATGAATATGCTCCATCAATCTTGTCAAACTATGTCGATCTTTAACTTGCCTTTGTATCATTAAATAACGAGCACTTGATCCCATTAAGTGTACTTGTTTCATTAGATCTTCATTACATGATCATCTATTCATCGTTTGATCTTCTGACAATATTGATATTTATATTTGATAAAGTCTCAATAATGTGACACTTGACATTAGTGCATGGTTCCTGTACATTATTGTCAGTTCTTGATGTTAAGACACTTGGCATCCTTGTATTAATCATTGACTATTTGAATTTGAATTGCACCATAGATTTATTATTTAAGCTCTATGATTGTGACACTTATCACTAACATGTTCACTCGCATGTGCCTTTGACATATTGACTTCACTGTGCATCATTGGATCTTCAACGTATGATTAAGCGCTCATCATTAGTTATTCTAACAAGCTTGAACTTTACCTTGTGGAGATTTGACTAAGTATGGGGACCATTTCAATATGCCTAGGAGGCTAACTTTGCACCTTCATATATTTTACTTGGCTCATCTGCCTATTTTAATATTTGGATAATATCAACTAGGCATGATAATGAACAAACCCATATCCTCATTTCTTCCTGAATCCTTCACATGTGAGAGATATAATGCCATTAATCTACGCACTCATATTCTTCTACCATAGAGATAACTATGCATAGTATTGCCTAAAAGGCCAACTTTGTTCTTGCATAAATTTTGATGTGCTTCATTACATGACTTGTTTTTTAGCACATAAGATCCTCTCACATAGGGGTTCCATCCATATATTCATCTACTCTAAAAGCCTTCATACGTGCAAGATATGACATCATAAAAATTCCTACTTAGTTTTTTCTTACCATATGCAAATTTGAATTTGGGAAAACACTGTCAAAATGCCTAAGATCCCAACTTTACTTATGCATATCTTTTATCTCACTACATTGTGTGACCTAAGATTCAATGCATAGAAACTAGGCATCAAACTGAACAAAACCATATGATCATTTTATCTTGACACCTCTATATGTGTGAATGATGACCTCATCAACATGCTTACTTGGCTCTAGTTGAACCCTTTTGTAAATTTGGCTAAGTATAGAAACTTAGTGAATTTTGTTTGAGTAGCCAATTTTGCATCCTCATATCTTTAACTGTGCTTCATCACATGGCTTTGAATCTAGCACATACCAAAAAGGGACTAATGTGATCATAACCATATGACCAACTCCCCTAAACTCATCCACATGTGGCAATGGTGACATCAACAAACTACCTTATCAATTTTTTTGTCACAGACCCAAAATATTTAGATGAACATAATGAAGAACTGGATGAATTCTAGTCATGCACACAAGCACTCCAATTATCTTTGACCTCTGATAGGATCCATTGCACATCCTCAAATCACCATATTCATCCCTGAATATCAATGACATCCATAATGCCAATAATATCCCTTTTGACATCATTGACAATCATATTGCCAACAATCTCCCCTTTTGTCATTGATGGAAAACTAAATGCTTTGATCTTCTAATATTCTGCTCCTCTTGCATTGCTTACATTAGGTTCTAATGAGTATAAAATGTAGCTAGTCATACCAAACTTAATCCCCCTTAGGCAATGGCACATTTACCTAAAATCAACTTGGACACATGCTCTACTCTTATTTAACATTTTCACTTTTTCTCCAAACTTTTATAGATAACCTTTGAACTTCTTCTCCCCCTTTGACATTAATGGCAAATGGACTCTTTTTCACTGTTTGTCACATGTTTCTCCCCCTTTATTAGATGAAGGAGTTTATCAAAGAATATGCAATCATTAACTCATTAGAAATTTGCAAAATTATGCATACCTGAGTTGCCTTTTTTTCTCTTCTTCTAGGGATTAACAAAGCTTTTATGATTCTCCCCTAGACTCATGCCCCATCACTAGGATCTAGTCATGTGATGTAGGAGGCACCACTCCCAACTTCTCTCAGATACTCAAATTGTTCCTTGGGAAGAGTTGTTAGGTTGTGGAGCTAAAAGCTTCAACCTTTGCAAACTGAGGAACAGATGGTTGCTGAGTTCTACAGGAACCGGCGTCGGCAGCAGGACCGACGTCGGCAGAGTCCAGTGCAGAAAGCCACCGGCGACGGCAGGAAGTCGGCCGACGTCGGCAGAACCAGACCAGCAGGGACCGGCGTCGGTCGCCTGTGTGTTCCTGAAGTGTTCGTTTCACGGACAGTTAGTTAAGTGAACGATGAGTTTGTATGTCAAGACCAGCCAGAGTCTTGGGCTGTGAGGATAATTGTCTAAATTAAGAGTCAGTTAGTGTTTGAGTTAGGGATCTATTTATAGACCCATTGGCATGTATTGTTTAAGGCATGAGATAGAAAGGAAGAGTTCCTTCTAGTTGTAAGATCTGTGAGTTACAGGTTGTTGCAAGCTCATTGGGGATCTACATGTAAGTTTGGTCTTTAAATTGCAGGTTGCAGGTTCATGAGAGATCAGCTTGAAGTGCTATAGAGTGCTTGGTGTACCGGCAGGGTTATTACTGACTGGTTGGTGAGGTGAACACCAATTCTGTGTGTGAGTTGGTTGTTGGGACCATTTTTTGTGTAGGAGAGTGTGTGTGAGAAGAATTACTGTACACTTGAGGTGTGGCGAATCTCTGTAAGGTGAAAGAGTGTGGCGGCTCTTTGATGTATTCTTTTCTGTATTGTGTTAATACAAGATAGTGTATTGTCTCTCATATTCTGTGCTATTGGTGAATTCTAGTTACTTATGTTTCTGGTTATTTCCGCATATTCAATTGCTTATATTTGGTAATCATACTGTGCTCTATCTGAGGAGCAAGATCCTAACGAGTGGTGTTAGAGCACGTTTGTTGTTCTAGATTCCTGACAAGTGGTATCAGAGCTTTTGGTTGGGATACTAACAGATTGGTGTAGATCTGGGTAGTGTGTTTTGATTACAGGTTACTCACAGGGTTTCTATTTGAGTGGGAGTTGAGTAATGGCAGAAAATAGTCAACTACGAATGGAAAAGTTTAATGGCAAGAACTACCAATTATGGAGGATGCAGATTGAGGACTATCTGTATCAGAAAGATTTGTACTTACCGTTGGGTGGGGTTGCTAGCAAACCCTTGGATATGAAAGATAAAGAATGGGAGGTTCTTGATCGGAAGGCTCTGGGATCTGTTAGATTGAGTCTTGATTCATCTGTGATTTCCAGCTTATCACAGTGTAAGACAACGGTGGAGTTGATGAAATCTTTGGCAAATTTGTATGAAAAACCCTCGGCTTCAAACAAGGTATTTCTTATGAAGCGTTTATTTAATTTGCAAATGTTGGAAGGTGGATCTGTTCATAGCCATCTTAGTGATTTCCATGGTTTGGTAAACCAGTTAAGTTTAGTTAATATTGTATTTGATGATGAACTTAGAGCTCTCTTAATCTTGTGTTCATTACCTGAAAGTTGGGAAGGTTTGGTAATGGCAGTTTCTAATACTGTGTCTCCTTCAAAAGTCTTAAAAGTGGATGATGTTGTGAGCGTGATCTTGAATGAAGAGATACGCAGGAAAAGCACAGGTGAATTATCTGGAGATGCTTTGAGTGTTGAAGGAAGAGGAAGGCCAAGAGAGAGGACAGAGCGTGGGAGATCAAGGTCGAAGATAGGCAAAAGATCCAAGTCCAGGTATGGCAGAATAACCTGCTGGAAATGTGGAAAGCAAGGGCACTTAAAGAGAGATTGCAGATCGGGTGAAGATCATCATGAAGAACATGGAGAAGAAGCAGATGTTGCAGGTTACGTTGCACAGGATGCTCTGGTATGTTCTTTAGATAAAGTAGAATCTTGGGTATTAGATTCTGGTGCCTCTTTTCATGCATCTCCACATAGAGAATTTTTTCATGAGTATGTCCAGGGAGACTTTGGAGAAATTTGTGTAGGGGATGGTAAGTCTTGTCAGATTGTTGGCAAAGGCAAAGTGAAGCTAAAATTGCAGACAGGTGACACATGGGTGTTAAAGGAGGTCATGCATGTCCCAGTTCTGAAGCAGAATCTGATTTCTGTTAGAAGTTTGGGTGAAGAGGGTTGCACAGTAACTCTCACAGCGGACTCTTGGAAGGTTACCAAGGGTACACTTGTTATAGCTAGAGGTAAGAAAGTAGGTACGCTTTATCTATCTACTTGTTTTACTGATTCTCTTTTTGGGTTATCTACTTCAGCTGTAGATTCAGAGATGTGGCTTGATAGGCTTGGTCACATAGATAAGAAGGAGATGCTGGTTCTTGAGTCAAAGGATATGCTTTCGGATTTGAAAGGCATGGATCGTGGTTCCTGTATGCAGAATAAGAAGGTAAGGTTTCTTGAGGAATCCGATGTTAGTGACAAGAACGGGAAAGCCTTGGTTTTCAAGGAGAAAGTGACGGACATAGTTCAGCATAAGGTGCAGAGGAACTCTGAGCAGAGCAAGGGTGATTTGGACAAGGTTTTGATCCAAAAAGAGCTCACGGGAAAAAGTCAGGTCTCACAAGAAAAACACAGAGACCGACGTCGGCAGAAAAACTGGCGTCGGTGTCCAGACAGGGACCGACGTCAGCTATGTGCAGCCCGACGTCGGTGACTTAGGGCAGAAAAGAGATCGGCGTCGGCCAGGGGAAACTGACGTCGGCAGGAAGGCAGTCGCAGGAAACCGACATCGGTCGGCTGTAGACTGAGATGTGACCGGCATCGGTTACTGAGACAAATTTTGGGTGGACAGCGAGTTGTCATGGAGTCTCAAGCGCCCATATGGAGGACTGAAGGTGTAAGTAAGTTCTTAAATTCGTCATTTCCCTTCTTTACACTACTTGTTGCTCACTTATGGCATAGGACCAGGAAGTTGTTGAAGAAGCAGAACAGGTAGATCCAGGAAACAGTGGGAGCTTGGCATGGATGAGGATGTGATTCCTTGGTGGAAAACCAAACAGGTGTTTTGGGTAGTGTTGCCAGCTGGAAGTAAGCACTGAGAGACGAATGGATGTTGAGGATGAAGAAGAGCGGAAATGGATACGTGAGATGGTAGATCAGGGTATATGATCTTGTATTAGCTGCAGGGCAATGGAGGTTTGATCATTGTGTTTCTCTTTACCAGGTTGGATAATATTAGCTATATTATCCTATTTTCTGTATGATGTGCTTGTTGCAGGGTTACATATACAGGTATTTCTGAACTAAAGGTAAAGCTAGTTCAGGTGTTTGTCATGGAGAATCTGGGAGTAGCAAGATTCTTTGGCATGAGTGTGTTCTAGAGACATGGAGGTCTTATTGACTTTGTTTCAGGATGATTGTGTGAAGCCGGTTAGCACGCCGATGGTTAGACAGTTCATAGAACAGGTGTCTTGATTCACATAATGAGGTTGAGTGCATGGTATGTACTAAACTTGAGTTTTCCCAAGCAGTGGGAGTTGTCACAAGTTTGGAGTCAATCCGGGAGAGTAATACTGAAGGGCAGTTCAGTGGGACCAGCAGCAGGTGCACATGCTATGCAGGGTCAAGTTCTTTTTCTACATGGTTGTAGATGCGGATGTGGTAGGTAATTTGGATGACAGATTTTGCACCACGGATTTTGTGGTGGTTGGTCTTCAAGAGTGATCTTGAGGAGGGATACAAAGCCAAGGAAACAAACTAGATGGTGTACAGGTACAGGTACAGGTTGCAGCTGTTTATTTCCAAGTGGGAGATTGTTAGGTTGTGGAGCTAAAAGCTTCAACCTTTGCAAACTGAGGAACAGATGGTTGCTGAGTTCTACAGGAACCGGCGTCGGCAACAGGACCGACGTCGGCAGAGTCCAGTGCAGAAAGCCACCGGCGACGGCAGGAAGTCGGCCGACGTCGGCAGAACTAGACCAGCAGGGACCGGCGTCAGTCGCCTGTGTGTTCCCGAAGTGTTCATTTCACGGACAGTTAGTTAAGTGAACGATGAGTTTGTATGTCAAGACCAGCCAGAGTCTTGGGCTGCGAGGATAATTGTCTAAATTAAGAGTCTAAGTTAGTGTTTGAGTTAGGGATCTATTTATAGACCCATTGGCATGTATTGTTTAAGGCATGAGATAGAAAGGAAGAGTTCCTTCTAGTTGTAATATCTGTGAGTTGCAGGTTGTTGCAAGCTCATTGGGGATCTACATGTAAGTTTGGTCTTTGAATTGCAGGTTGCAGGTTCATGAGAGATCAGCTTGAAGTGCTATAGAGTGCTTGGTGTACCGGCAGGGTTATTACTGACTGGTTGGTGAGGTGAACACCAATTCTGTGTGTGAGTTGGTTGTTGGGACCATTTTTTGTGTAGGAGAGTGTGTGTGAGAAGAATTACTGTACACTTGAGGTGTGGCGAATCTCTGTAAGGTGAAAGAGTGTGGCGGCTTTTTGATGTATTCTTTTCTGTATTGTGTTAATACAAGATAGTGTATTGTCTCTCATATTCTGTGCTATTGGTGAATTCTAGTTACTTGTGTTTCTGGTTATTTCCGCATATTCAATTGCTTATATTTGGTAATCATACTGTGCTCTATCTGAGGAGCAAGATCCTAACGAGTGGTGTCAGAGCACGTTTGTTGTTCTAGATTCCTGACAAGAGTTTTGGTGAATATGTCCACAATTTGATCTTAAGGTGGCACATACTCCATTATTACCTCTTGATCTATAACCATTTATCTTAAGAAGTGATGATTGATATGTGCTTGGTTCTGGAATGCATCACTAGATTCTTTGATATGTTAATAACACTTGAATTATCACAAAGAATATAAATATGTGATTTGTACTCTACCTTTATGTTTTTTAGTGTTTGTTTCATCCACAATACTTGAGTGTAACATGCCATTATTTCCACATACTCTGATTTTGCTATGAAAAGAGTAACTAACTCTTGCTTTTTGCTCAACCATGAAATAAGTCTATTTCCAAAGAAAAATGCACCACCACTAGTGCTTCTTCTATCATCCACACTTCCTACCCAAGCTGCATCTATATAGGATGTCAAAGTGAAATCTTCACTTTTGGGATACCACAGGCCATAGTCAATTATGATCTTGATATATATAAAGATCCTTTTCACTGCATTAACATGTGACTCTTTAGGAGCATATTGAAATCTTGAAACCATGCACACTACTTACATGATATTAGGTCTTGATGTAGTTAGGTATAATAAGATTCCTATTATTGATATGTACATAACTGATTTGCATCAATGGACTCATCCTCTTTGCTCAAATTGAATTCAGTTATCATGGGAGCATTAACTAGTTCATTATCTTCCATTCCAAACTTCTTGAGCATTTCCTTTGCTTACTTGGTTTGGGATATAAATATCCCTTCATTAGTTTGTGTTATTCATAGACCAAGGATGAAAGAAAGTTCTCCAAGCATAGATATATCAAACTCACTTTTCATTTGTGTAGAAAATTCTTTGCACATTTTGTTGTTTATACCACCAAAAATGATGTCATCTACATACACACCAACAATCAACATATGCTCACCTTATGATTTGAAGTATAGATTACTATCTGCACATCCTTTATTGAATCCTTATTATTACAGATACTGGTCTAATCTTGAATACCATGCCCTAGGTGCCTATTTTAGACCATAGAAAGCGTTATTTAGACTACATACATAATATTCTTATTCTGATACCTAAAAACCTTTAGGTTGTTCTATATGTACTTCCTCTTCTAGGTTCCCATTCAAGAAATTAGAACTAACATCTATTTGATATAATTTGAATTTCTTGTAAATAGAGAATGCTAGAAACATTCTTATGACTTCCAATCTAGCAACTTGATAAAATTTTTCTTCAAAATCTATGCCCTCAATTTGTGCATATCCTTTACACACTAATCTTGCCTCATTTCTTATAACAGTTCCATCCTCATTGAGCTTATTTTTAAAGACCCACTTTGTACCTATCACATTCTTGTTTGAAGGTCTTGGAACTAATTGCCAAGTTTTGTTCTTTTCAATTTGGATCAGTTCTTCTTCCATGGATTTTATCCAATTCTCATCCTTGTTAGCTTCAACATATCTCTTGGGCTCAATTTCAGATATTAGAGCAAAACTTACTTGCTCCTTCTTTTGTGCAACTCTTCTCCTTGTCTAAACTCCTTCATTATTATTGCCAATTATCTACTCTATAGGATGATCCTTTTGAAAAAATCTTGCAGGTATCCTTTCATTCATTTCATTAGCCTCTTCATTAGCTACTTCTTCAAAATTTGATTTTTCAATATAGGTTTATTTGTCAAGTTGAACATGTTTCAAGCCTTCTTCAACCTTGACATTGATGATCTCTACAATATTGTGTAGCCTTTTATTGTAACATATGTAGACTTTGCTTTAGGTGGAATAACCAATAAATATTCCTTCATCACATCTTAATTCAAAGCTTCCCAATTTATCCTTTTTTTCTCTTGATGTAGTGTTTGTTGCTAAACACTCTGAAGTATTTCACAGAGGCAAGTTTTCCATACCATAGTTCATAGGGAGTTTTGTCACTGTTTACTCTCAATTGAACTCTATCCAAGATATATACTATTGTTTAGACTACTTCTCTCCAGTATCTATTAGGTAACTTGGCCTCTTTTAACATTGTTCTGGCCATCTCCTTGACTATTCTATTCTTTCTTTCCATAACTCCATTCTGCTGTGGAGTCCTTGCTACAGAGCAATGTATTTTGATTCTATGCTTCTCACATTACTCTATGAACTCATTTGAGGTGAATTCTCTACCTTTATAAGATCTTAAGTATTTGATTTTTCATCCAATCTCATTCTCATGGACCTAAAGATCTTGAATCTCTTAAATGCCTATGACTTGTCCTTGAAAAAGGTTACCCACATTATTCTTGAGTAATCATCTACAAATAACATAAAGTATCTTTATCCTTTAGATCTTTTTATCTTAGTAGGACCATAAATATCAGTATGAACTAATTCTAGAGGCTTTGTAGTTACATACTCCTTTGTTTGAAATCTAACCCTTATCTGCTTACCTAGTCAACATTCCTTGCAAGTACTATTTGCAGGTTTGGTTTTCTTAGGCATGTGTCTAACACACTTATTTTAGATCACTTTGACTAGGTTATCAAAGTTGACATGACCCATTCTTCTATTCCATAACCAACTCTCATCAATATTTCCTATTAAGCAACTATTACCATTCACTTCAATAAGATTATAGATATTGCTTTCAGTTATTTTTCCTTCGATAACTACTCTTCCAGATCTCCTTAAATTATATCCTTATACATTATATGTGACCTTATATCCATTGTCACATATTTGGTTGACACTTAGTAGATTATGCTTCAATATTTCAACATAAAGGACATCATGTGTAGGTAGTTTTCCATTTATGTTCAATATTCATTTACCTCTGATCTTTACTATAGTGATATCTCCCAAGCTAATAGATCTTTCCTTACATGTGATCAATTTGATGAACTTTCTCTTGTCACCAGTCATATATTTTAAGCAACCACCATCTATTAACTATAAATTTTGCTCCTTGGCATGGAGTATAGGTTGATCAATTATAGATTGATCTTTCACTTTCCACACATCCTTGGGTTTCTTATTTGGATTCTTTTTATCCTTTTTAGAGACTTGTGAATCTTTATTCACACTGGGAGGCATGCCTTTCTTCTTACTTTGTGTTTATGGTCTTAAAAAGTTTGTTCTACATTTTTAATCTATGTGACCAAAATTATTGCAATTTTAACATTTTACATTTGTATCTAAAAATGGAACAAATTAATTTCTTCTTACAAATTTTATTCTCCTTTTTGGTACATCTCTACAATCAATGGCCCTATGACCAAACTGATTACAAGTATAAAAGTAATCATATAAAGATGAGGAATACCTGGTCATAACATTTCTTTGTGTAGTATGAGGAGCTCTTCTAAACTCTATCTTCTTAAAATCTTTCATCCTTATGACCCCATCTGCATCAACTACCTTTGTCTTCTTTTATTTAGGCTTCTTTTATCCTTTAGCTTTCTTCACATCAATAGTGCTTGTGTCTTTCTTTGTATCCTTTCAAGATTTTTTTTTGCTCTTGATTCTCCTTCTACTTTGAAGTTATCATATAGGTTAGTAGATATACTAGTTATGGAAATTTTTTATTTTTCATAACCAAGACCAGATCTCTCTTTTGAAGGTTTTTGAGAGTTGATCAAATCATCAAGAATGTCTGATCTTCCTTTCAGCTTCAAACCTTTGTCTATTTGATCTTTAGATTTCTCAAGATCTTTTATCAAAGCCACTATCTTTGCTTTTAACTTCATGTACTCATCATATTTATATTTTAGTTCAAGTTTAACTACATCTTCTATTCTTTTAGCCTCTTTAACTTGTGTCTTTAGGCTAACCACCATCTGATCAAATGTTTCAAGACTTTTGGATATTTTATCAATTTTTTTGGTCCAAGCTTCTTCTATTTTGAGTTATCTTTTTTCAAATTATCAATTTCCTCTAAATCATAGATGAGTTCACACTCTAGATCCACTTCTCCTTTTCCTTCTTCATTTGAGTCTTCAACTTCTTCTTGATCTATAGAAGCTGATCCTATTATCATGAATATGACTTACTTTTCCTCAGCTATAAAGGCACAGTCATGGTCAACATCATAACTATCACTGTCATCTAATGAATCACTATCTTCTTTTGTATTTAGACCTTTCTTGTTTTTTAAGAAGTTCTTAAAATAGTGAGGTTTCACATTTTTACTACTCTCTTATTGCTTAGAGTTATCTTTTTTATTATAAGGTCATTTATCAATAAAATGACCTACTTTAAGACAGTTAAAGCATTTAAAGGGTAACTTAACTTTGTACTTTCTAGACCCTCTTCTCAATCTTATAACACAATTAGCTTCTTCTTCATCAGTCTCCTCAAATCTAGATGTAGGTGATTCTTCCTTCATTGGTTTGGATGCTTTAAATGCATATTTTCTCTTAAAAGTGTTTATCTCTCCCATTCTCATGTCATAAGCTATGAAGGTTCCATGCAACTCATCAACAATGAGTTTATCCAGATCTCTTGCTTCCTCTATTGCATATATTTTTGAATTATATCTTGATGGTAGAGATCTCAAGACTTTTTGACAATGACTAATTCTTTCATCTATTCTCCAAGGCTTCTGATTGCATTTACTATTTCATCTACTCTAAGGAGATAGTCTGAAATTTTCTCTTCATTCATTTTAAGGCTTTCAAACTTGCCTTTGAATGTTTGTAGCTTGGCTTGATTTACCTTGTCATCACCTTCATAGATGCTCTTTAATTTGTTTCAGATATCTTGTGCATTTTGACAATGCATCACTTTGACACACTCTGAATTAGATAATCCACAAAGAATAACATTCTTTACTTTAGCATTGATCTCATATGCCTTATTTAAAGCTTGATCATTAGGAGTTATAACAAGTGCTATATATCCATTTACAATAGACATCCATACATCAAACCCTAATGAGGATAATTATGATTCCATTCTGATGCTCCAAAATTCATAGTTTTCTCCATCAAAGAGAGGTGATTTGTTTGAGGAAGAGCCTTCTTGACTAGCCATTTGTGTTCACTGTCTAAGATCTACCTGAGTTGATTAAGCTTCTTCTAAGGAAGCATGGCTCTAATACCAATTAATGGAACACAAGTATCTACTGAGGGGGGTGAATTAGTAGATTGACTAAATTAATCCTTTTAATATATTTTAAAAACAAACTAGAAAGGATATGTAGATTAAAACATATATGTAATGATCACACACACAAAAACACATAACACCATATGTATACATAGAAAACTCAATATGGAAAAAACCACAGTGAGAATAACTGCTAGAATCTACTATTCTAATCTAACCTCATAGTTAAAACCTCACTGGTTACACATTTAAGGGCACCAACCCTAAGGAGACACCAATCCTCTAATTTAAGAGTACCAACTCTAAGGAAACACCCACTCCCTAGCTGAGAACCAACTCAGCTTATCTGATGGCACACACTAATTAGATCTATATGAAGCTACAAATCTATATTATAATCTAGATTCATAAATGAATCTAATTCTCTATTATAGGTCTAGTTTGTAACTTCTCATGTTCTACACTTCATCTCTATTCTCTTCCCTTCTCTTCTCTTCTCTATTCCTTTATCTCTATGGCTCTATATTTCTCTATTTGACACAATTCAATTACTTCCAACATCAATTATAATAACTTATGTCCGTATCCTAGATGAAATATATATGCAATTGATCTAGGGTTCTATATATTCTCTATGTTCACACTTGTTTGCTAAGACATCACACTCAATTCTATTGGATTTTAGTTCCTGTCTTTAACTACAAGTTTCTTGCATCTTGAACTCATGCTACACTATCATGATTCTTGGTTTAATACTATTTTTAGCATATAATGGGCTCTAGTTTTTATGAACATGTAATATTATACAAATTTGATCGATTAAAACAATTAAATTTGTTTTTTGTGTCATTTATTACAACTTAGCAATAAGTTCCTGCATGTTCCAATGCTTGACCATTGGGATGAACATATATTTAAATATTAACTATTGATCTTAAGTTTTGCACAAACATCTAATGATCCTCATTCAATTTGATCAACTTTAAAATGCATCTATTAGATCAATCTCTGATAGCTTCACACACTCCATTGGACATTGTATGCTTCTAGGCTTTAATGATTCAACTTTAAAATATGTCTGTTAGATCCTTTGATCCAAGCTTCTATGTGCCATTAGATCTTCAAAATATCATGAAATTTACTTCTATATTATCATTAAACATCGATCTCTTTATCTTATCTCACTACTTCCTAAGTATTTAAAATAAATACACTCCATAGATCTCATAAAACTAGCTTGGTCTTTAACTAGCCTCTATCTTGTTAAATATTGAGTACTCGATCCCATTGAGTCTACTCATTCCATTAGATCTTCATTTCATGATCATCCACTCATCATTCGATCTTTTGACAAGATTCATATTTATCTTTGATGAGCTCTTGAGAATGTGATAATTGACATTAATGTGTGCCTTCTACACATTACTGTCAGTTCCTACTAGTGAGAAACTTGGCATCCTTGCATTGATCATTAACTATTTGACTTTGAACCACACCATAGATTTAATGTTCAAGATCTATGATTGTGATACTTGTCATTAACACATTCACTCGTAGGTGCCTTTGACATATTACATTCACTACATGTTATTTCATATTCAATGTATGATTAAGTTCTCACCATTATATCTTCTAACAAGCTCAAACTTTACCTTGTGCAGATTTGACTAAGTATGGGGACAATTTTAATATGCCTAGAAGGCTAACTTTTCACCTTCATATCTTTTGCCTTACTCATCTGTCTATTTTGAAATTTGGACCATATAAACTAAGCATGATAATGAACAAACCCATATGCTCATTTATTCCTAAATCCTTCACATGTATGAGATATAATGCCATTAATCTGCTCACTACAATTCTTTTGCCACAAAGCTAACTATGCGTAGACTACCTAGAAGGCCAACTTTGTTCTTTCATAACTTTTGATGTGCTTCATTTCATGACCTATAATTTAGTGCATGAGACCCTCTCACATAGAGGATTCCATCCATATATTCATCTACTATAGAAACCTTAATATGTAATATGACATCATAAAAATACCTACTATGATTTTTCTTACCACCTACAAATTTTATTGTGGGAAAACACTATCAAAATGCCTGGGAGCCCAAATTTTCTCATGCATATCTTTTGTCATGCTATATTATGTGACTTGATATTTCACACATAGAAACTAGGCACAAAAATGAATAAACCCATATGATAATTTTATCCTGACACCTCCATGTGCATGAATGCTAACCTCATCAACATGCTTACCTAGATCTACTTTAACCCTTTTGAAAATTTGGCTAAATTTATAAACTTAATGAATTCTGTCTGAGTAGCCAATTTGCATCCTCATATCTTTAACTATGCTTCATCTCATGGCTTCAAATATAGTTCATAAAAACTAGGGACTAATGTGATCAAAACAATATGACCAACTCCCCCAGACTCACCTACACATGGTAATGGTTATGTAAATAAATTTCCTTCTCAAATTTTCTTGTCATAGACCCAAAATGTCTAGATGAACATAATGAAGAACCATATGAATTCCACTCATGCACACAAGCACTCCAATCATCCTTGACCTCTGATAGGATCCCTTGTATACCTTAAATCATAATATTCATCCCTAAGCATCAATAACATCCATAATGCCAATACTCTCCATTTTGACATCATTGACAATCATATTGCCAATAATATAGGCTAAATTGCACAAAGAGAAAGGGCTAGAACTTAGAAGAACAACCAAGGTCTGAGTTTGCCAAGTGTATAATACTAAGGTGTTATATAATGATAAAATATCATCTAAAATATTCAAAATATCAAGATCTTTATACCTATTAGCCACACTGAACCAACAACACAATCACTGAAAGGATTAGGAGGAGGGATTATAAGAGAAACTATAATGTGATCAACAATTGCATATTTCCACCAAGAAGAGTCCAATTTATGCTTGTAATAAGAGTAAGAAGAGGGAAAATATCCATGCATAAATTACTTTCAACATCTAAAAGGCAATCCCTCATAGTCAAGGGTTTGAATCCAACACCGGTATTTAACCGTTAATTCAATGGTTGCTAGGAGATCCTGAGATAAATCTAAGATAACAAGAATTTTTACATAGGTGGTGTGAGAAAGGATAAAATTAGAAGTGTCAATCACCAACATATTTCTAAGAGAACCACCAATGGAATTTTGGCTAGAGTCAACCCTAAATTGAAGTGGAAGATAGGGAAACTGAACCCAAATAGTCTAAACAATAAGATTTTAGAGTAGAAGATTAAAGGGCACCAGGGTTTCAGAGGGAGAAGATGTTGATCTCAAGATTAGGGTTTTAATAGAGCCACCTTATTATGATATTCAAATTTATCAAAAACTATAATGAATAAACCCATAATATAAGGTAGATCTCTAAATTATCTTCTCATAAAGGTTGCCATGATTTTGAGATCCACTAGTGAAGGGCATGAAGGCTCAACCAAAATCTATAAAATCTACAAATTAGGCCTTGAATGACAAACCAAGCCTCAATTATAACCACCTCCTCTATATTACCTTCCTCAAATGACACCACTAGTGTGTTCTTTTCCACAACCAAGATCTTATAAATAGGAGATGCATCCTGCTCTCCTTGAAAGACTGCCTGAGCAAAGGTTTTGGGCTTATCCTTCTCAAACCCTTCTAATTCTTGACTTGAATAACTAAGGCCAATAATTTAAAGAGAGGATAAATAATCTAGAACACTAAAATACTTGTCACTATTAATAAAACCCATGGCTTACTCCTGAAAAAACCCTAGGGTGGGCCTAAAACACCCCCCAAGTTTAGTTGTCGAATAAACCTCCAAACATTGACATCCACATTTATCAGCTGCACAAGGTCATAAGAAGAGGAAGTTGGAAGAGACATCTTCCCAAAGGAACCAACCATAGAGGAATATGGTACGTCAGGGGATTCTAAAAAGATATACATCATGTTACTAAGTTGATGCCAAGAGCCAGATTTCTTCATCAATTTTACAATTCTAGATCTTGAATCATTATTTGCAACATTATTAGGTCTGTGTATACTATGTAATTATGTGAAATTTTTACTTGTCCCTTATATAAAACCATAGGCCTTATTATATGATATTATTATTTTTATGTGTGTGTTCTTATGAAGCTTGTTAACTTTAAGAGTGTCATGTGTATGCATGAGTTAGGATTAGCCTACAACTATTTTATCTCAATGGATCCACTCAAATATGATTAATCAAATAGAGAATGTGATACCTAATGTTTGGGTAGTGACCAATGGATATATGGATATAGAGGAGGGTTTCCTATGTTGTAAATACCAAGAGAAAAGTGTTCCAAAGCCTAAACATATGGCATAATGAAATAGATCAAACTAAACCTCTTTGAAGGTAATTGATTACAAATAATTAATGTAAGTGTGTAAGTAAATTAAAGTAAACTAAGGGGGGAGGGTTAAAATGATAATAAAGGGTAAGGTGCCATGGTAAATAAATGGGGGTCTAGGCAACCTAAAATGGAGTATGTTAAGTCTAAGCAATCCTATAACTACTCCATTTTACATATTCAAAGATATACACATATTCAAAGATATGTGGATATTGATGTAGAGAGAACTAGACAAAGATATACACATATTCATTCATTAAGAAACAAGCAATAAATATATACTAAGTAAATAAAGGAAAGTGTATTTAGTTAGAAATACTTAATTTGATTTGGACCCATCAAATATCAATATCCCACTTTGCCAATTGTGATTTTCAAGAGATTGTTGTGGTTGTGAATACTTCAATTGGTTAGTAGAAGACCTCAGAATAATATCAATGAATCTTCCTATTATATATCCAAGACTTGTATAAGACAAGCTTCCTTTAAGACAAGATTACACCTATAACTCTCCTAAATGTGACTTTGATTAGAAGTGATAGAAAAGTAAAATGAATAAAGTGTATATGATATGTTTGGAATGAAATATGACTTACATATATAGTGATATAATACCCAAATCTAACTCTAGGCACTAAATTGATGACATCAACCAAATTGATACTATTAAGATATTTCAACTAAAATTGAATGGTATCATCCAAGCCAATATAATATGAATGTAATATAACATGCTTAAAACTACATTAGATTAGTTGATACACTATAGGGAGGTAAAAGGTTTTAAATAGGTGCCATCAACCTAGCCAATGTTGTAGGATAGGAGGAAGCTAACATAGATAAATGGGATAGGATGGAAGGAGGTAAATAGAAATAAAAATTGAGGAAGCTAAACTAGTAGTAGGAATGATATGTTCATGACATAGATAGAAACATCTCTTACAAAGCACCACAACCTTGCCCACTCCTTTCCTGGTGCACCCTTTAAGGCATGCACTTAGGGAGATTGATGCTCAACAAGTGACTATAAGAGAAAGCATCATTAAATGATAAAACACAAAATATTATGTGCATACATATGCCCCACCTAAAGCTCATCATGTGTCATAATAGTGTAATATGGGATGGTGCTTAGGGAAAACATATAACAATGGAATAACTAAGGCAATTGAAATGAAATGCTAAAATAAATGGTGATAAATGAAAGTACCAAATACATACCTTGACATGCATATAAAAAACATAGTCTCAATCATGGAGGGTGAAATAATTACATGCGAGAAACCCTAGGGTTACAAGGCTAGAAAGTGAAGCAAGCAAATGCAAGATGGTTGAAGTAAATGGAAAACTTTCAAAAATGATTAAATAACTTGAAAAATTGGTAAGCTAGGATAAAAAAGGCTAGTTTAGAACCAAAAGACTAAGGAACTAACAAAAAATAAAGGGTAAAATTGGTAAGCCACAAATTTGAGGTTACTTATCACCAAAATACCTAAAAATGTATCCAAGTAAGATAAGTAACAATCCAAATTAAATGAAATAAACTTAGAACTAATTAATGATAACAAAATAAATGTAAGAGAATTAAAAAACCATACTAAAACAAAAATGGAAAAACATGGAAAAACATGAAATGGAAAAATAGGACAAGATGGCTCGTAAAAGGGTGAATATAAAACTCAAGGTCCAAGACATAACTAATAAAAAACCTAGAAAGATAAGTAAATAACCAAGAGAGAATCTTACAACAACTCAAAGGTACAACTTCTATTCTAAAATGGGAAATAAACTAAAACTGCCATATTACTACCATATCAAAAGAGATGGAGATTAGAAAGTACATAAAATTGGAAAATATTTAGAAACAAACCTACTTGTCAAGGGAAATGAAATGGGTAGTGGGGGAAAGAGGGTGAAACTAAGGTGAAAACTTGATATTTACCAAAAACAAGACACTCAAATCAAGTTGGAAAGACTATTAGTTTTCAACATTAATGGCCTTAGAGAACCCTACCTAGCAACATCAACATGGGATAAATAGTTAAGTATATAGATATCCTCTTGTGAAGGCTAGCATACATGAAAAATAAAAGTATATTACCTTCCAACAATGTGTTTCCCACTCCTTAGGACCCCTTACATAGCTAATGGTTGATTGTGAATGTTGGGCACTTATATAAGAAGATAGATGGCACTAAAATGTTAGGAAAATAGTATGAGGTAATGATATAATGAGACCTCCTACCCTATTCTACTAAACTAACCCACCTCAATGGACCTTGGATCTATAATGAGGCCAACTATCAATATTGAGCTTCAACTAGGATAAGAGATGTACCAAAAAAAGATCATGTCTTTTGGTGTGAAATGACTTTTAAGATATAATTTCCTTAAATAACATTTGCCTTTTGTTATGATATGGATATTAATTCTTTTAGATTTTTATATTCCTCTTCCATACAAATTTGGAAAATTAAACATGACTATTAAATATTACTACCATAATGGAGCTTACACTTGGTGGCTAGAGAATATGACCTAAAGACCATGGTGTTAAAATAATTTTAGGCTTGCACTTAAAAAATAGTGCAATACTGAAACCAACCTGGGTGTGCCCAAAAGGATGTGAAATATAGGGAATGATGGAAATGAACATAAAATAAGTGTTAGGGAAACATGATATAATGATAGGTAGGTGTGAATCATCAGCTTAATAAATAGTAAATTATGAATGAGGACTTGAATATAGGCTACTATATTTTTACCACATAATAATATGATAGATTCTAAGTTAGGGGAAACACCACTCTCAATTGCTACCTTATCTTACTAGGAAGACACATAGCTAATGTTGGGATAAAAAATATTCTATTTAATGAAATCATGGTCATTTTTAATGAGTGGCCTAGGCCTATTTAAGGTCTTATGTTAAAAACTAAAAAATGGAAAATCCAAGAGGCATAAAAAAAGGACCCAAAGGGTGTGCAAAAATGGAAATAAACCTAAGAATTAAAATAAGAAACAATGGTTGACTAAAAAAAGGTATGGATGGATGTTTGTGAGGAAGGCTTGGTCCTATCTAAGGTTTAATATTGCAACTCACAAATAAAAAAATTGTGTGGTGTATGTAAAGACAAAATACCAATGTACCTAAGATAGGTGCTAGGGATAATGTGTAAAAGGTAGCCTAGAGGTGTGTAGATGTTAAGCTAAAAGAAAGAATATAGTATATATAAAACCAACTATAAACATGCAAGTAGAATGTACTATAAATGGAAAATGTAATGCAAAAATTAAACTAAGGACATGGAACTAAGTAAAGTATTTATTAAAAAATTGAGCATTTGTTAGTTCTTTGAAGATGTGTCATTAATTTTTTGAAATATATAAGTACTAGGTCTAAGGATGTCTTTGAATAAATATGAACCCCATAAATTTTGGGACTAATTTCCCTCTTTATCATGGGTGTAATATAAATTTAACACTAAGTCTCCAAAAGTCTCTAAAATCAAAAAATATGTACTTTGAATTTTTTGTTATATTTTTAAGTTGTGTGAGCTTTGTCTTGGTGATTATGATATAAAGCATTCATACACCACTCATAAAGGAAATATAAGGTGTGGAGATGATATTCACGAAGCTCATCATCAAGAATGATGTTATGAAGAGAGATGTGTAGAGAGGGTAATGTTGATAATTTTGACCCCATAGGTCAAATTCTAACCCCTGCCATTTGAAGCTCTATAGGAAAAAAACTTCAAGTTCTCAAGGAAGAAGTCTTCATATTTTTTTAAAAAGCTGATTGAAGAATTCATTCTTTCAGGAAAGTCTTTTCCAAAATCTCAAAGGGCATCTTCACAAGAAGGGCATTTATAAAAATGTTGAATGGTTCTTTCCTTTTGGGAGGGTGCATGTACAAAGGTCCAAAGGGTTCTTCAAAGAAGCCAAAGGGTCTATTTCATTATTTTGAAGGGAATTTGCACAATTCCAAAGGGTCTTTTATTTTCGGGAGGAGGCATTTCAAGGGACCAATCAGGAAAGCTGAAGGGTATGTGCCCTTTGGAAGAAGGCAATTTCAAAATTTTGAAGGGTAATTTCTTTTGAAGAGTTCATTTGTAAAATTTGAGATAATTCATTCAAACTTTTTATCCAAAGGAAAAGTGTATGAAGTAGAGCTTCAAACATTTTGTCCAAGAGATAAAAATTTGAAAGAAAGAAACCAAGTCAAAAATATTAAAGGACTTTTCAGTGGCAAGTGTACCATTTCATCTTTTTGAAGGGTCACTTGGAGAATAGTTGAAGGGAATTTTCAAGTTTCCAAAGTGTATTTTTGGAAAAGGTCCTTTACAAAATCTAAAGGGATCCCTTTAACTTTCTTGCAGGACAATTTCAAAGAGGACTTTTCAAGGGATCTAAGTGGACCGTTTCATTTTTTTTGAAGGGTATATGCCCTTCGGGGAAGTCAATTTGCAAGGAATTCTAAAGGGTAGAATCCATTCAAAAAAGGATTAATTACAAAAATCTTGAAGGGTATCTACCTTTAATGAAAGTTAAAAAAAAAAAATCTGAAGGGTTATTAGTCCTTAAAAAAAGTATGTTTCAAAAATCCTGAAGGGCATTCTCAAAAAGATGAAAGGGTCCATTCTTTATTATAACAAGCAAAAAGTTTGAAGGGACATTTCAAGAGCCTGAAGGGTAATTTGAAAGAAGGAATTCCTTCCAACTTTTTGTTCGAAGGAAGTTTACAAAGAAAAAGACCATTGTCATTAGCTCAAAAGATAGATTTCCTTCAAACTTTTTGTCTGAAGGAAATAGACTTAACAAAATAGCCAAAGGAGATGAAGAGACAATTCTTGTAGATAATTTGTCCATGGGAAAATGATAAAGTAATGAAACACAAAAATCTTGAAGATATGATTCCTTTAGACTTTCTATCTGAATGAGTTGTTCAAACCAAAGGAAAGAAATAAGTTTCAAGAAATAAGTCTAAAGGAAATAAGCAAGAAGGAATAAGCCCAAGACAATTACAAAGGTTTAAAACAAATAAATGATGGAGAAATACATGCATAGAAATGAAGAGCCAAAAACTAAAATGAAAGAGGTTTCAGTAGCCAATAAATATATTAACGCATTCTATAGCATGCAAAGTGGCCCAAAACAAGATTAGACATTGTCCAAAATGTGTGACCATTTCAAACATGACACCTTTAGCTCTAAAATAGAGACTCATTTGCATGAAGTAATCAAGGAGTTTAAAATTGGAGAGCTTAAAGTAGATTTCATAGATGCACTCTTGTTAATCTGAGCCTTTCAAACATTTCCAATAGTTCAAGCAGAGTTCTAAATTTAATTTTGGCATTTATTTCATGCAAAGAAGAGCTTTTCAAATATTCTAGCAGCTCAAGAGGAGTTCCATATTTGGAGATCGGCATAACATCATGCATATTGGAAGTTTTGACTCAAGCTTGGGTTCACTATCCATTTTCTATGCCAAAGATATTTCATGCAAGGCATAAGACAAAAATAGATTTTATTTGAAGGCTAAAATAACATAAGTTGGACTGAGTTGACCTCTTCTTCTATTTTTAGTGCCAATCTCTTGACTATTGTATACTTTTCTATATAAGTTGGATTTTCAGCCTTGAATTGTATCCCTCTTTTGGCAAGTTTAAATTATACCAAAGATTGATTTTGTAACCTTTTTTCAGATTTATAGGACTTTTATTTTTATTTTCTAGAATGATGGTATAGTGTATTCATGTCAGTGATTTGCATAAGTGATATAATTTATCTTCCTTGTCAAGTCTTGATTCTTACCTAGAAACATAATTGATCTGTTTATGTAGGGCATGTTCTATGTTTTATGTCTCTTGGTTGAGTTTATAGTGGATATAAGTGGTTGGTTAGTGCCTTAAATTAGGCCTATTCTTTTATTTCTCTCAATCTTGGATCACCAGATAAAACCTTTTCATGAAATAATTATGCATATTGGTTAATTAGAGTTGAAAGTTAGTGTTCTTAGGAGCTCAAATTGAGTGGATCAATAAAAATTATAGGTGTATCACCATTATTAGATAGGATTTCCATTCATGTTTCTCCCTCTTTTCCTGATATTTTTTAGCATAGAGCAAATATCCTAATTGATACACTAAAGGGAGCTAGCCCTTAGAATATAGAGATTCAATCCACTGATTAGTTCACTGAGAACCTAGGATTGTTTCCATGTTTTGGTAGACTGTGAAGCCTTGAAACTACCTTCACAAGGGTGGAAGTCTAATTGAAAATAGGTAACTAGAATTATAATGGTAAGATGACTTCAAAGGCCCAAACTAAAGAGAAGGGAATTACCCCAGTGGTAGTACATATACTAGTATAATAAGCCCAAAGTGTAGGATATAACTTTAGATTCAAATCTAAATGAGAATTCTTAATGATATGTTATAATATTTTGTTAGAGATTTTACTAGTAACTTCAGGTTGAACATTACAATGAGGGTGATAAGGTGTCAAAAACTTGTGCGTAATTTTGAATTTTGCACAACCATTTCATGTCTTTGTTTTTGAATTTCCCATTATTGTCATACATGATGGTGTGAGGAATATAAAAATGACATATGATTTGATTAAGAATGAATCTGGATATGGTGACATAACATTAAAGAGAGGCATAACTTTTACCCACTTGGTAAAGTATGTTGTGGTGGTAATGATGAACATTTGGCCATCTTATGACCTAGGTAATTCAATAATGATATTGAATCCCCATAAATATAATGGTGAAGGAGACTCCAATGTTTGATTCCTATCCATAGGGGAGTGAGTTAAGTCATCATGGAGTGGTCAAGGATTACACATTTTAGCAAATGTGATGGCATTTTGTTTGAGAGTAAGCCAAAACTATCCCATCCATAGGCATTTATGGGATGTAGTGTGTCAGATAAAATGTTCACAAATTCCTCTATGTGATTTCTCAAAGAGATAAATAAATTCATCTTGAGTAACACAATGGATAAAAATACATTAGGCATTACAATAAAAGAAGATGTTGTCTAAGTACATACAAAATTACTTATAGAGTTTGGTATTTTCATGAGAGTTTACCTTTGAAGGATAAGTATGATGTTAAATAAATTAGATGATATCTTTGTACCATGGGATTTATCTAGTAGTAACAACCTTAATATGGTAGATAAGAGAATCATCCTTGGGCTGTAGAGTAGATGAAGATTTCCTCATATGAATGATGAACTGTGAATCATGAATTGCCTTGTGAGGATGAAAAATAGAGGCTGGCAAAGGAAGAGAATATATGATAGCATTTTATTCTCTTGAGATTGCTTTAATGGTGAAAGATACACATTATTTGGCAAGCATGGAAAAAATTTGATAGTATGTGATGAGATTTTCAATTTTTCATTGATATTCACTGTTGACTTGATGACATATAAGCTATAAATGTGTTAAGGTATGTAATTAAGCGATGTCTAAATCTATGGTTACTTGCATCCCAAGGCAAATATCTTCATATTCAACCATGTTATTAATAGCTTAAAAGTTTAATAAAAAATATAGAGGAATGATGTTTCTATAAGGGTCGGTTAAGACACAACCTACCCTAGCTCCTTGAGGGCATTTGGCTCCATCAAAGTGAAGTGTCCAAGTTTCTTCATACATGTTGATGTTTACCTCTAGTAATTCTTCTATGGTGACTTTAGATTTAGGTTTGGAGGATAAGATTTTAGGCTATTTGAGGGTCTGTACCTCATGATTATCCATCAAATTATGGAAATAGTGTTCGAGAGAAATAATTTTATTGATTCCTTCGATGAAGATCATTTATTTTTTAGGAAGAATGTCTTGAAGGTGACTTGTAGTTGGGACTGAAACGATGATAAGTTGATCAGTGATCACTTGGACTTTGACTAATTTTTGGGTAACAATTATTAATTCCATTAAGAGTACCATCCATTTTCTAATTCAATCTCCAGGCAAAAAAGCCTTAGAGAAGACATGGTGATGGGGTTCAAAATGGATAGTGTCATAACTTGTTTGATAAATCATATAATTCTAAAGCTTTTCTACTATGAATTATATTTCAAGATAATTGTGTTCCAATTTTGTGTAAAGAGTTTCATAATATATCAAGGCACAATTGATGTTTTAAATAACATATTCTTTTCTTGACTCATATTGCTATATAAGTATTTCCCCAACTAAGATGGGAGTAGATGATGTATACACCATGAGTGGATGATCACTATAAGGTGGTGAAAGAGTAGGAGGATGAAGTAATGATTTATTCATATTGTCAAAATATTTTTGACATGCATAGGATCATTTAAGAGTAAAACCTTTCTTGAGGAGGGAGTTTACTAAATAAATATGGTAAGCCATCTCTAGGACCAATCATAAAATTTACCCAAGTTTTTTGAGATAGATACAAATGTTAGGAATAGATAGAGGAATAGGAAATTTGACATTGACATTTGTTTTAGTGAGATTTATATCAATTCATTGTAAGGAAACTAATAATCCTAGGAGTTTTTAGGAGGTGACACTAAAAACACACTTGTAAGGATTTAGTCTAACTTTGTATTTAATGAGACAATCAAAGATGATAGCAATATCATGAATATGGTTCTCATGATGCTTAAATTTTGGAGCAAGATCATCCACATAGGTTTCAAAAAAAATTATGGAAGAGGCCATGAAAGATATGGGTCATCACACATTGATAAGTTTATCCATAATTTTTAAGGCCAAAGGGCATATTAACATAGGAATAGGTTCCCCATTCAGTGGTAAAAGTAGTTTTGTGATGATCCTTAGGAGAATATGAATATGATTATATCTAAAAAAACATTAAAGATGGATAAAATCTCATTATTGACTGTAGAATAAAAAATGACATCAATTATTGGTAAAGTCAAATTATCTTTAGGAAATGCTAAGTTTATATTAAGAAAGTCAACATAAATACAAATGACCATAGTGACTTTATTATGAATGGGAACAATATTGGATACCCATTCATAATATTCTATAGGCTTGATTAACTTAACATCTAATAGTTTGATAATTTATTTATGACATAAGGTGGAAACTATATACACACAATATTTTTAAACTTAATTATTTATTTATGTTTTCTCTCTTGTAGGAAACTGTCAAGTTTTAATCTATCTAAGTGCATGCCTTAAATGGTGCACCAAGAAAGGGGTGGGTAGACCTTTGGTGCTTTGTAAGATTTTTGCCCTATACTATTGCCTAAAAATACTACAAGTCACTTTTATCCTTCTCCTTAAGTAATTAAAATCCATTTACCCACTTCTCTAAGAAATTTCCCTTCCAAAATAGCCCTTGACTAAGCAAACATTATTTTTTATTCATTTTCTTATTGCATCAGCCAGGTTGATCTTGTTAGGGAGTCAACACATGTTACATAACTACGTCTGCCCAATTGACCTAGTTAAAAACCTAAAGAATATCTTTCCCCCTAACAAAATCAAGTTGGTTGATCATGTAGGCTAAAATTCTAGGAGGGTTTAAGGTCAATCATTGGCTACAAATACATTCAATTCAATCTAATAAAGGAAGGAACATTCATTTTCACATTGTTACAACTCATAATTCTGCTATCTCTACACTTTAGGAATCATTGCTTAGGGTGTTTCCTTAAAAGTAAATAATATTGTCTTTTGGGAAAGTATTGGATGCAAAGTAGGAGTATTCTATCCTAGAGCCTATTTTTATAGTATGATCCTTATAAAGCCACAAAAACCTCTTGCAAAGCACCACTGGCTAAGGGAGAGATTGAGCCATGATAGGTTATTCTAAAGGTAAGTATTCCTCAATTTTACTCTTTGATTTGGTAGATAGATATTGTAAAAAGTAATAGGTTGAATGTTTTACTCCTTGCATAATTTACCTTTATATTTACTTGAGTAGATTTTTATTTGCTTATTGTGTTGTTTATTTTTAACTATACCTTTTTATGCCAAAAGCTTTAGTGACCACTAGATTATATTTATTTTATGTAGTGTAGGCCTAGCTAGGGTTATTACATAATATCATTTGCCTAGAGGCTTTAGAACCCTCTCCTTTGGTGTTGTGTAATATGATATCCCTTGGTTAGGTTTAGTGGATCTGAATTGGTCATGACCCAATATAAATAACTACGTAATGAATTATTGGTAAGATTATCTTCTTTAATCTTAGAATTCAATAAGTAGGACAAGTTATAGATCCATCATAATTCATGAGAGGATGAAAATAATATATAAGGAATGGAAATGAACTTATATTTCATGATTTAGATTGAATGAATAACCAAATACAAATATATAAGCCAAGAAATGGCTTATCACTTCATATTCAATATGTCTACTTAGCTACCTATGAGATTCTTGAGTTAACCACTACAAGATGAAATCAAATTAACAAATAATCTTAGGAACTAGGAAATAATATATACAATAATATTACATCCCCCTTAATCCATAAGGGTTGTTTTGAGCCAAAACATTCCTCTGAGCTTTTCAATTTTTTTTCGTCCAAGTTCTTTCATTAGAATGTCTGTTGGTTGCTCTAATGTAGGGTAATGTTACAAATTGACACTTTCATATTTCAATAGTGGTGAATCAAATGAAACTTGGTATTGATGTTCTTAGTTTGGTCATGAAAGACTAGATTATTTACCATCTAGATTGTATAAGTGTTATCAACCATGAGATGTGTTTGCTCATGTAAATCTTAAAAAACCTTTTTGAGTCACAAGATATCTCTAGTTGCCTCTAAAGTGGCCATATATTTTTCTTATACTAAAGGAATTACCGGCACTAATTGTTTCTTAGATTTGAAACTAAAAATCATTGTTCCCAAATTCATCAAAAAACTTGAGGTGGACTTTCCATCTTCATGATCACTGGCATAGTTTGAATCTGAAAACCCAACTAGTTTGAAGTCTCTTACCCTAGAGTATTTGAGCCCAAAATTTTGTGTTCCTTTTAGATATTTGAGGACCCTTTTTGTTGCTACCTAATGATTGTCTCTAGGTTGTTTCATGAATATTTAAAGGACACAGACTGTAAATGATATATTCAGTCAAGTTATGGCCACATAAATCATACTTCCAATGAGTTATCTATATTTAGTGGCATTAACCAATTTTATTGAGTCTTCAGATGTCAATTTGAGATTCTGTTCCATGGGCATGCTAAGAGGTTTACAATCTTCCATTTCAAACTTGCTCAAAATGTCACCAATGTACTGCTATTGGGTGATGAAGAAACACTCTAGTTTTTTAATTACTTTAATACCCAAATAATAATGAATATAACCTAAATCAATCATTTTAAATATTTTTTTCAAATTTGATTTTAAATTTGTGGTGTACCATTTATTGTTCCCTATGATGAGAAAACCATCAACTTACACCACCATAAATACAACTATTTTATTGAAAAGAGTTGCATCTTCAAACTCAAAAGATTTGAAGTTCATGTTCATGAGGTGTTCAACTAGTTTATCATACCATGCTTGAGGGGATTATTTCAAACCATACAATTATTTTTCTAGTTTGCACACATTGTGATTTTTTATATTTATTATAATTTTTTTGAGTTATGTCATGAGAATAGTTTTTTTGAGGTCACCCTTCAAGAGAACCCAAAATCTCTGTGTGCAGTCAAATGAAACCTTTTGTATGAGCATACTAAACCTCAAGTATAATATTTACTCACTCAATAGTTGAAGACATATAAAAAATGGAGGCCTAAGCTAGTAGTTACTTAGCCATTGGAAACCTAGTTTATCATTGAATATTGTACATCCATGTCTACTAAATCCCCTACTCATTCAAAAGTTGACTTTCTCTATCAAGCATATTATCATATGTAGTATTATATAAATCCAAATAGAGAAGAAACTTTGCCTTGGGAAATGGATTCATCTATCAATGGAGACTTAGACATGCACCTACTCAACTGGGCTCATGGTGATCATGAACTTTGACCAATGATAATGGTCTTTGTACATGAGAGATAAATTCCTATGTACTATATGAATAAAGATATCAATCAATTCATTTTGAACCTAAAAGTTCATGTACCTACCATCAGTCAGTAGGTTAGTGCTTTGAATTATGCTTTGAAGGTAGCTATAGTGACTTGGTGGGCAATTCATAGAAATGATCAGCTTGAGTGGGATGATGCGTGCAAAATCATGATTAGTAGGTTCTAACTACCGTAGGTCATTATAAATAATTGGCCTTTCTTCCAAGAAGGTGGGTGTCCTAAAATCCATATCAAAAAATGTTTTGAAGTCTAGACTGAGGAACATGTGGCACCAAAGTAATGGGTTCACATTTTCCATTACACACTTACTCCTTTACCATCAACATGATATATACATCAAGAGCACAGGAGGGAGATAAAACATTGGGTGTAGATGTTAAATGAATTTATATAGACATTTGTTTTTGAAGATGAAAACCCTTTGGTTCATAATGCACTATTGAAAATCAAACATTTCCTATGTAATGGGTGTGTAAAATATTTAAGCACTATGACAAAATCTACTGCACAAAATAACACAACTTGTAATCAAACTATGGCACTACAAAGATAAAAAGCTATCAATAAAAAAGAATAATCTCTTATGCATCCATGTCATTGAATATAAGATGAATAAGAAGACATTGAAGATTTAGATACTAATGGTGATATTGATTTGACTAATTTATTTGAACCTGAATGGCTAGTAAAACCAGTAAATGACACTGAGATAGAACCTACTAAAGAAGACAAACTATGAAACATACAAATTATAGAATATGAAGGGAAAAAATGATACAAAATTATATTGATGAGGAAAAGTGTAAGATTTATTATCATCCCATTAAGAATCATGTATCAAACATTAGAACTGAGGAGGTTCCAAAATTAGGACATATAGGTGATTACTAAATAGAAGCTAAAGTTTTTGAAGCTATGAAACTTATACAAGATTATCAAGATGTCTTTCCCACTAAATTTTTAGAGGTATAAGGAGTTGATCCATCTCTAATAAAAATACATATCAAAATCAAGGAGTGCGCATGACCCATAAAAAATGGCCATACAAGCTGAATCCAAACATGAAGTTAAAAGTGAAGGCAGAACTTGATAGAATGCAAAGTGTAGGTATAATCTATCCTATAGAAAAGGTAGATTGGGTTAGCTCCATGGTAGTGCAACCAAATAAAATAGGGGAGATTAGAGTATGTGGTGATTATCACATTCTGAATGATTCATGTGTGAATGATCCGTTCCAAATTCCCTTCATAGACAAAGTTTTGGAATCTGTCATTGGCCATGAAATTTACTCTTTTATGGATGGTTTTGTGGTTATCATCAAATACCCATCATATAAGAAGACAAAGATAAAATTAATTTTGCCATGAAATAGGGATCATTTGTATACAAGGTAATGCCTTTTGGCCTTAAGAATACACCTATGATTTTCTATCACACTTCAAAGACTTCATTCACGACTTTCTAGAAGTCTATCTCAATGATTGGACAATCTTATATTTATTTAAAGAAAATTTGTCTCAACTACACCTCATGTCAAAATGTTATCAAGTTCTACACATTGCTTTGAATTTAAATAAATGTCTATTATTTACATCTTTTGGTGTTCTACTAGGTTATGTAGTGTGCATTGAAGGCATTTTGGTAGACCAGGCCAAAATTATAGTCATTTTGAGTATGCCTCCACTAGTCAAATCCATAAAAGTACAATTTTTTCTTATCCATACAGGGTACTATTGCAAGTTTATCAAAGGATATGAAACCATTTCATCTCCATTGGAATCTTTACTATGTAAAAGTGTAAAGTTTGTTTAGAATTCAAAGTGCCAAGTATCCTTTAAAGAACTCAAGTAGAGATTGGTCACTACACCTATCCTTGTCTTTCTACATTGGAGTAAGCCCTTTCACATGCATGTTGATGCTTTAGGTATCATAGTTGGTGCTTTACTTATGAATTCAAGAGATGGTGGACTTGACCATCCCATTCATTTTTCAATTCAAAAGTTATCTGATGTAGAAAAGAACTACATGATAATTGAAAGAGAAGCATTAGCTATTGTGTTCACACTACAAATTTTTTGAAACTATCTTCTTGTAACACCATTCAATGTTTTCACAGATCATCAAGATCTATGCTACCTTGTCAATAAGCCAATACTGGGAGGACACATCTCTAGGTGGTTGATGCTATTTCAAGAATTCTAATTTCATATTAACGTCAAGCTAGGCAGAGAAAATGTGAGGAATGATCATCTCAGTCATATTCCTAATGGTGAATAACCAAAAGAATTACAAGAAGACTCTCTTGATACTCATCTACTTTGTGTTTCTAAGATTCCTATTTTTTTTGATGAAATCACCAACTTCTTAGAATAAGGAGTATTACTTGCATACTACCAAGAATGAGACAAGAAGTAGTTTGTCACTAGAGCTTTGCCATACACCATCATCAATGGTATTTTGTATCATTTAGGGGAAGGATGAAGTACTACGTAGGGTAGTTTTGAAACATGAACGACCGAAAATCTTGTAGGAGGCACACCAAGGAATAGTAGGAGGATATTCTTATTGGAGAAGTTACTACCAATAAGTTATTACAGATTGGGTTATGGTGGCCAAGTCTATTTCAAGATGCACATAGAGTAGCATAACATTATGATGTATGTCAATGCATGAGTAAACCACTAAAAAGAGATGAAATGCCTTTGCAACCTTTTTTAGTTGAACAAACTTTTAAATAATAGGGCATTGAATTTATCAAACCTACCAATCCACTGAGAAAATGTAGTAAAGCAAGGTATATTATCATTGTGATCAACTACTTTACCAAATGGGTTGAAGCTACTATGACAACCAACTATGATGTGAAGGATGCATCAAACTTTTGTTAAGAGAGGTTCTTGATGCATCAAAACATGATAAGGATGAGGATAGCTAAGTTTTACTCAAGTGTGCAAGATAGTGCAAAGAATTCATATTCAATAAAGAAAACATAAGCATAATAGAAATGAATTATAGTGTGGTTGATAGGAATTAGGTTCAACCAATATTCATTAAAGTTTACAGAGAATTCAAAGTAACTTAGATAGAATTAAACCAAACATTAAACATGATAATGTGTACAAGGAACAAAATAAGAAATAAAATAGGTAACCATAACCAAATAGTCTATATTGATCTTAATAAAAGGTCTCTACCTCTTTTTCACACAAACATACATATATATAGTCGTTAAATTCTCTGACTATTCACATTCTTCTCATAATTTAGTACCAAAAGAGGAGATTGTTCATATTCTATATATTACAAGTCATGGAGGACAAAATAAAATACATATAGCTAAAAATTGAATACATAACACACAAATATTCAAAGAATATCCTGAGTAGCTTTACTATCCATTTTCTTCTCCCAACACTTTCTCAGACTTAAAATGTTGTCTCATCTTGAGATAATGTCATATGATCATCTAGAAATACATATAGGGTAGAATCTAAAGAAATGGTTAGAATATTAATATTTGCAGTAATCACTCAAGGTGCCATTTCTAGTTTTCATCTCTTGCATACTACATAGCCACCCTTTCAAGTTTTGAACTAAGTAGCATACTAACCTATCACCCTTTCAAGTTTTTGATAGGCTAGTGTAACCAGATAGCTTCCCTTTATGGGTTTTTAACCATCCTGGCCCCACTTGTCTTACTAATTATTCCCAAATTCAAAATTGTTTACAAAATTTTCAAAATTTGTACCTTGCATAGTACTTAGCTTAAAGGAGGTGGCATTGCTATAGATGAGAACTATCCAATAATATCCTTGGCCTCAAAATATTCAACCTTGCACTGTGTTATGACTGGCTAGATCTTGAATAGTGGCTTGTATACTTAAACATTGAGGATATAGGCAACCTCGCTATATAATTGAGATAGGTCACTCTTGTAAGTATGTTAGTCAATCATCACTTCTTGGACCATGTAAAATAATATGCACATCGATGCATGATATTTGATGAGTTGTTTCAAGTTTGAGTCATTAGTGATGATAATGGCTACCTTCATATTGCTAACCTTTGTTTAGATTTTTGCACTCAACTGCTCTAGCTTATTTGTATGGTGTTAAACTTGGAGACCTGTAAATGAATTGAATCAAAGCTCACTCTACCAATCAATAAGTATATCATGTACATTGTCCTAGGTATTGAATGAATCCTAGAGAGCTTGGTCATTCTTGTCTGCCAATGTGGTTTGACCATCCATGGTTGTCTTGGTAGTTGCAGGAGCAATGAAATCTATACTAGAGCTAGTGAGAGAGTCATTGAGGTGCTACTTCTAGTCCAAAAGACTTCATATGACATGATATGCTTGAAGAGATGTAACATCAACATGATATGGTACTCTTTCAAAAAGGTTATCAATGTGACTACCTCAGTCTTCATACTCTAGCCCAATATAATGACTACATGGACATGTTGGGTTATACACCAATATTTAGTGAGCTCTAAAACTAATATCTTGAGCCTATGCTATTTGGACATGACTTGGTCCTTGATTAATCAAGTGACCAACTCTAGATAGGTATCCCAAATCATCTTTTCCACTTCATGAAGGTGAGCCTTTAACTCCACATTCTCTACCTTAGATTGATCATGTTATTATTTTAGGCAGGCAACCTTCTGTGCAATCAATTCTATAAAGCTTCTATACCCTCTAACTATTTATTTAAGGGTAATTGGAAAATGTCTGAGGAAGCCTCCTAATTTAATGGGAGTATGACCAACAAGCTTGTAGATGCTAGAAGGTCTATACATGGCATAGTAAGAAGTAGGAGTAAGAACATGGTGCACTACACACCCATTGCAAGAACATCCCAAAGATAAATACTACTAGTGGCATCTTTGATAGCTAAAAACTTGTTAGAGCAATAGTAGGTCCTTATTATTATGCAAGATGCTCTAGTTGGATGTGTGGTTACATTGATGTTTGTTGTTATTGTGCTATAGCCTCTACTGCTAGCTTGAGTTGCTGTGTACTGTCTTCATCTTATTTGCATTTGGCTTCCTCCTCCTTTTTTTTAGTTAGCTCTTGATGTGTAGCTTGTTGTTTGTTCCTCTTGGCCCTTCAATTACTTTGTCTATTCTTCTTCTTCTAATTTCATCATCTTCTCTTCATCTTTCTCTTTCTTATTCTTCTCTTCTTCTAGGGTTGTAGACTTGGCTTGATCTTGTGTAGCTTAGGCCTACACTTGCACTTATACTTGAGCTTGTGCATGTGCCTATTATTATTTTAGGGCTTCATCTTCCTCCTCCTTTTTCTTCATAGTTTCCTCTACCTACTGCTACACATGATTTTTTAGCTTGAATGGCCTACTAGGCTTGGGCTACTACATCCTATTTTATCTTCTCTTGTTCCTCTACCTTTAGTTTGATAACTAGTTCTTCTTTTTCCTTCCTCTCTCATTACTCTTACAATTTTTGGGCTGTATCAGCCACTTCCTATGCCTTCTTGGCCATAACCATGGCCTTATATATATTAGTCTTTATGTCCTTAGCCATTTGTGTGGCCTTAATTTCTTCATCTTGATACATGGCTTGATGTTCCTACACTTATTCTTTTTGCCTCTTATTTTCCTCCTTCCTCATTCACCATTCTATTATGTGAGTTTCTTCTTCCCTTATAGGACATTACTCTTTTGCTATCGACTGCTCTAGTGTGAGATATTCAACAATCCTAGGCTGATGCCAATGAATCTCTTAGGTACACTTCCAAACTATAAACTTGTGCATTCCTCCACCTGAACATGACCAATATACATTTTGGTAGTGGTGAAGTAGATGCAAGGGTAGGTTGTGGTTCCTACACAATGGCTAGTCATCTAAAGATGTGCTCTTCTAGTGTAGGGGAAACCCTTACCTCCCACCTTGTTCATGATCTATGCATAAGTGTTTCAGGTATACTTTATGGAATAGGTGAAAATATGTCCTCAACTATGAATGTAGGATTAGGTTAAGGTGGGAAGAAGTCAAATTTTCACAAGAGTTGCTCTACTTCTTCTTAGATGGTGTCAATAACTATAGACAGTGGGTAAGTTGGAAGGTCCACTCACAACTCTTGGGAAACCTACTTTTGCACTTGAACCATGTACACAACCTTCTAGAAGAAGAATTTTTTCTGCCTCCTTATCATAAAATTATCCTAATATGTCTACAATTATGACTTGGTAGACTTCATACTCATCTGTGCCCATTTATAAAAGGTTGCATGAGCCAATGATCTATGACACCTTCAAGTTGTCAAGCCAAGTTATTTTACTATATGTATTTAATTTAAAGGGAAGGGATACCAAATGTTCTTTTGATTTATGTCTTCCTTGCTATGGCTATGAGATGGTTGCTTCTTTTGGTTGTTGGGCTATAAGGATAACTACACCAGGTGGTATAGATTGTAGTGGGGTTACGTGCCTGACTATGAATGATTTTTGTTGGGTGTCTTAGGCTTGTGACATGTCTATTATTATAAATAATGGGAGTAGTTAGAAGGGAAACCACAACAAATCCTGGATGTTGATGAACATCCCTTTTGGAAATAAGGTGATAATTTCGTGTTGGCCCAAATATTGCATGATGTCTGGTGGCACTCAGGGATGTGTTATAATCAACTCCAAGCTTTGAATTTACCCTCATGTGCTAAGGCTTCATGTTCCTACATCTAGATGAAATTTCAAAATTGCTATGCCAACTAATAATCTGTATCAGGGTGTACTTCTCACTCTAGTGACTTTTATTGTGTGAAGTAGAGTAGGAATATTAAGAACCAATATTGAAATGTTTGCCTTGGAGAGGTGTGACACTTATCGATATTAATGAGTAACTCCTCGACAAATTACTCTAGCTAATTAAATTATTCATTTCTATGGATCATCCAATGGGTAATGTCCATGACCCCTTTTGTTATTTACTTGACAGACTTGGATGTCTACCAAAATATTTTGATAATGTACTCCACAAGGATGCACACTGGCTCATCTGAAATCTCATCAATAGGAATCCTTCTATTTCTCTATATAGATAAATCCTAGACTTCTTGTAGAATGGGGAGAATTTTCATCTTATATAGAACCAAGGAATATCCATGTGTAGGCATGCCCAAAGCTTGGGCCAAGGCTTATATATTGATTACAAAAGTCACATCTAGGCCCAAATAGATTTACCATCATTATATCACCCTAGAAATACTTGGATGATCTCCCCCAGGTCACCAAAGATAGACAATAATAGACACTAAAAATGTATATTTTAAAAATGGTGGGGTGCTATGAGAGCGAGTGGTTATGTAACATCAACAAGATTTGGTCGAAATAACTTTTGTTCAGCTTATTAGAGGTAGTTAAATGGTTTTTAGTCATTGAACTTAGTTTTCCTGAGCACCATGTTGACACCCATGGCTTATTTTTGAGCATTTGTGAGAGCCCTAATGAGCTATAAAGTATCCATATCTATGTGAAGTGAAGGTCTTAGGATTTTATTTTCTTTCTATGCAAGAAAACAAGCTTGGCTCGTTGCATTTTTAACTTGTGAAAAATATGCACAATGATGAAATGTTAACTTGGTATTCAAACTTAGATTTTATAAAAATTGTGCCTATTGGATTCTATGTCAATACCATGCTTATCTATCCAATCATCTTGAATGTAATGGTTGATGTGGTAAATCTGATCCAATCTAGCAATTAATTTAGTTAGTTGTTGGCACGTGTGGAGAGTTACACCATTATGCTCTTTGGTTTCTATACATGGGTATAAAAGGATGATGTTGACATGCCACCAATTTATTGAATGTTTATGTCATCAAAGCTTGTATCATGTATTTACTTCAAGTGGATAATCATTATATGGTAGAGATCTTATTGATGGGATGTTTATGTACCTTTCTTAGTCTTAATTTATTTTAGTCACTCCTCTTTGACTTTCTTGATGGCACATGTGGATCCTCCTATGTATGGTTGGCATACGTGATGCTTAGTATTTTGATTCTCAATTATTGTTGTAGAGATCATCTACAAAGTCACATAAATAGAAAATAAAGACATAAAAAGCATGTAAAACTTGGGAAATCCTAATCTACTTGGTGCTACTCAGCACCCACTCACTTTGCAAAATGAAATCAATCAACTATTAGTGGTAGGGATTAAGTCTACAACCATTTACTCACCTTAGTAAAATGGTTCCCTGAAAATATCTTATAACCATGGTTCCTTGATATGTTAAGTCATGGATAATATAGGGCCCTTTCTATTGAATCTATAACTTGCTCAAAAATGTTTTGAAATGACTGTTATATAGTAAGACCAGTTGATCTTTATGAAATTATTTTTAGTGCAAATTCATATCATGCCATGGTTTATAGCTTTACTTGTGTACTTCATATGTCCACATTGTTCTACATCTATACTCATCCATATTATTGAGTTCAATCAATTTGTTGGTTAGGGACTCATAATCTCTTAGTCGCATGACCAAGACAATGCATAAACTAGGCACTAGTTATTCTATTGGCATGATTACTTTAAGACCATACACCAAATGGAATGGTGTAAACCCTATGGCTCTCTTGTAATGTGTGTGATATGCCCACAAAATCATTAGTATGTGATCTTCCCAGTCATCCCTCTTGATGTCACATATTTTTGTTAGCATTTTACCTAGTACTATGTTGGAAGCTTTAGCTTGGCCATTGGCCTGAAGATGATATGTAATGATTTTGTGATGAGAAATCATAAATTCCTCAATCAGAGCCTTACTGGTGTTTTTCAAAAAGTACATTCCTCTATCACTAAATAACTTTATAGGGATCTAAACCTTGTAATGATGTTTTCATAGAGAAAATTTATTGAGTCTTTTGCACCACAACTAGGTGTCATAATAACTTCAACCCACTTAGTAAAATAATCCATCATAGTGAAAAAGACTGCTCTGCTAACATAGGCTAAAAAGGCATTTCATATTTTTGTAACAATTTATCCATGAGCTGGTAGACATTGAAATGTTTTACAACTCTATGTACATCTTACAATAGATTTGGCCACACAAATCCACTTTATATCAAATTTCCTGCCATAGATTCTACTACAAAATGTCCTCCTATGAATCCTTGATGTGCCTCTTACAAGAGTTAAGGTTGTTCATGTTGTAGAAAAACCTTGCACAGGATTTCATCCTTCCCCAAATGATACATAATCCCATTGATGATGGTATATATTAGGGCTCTAGTAAAAAAATGCTTCTTAACATGCTCTTGATAGTGTGTAGGAAAGACTCCTTTTTCAAGGAAGTTGGCAATGGATTCAATTTTTTTAGGAATCATAGAACCAAAAAAGAGGTGAGCATTAGGAGAGTCTTCTTGTAATTCTTCTAACTCTTCACCATTAGGAATGTGATTGAGATGGTCCAGTCCCACATTCTCTCTTCCTAGTTTGACTTTAATGTAGAATTAGAACTCTTGAAACAACATCAACCATCAAGAGATGCATCTTCCTATCATGAATTTGTTGACCAAGTACTATAAGGCTTGATGATTAGTGAAAACTTCAAATGTTATCACAAGCAGATAATGTCAAAATTTCTATAGTGTGAACATGATGACTAATACTTTTCATTTAGTGGTTGTGTACTTATTGTCTACATTAGATAGTTTTTGACTAGTAAAATGAATAAGATGGTTGAGTCCACCATCTTCTAGGTGTGTAATCATAACACCAACTATAATACCCAAAGCATCCACATGTATGTGAAAGGGCTTGTTCTAGTCTACAAAAATAAGGATAAGCACAGTAACCAATCTTTATTTCATCTCGATGAAGGCTGCTTGGCATTCTGAAGTCCAAACAAACTTCACATTTTTGCATAGTAAGGATTCCTATGGAGATGAAATAGATGTGTATCCTTTGATAAAACTATGATAGTATCTTGTATGTCCCAAAAAAGAGTGCACTTTGATAGAATTGATGGGTGGAGGCATACTCAGGATTAATGTAATTTTTGATTGATCTACTAGGATGCCTTCACTACACACTACATGTCTTAACAAGCCACCAAAAGATGTAAATCATATTCATTTGTTTAAATTAAATTCTATGCATAGAGCTCTACATCATTCCAACATAAGACACAACTTAGACAAATGTTCTTTGAAAAAGGAAAAGACTATCATATCATCAAGGTAGACTTCTAGGAAGTCATAAATAATCCTTGAATGTAGTCACCACTACACATGAGAACACCGTAGGTAAATTCTTAAGGTCAAAAGGCATGAAATTATATGCAAAAGATCCCCATTTCATAGCAAAAGTCATTTTAGTTATGTATTCTTCTACGGTCGGTATTTGATGATAGCTATTAAATCCATCCATAAAAGAATAGACTTCATGTCTTATGATAGACTCCAAAACTTCATTTGTAAATGGAATTAGGAATGGATGATTTACATAAGCATCATTAAAAATGTAATAATCCCCATATACTTAGATTTCCCCTATATTCTTTGGTTGTACTATCATGGGGCTTACCCAATCTACCTTTTTGACCAGATAGATTATTCCTGCATCCTACATTCTATCCAATTCAATATTTATTTTAGCATCATGTTTAGATTGAGCTTGTATGGCCACTTCTTTGTAGGTCATGTACACTCCTTCAGTTCAATATACATCTCACCAAGAGAGGGGTAAACTCCTTGAACCTCTAAGAATTCAGTGGGAAAGACATCTTGATAATCCCTCAAAAGTTGCAGAACTTTTGTAATTTTAGCTTCTATCCAATAGTCACCTATGTTTACCAATTTTAGAACCTCATCAGTTCTAATGTTTGATACATGATTTTTGATGGGATGATAGTAAATTTTGTGCCTTTCTTCATTGATAGATTATTATATCCATCATTTCCCTTCCTATTTAGGAATTTGTATGCTACATAGCTTGTCTTCTTCAATAGGTTCTACATCGGTGTCGTTGAGTGGTTCTACAGTCATTTAGGTTCAAATAAATCATTCAAACCCATATCAATATCAAAATTAGAATCCTCAATATCCTCTAATTCATTTTGTATTTGGTGACATGGATGTGTTAAGGATTATTCTTTTTTTTTAGTAGCTTTGTATCTTTTAATGATGAATTAAGATTAGATGTTATGTTCTGCTACACAGTAGATTCTATCATGGTGCTTAAGTCTTCTATGCACCTATGGAATAAGAATTATTTGATTTTTCGGAGTGCATTATGAAGTAGAGGGTTTTCATATTCAAATACAAATTTCTAAATAAAATAACTTTGGATTTGTGCCTAATGCTTTGTCTCCATTCTACACTCTTGATGTATGTGCCATGTTACTGGTAATGAAACAAGTGTATAGTGGAAAATGTGAACCTAATAATTTAGAGACACACATTCCTTAGTCTAGACTTCAAAATATTTATGAATATGAATTTTAGAACACTTACCTTCTTGAAAGAATGACCAATTGTTTTAGATGAACTGTTATAATTAGAACCTATTGATTAGGAGCCCGTAGGCATCATCATACTCTAGTTGGTCATTTTGATGAATTACCCACCATGTCACAACAACTCCCTTCAAAGAATAATTTAGAGAACTGACCTATTGGATGATGGTCATTATATGAACTTTTAATCATAGAATTAAGTAATTGATGTCCTCAATTGCATAGTACACATGAAGTTGTTACTCATGCACAAAGACCATTCACATCGATCAGAGTTCATGATCAGCTCAAGCCAAGTTGAGGAGGTGTGTATCTGAGTCTCCAATAATAGATGAAGTTATTTCCCATGGAAAATTTTCTTCCATGGTCAGCTCTATGTAGTCTTATATGTGATCATTAGCTTGATAGAGGAAGTCAACTTTTGACTGAATAAATGATTTTGTAAACATAGATGCACACTCTTCGATGATAAACTGGTTTACCACTGGTTGTGTAGATACTAGTTTTGGCTTCCATTATTTTGATGTATTCAATTATTGAGTGAGTAGAAATTTTACCTAAGGTTTTGTATGCTCATATAGGATGTTGCATTCAACTGTGTGTAAATTTTTTTGATTTTTCTTAGAGTTTACCTTCATCCAACTAGTTTCTTGTACAGTGTATGGAGAATCTAGTTCAACTGGAATCATGCAAGGCTTGTGCACTCTAATTAAAAGAATGAAAACAAATTTATCACCTTAGTACACCTATAATTGGTTCTTCACCATGTTGATAGTCATCTAATCATCATATGCCCATTTCTTACTTATGAGTGAAAGGTAATGTGTTACTAGGGTCTTTATGTTGATGACTTCAAAGTCACCTCGTAGTGTCAGTTTTATAACTTTGATCTCCACATATTCTAATCTACCAATAAGATCAACCCTTACACAATTAAAAAGGCTCAAAATTGTTGGGTTGTAACTCAGAACTAGTCATCCAATGGATTCCCATGTAGACCTATGAATCATATTGACTATGTTATCGAAATGAAAGATAACATTTGGAATCTCATAACCAATAACCTGAATGTTGATGCATGAATAAACACTAAGGGATTCTTTGTTTTGATGTACCATACCAAATTTTTCATATTATGTTATCAACACTACACACACTCCAGTAGATAATGCAACAAGTTTGTGATGTTATGTGAGATGTCTTCATTGCATAGTGTGCTTAAAAGCTTAAGAAGATCTGTGTAGTGACAACTCCATTTTGATGCATAATGCACATAATTTGGGCATACATTTGTGTATCTATTACTAAAACATCTCCTTCAATTTTGTCTTGATGTTGGGTGTTTTTTAACATCTACATAGCTTCATACATGAGGCCATTTTTTTAGCTAGATCTAGGTATTTATCCTATTTAGCTTTTCAGATTCCTTGATCCTATGGCATTTAAATTAGAGGCAAACCTTTGTCTGCATTATGTTGTCATGTAAAAACATTCAAGAACACATTTTCTTTAGGCTACACACTCACCATATTCACATTTTGGATGACCTTGTCCTTTCTTTGCTTTGTTAAGATAGGATAATCTTCTGTGTCATGCTAGTAAGAGATTCTACAGTATACAGAGTATGATTGTCTTTGAGGATTCATTAGGCAATTTTGTTGGAAATGATTTTATTCTCTACACAGGTAATTATTTAGAGGAGGCCATTGATATTTGTTTCCTCTACCTCCTTGGTATCCTCCTTTGTATCTGCCTCGATCTCCTCTTCTGTTAGACTAATATCCACCTCTATATCCTCTTTATTTCTATATAGTGTTCTAATATTGGTATTATTGATTATTATCTCCAATTTAAAATTATTGTTATATAACTAGTGTGTTTTAACTCATTTATTATTTCTATATCATGGCTGAGCTCTAAGGTGCTGCATACTAGTATTATAAAAATTGAGGTGTCCAACTCAGTGAAGGAGGGGCCCATCTAGCCAAAACTTGAGGCTGATATTATGGTAAACTAGAAATCTATTGTGGACCTATTTGGGTTGCACAACCTTTGTCAACTTTTGGGTATGGGATTGATTGCTTCACTGAGGACATTTGCTGCATAGTGATGGCAAATACATTTTTGGTGATGCCTTCCTTGAGCTCCTATAAAGACCTATACTTATTTTCATCATGATTGTGTGATTTATAGAAGTTATAATATAAATTCTATAGACTCTTGATATATTTTTGTAAAATATGGCACTCCATTATGGCATGCCCCAATATTTGATAGATTTCATAGAATTCTATCTTTATCTTAGGACAATCATTCCTATGATGTCCTTATTTTCTTCACTTCATACACCAAAGATTCAATCTAAGCTTATCTACCTCATGGTATTGTTTCATTGTTTTCATGAAAGCCTATAATGTATTTTCAATCTTGGAATTGGCAATAGGGGCTTCTCCATAATCTTCAATCTACTCTACCTATAGGGTAGCAACTTTGGCATATGCTTTTGTAGCATATTGAGTTTGTGTAGTGGTAAACTTGATTCTAGAGTGTAGTCATTTGATGAACCATGTAGTTTTATATTTGTCTATTAAATCAAATTCTACCTTATTCATCACATCAAAGAATCTATGGTCATTATCATAGATTGATTCTCCAGACATTTGCATTATCTCCTTTAGGTCCTATATTGTCTGACTAGTACATTTCTTTATCTTGAATTTTATCACAAGCTAGTTCTCAATGTCTTTTAAACTTGCCTACTAAACATCTCTTTGATAATTGAACTTAAGTGATCTTCTATCTAGTGCCCCTAATAACTCACACTTTTGGACAACATCATCAATAACACCCTTAGCTTGCCATCTCATCTTGAAAGTTAGCAGGTACTATTTAGGATCCATAAACCCATTATAAGTGGCTAAGTTTATGGATTATCCTTGATGACCCATCATGTTAACTAGTATGGATGGAGTCTACTATACAAATATTATTAGAGGATGCTTTATTTTGGTTGATTCTACCTACATACTACTCTATGCACTAGGAGAGTTATCATGCACACTTTGTTTGTCATCGCTTCCTTCTTTTCTTTGTTCAATTTCAACTAATCTTATGGACTTCAAAGCCTTTATAATTTATTTTGTTTAAATTTTAGTTCCTGAATGATTCATGTGCTCTAAAAATGGTCCTTCCCAACTACTATCTTCCTATTCATCTAGTTGAAAATTTCTATTAGAATATAAAAGATTAGGCTGTGGGGATGTGTACTCTTTCAGTGAATGGTTCTTTCCTATGACTTCTATTACACTTGAAATTAAATTTAACTCGTATCTATGTTTTGTTTCTTTACGTAATTATTATTCTTCTAACAATACCCTTTCTTGTAGCTACACACTACATCTATCATCTATCTGTTCTACTTATAAACTATTCTTGCCTTCTTCTTCACACATCTCATCTTCATCTCATTCTTCATCATCTCACTTTATTTATTGATATTCATCATCCTATTTCTTCATCATGCATTTGTCCTCTTTATCATCATATCTTCTCACTCATTCATCATCTAATATACTATAACTCTTACTTTTACTCATAGATACCTGGGTATTCTTCTATTTATTCTAACTGTTCTATTTTCATAGTTACCATTATAAGTCTAGACTTTTCTTCTGACTCTTCTTCCCTTATGTATCTATTTTGGATTCATGTTAAAGCCTTACTCATTTAAACATCATTCACCATCATGTCATGCACATACACCCATACACCCAAAGCAACTACTCCATTTTGGCTAGAGTAGGTACCATGGCCTTATCCACAACCAACATCTTTACCAGGAGAGGTCATCTCTAAAAAAAATTTCCTCTAATTCCTCAAAAAAAATTATGTTGTGCAGCTTCAAATGCTATATATCATTATACTAAAAAATTAGTGATATATCTGTCTATGATGGTAATAACCCAATGGTCTATTTCTCTCATCTAGTCAGTTTCAAGTTTAAGCAGCTGGTCTATATTTTCTTTAGTCCAAATGATTATTTATTTTGTTCTTGGGTTAAAGCAATAGTATTCCAATATTATAAACTAGTTGGCTAGTAGTTCTAGTAATTTTCACCAATTTTTTTGTATATCTCTCCATAGATGTGTTCTTGAATAATTTCACTTATGGTAAGACCAGTCTATTTAGATTCTTCTTCTGCAGAAATTCCATAATTTTTGGTGTAACCATTTCTTAATGTCAATCTGCCTTGATAACTTTCTTAGCATAGTTTCCACCAAAAGGAGTATTTCCATGATCATCACACCATTGTTAGTAGAGGTTCTTAATGCATCATAACATACTAAGGATGAGGATAACTAAGTTTTACTCAATAATGCAAGAAAGTGTAGAAAATTCATATTCAATAAACAAAACATAAGTATAATAGAGATGAATTATATTACAGTTAGTAGGAATTAACTTCAACCAATACTTTATTAGAGTTTATAGAGCATTGAGAGTAACTTAGATATGATTAAACTAAACATTAACTATGATAACATGTACAAGGAAAAAAATAAGAAATACAATAGGTAACTATAACCAAATAGTCTATATTGATATAAATAAAAGGTCTCTATCTCTTCATAAAAGAATACATATATATATAGTTGTTATAGTCCCTGACTATTCACATTCTTCTTGTACTTTAGCACCAAAAGAGGAGACTGTTCATCTTTTATCTATTATAAATCATGGAGGATAAGAAAAAATACATATAACCAACAACTAAATACATAACACACAGATATTCAAAGAATATCATGCACAACTTTACTATCCATTTTATTCTCCCAACAAGTTTCTCTATGAGAATACTATTATAAGGTTTAGATGCCCCATCAAGTTCATTAGTGATCGAGGGATGCACTTACTAAGCAACACCATCAAGGATCTTACTAAATAATTCGTAATTTCTCATTATAAAATTACTGCATACCATCCATAAGATAATGGCCAAGCTGAGACATCTAGCAAAGTCTTGGGCAAAACATTGACAAAGATGTGTGATGCCAAGAAGGATAATTAAGAAGATCACATTCCTATGATTTTGTGGGTGTATTACACACACTATAAGAGATCCATATGTTTTAATCAATTTTAAATTGGTTTATAGGATTGAAGGAATTATGCCAATGGAATACTTAGTACCTAGTTTGCACATTACAATGGTCATGAGACTAGGGCATCATGAGTCTCTCACTAAAAGACTTATAGAACTAAATAGGATGGATGAGTATAGACGTAGAGCATATTAGATGTATGAAGTTCATAAGTAGATCTAGAAAGCATGGCATGATAGGAATCTATACCATAAGTAATTTCATAAAGATCAACTAGTTTTGCTATATGATAGTCATTTCAAAGCATTTCTAGGTAAATTAAAAATTTGATGGAAAGGGCATTATGTTATCCATGAAATATCATAGCAAGGAGCCATTATTTTGAGATATATTTAAGGAACCCTTTTACTAGGGTGGGTGAATGGATGTAAGCTTAAGCCCTACAACCAATAGTCTAATTGATTTCATTTTGCTAAGTGAGTGGGTGTTGAGTAGCACTGAGTAGATTAGGATTTCTCTTTTCTACATATTTTTTGTGTGGTTATTTTTATATCTATGTGTGTTTGTATATTATCTCTTTAATACCATTTGATAACCAAGATACCAAGTATAGTGTGTGCCAATCATGTGTAGGATAATTCATGTGCACCATCATGGATGTCAACAAGAGTGAATGAAAGTAATTAAGTCTGAGAAAGGTATGGACAAGTCATATCAACAAGATCTTCACCATGTAATTGTCATCCAACAAAAGTTAATGCTAGATCCAAGGTTCAATTAACTTAATATTAAATAAATCAGTAGCCCATCAACATCAATTATTCGTACTCCTATATGGATAATAAAGAGAATAATGATGTATCTCCACACATGTGTCAATGAATAACTATCTTAATTTCTAGATCATATAAGATTTGTCACATCAACCATTACATTCATGTTGAATGGATAGCTAAGCATGAAATCTATGCAAAAATAAATAGGTGAAAAATATATAAAGGCTAAGTTCATGAACCAAGTCGACATTTCATTCTTGTACATATTTAGATGAACTATAAATTCAAAGAGAAAATCAAGGGATTGATCGACACACAAAAATAAGCAATAGGCATCGATATGGCTCTCTAATAGACCAAATTTAATTATTTAGAGCCGTTTGACTTCCTTCAGGTAGCAAAGTAGAATCTATTTCATCTAGACCCTATTGATGCTATGGAACCACTCACTATCGTATCCTCCACCACTTCCATAATACAAATGTTTAGCACTTGATTTGAATGCCTACTTTTGCTGACCTAAGGGAAATTGTACAAGTTTTTCTCAACTAATACAATATAGATAACATCTATCTTGACCCAGATGTTACCATTGTCATCAACATAGAAGCCATGGCTCAAGCTTTGGACATGCCTACATGAGGAGACTCCCTTTCTCCATATAAGATGAGAACATCACTTATTCTCTAGGAGGTCCATGATTTATATGTTCAAATATCAAGAGGGATCCCAATTAAAGAAATCCATAATGAACCAATGTACATCCTTATGGAGTACATCACAAGGAGGTTTTGGCAGATACCCAAGTTTATGAAACAAATCCCAAAAGGAGTCATGGACATCACCCACTTCATGATACATATAATGAGAAATTTGACTGGCCAAAATACTTTATTAAGGAGTTGCTCACAAATATTGACAAGTGATGCAAATAATCCAAGTAAACTTTCTAGTATCAGTTCCTTATCTTCCTACTATGCTTCACACTATGAAAATCCTCAAAGGGTGAGGTGTACCATAACACAAATTATTAGCTAGTGAAATAATTTCCCAACTTCATATAGAAACCTAAGCGTGGAGCCCTAACATATGAGGGCAAATGTCATGCAGTATTTAGGCCAACATGTTGTTATCACCTTGATACCAAAAGGTGTATTCATACACATACATGAGCTATTGAGGTCACCCTTTGTACCTCTTCCATTATTTGTCATAATGGACATGGCATAAGTAGAAGTTATAAAATAAAAATCCTTCATAGCTAGACATGTGACTCCACTTCAAGTCATACCACTTAGTGTAGCCATCCTTACAATGTAGCAACCAAAATAAGCCACCAATTCATAACCATAAAAAGGCAATTACAAGTTATCCACTAAGCATCAATCTATGTATCCTCCATTGAAGCACAAGATGAGGAGCATCATGACCTAGCTATATGATCCTAAGCTGCTACAGATCATAATCTTTTATGACCTTCCATAGATGGGCATCGATGAACAAGAAGTCTACTAGGTAATGATTGCAAACATGGTTAGATATTTATATGATAGAGAGGAGGAGAAGGAATTCTTCTTCTAAAAGGATGTGCACATGGTTCAAGTGTATAAAAAGGTCCTTCCAAATCTATGGGTGGACCTACCACCTTACCCAACATCCATTATCATTGATATTGTATGAGAAGAAGCAAAGTAACTACAATGAAGGATTGACTTTTTCCAATAATAACCTGGTCCTACTTTTGTAGTTGAAGATGTATTTGTGCCCCTTCTAAAAATCCCACCATAGTCACTCGTGCATAGACCAAAAACTAGGCATGAGGCTAGGGTCTCACCTACACTTGAAGAGTGCACCTTTGGTCAACCAACCACTACATAAAAAGTAAAACTTGCTCCATCCTCCACTTTACCACCACCCAAATGTAGATTGGTCACCCTCATCCTTAAAAAAAGCATAGGTTTTTAGCTTTGTGGCCCAAGTAAGTGATTCATCACCATCACCACATGTCTAAGAGGTTGAAGAGATCACACCCAAACAAACCACCATAGAAGAATAATAGGCCTCAAAGGAAGAAGTATCTCACACAGTAGAATAATGAGTAAGGAAGGAGGAGAAGAAGCACCATAAGGAGCAAGCTTAATAACAACAAGCAAGTCAATAAGCTGAAGAAGCTATAGCCACACAAAAGCCCAAGGATGTAGAGGATGATAAAGAAAAATATATAGACATGGATAAGAAGTCATAGGAAGCTACTGAAGCAGCCCAACAAGCATAAAAAGTGCAATCATAGAAGGAAAAATAAGTTGAGCTTGCTATTAAGGCTAAGGTAGAGGAAGAAGAAAAATAAATATAGTATGCAACAACCCAATAATAACAAGACATGGAAGTTGCCACTCATGCATAACAATAATTTGAAGAGACTATGAAGAAGAAGGAAGATGAAGATGAATCCTTGTACTAATAACAAACATAGGCATAGTCACAAGCATAAACATAGGCACAAGCACAAGTGTAGGCATCGACATAGGCACAAGCACAAGAATAAGCATAGGCACAAGCTATAGAGGAACAAGCCAAGGATACATCCCTATCAAAATAAAAGAAAGAAGAATAAGAATGTGTACATAAGTTTTAGGTAGAATAAGAACAAGGCAAATAATAAGCTACATAGGAAAAACTAAACATGAAAGTGAAGGAGGAAGAAGTTAAAATAAAATAAGCTAAAGACATTGCAAAACTCAAGCTAGTAATAGAGCCCATGAAATAATAGTAATAGGTACCTGAGTAACCACAAGCAGAAGTAGAGTAACTAGCACAAGAATAACAACCAATTATAGCTCAAGTAGGTACTCAGATCCCAAAATTTCCTTTGGGAGGTGTGTGGCTATGGGGCATCCTGACTATTGGTGCTTGATGTACCACTTTTTCTCTTTTACTTGTAACAATGCCATGACCAAAATATTTAGAAACTATGATCACATTGACCATACTCCTACTCAAACAATAAGCCTCATTAGACGTATCTAGGCTCTCATTAAAGAAATAACTTGAGGGTGCAATATAATTTTAGGAGTCAATTATATAAAAGAAAGGCCACCTCCTTAGAGTAGGAAAGGGATCAATCCAAGTTGGAGAATATCTAAATGAATGCTCACCTTCATGAAGATACCAAAATCATTCAGGATGCCTACCTAGAGTTAGTCACTTTAGCAATCAGGGACCAAGTCATGTCTGACTAGTGAAGACTCAAGACTATGGTCTCTGAGCTGACTAAGGGCTAGTGCGTAGCCTAGAAACTTGATGCAGCCAATACATCAGACCATGATGTGAAGACCAAGGCTATGATTCTCATCAATTTATTAGAGGAGTACTAGGGCATGCTAGATACTATTACACTATAAGCACAATAGGTCATGCACAACTTGTTAGACTAGAAGTAACATTTGGATGATTCTTTAGCCAGTTCTAGTGCAAACTTCACCATGGCCACAACTACCAAGAAAACTATGAGAAACCACACTAACTCTATAGATGATAATGATAGATCAATCTAAGAATTTCTCAATATTAGGGACAAGTGCATGACAACATCCTCAAATGGCAATACCAACCTCTATGTAGTTCTTTCTCTGATCTTTAAGACCAACATCACATGGACAAACTAGAGCAATTGAGTGGTGAGATTAAGACTAGCGTTACCAACACCAAGGTAGCCATGAGCATCATTGATGACATGGATCTCAAGTAGATAATTAGATATCATGAACCATTATGCACCTTATTGTATATGATCCAAAAATTTATGCTCAATTGACATGCTTACAAGATTGATCTATCTCCTTTTTATAGCGAGGTTGCCCAGATTCTCAACACACCTGTGTATAAGCTACCATTAAAGCTCTAGTAGATTATTGCTTAGTGCAAGGTTACATAGTATAAGGCTAAGGACTCTTCTGGCCGGTCATTTTATATGACCATGCCACCTCCATCAAGTTAAGTACTACATAGAGTACTAATTTTATAAAAAAACTGTATAAACATTTTATATTGTGGATGACTTAGTAAGACAAGTGGGGCCAGGATGGTTGAAAACCCATAAAGGGTAGGCACCTAGTTATGCCAACCTATTGAAAACTTGAAAGGGTGATAGGTTGGTATGCTACTTAGTTGAAAACCCAAAAGGGTGGCTAAGTAGTGTGTAAGAGGTGAAAACTAAAAATGACACCTTAAGTGATTATTACGACTCTTACTGGTCTAACCACTTCTTCAGCTTCTGTTCTTTGTAAAATTTTAGAAGATCCTACGATGTTGTCTCAGGATGAGATAATATTAAGTTTGGGAAAGTTTTGGGAGAAGAAATTAGATAGTAAAGCTATGCAAGATATTTTTATGATATTCATGCATTATGTACTCATTTTATCATGTATATGTCTATTTTATACTATCTCCATGACTTGTAATAGGTTAGAAGATGAACAAACTCCACTTTTGGCACCAAGATGAGAAGAATATGAATAATCATAGATTACAAACATCTATATACACTTATGTTTGTAAGAAGAATAGAGTTTCACTTTTAAAGAGATCAATAAAGACTATCTGGTTATGGTTACCTATGTGGTTTCTTAAGTTATTCCTTGCATGTGTTTCCATGTATAATATTTTTTTACTTTATATCTCAATTAATTTAAATACTCTATATATGTTAATGAATCACTTATTATTCCTACTTCCTACTTAATGCATAATAACTCATCCTTGTCATGTTTCTATTTTCTAATCTTTTGAATGAATATGATGCACTATCCTGTATACTAAAGTATAACCAAGATATCCTCATCCTTAACATGTTTTGATGCTTCAAAAACCTCTACTAACACCTCTCTTATTTGAGATCATATTGTTACTCTATCCATGTGAGTTTGAAAATATTCTAGTCTTGTTCTTAAGTTCCCATTCTAAGATCATTTCTAATCGAGACTCTATATTATTCCCTTGTGTTCAAGTCCAAATTCTTCTCTGGTCATTTCCAATTCATTTTCCCATTTCTATCTAGGTCTATTTCAAGTTCAAGTCCAATCTAGTCAACTCTATTCAAAATTAACTATTCATAGTCAAAATGTTTTGAGGTTAACTTTATTTGAGTCAAATATTCATTTCTCATTTTCAAATCACACTTCTAGATCTATTTCAAATCATATCCTTAACTTTACATTCAATCTTATGCACCTATCAGTTGGGAATGATGAAGTCATGACATCCATATTTTCTCTTGTTTGAATCTAATTCCAATCCAATATTTCTCCTTGCATGTATCCTTGTTTTGGGACATCACTCAATCGATCTTATATCACTTTTTAAATTCATTTAATGACATCCATTACAAAATTTTATAGAGCTTACCTCCTTGATCTTGATCATGCTAGCAAAAGGTCACCCATTTTGATACCTTTATCCCACAACTATTTGATTTCTAAATTACAACATTCATGTTAAAATCCAAGTCCATTTAATAAATCCTTAAAACACATATTTTACCATTTTGTCACAATAAACATGCTTTTATATCCACATACTAAGCCTTTTGGTAAAAATGAGCCCAAACCTAAGTGGTACCAAAAGAAAAATATTATGAGTATCATAGGATTCAAGTCCATTCAATTAAATGATGTGGTGGGTTCAAGACATATGTCCAAGATTTGATTTACTATGGATATATCATGATCGAGTTACAACCATCTTATCAAGTATTAATTCCTAGCCTATCTATATGCAAGAAGCAATATAATCATTCTTTGGGATTAGACAAAACTTATCCTATATTTTATCTCTTCTTAGTCCAACCTTATACCCCAATTTCACTAAAGCTCCAAGTGCATCCAAGTTTGAGAATCACTCACTAGGGATATGCCAAGATAATTTTCCCAATCATAATTAGACTAGTCCACTTCCAAGTCAAGATCAAGACAAATCATCTATTTCTAACATTCTCATTGAATCACCCATATTTGATCAGTCATCTTTTGACCATCCTCCTATTTTTGATGATCCTTGCTTTGAAGAGCCTCTTTATGACCATTCACCTATCTTTGATGAACCATTATTTGATGAGCCCATCTTCAAATAACCCATTATTGATCCATAATATTTTTTCTCCCATCCTCTAAAATCCCTCATTTCCAAAAATTCCTTCATCCCATAGCCTTAATTTCCAAGATTATAATGAAAAAGGTACTTATAGATAATGTAATTCAACTATCCCTCTTTGTGGTTAAATCTAAATTAAGATAAACTTTCTTATCAGAACCAAATTTAGAGTCAACATCATAATTAGGATCATCTACATCAGAATCAAGTTCTATTTTAGAACCAATATGAGAATTGGGTTCCATTCTAGAACCACTATTAGGTTTAGCATTAGAAGTATAATCAATGTCAGTCTTAACATTAGTTTCAGATCCTCTTGATTTGAATCAACTTTAGAATCAAAATATATTAGTGGATATTATAACATTAGTTATATACTTGTACTAGATCCACTTGATTTAGAATTTTCTACATCAACTTTAGAATCAACATATCCTAGTAGATGCTAAGACACCAATTACACACTTCATATAAATCAGATTGAATGTATTTGTGATCCTTTTATAGTTTTTGAGGATACTTCCTTTGACATCGACACAATTTTTCTTAGTAGTCTCTCTAAGGATTGTGCTACATTTTCCCCTTCCATTGACATTATACATGCCTTTACCATTAATCATCCTATCCATTTTATTGATATTCCATTTTTAACAAATGTTGATTAGGACCAACATGATTACACATTGTTGAACTTATTTCATGTCAACATTTCAATGGTAGAATCTTTGTGGATTCAAGATAACATTTAATAAGAAGAACAATCTCTGAGTGAAACCTTATTTGAGGTGCTAAGGGACAATCAAAGTCTAAACTCAACATCTTCTAGTGAAACCTTTTTTGAGGTGCTAAATGATAAACATGATACAAAATCAAAATCCATTAGTAAAACCTTACTTAAGGCACTAAGGGACAATCAAAATGATTTATCAACATCCCTTAGTGAAACCTTATTAAAGGTGCTATTGGACAATCCAAATCAAAATAATTAAGAAGATTTTACTGGTGAAAACTTCTTTGAGGCACCAATATTTGAGGTAATTAGTTCTCATTACTTGATGAAGATATTATTGAAGTAAATATCAACCTCGCCATAACCAAAATCAAGTTAAATTTGAAATCAACAACAATTTGTATGACTAAATGTTCTTATTATTTTTTCTTCAACCACTATACCTTCTATTATGTTCCCATTATTCATTCAAGATCTATATTCCATTATCTAATCAGATCATTTATTCAATGCCTATCCATTTGTATACTCCCTGTCAACACTCTTTTTCAAAGAGATTATCAAGACACCTTGTTTAGAGCTTTGGAGAAAGTAGAATAAAAAACTAACAAAGATCACAACAACATCAGTATAGTCTACATCAACAACATAATTCTCATAGAGAAGTTATTTAGAATTGGTATGGGTTAGAGATCAAACATTCAACATTATGTATATCATAATATTCCATTGAGTTGAGATGCTAAAAATAAAATAAAATTAAAAAATATCAAAATCAAATCAAAAGGGAATGATAAAAAAATTGTCCAATGGTGAAAACCATGCTCATCATGCTTTAGGTAAGTACCCTTATGGAAACAAAGTTTTTGATATCACATGTAAATAATTCATTATCTAAAATTACTTGATACTTGGGGGCATCCTTATTTGCTTTGGAATCCATTCCATTCCCATCATATTACCTTATCCCAAACCATATTTATGTTCATCTACCTTGGTCTATTTTTTCCTTCCCATATTGATATTAATAAGAAAAGGGAAATTTGGTATGAGCCCTATTTTGGAAAATCTCTTTGCATATCCTCTTTGAGACACTTTGAAAATTGAACATTTTGGTTCTCACATGAAATGGTCCTTGGATATTCCTCATCCACTTATATATTATTATCCTATCTGATCTTTCCAATCCTATCATATGCTATCAAATCCCATTTGGGTGCTAGAATAGTTATTTCCCTTTGCTAGTGATCCCTTGAAGGTATAATGATCCAAACACTCCTAAACATTCCCATTCCACACTCTCATCATTTTATGATCATGTTAATTCCATGCTCTCACCATTTTGTGAGTCATATCATTATGCATCTTGTAAATCTCCATTGAGTTGAGATGCCAAAAAGTTAAAATCATTTAAAAGTTTATAAAATCCTAAACATTCATAACATTAAACAACATAAAAATAAAAAAAGGTCAAAATATCTAAAAAATATATAAAGCCACCAAATCCAAAAACATTTGTCTTATATTAGGTATAGTCAGATATCCTTGATCATTCATTTGCCATTGGGATGTGTCCTTCCCCAACCTACCATGTTTTGGGAAAAATTAAGTAAATCAATCTAATTCAAACTCACCACTTCCACCTTATTTAGGGAAAGTTTAAGCATGTAAATTATTTTAGGATATCATATTCCTACTTCTTCCCCTTGCATGTATCCTTGCTTGGGGTCATCCATTCCAAACATTTTTATCATTGAGCATATCATGTGGAATTAGACTTTATTAAAGATAAGATTACTTTATGCTACTTTTTGTTTTTCCTATTTGTGTGTTTGCTTATTTTATTTTATTATTGTTTCCTTGAATTAGTCCATTGTGACAACAAGATCATCATCATGGTGTTCCTTGTCATGCAATTATACTTGAGTCCATCTATTATAACACATTAGCATTGCCATCATGGCTTTTATCATTTGTGCATTGTTTTCAATTATCTATTATATGGGGGTCAATTCTTATGCACATTGTAGTTAGGTCATCATGGTGTTTTATATCATGATGTATACTATAATGTATAACATAAAAAATCAAGTTTTAAAATGGTTTACATGTCAATGCCATCAATCAGGACATCTCTTATCAAATCCAATCATCTTGGTCATCTTTGATCAATTCACATCATTATATTTTTTCATGATCAAATCATAATGAATGCACATTATGGCTATATATGCATGGATCAAGACATTCATATCCAAATAAACATGTAAAAGAGAGTCATACACATTGATCAACCATTATTATTATTCTAATCATCTCATACATTTGTCATCATTTTCTCTCCCAATTTTTGGGAGAACTACATCAGCCTGAGGTCTTTTTAGACTATGTAAGCAGTGATTAGTACCAACCAATTTATGAGGTCATCTTAGCCACCATTGTTTCATTCTTATTAACATTTATATTCTTCCAATATGATCATATCGTTCTTCAATAATTATCTTATTTTTTCATTCTTTAGTTTCTCATCACTTTGGGAATTTTGGTGTGTTTAGCTTTTTACAGCTTCTATAAAAATTTGTTACACCATTAACATACACATTTGTGTCACCTTATCAAATTTAGATCATTTATATCATGTTTAATATAAATAATAAGTTAAATCCTTGATCTATGCTTTCCCATCAATAAATTCCATCAATCAATTCACCTTATTTGGGGCTCATCAATTATCCACCATGTTCGAGGTGTATCATCATTATAAGGTAGAAGCTTTCACTCGATTTGGGGGAAATCAAACATGTAGTTTCTGTTTAGGATAGATCATGCCTAAGCCCACAAATTTCACCTTATTTGGGTAATTCAAAGTGTGTTACTTATTTAGGTATGTTTCCTTCCTAATTTTGCCCTATTTGGGGTAAATCAAATCATCATCATAAAAATTTAAAGCATGCAAGCATTATCTCAAGTGGCATAATCTTGTCTATGGGTTTATAATCTCTTCCATTCTAGCTTATTTATATCATTTTTGAGATCCCATCCATGTCTTTCATCCCTTCATGTCCTCTTGAATGGGCATATGCCCTAACCTATCGGTTGAGAATGATGAAATCATAACATCCATTATTTCATCATCTAATTTTTCATCCACATTATTTGGCTTCTCATTATTTGAGAAGAAGTTACTTCATATACATCTCTAAATTCCTTATCAAACATGGGGAAATGTTACATTCCATTTTTGTCACTTTCATGTCAAATTACCAAATGGAATGACTTTCAAGTAATTACACACAATCTTGTCCAAATTTATCTGTTCATCTAATTTATGCATTCAGATTCAACTTGGGGCATATCTAGATGGGACAATTCACCATATTAGATATTTTCAATTATCAATCTAATCAATTTATCTATTCAATTATCATGATGATCAATTTCTTTGTTCAATTATCGTCCTGGTCAATTTCTTTGGTCAATTATCCTATTTTGGTTAATTCACTAATTCCCCTTCATTGATAAATTAATGTAATTAAATCCCTCTTCTCTAAATCATTATTTTGATTAACTTCTCTACATCATATTACTTAAATTGATATTTGATTAATTTAATTAAACATTCTTCCAATTAAATTCTCTACATTGTATTAATTAAATTAACTTTTGATTAATTTAATTAAACATTATTCTAATTAAATTCTCTACATCATATTAATTAAATTGATCTTTGATTGATTTAATTAAACATTCTTCCAATTAAATTCTCCACATTTATATTATTTAAATTGATCTTTGATTAACTTAATTAATGATTATTCTATTTATATTTCTATTACAAATAGAATTATAATTTCCTTTCAATTAATTAATTCATCTTTTTCCCTCCAAGTGGGAATATTCATGCAAAGAAAGGATCTTGAGATCCTGTACAATATTCTGTTGGGAGATACTTAAATTGATAAGTTAATTAATGTACAAGATTATTCTCCACCCTTCATCTTGGAGATAAGATGAAGGCCACATAATGTATCTTATGAGATATTTTAGAATCATTCTTAACCCTTCATCTTAAAAATAGGATGAAGGACCCATATGGTTTATCCATGTGCTTTACTGGAAATTATTCTCCTCCCTTCATCTTAGAAATAAGATGAAGGGTATAAATGTACTCTCACAAAGGTATTATGAGGAGAATCCTCCACCCTTCATCTTGGAAACAAGATGAAGGGATTATATAAATTCTCATTTGATATTTTTAAAGATCATCCTCCACTCTTCATCTTGATTGAGATGAAAGGCTCACATTTGTGATCCATGTATTGATCCATGTGTATATTTGAGGACTCATTTGTAACTGTTCATCTTGATTTCAAGATTAAGGGTCTTCACTAATCCAAATTGGTTATAAACATACCACTTCGCATTGTAATCCAACAATGCTCAAGTAATATAACAAAGCCCTAACATTTTATCAAGCTAACTTGTTCATCAACCTTCTACATTTGATCAATTCAACAAGGTCCATAGTCATGATTGAGATGTCCTCACATAATTGGCATTGATAAATACCATTAAAAGATAAATCCAATCCATATCCCAATAAAGATGAGTCATAATAAAGGTTTGCATCATGTTTGTTTAAATATTTAAGCATTGTTGTCTCATTCTTTATTTTGCTCATGAGGTCTTAGGTGTAGGTTCTCATATTCATGATTGATTTACTTGTATTTTATAACTTAGTGAAAATATTTAGAATTTTACATTATAATGATACATAATATGGTCATATATATTCCAATTTTGACACCCATTGCATCTACGTCATGCTTGATGGCACGTATCTTTGAAGCTAATATCATCACATCACCATGTTTCAACTCAAGGTTGAAAAAATTCAACTATAACTAAATGAATTCTAACTCTGAGTGGGAATCATATATCTCATTTAAATTATGCAATGCTTACTATGGAGTATTTAACCCTTGATTATGATGAAACACATCTCCATCGACTGAGACCTTCATCAAAGCCAATGCTTTATGGTTTTTTTGCTTCCATGCCTAAATATCCTTTGCATTCCTTGTTATTTTAACTGGTTTTTCTCATTGTAGTAAATATTGAACCATAGTTCATTGAATATGAGTGTGTTCTCCACTTGATAAGACCATTCTAACTAGGTATCTTTTCAAGTCAGTGTTGTGCCAATGATATATTTGATTGAATGTATGGTTTTGAGATTTAGGTTTTGAGTTTGAAGTTTGAAGTTTTTTTTAACCCCAATTAGTTCCTTATCATTCCAAAATGGTCCCCTTTTCTATATGTCACTAGACTAATATACGAAACCTCTCAATATACCAACCCTTCTTATATACCCATTGATATGTAAAAGAAGCTAGCCCTTTATATGTAACCGATAGTATGTGAAAGAGGCCTTAAGGTAAATGAGAGTAAAGAGGTACATGGTACCTAAGTATCACATGAAAAGGATTCACCCTATCATTAACATCAACTTAAAATAAAACCTCATACATGAATATACTTAGTTTTTCTTAATTTTTAGATTTATGCCTATCGATAATGATGAATGGGCAATAAAGTAACTCTCCTTATTTCTCCTTGAATTTGAAAAATTTGATTATTGTTTGCCATTTTTTTTGAGATTAGCTTTATCAAGGTAATTAAATGCTTCAAATTTAAAAAATATTTCAAAATTTGAAAAATAACATTTAAAAGAAATGAAATTTTACTTTTTAAACAAAAAAATCTTAAAATAAAGTACCTTTCTCCTCCGATTTTGTATTTTCTAAATTGATTCCAATATTGGAATATAAAAAATAAAATTGAAGTGAAGCACCAAATCATAAATGAAGAGACTATGTCGGGTCTCTAGGCCAAGCTACACAAGAAAATTATTTCATTTATAAGCCTTTTTTGACAATGGCACAACTCCAATGTAGATCCCACTCAATATAAAACTATAATGCTAATTATGTTACAAGTCAAATCATCATGATTAAGGAAAAACTATAGTTTTTCAGTCATAACACCTTTAATACTAATAAAAAGATAGTCAAATGTCATCTGGATGTAGGTTTGAATAATGCAAAAAAATGCCATGCCTCCAAGGTACATAGCTAGAAATGATGTCTATGAAAAATTTGACATAATATTATCAAAAAACCTCTAGAACTAGGCTTAACTGGTAAATCACCACACACAAGTCTAACTTTCCATACAAAGTATGCCTTTCAATCAATTGAAGCACCACTTTTCTAGCAAGATCAAATGATTGACCATATTATTTTAAATAATACGTAGTCTATCTAGACAACACATCCTTCTATCAACTATAACACCACATGAGACTAAAAAATGATGATAAATGTAGGTCTGAGATCCTATAATCCAACTAAACACCCTTTATACTATCTAACCAACTACTACTTAGACCTACACATAATTAAAAAAATAATTTATTACAGACTGTATGGCTTAATGAATGGAAAAGAAAAGAAAATTTAATTTTATAGGATATGATACCAATGATAGATTGAAAATAATATTGAAGGAATGGTAATGAAATTATATTTCATGATTCATATTGAATGAACAACCAAATATAAATATATAATCTAGGAAATGACTTATCACTTCACATTCAAGATATTTTTTCAACTACCTACGAGACTCTTGAGTTAACCACTACAAGATGAAAGAATATTAACAACTACTCCTAGGAATTATGAATTAATATATAATAATATTATAATTGTATACATTCTAGTGAACTTGACGTGAATCTAACCCTTTCATTTTTAATTATTCAGTTAGTCAACTAGATCAAGCTGGTTGATCAACTTTTATTTAATTAATATAGGTCTCTTTCTCATCTAAATAGATTGAGTTGGTAGATCTGGTCTATTTTATGTGTGAAGGTGTAGGGTTTTTATCTAACTAGATCATGTTGGACTGTCTAGTCAATCTCTCTATTTTTAGGTATAAAGTTTATAGTTAACTAGGTTGCACTAGTCGACCTAGTCTTATTTTCTCTTTACATGTTTCAGTTTTAGCTAACTGGATCAAATCAGTCAATCATATTATTTAAACAATCTTTTGCATTTTAATTTATATCTAACAAAATTGATCTACTCAATTTTATTATAATAACTTTCATTTTTAGCTAACTAAATCAAACTGATCAATCTAGTTTTTTCCCCACTTTCTATATTTTATTTATAATCAACTAAATTGATCTACTCGATATTGTTTAATAGTCATATTTTATATATTATTTAACTATATTAACATATTGTATTTTATTTATTAACTATGTTTCCAAATTTTTTGCCTTTACAAAATTAAAAACCTTGCCTGGATGACCCAGTCAACAAAAATTCAACAATTCTACTAAATTGACTTGGTCAATCTTGTTCTATCTTCTAAATTTATTCTTAATAGCTTAGCATTTACATCTTATCAATTTTAATAAATTTATAATCCATGTTTATTTATTTCAATAATTTTACTTACTACTTTATTTAGTTTTCAGTTCTATCAAACTATACACACAGAGTAAACTAGATTGACTAGTTTAATTTTTTTCTATGTTTGCATTTTCTACTACCAAACTAAGTCAACCAACTCAATTTCATTTGTTTGGGTTTGATTTTTGAATAGATGGTATCAACTAACTCGATCCTATTTTGTAATACTTACTCAGTGATATTGACCTGCTCGATATTATTTTATATGTTTCATTTTCTAGCATAAGCAAAGGAAATTAACCTCCATTTTCATAGTATTTACAATTAATTTTATTTTTGAAATAAAAATTTGGTCACTTATTTATTTTATTTAAAAAAATTACAACTTGGTTTTTGACAAATTGATTTTTGCCTTTATTTTTATCTTGTTTAGTTTTGCCTAGAAATTATATACGAACAATTTCAAAACTACTTTGCTACTATCATGAAATGATACTTGAGATTATATTTATGGTCCTTGTCTATCATTTATAGATATCATGGCATGAGGGGCTTGCCCCAATAATCATAACCATAATACAGATCTAAACACAATCTTTTGTTTCCACATACCTCATGGTATTTTGGAAACATGTAGGATTTTTCTTTGTATTGAACCTTAAGAATCTATCCATTGGTTTGATTGTGTGGTACATTGGTTAGTGCTTAACATCAAAAAAATACTTCAAGATTACCATTTAAATTGGGTTTAATGGGCTATGGGAATGACACTTCCTCCATAGTTAGTGCTTTAAAACATTAGGCCACCACTATCTAATAGACAAGGCAGTATCTTTGGAAGCCTACAATGTCAAACATAACCTTTAGTACAAACCCCTGATCCTCTTTTTAGATAATTATCTAGCATTAATAATTATAAAAATTACATTTTTTATGCTTGATACTTACTATTGTATTATATTTTATAAACTATATCAACAAGTGTTGATACAAGTTCTGTATTGTGTGTCTCAACTAGATCAACCATCTTGATCTAGTTGCTTGTGTGCTTACTTTACATTTTATTTTAAAACTAAATCATCTAGTTTTAATAGTTTAATTTTTTACCAAACTATAAAACTAGATCGACCAAATTGATCTAGTAGATGTCTATTTTTTCTTATTTTCAAACTACATCAACCTATTTGATTGTGTATCCCCTAGAAAACTTAGTTCATTTTTAGTCTATTTTATTTTCCTATTTAAAATCTAACTAGATCTACCTACTCAATTTATATCTGCTAGCTAAATTAGTTCATTTTAGTTCATTATATTTTCCTATTTAGAATCCAACTAGATAGACCTGCTCGATTACATATCCCATGGTTGACATACTTTATTTTTAGTCTATTCTATTTTCATGTTTAGAATCTAGCTCAATTGACTTGTTTGATTACGTATCTCTTGGTTGACTTAGTTCATTTTTATTTTGTTATGTTTTCCTATTAATAATCTAACTAGATTAACCTTCTTGATTGCGTATCTCCTGGATAACTTAGTTTATTTTTAGTCTATTCTATTTTTATATTCAAAATCTAACTAGATTGACCTACTTGATTGCATAGCTCCTAGCTATCTTAGTTCATTTTTAGATCAATATTATCTTCTTATGTAAAATTTAACTAGATTGACATGCTATATCATGTAGCTCCTTGCCAACTTAGATTAATATCAAATTGTAACCTATTTTCAAAAATATATAGCTAGATTGACCTGGTCAATGTTGTCTCATTAGGATGATTTAGTTCTAGCCTTAGTTCCCCACTTATTTGGATGATCTAGTGCCATTTGTGGCTGATCTACTTTTATTTCTACAAAAACTTCTAAAAATATGCACTTAAGTATTTTCCTTCCCACACTACTTAGCATCATGAAATCACCTATCAAAAATTTCCTTGATAATCTTAATCCATTTAGAAAATACATGGGTTGTTCTTTCTTACCTATCTTAGCCACCTAAGAGGATAATCCCTCATGGTGTACTTATTCCCACCCTTCATCTGACTCCATTGATTGCAACATGGTTAAAACTACCCAAAGTGATGACTTGGATGGATCTAACCCATTTCACACTTATCATAATAATACCCTATCTAAACTTCCTTATCATACCATTAGAATGATATATGATAGCATATAAAATAATCCCATAGGGAATCCTCCTATAGGAAACATTCCTATCCCTAATCTAGGGAATGTTACTTCTTCCAATACTAATAGTTAAACTCATCCACCACCTCCTATCACTATCAACACAAATACACCCATCGATACCAATCAAATTCTTTCTCAAATGGTGTAATAAATGAATTTTATGCAAATAAATAATTTCTAAATGATGTAAATACAACATCACATCCTGAGATTGAATAATCAACCTCTTCTCCTCATGCCTCAAAATAAGTAAAATTTAATTCTTCCTCCTCTTAGAGATGACAATGGGAGCATCATTTCTCAACCTCTTATGCATAAAATTATGCTTCAACACCTTCAAAATGAACCATTAGCTCCTTTATTGGAAACATATCTCCAACCATTAAATATGATCAAACTAAAGACCCTACCTCTTTTATTAAATTATTTGGTAATCTCTACAAGGAATGGGTCTAATCCAATAATTTTGATACCACCAAAATTTTAGACAAAACATTCATATAAGATGTTTTAGAATGGTATAATCAACTCCCTCAACATTTTGTATGCAAGAGAAACTAAATAGTTCTATAACTTGTCTTACTCAATAATATTCAAGCTTAGATAAGGTAATCAACTAATAAGTATGCTTGGAAATACATTTAAATAGAGGTTATGAACAAAAATGGATCCGATAAACCTACACTAAGGGATCTCTTATCACACTATGGTAAAGGAGAGGTTTTCCAAGGCCTCTAGTCAAATGCCATCTTGTGATAACTCTAACTAGGTCTTATGATTGTAATAATAATATTAAGCAAGCTAATCTACTAAACAACCAAGGAAGCTAATCTAGTAAATACATATGCAAGCTAATCTAGTGCTCACCAAAGCTTGTGGCACAAATGGAAAAGATAATAAACATTCAAATAAAAATATATTTATAACATAGAAATGATTTAAACAAGGAGAGATACAATTCAACATATATTAACTACACAACATATAATTATCAAAATATGAAGGCATAGGAATATACTTACCTTTGTTGAAGCCAAACCATCATGCCTCAATATTTCCCTTGGCTAATGGTGTTTTTCAAGAGGTTGTTGTTGGATTGTAAGGATCATAAGGAAAAATTATCTCTAGGCTTCAAGACATCTCCTACGCATCCAAGACTTCCACAAGACAAGTGCACTTATCCAAGGCAAAAACCTAAGCAATGAAACCTCTTATTAATTGTATACGTAGATTTATGAGTAGTAATGATGTGCAATTAAATGATTCTCTTTTATAAATGAGATGAAAGGGGGTATATATAGCCATGGATTGAGCTTAAACCCTCCCAAGATTTTAACCAATGAAGCTAGCTTGATTGACCTTGTTAGGTAATAAATAGAGCCGTTAGTTCTCAAACTATGTCAACTTAGATCGATAAAGTTATATAATGTGTGCTAAACCTAAAACAAGGTCAACACGATTGATGTAGTAGGAAACATGGTAAAAAGGGTTTTTCTTAATAAGTGGCTATTTTAGGTAGTGTGTTTTTTAAGGAAGTGTATAAGTGGGGTTTTAATGCTTAGGGAAATGGATAGGAGTTACTTGTACTAGGTTTAGGTGGTGGTATAGGGGAAAATAATTTTATGAAGCACCAAAGGTCTACCAAGCCCTTTCCTAGTGTACCCTTTAAGGTGTGAACTCAGAGAGATTGAGATTTGATGAGCATCAATAACTAATATAGTTTAAAAATATTATGTGTATACATATGCTCCAATCAAAGTGTTGTCACCAAATCTCGCACCTTAGAAGAGGGTGTTCAAGCCTCTTCTAGATTTGGTCAACATGGAAACATTTTTAGGTATGTGGGTGTACCTATTGTGGAAATGAGCATTTAAAATTAAAGGGCGAGCTCCCTAAATGTATCATGAAATGATTATCACTTAAACTACTGCTTACTTATGGGTAAAAGAGTTATAATTGCATAAATGGAAACTAATCTAGGGGAGGTGATGCACCAAGATTATCTCCACATGACCATCATATTCTAAGCACAATAAAGCAAAGCATATAAATTAGTCTCAAAGCTCTAAAATTTTTTAACATGAGTATTTCAATATAGAGGTGAGATGTGTGAAATAACTCAAGGCAAATAGACTAGAAGGCAAATTGCACATTTTGAAGACAATTATACACTTGAAAGAGTTTGAAACACTTAACTACACTCTATATGACCTATTAGACTAAAAACTCTTACTCATATATGGAAGGATAAAGGAAATAAGGATAGAGGATTATCAATTTTTATCGCTATAAATCACTTACACACTTAGACAATTGTTTAAGAACTCAAAAATAGACTTCCATTAATGTTCAAAGTTAAAATATGACATCAATCTAGTAGGGATTTTCCATACATGGTGTGGTATATCTTTACAAAGGATAAAATGGTAGTTACTTATAGAACTTCAGAGTGATAAGAAAAGAAAGAAGTTCAAGGGTCATTGGAATACATGTTCAGGGATGAGAACTAGTTATGTTGCAAGTGAAACTAAGTGTGAAATGGATCATGAATTATTCTTAAGATAAATTTCCCTATAATCCATGACAAACTTTTCTAAAATGGTACAAATATTCTTTGACCAGCTTTTGTGAAACTACTTTCATCATGGACCATCTTTTGAGCATTTGAAACTAAAATAGGAGATTCGACACATATGCACTATTTGAGAGAGTTTGAAACATGCTATAATAGTCATAACATGTTCCCCTAACTACTAGCTATATTTTAGACATTTGTATTCACCATTTGCAATCATTCATTACTTTCTTGGACCTTGTTCTTCCCATTTAGTAGTCATTGTTCATCCTAGATATCATCTAAGCTCTCATGATAGTGCATGAGTTTAAAGATCTCACTCTACTTCAAAATCCTTGATCTTACATAGTTTTCCATGTAGCATTCCATTGACATGTTTCTCATTGCATTCTAAAATATATTTATCACTATTTGGACATGTGTTTATCTTGTCCATCTATAAACTAGTCAGATTTGACTTGTTGATCTCCTCTAGAATATCTTTGCTTAAAATTTTGACACTGGCCATCAATCACTGACCCAAAGTCCCAATATCATGACAATTATCAACATTGCATTTGATTAGAGCTCCTTGATTGTTTAACCCATTTTACATTGTTGGATCAAGATGTGCGATGTAACACGGGCCCACTGTTTAAAATATAATGGATACTTCATGATATTAAAATTGATGTTCTCTCTCCCATCATTTAAAATTCATGTGAGCATCATTGATGTCCCACATACTGTCACATTTAAGCTCCAATGGATTTCCTATGCTCTATTTAAAACTTGACGTCTACAAAACTATCACTTGATATCCTCATGGACATATTTGATGTCCAAAAAATCATCAAATTTAGGCTCGTATGGATTTATACAGTGTATTAAAGTTGATGTATACATGAACATATCACAATATTTGATGAATTTTGAGGATTTATATCTTGAAGAATAGAAATAAAGGAGGGGCCAAATTTGTTGGAGATGTTCCTAAGACCAAAAACATTATGCCTATTTAATCTAATAGCTCTTGGAGATTTATAAGTGCATTTAAAAAATGTTCAAGTGAGCTCACCTATGTAATTTTGCATGACACTCTAGAAATGTTCTGGTTCAAAATGGTTATGGAAATTTAGTGAATTCTATCTGAGGAGCCAACTTTGCTTATGCATAAATTCTATCTTGCTTCATTGTATGACCTGAAACTTAGCACATATGTTCTTAGTATAAAATTTAACAAACCCATATGATAATTTTGTCTAAAATATACCACATGTACAAGATATAATATCATCAAACTTCCCACTTGGCTCTATTTGAGCTCCTTTGTAAATTGGCTAGGTATGGAAACTTAGTGAGAAATGTCTGAGAGGCCAACTTTAAACCCTCATATCTTTTTCTGAACTTAGATACATGGCCTAAAATTTGGTACACAATAGTATGGGACTAATTTGATCATAACCATATAACCAATTCTCCTTGACTTATCCACATGTGGTAATGATGATGCCAACAAATTGCCTACTTAAAATTTATTACTAGACCCAAATGTCTAGATGAACACAATGAAGAACCAGATGAATACCATGCACTTCCACTTTCATATATGACTTCTAAAATAACCTATTAGATATGAAATAATACAAGGACTAAACTAGATAATGAACAAAACTAGAATAATATATGAAATGATATCAAATGAATTACAACACACCCTATGACATTATAATCAACCTCTATTTAATATTTTGACTATAGGGGTATTGACCTATTTTAACCATGGTAAAAATGGTCAAAATCTTTAGTGATTTCCCAAGGATGGCATGCTTGTTATTCCATGACCAGTTGGCTAATCCTATCCATTGGGATATGGAGTCACATGTACAATAGATTGACACATAAATGCCTTTGACAACACACAATAATAGAAAATAATAAGGACAAAACACAAAGTAGAGACACATGTATGTTTAACTAGAACATTTAAGGAATGCAACACAAATAATTTAAATAAAACACACACCTACTCTACTATTTATAAAAATAAATTTTACCATTCAATAGCAAGGTTTCAAACATATCCCATTCAAAGGGATAAATAACTCTTCTCCATTCATCCTTGCTAGCTAGAAATAATTTCTTTACTTGCACTTGATGAGGACATATGATCCACTCCATAGAGTATCAAATTTTGTATGCCTTCCTAGTTTTTCTCTATCTTCATCCCATTTCAACACTATGTCACCTCCGTGAAATGATCTTGGAGTTGCCTTCTTGTCAAAAGACCTCTTCATCAATACTTGGTGATGCTATAAAGATCGATGTGCCTTCTCTCCATTTTCCTAAAACTCCATTAAATATATCAATCTTACCTCCATAGGAGTGTTTTATAACATATCTAACTAATGTGCTAATTCTAAGGTAGACAACTCTTGAGAAATAGACAACCTAGCCTCTCTTCCATAGATAAGCACAAAATGAGAATTCCCTATTGACCTCTTGGGAGTTATCCTATCAGCCCATAAGGTTGTCTTCAATTTAGTGTGCTAAGACCTCTAGTTATGATCCAAGGTTCTCTTGATGTTTATGATCAGGTTCTTGTTAGTAGATTCAACCAACCCATTACCTTGAGGCTAATACTTGGACGAAGTGATTAGAAATGTTCCATTACTATTTGTCCAATTAGTTATCTTAATACCCATAAAAGCAAGAGCATTATCTACAATAATAGTAGGAGTACCAAAAATTATTATGATTCTCTCATAAAACTCTAGGATAGCATTCTCATTAGCTTCCTTCAATGCTAATACCTCAACCAGTATTGTAAAATAATTAGTTGTTGTGTGTATCCATTTATGACTAGCACTTGATGAGGGGTTTATCATGCCAATTAAATCTAGACCCCATTACATGAAAGGTTGATCTACTTGGATTAGATTCAAAGTAAGGGCTAAAAGATTATATTTTCTTAAATAGAAAGAACATTATACACACCTTCTCACCAAAGCATAATAGTCCTTAAAGAGTCTAGGCTAATAATAACTGACCCTCATGATCTTGGCATTCTTAGAGAGAAATGACCTCCTATTGTCCCATCATGAAACTTCTCAAGCAACACTCTAAACTAATCATTATCAATACATATCAATAGAATACCATTAATGCCCCTTCTAAAAATCACACCATCTAAAAGATAAAATGGAATAGATTGCAATCTAAAACATCTCCTTTCTGATCTACTCATATTATTAGGATACTCACCATTTTAAGGAAATTTGATCACATCTTGTGTCCAATTTTGTTCATGAAAGGAACTAGCTGGTTGAGATCAATCATTCTTGACTAGAACCTCTTCTTTTGACTCATTAAGGTTTGAATCTAGGTGTTCAGAGAGGCCTACATCTCTTACTAATTTTATTACTTTGATGTCAACATCATATTCCATTACCTCAGTGATCCATCATGATCTCTTCTCACTAAGGTCTCTATTCAAAAGAAACTATTTACTACTAGGATGAGAAACCATAATGTGAAATTTATTGTTTGAAACCATATGCCTAAAAATATTTATCCCTCTCACAATAAAAATGACTTGTTTCTCCACAAAGGTGTACTTGACTTCATAATCTTCTAAACCTTGACTACAAAATGAAATAAGATGCTCCACACCCTCATCATTCTTTTGGATTAACATGGCTAAGATAGTATCATGGTTAGAAAATGAATACAACATGAAGTCTTTAGCAAAGTCAAGATTCACATGAGTAGGAGCTTGTGTAATTGATTTTTTAATGGATTTAAAATTTCTCTTACCTTTTTTGGTCCAAGAAAAGACCTGATTCTTTTTGAGTATGGCTACGGCAGGTTTCACCAAAGATGTAAACCCAGATATGAACCTCCTTACAAAATTTATCTTAAGAAACTTTAGATACATTTCTTATGTAATGACAATGATAGGCCAAGAATATCCTCTATCCTTTCAGGATCAATATCCAAACCATCTTTGGAAACAATGTGTCCCAATAGCTTACCTTCATGGATAGTAAAGATGCATTTCTTTGGATTAAGAGATACTCCATACTACCTACATATTTTAAAAACTTGTATCAAGTGTTACATATGTTTATTAACATCCTTGGAAAACATTGTTATATCATCTAGATAAACCAACAACATCTCATTAATCAAATTTTTGAAGGCCATGTTCATTGCTCTTTGAAAGGTAGCACCAAAATTTGACAAAAAAAATGGCATATTCCTATAATAAAAGTTCCCCATTTAATGGTAAATGTTGTCTTAAAATAATCATATTCATTGACTCAAATTTGATTATAACCTGAGTATCCATCTAGAAGAGAAAAATGTTGAGAACCTGAAATAATCTACAAAATCTACTCCATTGAGGGTAAAGTATAATGATCTTTGAGTGACACCCTATTAAGATCCCTTAAGTCCACACAAAGTCTTATCTCCTCACTATTATTTATAATAGGCACAAGGTTAGCTACATATTTTTAATGTTTCATAGGAAAAATTATTTCATATTAAAGGAGTTTAGTGATCTCTAATCTCATGCATTGCTCCATCTTAGGATTGATGGGTCTTTATTTCTATCAGACTTGTTTAACTCTAGGTTCCAACTCAGTAGTATGATGTGATAGGCTAGGATCAAACCCTTATATGTCCTTATACTCCAAATCAAATATATCATGAAAATTTCTACATAAATCAATGAATTCTTGATTTTCTAATGTAGAACATACCTTGCCTAGTTTGAGGATTCTATCTTTGAAGATCAAGACTCTTTCATAATTCTCTTTTTTTGTAGACATACTCACTTTTTATTTATTATTTTGATCATTCTCATTGAAGATTATTTCTAAGGTCACCAAACCCTTAGGTATCTAATTTGTCTTTAGTTGTATAATCTGATCATGCAATTATTCTTGGAGTCTCTTTTGATTCCTTGAAGAAAACTCAGCCTCATTTTGTAGGAAACATGCAATGTGTTTATCACTATCAAACACTTGCCAAGACACTTCAATATTAGGTATCAAAGGTTTGATAATGATCTTAATGTGAGATTGATTTCCCTTCTCTTTTATGGCAGTTGGAGTGTCAAATTGAGCTCCTATGACAACTAGTCTATTAACATGATTATGCTGCTCCTTTGGGACTAATTGTAAGCTGAATGCATTAAAATATTCAAGAAAATACCATAACCTATGCTTATATGAATTATGAAATGGGTTATTAGAAGCATCCACATTTATAACTTGATGAACAACCAATTCACTATCTCCATATACCTACAAGTTCTTGATTCATTTTATCTTTGCCCATTGAAGGACATGAATTAAACCTTCATACTCAATCACATTATAAGTATAAATAAAATGAAATCTATATGAAACATAGTAATGATATTTAGATGGTGAGACTAACATGACACCAACTCCTGAACTAATTTTACTTCTTGAACCATCAAAAAACATTTTCCACATCTCATCTTCTTCACCTTCTTCCATGGCAAGTAGAGGTGTTGGCATTCCTTCTTCATGTATGCAATATACTCCTAGATTAGTTTCCTCCATAAGAGCATAAGGATCATGCTCATAAATGTTAATACTATATTCATCAAGAAAAAAATTTGTAATGACTTCAAGATTGGAAGAAGTGCCATCATCGACAATAGAATCCTTCTCTGCATAAACAACATAATTCAAATTAGAAATTGTCTCAGTATAAGGTTTGATATGAAACATTTCAATAGGTTGTGTCCTAATTGTCACCTTTTCCCCATACCTTATTCTAAAATCCAAGAATGACCAGTCAACTAAGAGGTAGCCACCTATCTTAGCTATGAATTCCCTTGATTGGCATATTGCAAAGTGGGCAGGGAGATCAACAACTATGTCTTGCAAGATGAGGAAACTAGGACAATCATGCAAGAAAAATTTCAAGTTCTTAATCAGCCCCACTATCTTGGTAGGTGTACCATTTAATTGAAGGATCCATTTACTATGTGGCTCATATTTCAAGCCCAATTGGTTAGCCATAACTTTGGGCATGACAAAAGTTGAAGCTCCACTATCAACTATGCAATTATGGACCAGCTTGTCACCCACTATGAGAGTGAGATAGAATAGAGGACATTTATTAGATTTGGTGGATGGTTAAATAATGGTATTAGGGATACTTGAAAGGAAAAAATGACTTTAACTTTGATTTAAAGGAGGGACACTAGTAGGGATAACACATAACTACTTTTGTAGTACTTTCTGACTAGGCATATACAGAACATCCTAAAGAGAAATGGATGTTTTAGTAATTTTCAATGAATCTAAAATATTTAAATAAGACATACCTACTTTATCCTGGATTCTTGGAGGCAAAGAAGTGCTTAGAGCCTAAGGAGTTAAAGTTACTTGAACAAACCTTCCAACATTTTGATTTGATGGAAGGTTAGGAGCCCTTGGAACTGTCCCACTTGTAGCCATGATTTTATAATTTGGAGGATAATTGGATGAAATTGTAGGCACATTACTATCCCCACCTAGATCCTTTATTTTGGACACAGTGTTGGCCATGACCGAGGTTCCTCGATTAGTCATGAAGGTGTCCTTGACCAAGAAGTTGGTGAATATCTCTTCTTGATGCTGTATACTTCCACTTGTCTATATCATAAATTCATCCTCAATATATAGGAGAGGAGTAACTTCATGCTGAGCAATAAGATCCTACTCTCCACCTCCATTAGCATCCATAAATTGGCCTTACTACCAATTTTCACCTTGCACCAAGTTTCTATGAACTGGCTCCATCTCTCTTGCATTAGTGGTAGAGTTGAGATTATATGCATTGGCAATCCTATAGGGATTAGGTTTCCATTGGCCTCTTCCTCTTCCATATTGCTGACCATGTTGCTTTTGATAAGGATATGAATTTTGATGGGCACCTTATTTCATATTTTCTTGCCTATTTTGAGCCTCTAAGGATATGAACTTTGCTTTCTAATTAACATTATTTTTTGCTTGCCTAGGGGAAACCTTATTTTTGGTATTGGCATTAGGAACTTGGGATATAGATGGAGCATTAGCAAAAGTATGAGAGAATGAAGGCATACACACTTTAGGTGGTAATCTTCCATATTGGATGAGATTATTTTTTGTTTTAATAGCAAGGTCATATGGTTTAGGGAGGGTAGAACCACCCATGGATTGAAGCATGATAGCAATTTCAATACCAATAGCTCTAAAATAGGTTAGGAACACAAAGCTGGGAGGTGGCCTCATCAGAAGAGGAAGTTTATTCCAAGTCTTTTGCAACCTCTCCTTGAAATCATACATTGTCTCTTTGGGTCCTTTTTTGATCACATTAAGATCTTGTATGAGAGAGGCATGTTCGCTCTCATTTTTGAATCTTGAGGTCAACAATACTCCAAATTCATCCCATGTCATGATGCATCCACCTTCTAGAGTCCTATACCAATCAAGATCCTTCCCCCTAAGGGACATGACAAGAAGTCTAATAAAAATATTCTCCTAAGTGATATTGTGGAAGATATAAAAGTTAGAGACATGTCTAATGTGCTCATTGGTTGTAATGTGAATCTCACCATTGAACAGGGGTACACCTTTTGTGGCATTGGGAGGAATAGCATCATATGATTGAAGGCAAATTAGATTTTCTGTATTGAAAGTAGGGAAAGTATGAGGTCTAGCCATTTATTATTCAAACTCTTCAGTATCTTCAATCTCCTCAATTTCTTCAACCTCTTTCTCTCTAGAAAAATCTACTAGTTCTCCAAAGTGTAAATTAAGAAGAGGGTATTAAACGTCAAGGGGAAGTGGGTCAATGGGATTGAGAACTCCTCTAGAGGATGACCTAATGAGAACCATGAATTATGAGAGAAAATTTATAATATAACAATGGCCTCAAACTAGATTTACCTTGATAGAGTCACAAAATGCTGAGTAGCACATTAACCTATAGTTGATGTTGTCAAGATCAACATTTACCTTGAACAGTTATCTTGGAGACAAGTCCCACTGGGTGTGTTATAATTATTGTCACTAAATGTCACACCCTAGAAAAGGGTGTTCAATCCTCTTATAGATTTGGGTAACATGGGAACATTTCCAAGTATGTGGGTGTACCTATTGTGGAAATGAACATCTAGAATTAAAGGGCTAGCTCTCTAAATATATCATGTAATGTTTATCACTCAAACTACTACTTGATTATGGGAAAAAGAGTTAGAATTGAATAAATGAACCTACTCTAGGGGAGGTGATGCCCCAAAATTATCTCCATGTGACTATCATATTCCAAGCACAATAAAGCAAAACATACAAATCAATCTCAAAGCTCTAAAAGGTTATAACATGAGTATTTCCATATAGAGGTGATATATGTGAAACAACACAAGGAAAATGGAATAGAAGGCAAATTACACATTCTAGGGATAATTATATACTTGAAAGAGTTTGATGCACTTAACTACACTCTATATGACCTGTTAGTCTAAGAACTCTTACTCAAATATGGAAGGATAAAGGAACGAAGGATAGAGGATTATCACTTCTTATCACTATAAATCACTTACACACTTAGAAAATTATTTGAGAACTTAGAAATAGACTTGCATTAATGTTAAAATGTAGAATATGACATTAATCTAGTAGGGCTTTTCCATACGAAAATGACAACTACTTATAGAACTTCAGAGAGAGAAGAAAAGAAAGAAGTTAAAGGGTCACTGGAACACATGTCTAGGCATGAGAACCAAGTACATTATAGGTGAAACTAAGTGTGAAATAAACCATGAATGTTTCTTAATATATATGTCCTTATAAGCCATGAAAAACTTTCTAAAATGGTGTAAATATTCTTTGACTAGCCTTTGTGAAACTAATTTCATCATGGGCCATCTCTCAAGCATTTGAAACTAAACCAGGAGAGTCAACACATATGCAAGATTTAATGGATTTTGAAACATGCTAAAAAAATCATAACATGTTCCCCTAACTACCAACTATATTCTAGACACCTATATTCATCATTTGTAGGCATTCATTACTTTCTTGGACCTCATTCTTCACATTTAACAATCATTATTCATCTTAAACCTTGTCTAATCTCTCATGGTAGTGCATGAGTATAAATATATTGATCTAATTCATAATCCTTGATATTACATAGTTGTCTATGTAGCATTTCCTTACCATGTTATTCCATTTTGAAATCTGCTTGTCACCATTTAGACATGTGTTTATCTTGTCCATCTAAAAACTAGTTGGATTCAACTTGTTGATCTCCTTTATAATCTCTTTGCTTCAAAATTTTATGCTTGCCATCGATCACTGATCCAAAGTCCCAAGATCATGATAGTTGGCAATATAGTATTTGATCGAAACTCCTTGACTATTTGACCCATCTTGCACCATTGGATCAAGATGTACGATCAAATGTAGACCATTAGATCAATTGGGCCCACTATTTAAAACCCAATGAATACTTAATGATATTAAAATTAACATCTTCACTCCCATCATTTGACGTTCATGCAATGATCATTGACATCCTATAGGCTATCAAATTTAAGCTCTAATATATTTCCTTTGCTCTGTCTAAAACTTGACATCTACATGACTATCATTTAACGTCCTCATAGATGTATTTAACATCCCATAAACCATCAAATTTAGGATTTTATGGATTTTTTTAGTGTCTCAAAGTCAATGTCTATGCAAACATATCACATTATTTAACCAAATTTGAGGATTTATATCTTAAAGTGCAGAAATCATGGAGGGGCCAAATTTGTTGGAGATGTTCCTAAGACCAAAAACATTGTTCCCACTTGATCCATTAGATCTAGAAGATTTATAAGTGCATTTAAAAAATGTTAAAGTGAGCTGACCTATGTAATTCTACATGACACTTTGATGATAGTGTAGTTCAAAATGGCTAAGTATGGAAATTTAGCAAATTTTGTCTGAGGAGCCAACTTTGCTTTTGCATAACTTTTGTATCACTTCATTGCATGACCCAAAAATTAGTGCATATGTTCTTGGAATCAAATTTAATAAACCCATATGATCATTTTATCTAGAAAATACCACATGTGTGAGATATAATATCATCAAATTACCTACTTGGTTATGTTTGAGCTCCTTTGCAAATTGGCTAAGTATGGAAACTTAATGAGAAATGTCTGAGAGGCCAAATTTGAACCCTCATATCTTCTATTGTGCTAGATGCATGGATTGAAATTTGGCATATAGTAACCTGGGACTAATGTGATCACAACCATATGACCAATTCTCTTTGACTCATCCACACATGGCAATGATGATGTCAACAAACTACCCACTCATAATTTCTACCACTAGACCTAAATGTCTAGATGAGCACAATAAAGAACCGGATGAATACCATGCACTTAAAATTTCATATATGACTTCTAAAATGACCTCTAAGATATGAAATAACAAAAAATACTAAACTAGATAATGAACAAAAATAGAATGGCATATGAAATGACATCAAATGAATTACAACACACCCTATGCCATTATAATCAGCCCCTATTTAATATTTTGAGTATAGGGGGGTTGACCCATTTTAATCATGGTAAAAATGGTAAAAATGAAGCTCATCACATGACACACAATTGTAATATGAGATGATGCTTTGGGAAAAGAACATAACAAATCATAACATTGAGCTAATAAATTACAGCATGAATCAAAAAAGTAATTGAAAGGAAATAATTGTAAAATAAATACCTTTACTTACCTTGATATTGTGAAAGAGAAGTTATGTGAGAGAAATAAAGAGGCATCTAATGTAGGGGACATTAGGAAGACCTATAAAATAAGAGAAAATTTGAATTTTTTGTAAAATAATATGTTATATGTAGAAAAATTCTCTAAAATATGAGGATTCCAACACATCTTTCGGTTTGAAAAAAGAGCTAGTAAAAACATATTCATGAGGAAAAAATGAAATTTGTCAAAAAATATTTTATAGTTAAAGAATTTGAAAATTAAAATGTAAATAGGTTTTTTAAATTATTCATTTGTAATTTTGCTATTGTGAGAAAAATAGAGCTTTAAGAGACCCAAGAGAGTGAAGAGAGAGAATATGGCTTGGATATGATGAATGCAAGCTGGGGGATGCATAAAGGCAACAACTAGTGTGACCCAGGTAAGTAATGCTTTAATTTTTGATTTTTACTAGTTTTAACTAGAAATTAGGGTAAATTAAAAAAAATAGATTGTGGGGAAATTTGTATAATAATATTTTGTTAGAGGTATAATCCATTGAAAGGGGGGGGTGAATTAGTGATGGTAAACAATCCAATTCAATTTACAAACCCTTGAAAATACTTAAGCATTCAACATAAGCATTTATGAAGCATACATAACAATGAATAATAAACATAATGTAAGATCATATACACAACACAAGAGCTACATGGGAAACCGTCTTGGGGAATAAAATCCACTCTCAAGCCTAAAAACACATGGACTACTGTCCTATAAGAGCAACTACCCCTAAGGAAGATCAAGTACTTTAGACCTTCCTTGAGAAGAAAACTTACACCTTAGAACTTATGTCTTCAACACCTAATGATGGACCTCTTTATTATTTGACAACTACACAAACTCTCTATCTTAAACAAGCCTCTCACATAAGCATGTCATAAACTCTTTCCTTCTTCACTCAAACTATCCTCATTTGCACATTTAGACCTCTTCACATATCCACAAACTACAAGAGCACTATACTGACATTAGAAACATGATTTACATGTCATACACATAGTCAACCAACTATTCTAATCATTAACTCCATAAATAGGCCTATCCTTCTCTCTCCAACTTTCTCAAATATTGCACACCAAGTCTTTTACTTACAAGTCTAAAACCCAACACATTTAGTTCCACTATATATAGAGAAATCATGAATTATCAAGTCCATAATAATTATTGTTAGACATAATACATGCCTTCACCATTAAGGCATCTCATATAGGCCACATTTAAGCATAATCCCCTTTCAAAATAGACATAAGTCACTTTTAGGTTATATGGAGATCCATTCACCTTTTTGATACATCTTAGAGAAAAATAAGAACACAAGATCACTTAAAAATACATAGGTCCACTCTTTATGTCCCCTATGACATCCTTAAAATATCACAATCATCTTAGCTTACCTTTGCGTATGCTCAAACAACTCAAACAAAGACCTTATACATAGGAACACCATTACCAAACATACAATCAACTTATAAAGCATTATTCGTACTCAAGATAGATTGATCACACCTCCAAAATACCCATAGATCATCCTCATGAAGTCTCCAACACTCCCTAATATCCAATTTACCATGAAACATCAAAAGAACATCTACATAATCTCTAATATCCTTCTCAAGCCACTTGAAAAATATATACAGAAACATATTCAAACATGGAGATCAATATCTTTGTTTGTACACACTTATAGATCTTCAAATCCATATTTCTAGATGTACCTTAGAGTAATATATCACTTTGATTTTTACTGTAATCTAAAATTTGTCTTCTATCTAAATATATGATCCAAAAACTAGACACTAGTATTTCCTTTGCAAATTCAAATATTCAAATGCAAATGGTCACAGTTAAAATTTGAACACTATGCTCGCATCTCGTGTCTTCTCAGATTCAGATCAAATATGCTCTATCAATCTTGATCAATCTTTAACACATAAGCACCAATGCAAAATTGTTAAACCTCTATCATGTTGATGTCATCTCATGTAATCTTAAAATGTTGACTCAACATGCTCTATTGATCTCTGTGGATCAACTAGATCTTTAATGATCAATGCTCACCATTTAATCAATCTATATGAATGCCCACTCATCATTGGATCCTTATCCTGTATCTTTGCTTAGTAATTAAACATCATGCACCTATCCTCATCTCACTCCTTCCAGACTTCTTGGAGCAATGCACATCATTGATCTTTTTTAAGCTTTAAAACTTTCAAAAATGACTCTAGGGACCCTTTCAATATGCCTAAGTAGTCATTTTTGATCCTTAACTTCTTCTATCATTTGATGCATAAGCTCAAATTTGGATTAGACAATCTCCTCACATAAGAGAATCTAACCATTTGACAAACTACTCTTGGAACCCTTATGTGTGCAAGATATATCACCATTAAAATGCCTTCTCAAAAACTTCTGTCACTGAGCCAACTATGTCAAAACCTGCTTGAGAGGCCAATTTTGAGCAAGCATCACTGTTGACGCACTTTAGCACATGATCTTGAAATTAATTTAAATGAACTAGGATCAAAACTAAACAAATCTATATGATCATTTTCTCTTGACATATTCACATGTGCAAGATACATCACCATCAAAATGCTCACTTGGCTCTTTCTACCATATTGCAAAATTGGCTAAGTATTGAAAAACACAGTCAAACTACTTGGAAGCCCAACTTTTCATATACATATCTTTTGACACACTACATTGCATGATCTAAAAATTAGCACAAATAAACTATGTCCAAAACTAAATAAACCCATATGATCAACTTCTACTAAAACATCTACATGTGTGAGATATTTTATCATCAAACTACTTACTTAGCAATTTTTGGCCATATTGTAAATTTGGCTAAGTATGGAAAAACAATGAATTTTAACTGAGAAGTTAACTTTTCACCCTCATATATTTGACTGTGCTTCGAATCATGACTTGATATTTGGTGCATAACAACTAGGGAGTAATGTTATCACAACCATATGATCAAATACCCTTGAATCATTTCCATGTGGCAATGGTGATATCATTTCCATGTGTACCTACTTAGATTGTTTGCCACTGGACCCAAAGTGTCTAGATGAAAACTATGATCAAATAGATGAATTCTACTCATGTAAATAAGAAATCAAATCATATATAACATCTTAATACCTTTTGCACATGATACAACCACCATACTCATCTCTGAACATCTCTAATCATGCCAAAAATGAAGATCAACCAAGACAACATAAAACACACTAGAATAGACACATTACACACTTTGTCATTGTTACTTAGGCTATCAAAGCCCTTTATCCACTCACTAGGACACCTCCATGACACTACCATGACATCACTAAAAAATCTCCAATAATCTCCCCCTTTGTCATTGATGTCAAAAAACATCATATATAACAGTATACAACTCACCTTCTCTCTCTTCAAGCACTCCCAAAATAAGAAATTTTTAACCCTTTGACACAATGAAAAAGAGGGCATCAACTGATCCTGAGGACATGAAAATACTGTCAAAAAGGAAAAGACCATCTTATAAAGATGATACAAATTCCCCCTTACCTTGAGCCTACCTTTTCTTTCTTTGACAACTTCCTCTTACCCCATGCCAACACTATCTTCAACCAAACACAATAGCTAATGAATATAAAACACATAAAAAAACTAAAATCTAAGAGGGACTCCACCTAATATTTTTGAGCCATTGCACCATTTGAGCATCTTCAGATCTCCACACACCATGAAGAATCACCACACAGACTTACTAGCCTTCTCTCGTAAGACACTTCCATGACCAACAATAGAGCATCATACCACTCATAAATTAAGAAATATGTTCTAAACCAAATTGATAACTCACCTTGAAACATTCATGTTTTGTTCTTTTGGAGAAACTGAACAAAATCACTCTTCTTCTTACTAGGCATGTCTAGTCCTCTTATAACCCTACATAAATCTTGCAGATCCCACAACTTTCAGTAGACACACATTCTAGACTTGAAAATTCATATCTAAAGCACTCTCATATACCCCCTTAAGCATATAAATTTAAATCACCAGGCTCATCTTCTATAACATACTTCATTCACAAACCTACTAGCTAATTAACCCTCCATTTTGACATAAACAAGAATAAATTGAGAACCACAAACCTTAAAATACTTGTGAATATTTATTTGACCACCCATTTATCCCATTCAACAAATTAATAAACCTAAAACCTCAACTCATAAGGCTGACCACTTTTTTACTAGAGCCCAAAATCCTAGAATCTTAAAACAAACGAAGTCAACACAACACCTTTCAGTCAATGCCCACCTTTGAAACTTCATGTACACTCAAAGACAATGATTACATACTTCTAGACCAGTATTTGAGCTTTCACACCATTGAGAACCTTGACTTCCTAAAACCCATTTTAGGACCTACAAGTTCTTAAGCATAAACTGGGAAACTCGAGAGCATACAAAAATCTCTAAATAGACTTTAACATACCTTCAGATCATAAAAGCACTTGGAGAATGTTAGAATAAGCTAAATAGACATTTTTATGTAGAAATATTACCTTGATAAATAAAAAATACACCTTTTCCATCTGTGAACCTTCAATTTGACCCTATAGACTGTTCCAACTAAAAAACACCACTTAAACACTTGCTTCTCCACTTGAAAGGAGTCTCTTAAGAATCATAGATAGAGACAAAATTTATACCTTAATGCTCCAAAACAAATATAACTCCTCATATTCATCTTCTTCCTTACTCAGATGATACTTATAGTTCTTCTTCTTCTTCTTCTTCTTTGGCTTTAGAGAAACAACTTCCCTAACTACAACAACATTCTCCTTTTCTTCTATAATTGGATTATCAATACATGAAGACAACATAGATTCATGGCATACCTATTCATCAAAATAATCTTCCTTTTAAGAAACTCATCACTAGATATAAGCAATTGATGTTCTTTACATGAGGCTTTCTCAACAATAATAGGATGTTCACTTGGATCCATACTTACCTCATAACTAGCGTCAACCAGTACCTTGGTCTTTTCCTTGAGATTAGTCTCTTCATTCTTAACATGAGTAGACAATGAGACCTCTTGAGACTCTTCAACTTATAAATAATTCTCCACCATAGCAAACATATTACTTAGACCTACAACCTCATCATAATTCCTACTTTCCACCTTTTGTCTCCATGAGTTCACTTTCCTTCTATCTTGCACTTTAGGAGCTTGATAAAACCTATTCTATCTTGTAGGAATTTGTTTATATAATCTATCAATTTGACCTCTTTATTCACAATTGAAACACACCATACTTTTTACAAAAAGCTCTTTCTACATTTTTAGATTTGGAAAATATCTTACAATGTGTCCTAGTTCATAAAAAATATAGCACTCAATATCTCTTGAAGGAAACTCAGCTTATCTTGCCTTAAATGGATAATGTTTTGAAAAGTGTCCCACATCATGATAGATGAGACTCTTAAACTTGATTATACCTTTTGACTGATGACCCCCATCATAGTTTCATGCAAATTCATTCTTATCAGGTCTTCTAATTCTCTAGCTCTATGCCCAAACTGATTAAAAGTATAGTAGTAACCATTGAAATTTGCATACCTCATGGAATTTAGATGTCTAATCTAACTTGTATTTATTATACCAGAAACAATATTCCTTGTCTAATGATTTGTCTTCAAAGGCTGATCCACCTTGTTCACATTAGTTTTTATCTTGTCTGTTGCAGTTTCTAGTTCTTCTTTGTATCTAAGACTAATCTTATCACGCACATGATTTTGATAATTTATAATGTTGTCTAGATAACTTCAGATCTTTTCAAATCTCACAAATGACATTACCTTACTAGATACCTTCTCTAACTAAGAATTTAATAACTTATTTTCAATTACATACCTTCCACATTCATCTTCTTTAGATTTTAGGATTGTAGAAAGAATTTCTAATTGATAATTGAGAGACTTGATCGTATCTTCATGGTCCTTGGCATATTAATCCATTCTTGCCTCAAACACATTTAATTACTCCTCAACTTAATTGAGTTTAGATTTCATCTTCTTATTGATCTTCTTCTAAATCTTTAGAATTGCAGTCTCATAGTCCACCTCATCTACATCATCATCTAAATAATTTCAAGTAGATTCTTTTTATTGTGAGAAAATTCCTTCCTCAGCCATGAACAAAGATTCATATTTAGTAGAACCATCATATTGATGATCATATTATAAGTCACTATCTTCATTTTCATCTAATGAGCTATAATCTTCTTTGGTGTAGAGACTCTTCTTGTCCTTAAAGTACTTCTTGTTATCAAACCTTCTAAATCCCTTTTTTCTCTTCTCAGATCTAAAAGATCTCTTTCCATCATCATGACCTTGATCATTCTCTTCATCATCATCCTTATTATAATTATGAGGACACTTATTAGCAAAATGTCTTATCTCATCATAGTTGAAGCATTTGAGGGGTATCTTACTTTTATACTTACCTGAACCTGTTCTCAATTTCCTTAAAATCAAAGCAATTAGTTCATCCTCATCTATATCAGGAATGTCATCCTCCTTGAGTTTATTACCTTGGAACTTCTTCTTTGACTTAATTTTAGTCTTGAAAGCTACTTCCTTATTTAGTGGTATATCATCATTCTTCCTCATCTCATATGCAGTAAGGGTGCCATGCAATTGATCCATCTTCAACTGAGTAAGATCATGAATCTCTTCTATAGTAGATAATTTTGGATCACACTTGGGAGATATATACCTTAATACATTTTGAACAATAGTAATCTCTTCAAGATTATCTCCAAGACCTTTGATGATGTTCACAACCTCATCAAATTTTTATAGAAAGGATGCGACAGTATCTTCTTTATTTATCTTGAGAATATTAAATTGCCTTTTGTGAGTCTACAACTTAGCAAGATTAACCTTTGAATCTCTTTCAAAAATAGTCTTCAATCTATCCCATATTTATTTATTAGATGTGCAATGAATTACTTTGGAAAACTTAGTTTTTTTAAGACCACAAGTGATGGCATTCATTACCTTATAATTATTCTCAAACAACTTCTTATCTGTAATACTAGATGAAGGAATAACAAGAGTAACATAACCATCCAAAATAGATTACCATACATCAAAACCTATGGACATAATGTATTTTTTCATCCTAGCACTCTAAAAAGCAAAATTAGATCCATTAAACATCGGTGCTTGCTTAGTAGAGAAACCACCTTGCATATTTTGACTAGGCATTATACCTTGGATCACCTTCAAGCTATCAAGATTTGACCAAAGTACCTCACTCCGATACCAATTATTAGAGGTACAATCCACAAAGAGTGGGGGGTAAATTAGTGATTAAAAAAATTTAATTCAATTTCTAAACCCTTGAAAATATTTAAGCATTAAACACAAGTATTTATAAAGCATACATATCATTCATAGTAGTGAATAACAAACATAATTCAAGATCACATACACAACATAAGATCTATGTGGGAAAAACTTTTTGGGAATCAAACCCATTTTCAAGCCTATAAACACATATACTATTATCCTATAAGATGATCACAAACAAGAGACTGATCAAGTGTTTTTGATCAGGAACCTTGGGTCAAGTCCTTCTGACCTACAACCTTGATCAAGTCATACTGATCAAAGGCCTTTAGTGAAACCCTATTTTACAAAGTGGAAGGAATAAATTCGTATCACATGCCTCTTCAAGGGGGAAACCTCCTATTAGAGCAATCTCTAAATATAAATGACTTTTTTGATGCCTTATAATATCCTATGCCCCTTTATTTATACTAGTTCCCATCTACCCAAGTCCTCCTTATGCATGTGGTAATAAAAAAATATTAATTATTATACTATCTATTCTACTATTATACCCCTCTCTAGGTACATTACAATCTTGAGAAGGGATAAATAAAACCATCACATGCCTTAGATTCTAACATTCTCTTGCATACACCTTTGGAACATCACATAGTAGTAAATCCTTTTCGATCTAGTTTTGTAGCACCCAATCTCACATTATATGATGGTAAGGGTGACTAGAGCATCACCTCAGAGCCTTTCACGTAGCATTCTTGGACTATGTGTCCAATGATTGGCTTCTTAAAATTTTTATTTCCACGTAGTGTTAAGGATTATGCCCTGTAATAGTTCTATGATTTTCTAAATCAATCTATTGTGACATTAAATACTTTATCTAACATGTTCCTAGTGTTAGGATTGTGGAGCTAAAAGCTTCACTGATGCAGACATGGAGGAGGTTGCAGAATGAGTTGCTGAGTGTCAGAAGTGTTTGGCGTTGGTCTGGCCAACCGGCGTCGGCAGGGTAAGACAGGAAGGCAACCGACGTCGATCATATATCGGCCGGCGTCGGCGACCCCAGGCAGACAGGGACCGACGTCGGTCACCTGTGTGGTTCGACTGCGAGCTATTTACGGGCAGTTAGCTAACGAACCAAGAGTTTGCATGATGAGCGCTAATTTTAGACTCATAGCTGCGAATCTAATTATGGTAATTAGATGTCTAATCATTGTTTGGATGAGATCTATATAATAGACTCATGGTTGTATTGGAAAAGTGTGCTAGGGAGTAAGAGAGCATAATTATAAGCTCCTTCTGTGTGTGAGGTAGAGCTATGGTGCGTTCCTCCTAGTGCCACAGTACCAGGTGTGTTGGTGCTGGATTGGAGAGCCAGCTGGGTTCTTCAAGAGTGTAGGATCTTGGTCACAGTTGCATGGCCTATATAGGAGATCTACATGGTAAGTAAGATCGTTGATCTGCAGGTGTATGTGTGTGCAAGGTCGAGGTTCACAGGTGAATAGAGCCATTGCTTGATTTGCAGGTGTGCAAGGTCATACAGACAGCAACACAACAGGGAGCAGTATCAGGCATGATCTACTTGGAGTACAGGCGTGTACTCGGATAGAGCAAGAGGAAGGCAAGGGAGTTCCTTCCATAAGTATGGTCTGTTGAATTGCAGGTTGTTGCAAATTCATGGGAGATCTACTTGAAGTACCTTGAGTACTTGTGGAGCACGTGGAGTGCTTGTGGAGTGCGTGGAGCACTTGTGTTGTGCGTGGAGCACGGGAGGTGAACACCAACTCTGTATTTGAGTTGGGTGTTGGGACCTGTGAGAGGGAGAGCTTTGGGGAGAAGAATTACTGTTCACTTGAGGTGTGGGAAACCTCTGTAAGGTGGTGGAGAAGAAGTGGCATCTTCTTTATTGTATTCTTTTCTGTATAAAGTGTTAATACAATTTGGTATTGTCTCTCATATGCTGTGTTATTCTGAATTCTAGTTACTTGGTGAATTTGGTTAATTTCCACATATTAAGTTGCTTGGTTTGGTAATCAAATTGTGTGCTTCCGGTTTAACCACCCATCCTCCCAACACCTAGCACACTTATTTATAAATATTAGTGATAAGATGTCATATGCACAAGTGGCACAGTTAAAGCAAAAGCTGAATGAGCCTATCATAGATTATGTCTTATGATACAAGACAATATTATCAAAATTAACTAGCCCCATGGCAGACAAAGAGCTTTAGGATATATTTAAACAAAGTCTATTACCATCACTACACAAAGATATCTTGTTCAAGAAGTTTTCTACATTTATCGATTTATGCTACGTAATCAAAGGAAGAGAGGTTAAGATCTTATCAATGAAAAAAATCAAGTACATAAATGGATCAGAACCAACTATTAAGAGTTTAAAAACATCCATATAAGGTAAGGGGCACAAAAAACAAAATTATAAAAATTCCATAATCAATGTAGCTTTTGAGCCATCTCCCAAATTGGTTTTATTTGCTCCTCAATACAGAGTCTTCACTAATCTTATAGAGTCAACAACATGGGTTATATAATAACTATTAAAATGCAATGTCATATCTATCCATCCCATTAAATAGGTTGATATGTCATGTACTCTTCCAATGATTTATGATTCAAATTCATTATAGGAGTATCACAGGGCACCAAGACACATGATAAACATATGCATTAACCTAAAGCACAAGATATAAGATCTCACTAAGGCTAACATTATTGATGTGGGCACACCCATAAAGGCATTGAAATAATAATAAACAAAGGCTAAGGCATTAAATATATTTTAGATCCTTTACAAAAACATGTAGTGAATGAGGAAGGGGGCACACTAAGTGTTCACTATACATACTAGGCACATACACCACTAGATTCCTATTACATAGTTACAAAAGAGACACATCCATTACATAACATTATTTACATGTATCACATTACAATTCCACCTAGACCACTTATCACATTTTTAGAGTAGGAGATTGAGGATGATGGAATATATTTACATGCACTCTTCATATAAGCATGCATAGACCACCATCCTATTCACAATTTTATTATTCACAAAGGGTCAAGCATAAGCATGTGCACCGTGCCACTCTTATAGCACTTGGGATACACATAATGAGATATATTACCAATAGATATAGTCATTAGTGGTTTCAATGGCCATGTTCAAAGCTCCATCAAGGAGATTGTAGTTCTATTATAGGTTGGAAAACACACATAGCCACTCAGTTCCTAGTAGTACCTAGTGTAGGTGTATTCAATATATTATTGGTTAGGCCATGGTTATAGTATCTCTGAGCCATACCATCTATAGTACACAAATTATTGAAGTATATACATGTTAATTAGGTGGTTAAGGTTGAGGGTGTCCCATATGACTATCCTCTACCCATCCCATAGGTAGTTTTAGCATAGTTTCCAATTACAATTCCATCACAAACACTAGTTATAGTTCTTGTACCATTACCAGATATTGCATGATTATCAATTATAATATAAATTACAAATCCTATTCATACATAAAAATGTTTATCAGAGTCATTAGTGTAAGTCAGGTCTAATCCTATAGTATATACACATATGCATACTCTCCCATGGAGACCATTACTAGAGAGACCCCTGCATTAGAGATGTCAAATATTCTAGGAGATCTTCCTCTACTCAGTTCCTACTAAGATCAATTTTATTGGGTTCTAGGGGTTCTCATCACATGTCACCTATAGTTTCTTCTTCTACCAAATGGGTTCTTAAGACCCTTATAATTCACAAGGCATCACAATCAGTGCCACAACATCATAACATCACTACACATGAAACTTTAGACATAGATTATATAGCATAGTATATTATGAGCTCATAGTTGCCATTTCACACTGTACACACAATCACAGCTCCCTTATTCAACATAGGTCATGGTGATAATGAATCTCCCATGTGACTCATTGGTTAGTATGGTTCCTACCCTTGTACATACTTCCTTCTCTGTCTTGATCCTTATACATAGTTTATTTTCATTTGCTTGTACATAGATTATACTCAAAAAACACGAAAATTATATATGTAAAAATATAAAAACAATCAAATATTTCTAAAACACAAAATTTAAAAATTGTATGCATTACTATGTTTACATTTTTACTACTTGCCAGATATTGCATATTGATAGCTATCCTAGTATAGTTAATTTTATCATACACATATGCTTCACCTATTCTTATCAAGTGCGTATAGATTATATACTAGACTCTGGTCCACTATACTAATCTAGCATACCTATCATCTACCCACTGGGGGCATATACACTGATCTAAGTTTATACATTTGATACATCCACACACTCATGGGTATCTCATACATAGTTGCTACTACTAGGTTCTATCTCTACATATTATATATTCTAGTTTATACATTGATACATCTTGATATTGATCATTGCTACTCATTTCTCATTTTTTTAAAAATATCACTAGTTAGATTCAACATATGTACATATTATATTTTACATAGATTTGTACTACATAGTTATACATACTTTCATTTCTAGTTTTTACTAGATTATACTTTATTTTGTTCATATGCTTCTTCCATCTTTGAAGGAATTTGAATATTCCATTATTCTTTGGCTTAATTCCACTTCTCTATTTGTATGCCTTGGACATGTGCCCATGTACCTTGTCTATGATTTCTTGTTTCTATATGTGGATATTTGAATATATCCTTCTATGTGTCTCTAAGACAAATTGCTTTTTGCTTTCATATGTGGACATTTAAACATTTACTTGTATGTCTTCCTTCTTATATTTAATGACATATGCATATGTCCCTTATATTATGGCCCCTTGACCTACCTTTTCATGCGTCATGTGCTTGTATGTACTCTTCTTTGTATGCTTCTTCACTATGACACGTGTATTTGCTTATTACACACACACCATTTGATGATGCCATGAGGGATCTTGTGCATCTCCCCTTCCTACTTGGGAGCCATGATGGACATCATGCCCCATCCCCATAGATAGTTACTAAGATTTGATGCTATATACATTGATTACATCTATCTAGACACTCTTGTGTAATGCTAGATTACAACATACATCCTACATTACATATTTATGCTAATATACTATTACATTCTGATGTTATGTTTGTATATTGTATTGGAATATCATACACATGCTTTAGCTAACATATTTTTTAGAGCTACTTATTTTGAGGATATTTCTTACACAAATTTCATAACTACCCTCAAAGGTGGGGGAATTCATAGGGGTTTGTCATAGAGATTAGGCTCCTACTTTTCTATTCACAAAATTTTTTCAGCACACGTGCTCATTTTCAAAAATTAGACACAAGGTAGACACATAAAAGAATAGAGGCTCAAAAAATAGTTCAAATCACCCAAATTTTAGACTAGACAAACATTAGAGCCCAAATTGGGACACTAGCACCATAGGGTACTACTATCCACTATAGGGCACTACTGTCTAGTGGCCCCAACTTTAGGATAATTAAGATTATTTAGACTAGTACACTAGGTACAATATATATTTGCATAGATATAGTCATAGGTTTGACATTTATGATCAGATTTTGCTCAGATACACTCACTTTAGCTTAGATTCTTACCAATTACTTAGATTCAAGGACATCATGCATGGCATGATCACTCCCAAATTTAATTCAGTAACACAAATTTATTTATTATGTACTTCATTTAGAATTAGCATACTCAGATATCAGATTGGGCACATGTGTGCGACACATAGTTCCCATATACTTAGCCACACATAGGTTAATCAAATAGAGTGAAAAAATCCATGTCATTCTATACATTATATACACTTTATATCACATTTTAGGTTGTTACCATATTCATGCCTTACTCTATCTAGAGTGGTTGGCATTCCTAAGTGGCATAAAGCTACCTGATATACCTGAGTAGCCATGAAGCTAAAATACATAGTTAGATTTACTTAGGTACTTTCAACACTTTATATAGTTTAGTTATAGATGTATCTACTTCACATGGGTGTGAAATGATGGAGTCATGGCCTACTTGAGTTATTAAGCCACCCATATAAGAGGGTTAGAGACATAACTTTATCTAAGTTATTCACAAATTAGGATCCAGCAAGTAGGGGTGGGCAATGATGGAGTCAAAATTGGATTGAGTTTTTGATCCACCCATATGGGGATTGAGTAAACCATCAGATTAGTCTATGATATCCAATGATATGATCACTATGTACACACACACATAGGTTTTCACCAAGTTTATGCATTAGTTCATATACCCAATGAGGTATATTCATTCATTTCTTCTCTCTTTACTCAGATTTACTTAGTTACTTTATTTTAGCATAGTCTTTTACTTTCGATCATCTCTTAAGTAAGGGTTGAGTTTTGCATGTTTCATTATAGGTCATTGCTTTGGATCATGTTTCACATACCTAGACCTAGATTCACATACTCAAACTTAACTACATGAGCTTCACTTCCAATGTAAGTTCAGGTACACTTCTTTTTCCTTTATATTAGTCATTTCAATTTGTTACATTTTTAGCATAAAGAGGGGGGAATGTAATCACCTAAAAGTGGTAACTAGATCCTAATAATGTTTCTTGAGTTATCCTATTATTATCTTAGCACTAAACCTATCTTAGAACCTTTGCCACACTTTTCCATCCATTGTGTAGACCACATATATCTACAATTAGCTCAAACATAGTCCCAAGATAGCTTTCCCAAATCCCAACCCAGTTTTTCTAGAAGTCTACTAGGTGGAAATTAGCACCACATTTGGGACACTACAGTCATATGGTGCTAGCATCCCCAACTGGGCCCTATTTTCCTTTGCCCTAAATCTTTTTAATGGATATGTTTTCAAATGTTTTCACCTCCTAAGGTAGCCTAAGCACATTTTGTTATCTACATAAGCTACATATCTCTATAAATACAAGTCTATTTGACCTTTATTCTCTAGATGGAAAATATATGCAAAATCTTATTTAAACAAAAGATAAGTTTAGAAAAATTAAGGTATTTGATCCCTATTCTTCCCTACTTATACATACTACCATCTATAGTATCCCTAAACATAGATTTCAAAGATTTTAAATTTCAAGCACATTCAAGGCATCCAAGTCCATTCTCACTCTAGCATTCACTTTTACTTGCATTAAACACTATGTGGGAGAACTATATCAAGCTTGATCCCTCTTAAGAGTATTGATATGTAGGCAAATATCTTTTTAATGGGGTGTTGAGGATGTCTAGCCTATCCTACTAAAACAACATAACTATTGATCATTCCATACTTGTAAAGAAGATTAGGGTTTTCACACTAAATTAAGGTTTATAAGCAAAACATAGAGATCTAGATTTCACGCATGTAAGAATATAACCTAAAAAGATAGGCACAGGTACTCTCAAAAAATAGAAAGTACCCTACAAAGGGGACACTATTTACACTTTGAGGACAGTACAATAACATGGCACTATTGTCCAGGTGGGGCACTAATATCTAGTGAGAAAATAGATCTTGGGACCCTATTGATGACACTCAAAATTATCCAAAACTTAGTTTTCAGAACCCAGATCATCAATGAAAGCCACTTTATAGATAATTTTATATTTAAGCCTATGTATTACTATTTTTATAAAGTGAAAATAAGTCAAAATCCATAAAAAATCAGTGCTTAATTATTGCATATTTTTAAACTAATTTAGACATCTCATCCCTATAATCTAAATATACGATTTACATAGTTAAACACATAAAGGTTAAATCATTTGGTTATTTAAAAATAATTTTATAGAAGATCAAATGAATCTTTACTGGTATAAAAATAATGAATATTATGATTATCATCAAGTCAAAGACCATACAGTCTATATGTGTATATAACTTAGACACTTTTTTCAAGATTTAATTTAGAAATAAAATTGATCTCACTGATGATGGTTCTAATTCCAATCAAAACATGGGTAAATATAAATACCCCTTTCTAAAACATAATTAGAATCAACATTATAATCAAAATTAGAATTAACAAAACAATAATCAAAATCAAGGTCAAGATTCTCATTCCCATTGGATTGGATACCATCATGTCCCACACAACTATAATAATGTTATAGGTCATGTTACAAGCAATAATATGGCCACCATTAAAATCAATCCATGTCCTAATAACCTTATTCTAAAACAAGGTGGCATTGACATGACTCATCATCTATGGGTTATTCTATTTGTCCCTATAGTCAATCCTTTTAATTCTAGTAACCCTACTCAGGCTCAAGATTATATTATCATAACTCGACATCCATGGGTCACCCTCTAACAATAATCTAGTTCAATAAACCTTGCCTTTAAAATCCAAACCATCTCCTTCCACTAGAAAAAAGTATAAACTTATGGAATAATTAAATAAAACACCAACACAAATTTATATTCTAGACCCCTCTTGTGTATGTCTAAAATTCATAAGGAAATTTTCTATGATATTTTACACCAATCCAAGGTTTCAAATGAAATTGATATTACTAAATTACAATCATTTTTGGGGCATTTATATTTTAGGTAAAAAATTTCATTTGATAAAAGCTGTATTTCCTCCTATTTAACCCTAATTTGGATGTAGATCTTACTTGGGTAGATCTGGTTAAGAATATAGAAAAGATAATTCACAAGGGTGATAATCAGATCTACAATAGGATAATTAAATGCTAAACTCAATGTTGAATTTATTAAACTAATATAGGATAAAAATGGAAAGTACATCTATACTAGATATGGAAATTACAAAGAAGCAATGTACTTAGTTGTTTATAATGTAACATTGTTCTAATTTTGGGATAGGTAGGATGCAAATTGGAAGATGATTATGGAAAATTTTAGATTGAGTGCCTCTATAGTTGTGGACAATAGCATCAACCTAGGATATTTATGTTGACACTACTATTTGAATTGGATATAGGTATCCTATATAGAATACTTATTGGAAAATGATGTGACCACTTGGATGCTTTTAGGTTTATCTTCACCTTTACTTTGGTGCATTTAGATCTAGGTTATGGACTATCTCTCCTCATGAAATTATAAATCCCTAGTTATTTATTTTCATAGTGACCTTGGAAAAAATGGGTTAGTGTCTCATAGTATCAAGCTAACCCCAAAGACCCTCCTATCAATGAGTGATGCCTACATAGACAATAATATGAAGAGGGCCTCAGACTGATGCAATTCTCCCCTACATGTTGTCTTATGTGTGAATCATGTAATATATGAAAAGTAAGTACAATAGTGACCTAGCTTGTAACTTATAAAATATAGCTCTTGGGATGTTTCTTCATTACTTCAGACTTGTGTATGTGCTATTTCTATGATTGATATGAAAATAGGAGAAGATATGAAATCTTTACATTATGGAATTATTAATTGAATGATTTTGATAAGTTGCCTTAGTTCGTGCTAGGTGTTTTCCAAGTGATGAATGAATGAGGCTTGATTTTATATTTATAACAATCTTTATGGAGTAATAACTTGCATTAAAGCACTTAGGTTGACATTAAGATACATTTCATTTAGAAATTAGATGAATTTATGTCACTCAACACTTGCATCATAGAAGGACACCTACATCAACATAGGTGTATGTCTGAGATGCTAGTGTCTAGGGATTAGGAAAGTAGGTATAGGATTGGATATTAGAGGGAGATAAGATAAGTACATTTTAAGAATTTTAAGAAAGATAATAGGTTTGGGTTATCAACATAAGACTATTCAGACCAAGAGATAGGCCAAGAGGAACACGTTAGACTAGATGTGAGAATTTTGAGAGAAGGAAAGGTCCATAACTAAGAGCAAAAACCAAGGTCTAAGTTTTCCAAGTATACAAGTTTGAGGTACTATAAAATTCATAAATAGTGTCTACATTTACCCCCCTTTAAATCTAGTAATGAAATTACTAGTTTAAAGGAAAGAAATCCATAATTAGGTGTGTATAACACACCTTGCATTTACATGAGCCCAACTTGAGTGCTTTATTGGTGATTCACCTATAACCAAGAGCATGTTACAATATATAATCAGTGCATATAATATAAAATTTAAATTATTTGAAATTGAAAGAACAAGGTTTATGAGTACACCTATGTATCGATGGAACCACCTTGCCTATTGATAATTTGAATTGAAAAGGTATATCATTAGAAGGATATTAAACTAATATTAAAACAAATATATAAATCTAGAAAGTGAATATATCTAAGGGGATATATAAGAGAGCAATATTGGAAGGCACATACACCCAACCTTGGAGAAAATGTGAGTTGCCACTCGGTAGTTGAGATTAGCTCAACTGTATAACCCAATCATACTTATAACCTAGTGAGGATGAATGATACAATCAGTTCCAATCTAAAAACTTATCAAGATTTAGTGATTTAATCATCTCAACCATACCAAAAGTGAATTAACTACTATAATAAATTAAATTAATATAGTTTGTAAAAGTTTGACCTTGTGGGTGGTGACATCCCTGAAGAGTTCTAAAATTTACAACTAATTTGGATTTCATAATATTAGGTACACATTGTATGATGTGCACCTTAGATATGTCTCATGCTAAAACTTGTGTATAATAGTGTTACCAATGTATAGAATTCTACCACAACTATGAATATGAATCATATAACTTTGTGCTTTGGCTAATTCATAAACTGTGTAAGTGTGGAGAACATGCTTCCAAAGCATGCCCCCACTATATATGGAGAAATTTGAAAAATAAAATAAGTACCAATACAAAAAAAATTGAAAAATTATATAAGTGCTAATGTGGATAACATGTTTCTAAAATATGCCTCTACTATAATATGGAGATGTCGGATACTAAATAAGTGTGGAGAACATGCTTTTAAAGCATGCCTTCACTATATATAGAAAAATATGAAAACTGATATAAGTGCCAATGTGGAGAAAATGTTTCTAAAATATGCCTCCACTATAATTTGGAGATGTTGAATACTAAGCAAGTGTGGAGAACATGCTTCTAAAGCATGCCTCCATTGAATCAAAAAATTGTGAACATGTGGAAACCATCCCCATATGACATGCCCCCACTAAATCTGAAACTATGAATATTTGAAAACCATACCTATATGACATGCCCCCATTGATATGCCCTGCCTTTGAGGTGAGGAAATAATAGAAACCAATATTTACCTCACCTCAAAAGGATAAGATAATTTATTATCTATGAATGGAACCATGTAGCATATGGAAGGAAAATGTCTAGGTAGATATATCATTGAAGAGCATAAAACAATATGATCACATGAAAGCCTAAAATGCATGATAAAATATGATGGGAAAATCTAGGTAGTAATTAAGACAATCTCAAATAAAAACAAGCACACACACATGAGCACTCAAAATAAAAATAAAAGACAATGGTCCAAAAGGACCACAAATAAAGGGTATGTTCAAATGCCACACAATTGAAGGGACACGACTTAGTAAAATTTCCACAAAAGCAAGAATGCCATATTAAAATGTCCATACAATAAGTAATGACATATTCAAATGTGAAAGAAACCACATATAGGCACGAGTACTGAAAATAAAGTAGCCTATTCAGATGATTGAATAAGCAAACAATAATAAGGTAAGACACTCAAGGAAGAACATAAAGGAAATCATAAGCAACTAACATAAACATGTCATAGTCAACCATGGATCAAATGTGTTATAAAAAAATGTTAAGTACCCTGTATAAGATATAAGCATGGATAAAAGAGATCATGTATCTATGTATGCATGTATCACACTCAAATAAAAGCATGACACACTTGTGTATGTAAAAATAACTGAATATGCCATCCATCAACATGGAAATAACACATAGATGTAAATGACCCAGTAAGATATGTAGGTTTTAAAAATATTTTTGTATTTTTGAATGTTTTTTATTTTTTGGTATTTTTGGTATTTATGAAGAGGAAAGATCATCTTATGATTACACATAATAGATGGTCATAGATATATCCCCAATGTGAACATAGTGTAATAATATGGTGATGCTGTTGAGGATCTTGTATAGGTGAAATATCTATCATTGTATTATTTATGATGCTCTACATATGTAAAATAAGAATCTATGATCTTAAAGTAATAGTAAGAGTATTCGGTGTATGGGTTTGTGGAACCCTTCATTTAGTGTTCTGCAGTTGTTATACCCAACACCCCCCTTGTTTCCATAGGAAATGGGGAGCCACTTTTTTTCAGATTATTGTCTTGATTTTGAGCCCCCTCTTCTATGTGTTTATGCAATTTCTGGGAAAAGATCATGATTTGGCCTTTCATTCTTTGGAAAGATGGCATTAGTATTATGTTTCCATAGACTATATCTCTTATTTTATCAAATTTGTTACTTTGAGCTAATTGTTGCAAGCCTATGTTTTCATGAACTATTTTTGCTACCTCTTGCGACTTATTCTTTCAGGGCTTATTGTCTTTTTGGACTTATTATTTTGGGACTTATCCTATTTGTCTTTGTTGGGTTTTTTGCTGCATTCTTATGGACTTATCTTTATCAAAGAAATTATTCCAGATATTTTATTTGAAATAATTCCTTTGATGGAGTTGGTCTATAGGATTTTTTATTGTGGGTATTTTTCCCAATGTAATTAAAATTTCCCTTTTCCCCCTTTGAATCTACCCTTCAAGTTTTGTGTAATTTACCCTTTGGTCTTTATGAAGCAGATCCTTTAGGACTTTTGTGATGGGAAAATTCCCTACAAAGTAGACCCTTTGGATTGTTTCCAAATGACCCTTTAACCTTTTTTTTACGACCATTTTGCCTAACAAAATTATTTAGGCACTTTTACAATTTCCCTTTTGGCCCCTCTGAGCTTACCCTTTGAGACCTTTATCCTACACCTTTGCATTTTCCTTTGGAGATTTTGTACAAGACACTTTCTTTGAGCCAAGAATTCCTTAGAACAATTTATCTAAGACAATTAACCCTTCAAGAGAATTATTGTGGACATTTTGTCTGAAATAATTCCCTTGATAGAATTCCTTTGGGACTTTTGAAAATGACCCTTTGCCTCTGACTAACCTTTGAAAGTTCTGTTAAGGACAAATATTTATTTAAACTTTCTAAAAATGACCCTTCAACCTTTTGAAGGTTCCCTTCAAGACTTTTTTAGTTACCCTTCGATACTTTTAAAGGGCCCTTTCCCATATAAATATACCCTATGAAGTAGACCCTTCAGGCATTTTTTCCATGAAGTAGATCCTTTAGCCCTTCTGAGCTTATCCTTTAGGACTTTTGTCCCAAGCCATTTCCTTCAGAATTTATGTTTCAAACATATTATTCGATACAAAAATCCAAAAATAATTCCCCCAAAGGGCACATGCTCTTCAAACTCCCTACACATACCTTTCAGATTTCTTGAACCTACCCTTTGGACATTTGGAAAGTGACCTTTTCAACCCTTTTGAAGTGGCCACATGCCCTTTGGGACTTTTGTTTAGACCCTTTCCCTCAAAGACTTACCCTTCAAGACTTTTGTCCTTTAGCCAATTCATTCAGACATTTTGTCTGAGGGAAAAGAACCTTTCAGGAGAATTATTATAGATATTTTATCCAAAATAATTCCCTTACATAGGTCCTGAAACAATTTCCCCACATAATTATCCTGAAAGAAATGTCAGACTTCCAAGTGGCACCTTTTCTTAGAGAGAATTTCATTATGATTTGAGCTTAATTCAGTATTTTATCCTAGGAAAATTATATTTTACTAAATACTATGACCTTAGGCTAGAATATTCATGCAGGGTCCTTTTTATATATTTTCCAAAGTATTATGCTAATTTTTTTGTTTATGTTTATAGAAGCAGGGAGTTCAAAGGAAGTAACACGTGTCAAGTTGATAAGATTAAATTTGACAGTCACATAGCTATCATTTGATAATCATAAGGATGTCATTTGATGGTCGCATGAATGCAAATTTAATATCACCAAGTGTTAAACTTCTGAGATTAAATTTGATAGTCATGTGGATGTCATTTGATGGTCATAAGGATTTTAGTTAACAGTCATGTGAGTGTTAAATTTAACCTTGATAATATCTAATTTATATAATTAAATTTGGCAGTCATGCATACATCATTTGACACTCGTGAAGATGTCATTTAATGGTCACAAGAATGTCAAATTTAATCTCATTAAGTATCCATTTGGGTTCAAACCAAGATCCTATGACACACATTACTTGAGCCCATTTTATCTAATGATGCAAGAGTGAGTTGAAGTATCAAATCTACATGAGAGTGACAAGTGTCACCATCATAAAAACCTAGTACATAGATCTAATGACCTATGAGAAAAAGTACGCAACCTAGTACATTGAATTCAGAAGACCTGAGTAGCTATTAAGAATCACACATATGAAGCATAGTAAAATAGGATGTGACAAGTGATAAGCTCATGGGAGTCAAGGAGTTAAAGAAATAAAATCTAATGAACTATGTTAAAACAAGTGCAACGAATCGATAGTGCAAGATCAACATGGATTTTTCAAAGGTCTTAAGACCAATGAAGAACTACCAAGTGGCATAAAAGTGTTCAATGCACAGAGAGGCCTTGTAGAGTAAGCAAGTGGCACACTCACATTTTATCATGCAAGAGATCAATGGTGCAAGTCCTAAGTGGACTTTTCAAAGATCTTAGACTCAATCAGGTGTTGACACGAGTCAAATTTTGAATGCTAGTAGGGTATTATGGGTAGAATACTTAGATTTTTAGACTATGCTATATTTATTAACAAACATTGGGTCTAAAAGTTAAGCTAAAGTATGAAGACACATGTTCTAATCTAAATGAAAAATATAAAAGTAAAGATATAGATTTTATAAAAAGCATGAGCAATGTACAATTCATATTAGTCATGGTTAATAGTAGTACCACTAGTTATAAAACATTGGTAAAGTGATCTTGGTACTTCATACATTTATTTGAGTTCCATTTGAAGTGGCTAATCTAAAAATATCATTAGGTTGTTCTCACAACCTATAAAAGGAAGCATGTGTAGTTTGGTAAATGGTGCATCTAAAGTTTTCATATAGCTTGATATATAATTGTAAGAATTACAACTATCTTTATAAACATGCACATGTATAACTTTGGCAAAGGATATTTTAAACTAATAACTACAAATAGACTCTTATATGGTTTTAGACCATAGTTAGAACTACATGCTCTGACTATCACATGTAATTACCTTGCATAAACTTAGAGGATGAGGCAATCCTTTCCCCAAGCACTGTATAAGTTACTAATCAAATTATAAGGATCCAAGGTCTTCCCAATAATATATCCACATGTGTGGGACTAATCTATAAAGGTAGGTCAATCTTGCTAAAAACCTTCTACGAGGTCCTATCAAATTATCTAACTAATCTAATAGAAGGATGTAAATCATGATGAGTATAACCCAGATACCTAAGTAATGTCATGGTGAAAACATTTTCACTTGCACCATTATCAATAATAACATTTTTTATAGGTTGCTGATTAATGGATGCTCAAATGAATAAATAATTAAGATCATAGTCATCATATTTAATCTCATTGTCAACTAAATTAATAGATGGTATATGAAACATATAAGGTGTATGTTATGTATAAGTACCAATAATCCCATCTATTGGGTTCCCATAATGTGATGGATGAAGATGTGTGTTATATGCCATTTGTACTTTTAGTTCTTTCTTAGAATGTTCTTGTAAAGGATTGTTATTTTTTTTGTTTTTGGTGATCACTAGGTTATGATCATAATTCCTTATGAGGATCATCAAATCCAATATTTTGGTCATCAATAAGGTCTTTGATCTTATGCTTCAAGGTAAATCATATGTTTGCATAATTACCTAGTCCCTGATGATAATCACAATAAGCATTCATATCATATCCTTTAAGGTTGACTCAAATCAACATATATAGGATAAGGGAGTGATATAAGCTGACACTCTATGAATCTTGAGTAATGACGCTGAAAACTCAGTTAAATGTGAGAACTATCTCCTTGGTGCATTGAATAATATAATATGATTAGGATACTATGAAACTATACTAACCATGGTGTTTATAACCTTATTATGATAATGAGGCTTTACCTTACAACTTGGTTTGATTGTAAACTTTGTATTGAATATAGATGTAACTAGTGTGTTTGATACATTTTTGAGCTTATATAATGAAATACGCTTCATTTCATGATCCCATACAACATGGCATAAGTTATCAAAAGATTTTAACTTCTTGAAAATAAAAGAATCATGAAAAGGAGCAAGCAAATTTCAAGACATATTCATTGGTTCCTTTGATTTTTAAAATCTGAGAAAAGGAAACATTTTCATAAATATTAATGGAAAATTTGCCAAAACCTGATCTGTAAGAGGTTTGATTTTTTCATAGATTGGAGAGGTAAATCATATAACCACCTTGAAACATAGTCATTGAGGCTTCTTGGGAATAATTTGGTCAAAATTTTATCATTAGAATAATATTCAAGGCATGACACAAAAGGATTGAATATGCTGACTAGGATCTCTCTTGCCATCATAAAATGGTCTCCTAGGTGCATCAAAACTAGCTAAAAAAGGGTGCAAAGTTATCTCAAGTGCAAGAGGGTTATGCAACACATCTTGAAAATCAATTGCATGAGGAATTTTTAAATCATTTTGTTGAAAGTTTGTAACCTTGTCTTCCAAGGTATTTATAGATTGAATGATATTTTGAACTATAGACCCATTGGGATTTAGATTAGTAGGTTGTGTAGTCACCAACAGGGATGTAAACATGGTTTGAGTAATAATAAACATTGAAACTGATATTTATGTTAAAATAATTAGTAATTCCATGGTATATGTAGCAATAGTGTTTTTAAGAAACAAAGGTTAAAATACATATCATGTGCCCCCATTATAAGTATTATGTTGTAATGTGTTTAAGGGGAAGGTTGTTGGTATATGGGGACGGCCCATAGCTCTAATAACATGATCAATAGATGGACCTGCTTAGTCATCTATGATTTTTTATTTTTTATTTTATAATATGGTTTTTAGGATTTCATTAAGTTATTTAGGGTTTTGATAAATACACTCAAAAAATAATGCAATTGACTTCACTTGCTAGTGATTTATTTGCTCATGTTCATTGGTTTCTTTAGATTCATGGTTTTCATAATCAGAATCTTCTTTTATGATAACCTCATTGGTAGGTTTTCCATTCTCAATATTGGTATCATCATGATCCATAAGATCAGGTCACCCAATGGATTTAAACATCATAGGTAAAAAAATGAGAAGCTCAATGTGTTCAATAGGTACACATCCCAATATAGGGATATGCCTAGGTTGCATGCAAACTAATATAAGTAGGAAATTAAAAATTACAATAATATAAAACCCTAACTAACTAAAAACCCTATGAATCATAAAAAATTGCATTCATACAAATCAAGTTCACCAAATGTTTAACCCTAAATTTGGATGTGGATCCTACTTGGGTAGATAGGGTTAATAATATAAAAATGACAATGCACAAAGGTGATAATTAGATCTACTATAGATGATCCTAAAAGGGTCAAGTAAGCATTGGATAAATTATCAGGTCAAGATTCCATTAGCTCAATTAATATTCAAAATTGATCTCTAAAATTATCCTCAATTAAAATAAATAATACAATATAATATTCAAGACTTGGCCATTCATGGTGATATTCATTTAATTATCAATCCAGCTATAGGTCAACATCAACCAAGAGATGAAAATCTTGCTCCCTACCAAAACATGATTTATAGTATTAAACATAACTTTAAATGCATTTAGTTTGAGAAAACACCACATGCCAATAATTGATTAACATTGTGGAAACCCTTAGATCATGGATGGACAACTCTTCTAATTAATTATACTACACTTTATTCTACCACTTTGTAATCATTCTAAATCAGAGCTAGTATGTGATATTTTTGGTCCTCATTCCCATTGATACCCAAGTAAATACACTTACCTCCAAAAAACCATAACATGATTATTACATTATCTCATGATCAATAGTAATCATTCATCCATACCCAATTCAATTACACTTTACTTAGTGGTACACTTTATTTTAAAGGCTATGATTGGAAACTACTTCGATGTTTACACTTGGGTGAAACTCATTTAAAAATTAAAGGTGTGTATGATGCGATTTATGGGGCCCACACTAGCAGAGTGGTCCTTGCTAAGACCAATACTTTAGATAGGGTTTTATTGTCTTACATTGGAATTAGATGTCTCTGTTTCTTATTCATTTCCAAAAACATGGTGGTTTTATTCAATAATTTTTAATTATTGATTTTTTTAAACATTTCTATGAACACCCCAGATTGGGGGCATGTCTTCTCACTCTCCCATTCATTACATTTTCCATCCTTGAGTTAGTTATTATCCTTTACACTATCTTATTCCATTTTAAATATTTATTTTGGCCTATGGGTACTACATAATGATTGAGAGGACATTTTGGTATGCAGTTTAGATTTGGTCACCATTGGTACATATTTAAAGGAAGAATATCAGAGTACTTCAACATGGTTTCCTTGATAGTTATTCAAGAGAAATTTTTTCTCTCCTTCTAGTCCTATTTCTCATTTTGCATCACATCCTTTTCATAACTAGTTTGTTGTTAAAAGGTGGTCCTTTTGGATCTTGGATTACCATTGTAACCAGTTTAACTATTGTTTGCACCCCTACCCAAGGTTTTTTACCTTTGTTAGATTTATTTTGTAAATTTGTTCATATTCCCTTTTTGTATCATTTTTATAGAGAATTATTATAAGTATTATTCTAAAAATATCAAAACATTCACAAATTCAAAAAATCCTAAAATTCAAAACATTCAGAAAAGGCCTCATACCTAATCAAGAGATATAAATCCATGAAACATTTGTACAATTTATCATCCCAATCACTAGTGGATTTGCCTATTAGTCTTATTCTAGGTGTCATTATTTTCATACATCATGGATAACCCTTGCTTTTAATTTGAACATATTCATGGGTGTAAACCTTTTATCCTATTTTCATCATTTATAATCACCATTATCATTTCTTCATTACCCTCAAATATGTATGAGAACTATATTGGCCAAAGGTCCACACAGACTACGTGTAATGCCAAAAATATCACCCAAATAAAACCCATAAAAACACTACAATTTTTTCCCCTTTAATCTTGTATGAAGCTAACTCCACAAAACTACAAACACATTTAACTAAATACTTCATCAAATTAATGCAACTGAACTGATATGCATTAGGTTTACACATATTAAAAAAATCACATCCAAAAGCAAGAAATTTGAAAGGACAATTAAACCCTTAGTTTTTTCCACCCTAATTTCAACTCTGCACTACCCATGAACATGCTAAATGAGACAACCTACCCGTATTGGGATAGAGTTTCCTAACACCCAGAGCAACCCAAGGTTGACTCGATTGCCTCGTAACCAAGTCACACTTTTGTTAATTTGCCTAATCTATTGAAGTTCCATTCCATTCTCTCTTTTTCCTCCTCCATCTCTCTTCCTCTTATTATTTTACTAACCTCTATAGTCAAATTAATTGTACCCTAGTTGAAAACAAAATTTACAAAATTATCCATGGTATATCCTAGAGTGCTTAAAGTTCTTTCAAGTATAGCTAAATTCATTTAATATGCATGTTTACTTCATATTACATTAACTACATTCCTTTATGTCTATGAAAATCTAAAAGCATATTTAAATGTTACTCATTATTTTAAACATAACACATTGTAAATAGTTTACTTATATAATTATAACATTTATATTATATTAATTAAATATAATTCTTCCCTAATATTATCCCAAGAAGAGTCCTTGTATTTATCATTATGAACTATTCTTTATTATATTATGGAGTCAAACATACTCTATATTTGATTTGTTATAAATCAATGATTATAGATAACATATATCATATATACACTTTTATTTCACTTAGTAACCCATTTGCTTAAGTACATTATAATTCATTTGTAGTCAATTATTTTCTTTTGATGTTTTTCCCTCTAGGATTTATCAAACTTTACCCTTCTAGTTACTTGTCAAGGATACCCTCATTGGTATGGAGATTATAACACTTAAATATATATTGATTCTTATATAAGAATTCAATTGTTAACTATTTAGTTTATTAAATCATAGAGAGTAATAAAGCACTTTTATCTTCAATTTGGATTGTGGGTGGTAGAAATCAACTTCTTACTTAATGATCATTTAATTCTCAAATTAGAGAAAATTAGTTAATCACTTATTAATAATAGTTTAAAATGAGTTAAAATATCCTCTGATGATTAACCTATTAGTGGCACTCCAAGAACCAAACATAAATCCCATGCTAAGAAATGTAAACACCCTCTCTTTAACAACTTCATATCTCCTTCTATTAAACCCAAGACCCTTTGATTATTATATATATATATATATATATATATATATATATATATATATATATATATATATATATATATATATATATATATATATATATATATATATATATATATATTTTACAACTCTTCATAAATGTAAAACAATTTACAAAAGATTACATTATGAACAAATTTAAGAATTGTCATATAATTTATCTAAGTGTAAATAGAGTTAACTTGATTAGTTACTAAAATAACGTTCACTATAATTATTTTAATAGTCTTAAATTGTTTAATAAATCCTCATTATTATAAAAGTTCCTCTTGTTCAAATTAGTATATTTACAATATAAAATATTAATGTGAATTTATTTATAATCAATATAAAATCATGCTAAAACTACCAATGTAAGGATTAAATGCTTATGAATACACACAAGACTTACAACTATATCCTCTTTGGCTTAACAAAAAATTATATTACAATACCTTGGATAGAAAATTAATACAATAAAATAAATCAATTTAACTCTATATTCATATCTAACAATATAAATAGAATTATATCTCTGACTACAACACTAAAATTCTTCCACCTACATTAGGACATGGTCAACAAAGGGGGTCAGCTAAAAAGCTAAGCAAATAAATAGACCTCATAGAGATTTTTTTTCTTTTCCTAGAGTCATAACCAAGATAACAATGAGACCAACATTCCTCTTAAACATGGTAATGTAAGTAGAGACATATAGTTCTTTCATAAAATTATCATTAAGAGGGTAAGAAATAAACTACACACACCCATAAAATTAAACTAGCTTCATCACAATATTAATTATAACATACCTTGCCAACATCGATTCAAACTAATTAGATAAATTATTATCAAAATATTCTTGTTTATTCATTAGCATTAGTTTTGGCATATGGGATATGTAAGCAAATCAACATTTTGTACACCTCACTTCAATCATTGTCTCTACAACTTTGTCATTCTTGTGTTCGTGTCTTCACCAAAAGAGCCTCACTCAAAGCTTTTGAAAATACGCACATCTAAATGTAAGTATATAATCAAGATAACAATGAGACCAACATTCCTCTTAAACATGGTAATGTAAGTAGAGACATATAGTTCTTTCATAAAATTATCATTAAGAGGGTAAGAAATAAACTACACACACCAATAAAATTAAACTAGCTTCATCACAATATTAATTATAACATACCTTGCCAACATCGATTCAAACTAATTAGATAAATTATTATCAAAATATTCTTGTATATTCATTAGCATTAGTTTTGACATATGGGATATGTAAGCAAATCAACATTTCATACACCTCACTTCAATCACTGTCTCTACAACTTTGTCATTCTTGTGTTCGTGTCTTCACCAAAAGAGCCTCACTCAAAGCTTGTGTGCGTATTTTCAAAAGCTTTGAGTAAGGCTCTTTTGGTGAAGATATATATATATATATATATATATATATATATATATATATAATACATGAAAGTATAAAACCAAAAAATGATTTCATGTAACTTTTTTTTTTGGTTTTATAATGGTAAAACCTAGGCCGATGGTCATGGTTGATGGCCAAGGTGCCAATAGGAGGGGTGAGGGGGAGGCCGAATGGCCCGAGCCCTCCCTCCCTACCATGGGAGGGGGGCAGGGGTCAGCTCAACCACCGCCCCTCCCTTTCTATATATAAATATATTTATATTTATGTTTTTTATTTTTTATTTTTTATTTATATATAATTTATTAAATAAAAAACCTATGTTGTATATATTTACAAAAATCAATCCTTTTTCCTTTTTATTTATTATTATTAATATTATTTTTTTGTTGTATTTTCTTATTAGATATACATCCACATATATAAGATGTATATACATATATAAAATAGGACTATACATATAAAGTATATATTCATAAAATGTATAAAATGAGTAAATAAATCAAATTCTGAGAGTGTATATATATATATATATATTCATAAAATGTATAAAATGAGTAAATAAATCAAATTTTGAGAGTGTATATATATATATATTTAAATATTTGGATATATATACCTTTTTTTTAAAATAAAAGCAAGCATATGCAAGGAAGTATATATAATAAATATCTATTCCATTGTCAAAACCCTATTCAATTCATAAATTACAAATAGAGAGGTTATTTTTTGTAATAAATTTTGAAAGCAAATAATCCAATAACAAAACCCCTAATTCAAAATCTAAGAGAAACTACTTTTATTACTTTACCCATTTACAAAACTGAGAAAAGAACAGATAGATCTAGGAAGGAATGCTTACTTGCCTAAAAATATTTGGATCTGTACATTCAACTGATCTTCATTCCTTGATTTCTTCCTTCCCTATGTGAATTTGTTGGTAATAGTAACACCTATGGATAAATATGTTTGAGGAGAAACAAATGAAGCTCTACACCTTTAAAATTGGTTTTGACTTTTTCTTTCATACTTTTGTTTTTATTTTATTATTTTTACTCAAAACCCTAACTACACCCACCACTAGTTTGGTTACCCACTAAATGGGTTAAGTTATGACCTCATTGATTTAAAGTTTATTAAAGTAATTTAATAATACAAGTAATAATTAATCCATGAAGTTTATTAATATGAATATGTTAATCTCTTTCCTATTAGGAAGTAAAATATAATACTTCGTTATTAATGCGTGTTACTAAATGCTTTCTTATTTATTTATTAACTTTAGTAAGTTATTAAATATTTACAGTAACTAAAAACATGACCAATTACATCTATACATATATAACCAACAATTCCAGTTTATCAACACATAAATTGTAAACCTAGATTAGTTCAATAAGCTCCTCCTGTAATCACAAAATAACCTAGTCTAATATAGAACAATGTATACAATCAGACTCAGATAAAAACTATGATAATATAAGAATCTCTCATTGATATTCTCACACACCTAAAAAGAGTCTCCTCCTATGACAATGAAACAAGGATAAATTTGTCTAAAGTGGCTCGACATAGGGTATTACACTATGTAGGTAGCATTTGGCTACATGGGTTATCTTAGGTTAGTTAGAATGCTATAATCACTATTTTAATTTCTTCCTTCATTTACACTCTCTTCATTTTATGATATGATCTCATTATACTCACATCATTTTACAAGCCAATCTTATTACACTCTCACCATTTTGTGAGATAATTCTATTATGCTCTCATTATTTTTCAGTCTATCCCTATTTTATTATTTAATCAATTTCATCCATCTTCTTCATCAATTTTATTCTTTCCCCTTCTTGAGAGAACTACATTTAGCTTGAAGGTCCACATGGATTCTGTAGGCAACATTTAGTTACATGAGGCATATAAATTTAGCTCATCCACCCCTTCTTTATTCTTTTATTCTCCTTTAAAATACAAAGGATCATGTTAGCCTATTTTAACACTCCCTAGACTTTTAATTAAAGCACCAAGTGTAATATGTTATTATTAGATACATAATGTGACGATTATTTGACTGCTTATTAATTTTCAAGTTTGTGTGTATGTGATTTCTTATTCACTTGTTTGTTTGATTTTATTATTGTGCCTTGATGTAGTCATATTAGCATTCATGGGGTGATTCCTTGCACTTGTACTTGATTCCATCCATTGTCATACAAATACAATTTAATATTTGTTTTTTCATATCATGGTGACTTTATGTCATTTATCAATTGAATCAGGAGTTAATCTTTATGTACATCACAATCAAGTTATCATGGTGTTTTATATTATGTTGCATACCATTGTGTGTTACCATAAAAATCAAACACTGGTATATTATCTACAATTTCACGTGTAGTAACATATCACCTTTTAGTAAACTCTCATCACCTTTTCCATAATCAAATCCTTATCATTAAACATTCTGGATACATCTATGCTAATCATGATGTGTATCTCCAAATTATCATGTAACAGAGAGTCACACACATTGTTCCTCATATTATTAATAGTTTAAATTCTTGAGTTATGCTTTGAAATCAATCAATTAAGTAAATCAAGTAGATAAACAATTACATTTTCCTTGTTGGGGCCAATTCAATAATAAATGATCAAATCCACCCTATTGGGGAAAATTAATTTATTCGTCAATCACTTCCCCCATTTTTTTGGGCAACTCATTTTTCCACTCTATCAATAATTGGTAATTAGTGTCCACTTTCCTCCTTTTAAGGGCCCATCTATCAATCTTATTATTTAGCCACTCCATCAAGGGGGCATCATGGGCATTCCAAACACTATTTAGAGCACTGGTGTGAACTCATTTTTAGTAAACTTTATAAGAATCAACATAAACATGAGCACATCATTATTTAATATTTATTAAATCATTTAATGACTTTTTCATTCTTTGAAAATCCATTACTTTGTCTAGTGTCTTGCAATGCCTTATCAAATAGGGGGAAATGTGGAAACTCAATTATCATCAATTTCATGTTGAAATTCTAATTATAATGACTTCTATCAATAATGAACAAATCTTTAGAACACCCAAATTAGTCTACACACTTGACGTGCATATTCTAAAATGTATTATTTCATCCTTGATTTGGGTAATACACAACACACAATCATCGACTTTGTCTAATTCATCTTGAGTCAAATTGTAATTTTGAAAGATACATTTTTATATTAATGATGTCAAATAGTTAGTTCAAATTTTGATATTGCATAAGTTACCTAGAATCTAAAAAGATTAATTAACCCATCAAATAAAATCAAATGGATAAGAAAAAATACATAGAAATTATCTAATTTATAATTATGAAATATTAAAATATTCAAAAGACATTTGAATATTGACATAATCATGACATCACTCAAAAAGTTATCAAGTATTAGCATAAATTCAAGGAAATATCATAAAATTGAACCCATGCCTAATAAATGCAAACTCAAACCATAAATATTACTAGAATTCATTACCCAAATTAGATTGAATTATGGCCACACATCTTGATATTGATCCAATAAACACATTGAATATAACACATCTATAAATATAAGGGTCATTTAAGTATAATGAACAATATTTTTAGTGAAAACAAACTATGTAGAAATCTAAAGGAAAGCTTCAAAATTATTCCATTTTATTCTTATCAATTAGAGAAAATTATGTGTAACCTATGCGAGATGTTGCCTAAAATGGTGTGACATTGAAAAAGACTCCACAACTATAATATTAGCCTTAATACACCTTTAATTCAACTTGGAAAATGAATCCATTGGGAATGTATAACTTTTGTTTATGTTTTTTTGCTTGTTTAGATTATACAGACCGAGGGATTATGCTTGAGATGTCATATTTTTTAATTTTTTTTGGTTTTAAATCACTAAAAATTAATTAACCTATCTTTTAATCATGATCTACAATTTTAAAATTGAATGTTTGGGAATCTAAGAAAAATAATTTAAGTATAGGTTAGGCTTGAGACCATATATCTAATTGAATATGGATTTTATCCATATCTCCTCCATTGGATAATCCTATAGTTTCACTTGAAAATTTGAATCAAAATATAAACTAAAGATTAATAAAAATATTCTAATTATTAGGACAAACCATAGTCTAAGCCTTCCAAGTATAATACTAAATAAGGGAATGGCCTTTGATGCCATCCTCAAAATAATCCAACACCGTAAACTAAACATAATAATCAATCCAAGACTTGAAATTAGTGATCATTTCATAACTTGAGAAATCAATCCAATAAAGAGTGTCATTCTCTGAAAATTCTTCTTGCACATCTTAAGGTAGCAGATACAATCACTATAATACTAGATAAAGGTGAGCATACAATGGATAATTGAAATAAGTTGCACATGTAAATGAAATAAACTAAATTTTATTTATACAACTCTAAGTATTACATAATATAAAAAATAAAATATCATCCTCTCATTTATAACTCAATCTTAATTAATATTTAAATATATGACCCAACAGGATCAACCACCAACTAAACTCCTATCGATCTAGCTAACTCACTAACATTAATAACACCTAAAAGTAAAATATAAGTGAGTCTTAACAACTAAAATGGGAGTGTCTCACACATGAGATTCAATCCCCATAATAATAATTATTTAATAAAATTAACTAACATAATTTTAATCAATAACCCTAATGAAACCCCATTAATTCAAAGAGGACAAAATATGATTTTGAACACAATGACTGTGAAGCTATCCAAAAACACCTACTAAAACTTGAAATTTGGACACCTATACCTCTAAAATTAATCAATTTTTTTGACACATCTAATAAATTCCATATAACCTTAACTCCTTTGTCATGTGCCTACCATAATCTTGATAATCCACAAACACATTGGTGATTAATGTGCATAATTCACCAAACTATGATCATCTGTACACGTAATATAGTATGAACATCATCATAGGAATACTCAACCATATTAATCCATGTCTTGATGATAATTTTTTACCTCATGTATGGCACATATTACTTTATGCCAAATATTTTTGACCACTTTAAAAACACTATGGTGATTACAAGCACTATCAATAGGTACAATCACTTAAAGAATTATGTATGTTGTGTATGGCACATATTATTTGATACTAAATAACTCTAATCACTTTGTAAAAAATATGGTTATTAAAACCATTTTCAACATATAAAATAATCTGAACATTAATCAAAACCATACATTCTCTTCCCCCCATCAATGAAAAAAGCGATAATTTTATACAATAATAAAACATCAAATAGCTAGTATGTTCCTCATAAATAATATTAAAAAATAAAAAACACTGTCATATATGATTTTTTGGAACAAAAACTGATAATAGAAAATATCACTAAAACACCATCATATTAATTGATCTATTAGATAACTCAAGATTATTTTTAGGCTATCTTAGTCAGGGCATTCCCAAGGGATCTATAATACACAAGATGCAACATGTTTTTCTCCAATAAAGCCTGATATGAATATTTTAAGGGCCCACATTTTAGGTAATGGAATAATATACTAAAACACAACTGATATTCATTTTCACATATTTTCATAAGTGATAACCCATTAATCATACTTTATTCCATGCAACAAAAATATTTAGCCAACATGTTAAACATGTTTGTATAACAACATAGATCAACCCATTTTAGGGAGTAGCATAACCAACATAACAAGTATTTTGATTTATTTTCAACTTAAAATGAGCATTTTTAAAATAAAATATAATATAAGCAATAAAATACACAATTTATTAATGGATTGAATCACATCTCCCTCAAACAAATTAATGCCTAGGAAATAAATTTTTTGCCTCCTAAGTAAAATTTACTTCCAAAAATAGTTCATATAATTTGATAACACATTAAAATGCCCTACTTCAGGAATTTTATAAAAAATATTGTGCTTAGTAGGTTTTGAATCTCCAAAACTCCTAAGTAACAAGAAATTTGAAAAATTCTCTTTTCAAAAGCTTTCTTCTTAGTAAAAATTAATTACTTTAGCAATTTCCAAATCTCTCTTAAGAAAAATTTGACAAATAAAAACATGCTAAAATTAAATTATCTACAATATATATTATTCTCCTTCCTTATCCTTTATATCATCTCCTTCATGATTCATGAATTGATCTATTTCAACCTCCATCACCATTCTCACAACACATTCTTGATATCACTCTAATATGACTGACAAAAATAATTGACACAAATAAATGAAACAAACTACATTTTATTTAATCAACTATAAATATTAAAAAATATCAAATGCAAAAATCATCCTCTTCTTCATCCCTCAATATTGAGTAATATTTACATACAAGACCAATTGGACTCAAATACAAACTAACTTCCTACCCATCCAAACTAACTCACTAGCGTTATTAACTTATAAAAGTAAAATATAACATGAATATAAAAAAGTCAAAAGGGGGTATCTCACACATGAGATGCATGCCCTAAACTAACCAAAAACTAATAACATATATGTTTTTTGTATCACTAGACCCAATAATGCATTATGAACCTAGTGTTATGGTAGGTACTACAAACATACCTACTCCATTAGACATAGATTTATAGGAATAATAAACATTGTTCCATTATCAAATTAAGATTAGTGGTCAACCAAAAAAATTCATTCTTGAAAATATAAGTTATAAGAACTTGAATTATCCTTAATAAATTTTAATATTTAACTTTCCATTGATGCCTCAACCACAACCATACTCCATTAGATGGTTTAGTGTGGGATATAAGAAACCAGTCACTCAGTAGTGGCACTTAATTTAAAAAATAAAGGCTTTTCAAGATGTAGTAATTTTTGAAATTTTTTCATTAGTTGTATGTGATGTTTTATGTAAGTAACCATATATTTATCATTGCCATGTATTCTATGAAGAAAATCCTAGAAATGTTGTCAAATATTTTGGTGATATGAAATACTATAGACACAAAAATATGGCATTAGACACCTAAAAATGTTAGTATTAACCTATTTTTACCATTAATTAATTGTGTGTACATATATGGAAATTTTCCACACTCTTTACTACCCATTCACCAATCAATGGTCACAACCTTCCTGATTTTATATTAGTCTCTTATATGAATTCCCTAGTATGTGCCTAATATACTTACTATCATTTTTAGAATCACTTTTGATCATAAAATAATTATTTAATATACCTTAAATTCCTCAAATTATAATCATACAAAAATGGCTATCATCCACATATACCAAATCCATCTGTGCATCTTATAATGGTCTTTTTCTTAAAATCAAATATTTTCATTGGGTCAACCTGTATGTTTCACATGACAGTGATAGAACAAGTTAATTAAACAATCACATATTTAAATAAATTAATTATAATTAATTATTCTCTAGAAAATAAATTATATAACATCTATCAAGAGGGCATCCATTACTTTTACATTGAGAGGACTAACCCTCAAACTTCCAAAATAAAAACCCCTAAAAGGAATAAACCCTAGCCAAGTCTTAAAGACTTAAATCTAATTCAAGTTTACATATTTTCAAGTGTAAAAATTTAAGTTACAAGTTTCATCCATACTAGTGGATCACTATTGCATACATACACCTAAGTGGGATACCAACATGTAATTTAAGCCCTATTTTGAGTATTGGAAATGTAGGTAGTACTTAGATAGTCATTAGGGAGTGGTTTGGTTTAACTCAATCCAACACTCTAACAAATTTTTACATGAAGATGTAGTGTAAAAATTAGATCTAGGGTTTAAAGGTGAAAGATTCAAGATTCAAAATTTGTGCATAGTATTGAAGATCTGACATTTAATAAGAAAAATATTAGCAAGTAGGCACAATGACCTACAATTGACTAGTTATAGTGCAAAGGACATTTTCAGTACTAGTAGTTAGATATATATTTATTTTATGAATCTATTACCTATAATAGGAATATATGCCTTATTTTATGAATCCCAATAGGTTAAGACAATTAGTTTCCAAATCTTAACAACTTTAGATCCATTTTTAGACCTTTTTGATAACTTGTACATAGCCATAGACTTGAAAAACTCAATAAAAAAATAATTACCATATTATTCATAGTAATTTATATAAATATTAAAATATAATTAAACATATTATCTCACATTTAGTTCTAAATAATTTATATATACTTTATATAATCTAAGTATTCATAGTTTTATACTTGTTTATATCATTAATCTAAAATAAGGTAAAACATATTGGTGAACCCGATCCTTATCTTAAGTGAATTAAACACATGTCCCTTTTCATTTAGGGTTTCAACATTATTTATTATTATTTTAAAAATAATTTATTTTCCCCATACATTAAGGCAATAATAATTTTCTCTTGGTCTTAGCCTTCCTTGAGTATTTCAAGATCTTATTCTATGTCATCTAAGAAGGCTAGCTCCCTTAACCCTATAAGGCTAAGTGACAAGTTAAGTCATTTCAAAGTTGAGAATAATTATATTCCTTTGGTTGAATATAAAATGACTAAAATAAATGAGATGAACATTAATTATTTTTATTCTTTTGATGTAAATTTTACTAATGAACACATATAAGTATATGAGCATATTGTCAGATGAAATGCATAATCTAGAATATGATAATGAATATAATTATTAATAACAATATATAATCCATATTAATGATATTAATGGGGTAGATATTACAAAAATTGAAGCATTTACTAATTTATGAAATCTAATTTGTCAGGAACCTCATGATTTGGATAACATCTTAAAGCTAATCGTAGAGGCTAAAAATACACAAAATCCTAAGGTTATCACATATAAAGAACATGAAACCTTAAATAATATAAATCAAAATTTTATAGGTATCAACTATACAATATATGTTTATACCTCTACTACCATTACTATTATTCATATTTCTACACCTATGGTTAGATGTGATGCCCACCCATAATGTGGGGGAAACACAAGGTTTTCAACAAATTTTAGTGCCTATACATAAAAAATAAAATTATGTACCTTATATGATCAATAATAATTCATACCTACTAAATAATCCCTTACAAAAATAATTTTAGATTTGTAGGCTAAGATGATGCATTTAGTGCGGGTTTTTTCTAGAGTGATTCATTCAATTGATTCTCAAGAATTGATTCATAATACATTAACTCAATATATTTTAGCTTATTATTTACCTAAAATTTTCATGGACCCTAACCTTAAATTATGTTATGGTAAAGGTGATATAAAGGAACACCTAAGAACATTTCATGGAACATGTTTAGACTATGCCTCTAATGAAAAGTTGTTGACTAAGTTTTTTGAAAAGTATTAAGGACCATGATTTTAAATGGTTGTATGACATCCCATTAATTTTTTTCATGCATTTAATCCTTTAACTATCATTTATTTTTAGATTAAGGTAAAAAAAGGTTTTGAAGGGGCCCCAAAACCCTGAAACAAAGGAAGAAGGATATAACAATAACGCCCTCAGGTGAGACAAACCTAACACCTACTGCTGAGCAGTATCAAAAACAGGTTTTACAGGGACCTGAAACCACAAGTCAAGAACATCAAAAGACTGACCCCAGGTTTTACAGAGACCTGGAAACTCAAGTGTGTAAAGAAAACAAAGAACTAAAAAATAGAACCAGTTATAACATCCAGCTAATAGGACCAGAACAATATGAGCAAAAAGATCCTATTCTTCTAATTCTAGGATCATCTTCACCGCTTCCTTTCCAATCACAACAATGTCCTGTATGGATATTGCAGCCGACGTAGCAACCTCTTGCATTGCTTTCTTCCTTGAGCTCTGTCTGGTCCTCTTACTAGGCCCCTTTAAAGATTTTATTTCCTCATTAGCTCCTTTTCCAATGTTTGCAGCAGCTGCACATATGCTAGAAGTAACCTCCTCCATCTTCATTCTACTTTCCTTAATGAGCCTTCTTAGGTTGTTTTCATAGCCTTTAAGTTTGATAAGAATATCCCTCATCTACATTTCCAGATTATTGATTTTATTTCAATCGGCTTCTTGATTATGTTCCATCATTTCCATTTTCTTCTTGAGGCCCATTATTTTCATTTATTATCATAATTTAAAATCAATATAAGTTATAAATTGCCCTACACTCAAATTTCAAATATTGAGGACATAATGAGCCAATCGGTGACTATGTGGTTTGGTACAAGACCGTGTTCCCTAAGATGAAAAATCCTATATGTGAAAAATGAGTTAAAATATATATTAAATAATTTTTTTTCACCCCATAACATGAGTCCATTATTTTCAAGATATTCAAATCATTTGATATATTATGCCATATATTTAAGGATTGAGAAGTCAACATTATATTTATGAATAACTTAAAGTTTGTGGTTAAAACTCCAATTATTTCAAGTGTAAAGTTTCAATTAAAATAAAATTAAAATTCCAAAATGAATGATACTAAAAATTAGGCAAAGATAACTAGTTAATTCAGTATCATAGCCTACTAATTGGCTTGTCTTCTCAGCGACATAAAAGAGGTAAATTTCTCATTTATCAAAAACTCCTCATAATATATTACATATGAGTATACATACACCTAAGATATACATATTATGGTTATCATTGGTGTGTTGGAAATTCTAAAAAAATATTCTTTAGGTGAAGACACAAGATTCAAGATATTATTAATGACAACACCATTAAGATTAATGATATCACTACACCTACAAATGAATTAGTGGAATAATCTAATGGTAATGTAAAATTGATTTTTTTATACCTTTAAAAATCATATGGTAATAGAAACTAATACTTATCCTAAGGTGCATATGAATTATAGATCACATCCTTCTATAAAATATTACCCTTCTAGGACTGAGGAGGAACTTCTTATATATGGTATTATTGGTACACTTAAAAGCATAAATGTACAATGAATTACAATTATATTTTATGATAAAGAAATTGAGTATGATAATTTTTTTTATGAAACATTGTTTGTGTGCTCTTACATTGATTCAAAACCTATAAAAAGTGTCATGATAGATAATGGTTCACGTGAATTGCTTTTTACTCTAACTCTCTTTACTAATATTAAATATACATGAGGATTTGATGGATATAACAAAGAAAGTCAATGGATTCAAAGGGAAGAAGTAAAAACTTCTTGGGAGTATTGCGGTACCACTTAAGGTATGCCTTACAATATTTGTCACTTTATTTTTAGTCTTACCAAGTATAAGGGTGTTAAAAAATGTTGTTATGATTTCCTTTGATACATAACATTTTTGCATTACCATCTTATATATATGTGAAGTATATACATAGAAATAGAGTGGTTATTTTTTTAGGTTTACTCTATGAGTAACCTATTTATCTAGATAAGGGAAAATTTTAGTGTCTTATAAAAAAAACCTTGGAGGTTTCTAGGTGAATCAATTTTGAAATGGTGGTGAATCAGTTTATAAGATTTAATTGTGCAGGTGAATTAAGTGATGGAATAAAATAAATTAGTATTTTTTGCATAAAAAATTCCCTAAGCATAAATTTGATAGCATATTTGGATTCCTCTAGAAAATCTATGCAATTTCAAAAAAATCATCATAATTTGAATTTTGTATGCATAATTTACAACCTCAAAAATTTGGCAAGTTAGCATTGCACATACAGGTGACTATCAATATATGTATATGACCGTCAACATATGTAGATGACCATATGCATGTGTAATACAAACTTGTTAACTTATCGAGACCGTAATTTTACATATAGACTTAGATTGTGATGATCTTTTTTGAAATTTCATAAATTTTTGATAGGAATATAAATATGTAGTAAAAACCTCACAAATCACCTAAAGTTTTAAAATTTTATAATTATAAATGCACAATGTCAATGCCTAAAAACATAATGTTGATGACCGATAGTAAAATGTTGATACCTGACTATAAAATGTTGATGATCATCTACATATGCTGATAGCCATCATAATTATACTATTAGTTGAAAACATAATGCTATCAACTAATAACATATGCAAATGATCATCTACATATGCAATGCCAACTTGAAAACTTTATGAGGCTCTAAATTTTACACACAGACTTAGATTCAAATTTTTTTTAAAAAATTACATAAAGTTTTGAGAGGAGTCTAAATATGCAATAAAAATCTCACCAATCACCCAAATTTTCAAATTTTTTGAAGTATGAATGCATAATGCTGATACCTAATAGCATAATATTGATGCCCAACAACACAATGTTGATGCCCAACAACACAATGTTGATGATTGACAATAAAATATCGAGGCTTGATAGTAAAATATACATACTTGATAGTGAAATGCTAGTGAATGTGTCTGGATTGGCTTTTGAGGTACAGTGACATACATTTATAAGAAGAAATATATTTTAAAAAGTAGGTGAGTTGACCCTTAAAATTATCTTCCACCCATAAAATTTAAGTGATTCTAAATTTTCATTTACCCCACAAAATTTCCAATTGTTGACTTCAGAAAATGGAATATTAATCAATTAATGAAGATTCACCACTAAAAATACCCTAAACTAGATACTTTCCCTTGGAAAGCTAATCTACAATCAGTTATAAAAATTATTTTGGTTCATTCTACATAGGTAGTTCCAATGAAGGTAATTAAAATTCCTAGACTATTAATGTTTCAACACCTATTACATCAAATATCTATTCTAATTACAAAACCACCATCATCCACTCCATAATGTCCTAAACTAGTGTTATAGATAGCTTTGAGTGTTCCATAGTGAACACAATCATATTATTATAATATAAAGTGTATTCCATAGGATACTATCAGTACTATGGCTACAAATCATACACAAGATCATATGATTAATGATTATAATTATAATTACACACACACACACACACACACACTACAACATGAGATCAACACTTTGATTCATATACAAATACATATGGGACTACTTGCTCATAATGGGTGACCTTTTCCATGATTGATATTTGACCTAAATGTGAGAATATAATTGATGAGGTCTTTAGTTATTAGGAACATAATCATACAATTAAAAATAAATAAATATAAAATATTCAAAAGAACAAAAAAATTAGGACCTCAGAATGGCATGCATTACTAGTTGACATATTTCATTTATGTTTTTATCACATTATGTTATATTAAATATTTTTTTCATACACATATGAATTTCATGGTATAAATGAATGATTTACAAGACATACATGTTCCATATGATATGGATATTTAGATGTGGGGCATTACTACATCTAGGGGATACCCTTCCTACATTGAGGGCATGCATGTACTAGGGGAATATATTTGGTACATATATTAAATTTACATATTTATATGACCATTCCATTTATCATTTGAGATAATTAGACTAATTATAAATATTTCCCTTACTTATACTACTTAGAGTGTTATATGGATACTATACTTTACCATGTATGATGATTACATATATTGATAGTGAAAACTAGCTTTTCTTATTCTTTGTATGTTGCTATTGTTGCATACCATGGTGTATGCCTATTGACTGAACCTTGTGTGTTACATTACATGAATTCATGCATGGATACTTTTGATTTTTTCATGGTTTGATTCTTGAGTATGTAGTACATTATATGTGTCTCTTTCCTTGTGTGATATTGATTATTTTTTGTGTGAATCTTACCTTGTGTGACATTATGTTTTCATTGAGTGTACTACATGTGACACTTCTACGTGACATTGAGTGATATATGTGTGATTATATTATATATGTCATGGCCATGACATTATGTGCATATGTTCGTATACATCTAAGATTGTATATTGAACTTGTGGTGTTGTGATCCATATCATACATATTTATATTTATGTGAGATGCCATGATCTATATCATGAATCATCCTATGTGGATTATTATTCAATGCTTATATTTTTTATGACTACTATTATCTACCTAATTTTTATATCTATCTTTATATGATACTTATTAAAAACCTACTGGGTCACACTAAAATCTATGCAATTTTTTTACACACATTTTACTCTTAATCATTTCCATTAATTATCATTATGTTTCATTGTTTGATTACTAATTAAATCTAGAATAATATATGTAGAAATAAATATCTAACACACAACTTATAATGTGATCCATTTAACTTTGAAATAGTCTAAAATACAATAGAATATAATTTTCCTTAAGTAACTCATAATAGAGTGAAAGGTACATAAGTACACTAAAATAATCCACATTTATAGCTATACATAAATTTATAACAGTTTTTCTTTACAACATTCATAATTATATATGAAATACATAATCACTATCGTACCAAATAGTCATAAATTAGAATGTAAAAATTATTGAATTTCATCACTAAATATCAAAATACACATGATAGGGTGTAAAAAAATACATTTTAGCCTCGTAAGATAGATCAATAATCAATACAAATACCCATGAGTAAGATTCCAAAATGCTTGATCAACTAAAGAAAGGGAGAGCATCATCAGGGTGTTTTTACTCCAACCAAAAACCATCGGCCTCCTGCACACCTCCCCACTAGGAGTGGCATTTCCATTCACATAAGGGAAAATAAAAATAGGGAAAATATCAAAAATTCAACCATAACTTATGTGTTGTACAATAATTAATACATGCAACAACTACATAGACCATGTAAAATAATTTTGTGTCTAATATGACATCATGTATACACATATAAACTAGAAAGTATAGTGGAATGATAATGTCTCAGCTATAATAATACTTTAGCCAAAGTTTTCATCATATAATTTAGATCTCTCATGGATTTAATTCAATTACACATACATACTCTCTACTAATGAATCTAAATATGTCATATAATACCAAATAATGGGTATATAGAGTGCATGATAACAACCTCATATACCTATCACTTGATATAAAATGAAGCATGCATGGTAAAATATCATAAATCAATTTCAAAGAATAATAAACATATATTTGTAGCATACTAACACTCATCAAATCAAGAAAACTATTTACTTATTTAATTCAGTACAAAATCAAAACATCCATCTTATACATAGAAATCATCTTGTTTTACCATAACACAACTAATACTAACATATATATGGATTTCATGTTCTTATTAATCAATATAATTCATAATTCCCAAATACAAACATAAGCATATGCCTAGATTATAAAAATCTAAGTAATAGTTGCATTTATTTCCAACTCAAATAAATTCCACACTTTTTCACTTTTACTACTATAAAGTGTTAGCATTAAATCAAACAAAGTACTAAATGGATCATGAACACATATCTAAGATTTCATTTTGGTTTAAATCAAGATGTTAAACCCCTTATTTTATTTTTGGCCATTATTTTTGGGTTTTCCTACCTATATCCCATTCTTAGCAAGGTATAACTTATTTAATACTCTTTAAGATCATAGTTCCCACTAATTAAAAATTATATGTATATCCTACCCTATTATTTCATTACTTACAAAAAAATACTTATAGAGAAAATATAAACATTTATAGGTATGTTTTGGTGTATAAGATTCACTTAGATTTCATAATCCTCATTTATTTTTACAACTATAACACCATCAAATGAAACATCAATTTTATACACACCATTACGAAAATAACATTTCCTAAAATATTGTTAGAAATATGATTGTCATTTGATGTCAAAAGGGAAATTACTGGAATTATGGATGTCATAGATGTCAGAGGATTAGATAGGTTTGATGGAGAGAAGAATATGTTTTACAATTGCATAGTATAAGTTTCAATGTTGTCATATAATATTGTCATGATTTTATAGAGACCATTTTCATACATTTGTAGAGAAATTAATAGAAGATTCATTACGGGTTTTTCAAGAGCATCTCATATATATGGTCCATAGGTTTAAATGAAGATAAATGATCTCAATAATGATTTATTTTAGCTCTCAACCATTACTAGGGTTTCTCATTAAGACACTATGGTTTTTGGTCATAACATTCACATGATATTCTATCTTTATGTTGACTTGATATAGGTAGGGATTGATCACTTAATTTATAACTTAAGCCTTTCTCATCATTGTGCAATTGGCTCCTTTGACCTAATGATTACCAACTTCAAGCAATGATCAAATACTTTAATATTTCCTAAGTCCTTGACTCAATAATTATCTGAGCTTAATCAATGGCTAGCAATAAATCATACAATGAAGATTCAATGATGTGTAACAAAGTTAATATCTCAAAAGTACTTAAGAGTGAACACACTAGTTCCAAGTGTTACAAGTGCATAGAATGATAATGTATATAAGGAACACATGAGTGCCAAGTGTCACAAGCATGGGGATTGATAATAAAGTTCTCAAAAGGCACATGTTAGTGCCAAGTGTCATAAGCACATGGAATGAAAATATGTATAAGGTGCATGAGAGTGCTAAATGTCATAAGTGTGGGCACTGATATCAATGTGAAGAAGGCATGTGAGGGTGCCAAGTGTCACATTCATGAGAGCTTATTAAATAGAGAACCAATGAGTGTGTTAGTCTATCATAGAATCTAATGGTAAGCCCATGATCATATAATGAGGATCAATGAAGTGAGAGGAGTCAAAGAGGTCAAAGTATCTGATGTTTAATGATAGACAAAGGTAAATTTCATGCTTATTTTGAATATCTAATGGCACGCAGGAACTCAAATCAAAATATCAATAGATGCATTTTAAAGTTAAAATGTTAAAGTTTAGAAGCTCACAAATATCTAAAAGAGTGCATGAGCCTATCAGATATTGATCTAATAATTAATTTTAAAGTTGAGACATTTGAATGAGGATCATCATATCATGGCATGAAACTTAAGATCAATGGTCAATATTTAAAGATACGTTCATCTCAATGGTCAAGTGATGGAACACATAGGAAAGATGCAATATATGACATATAAAATGATATAGATCACTATGATTGATCTAAATTGTGTAATATGGCATGTGTATCAAATCTTAAGCCAAATATATGATAAATATAGAAGTATATAGAGAATAATGGTGGTGCATGAATTTAAGAAGTAGGAAACTTGCAGGAGCATGATGTGTTAATGACCAAGTACAAACACAAAAAATATGTGAGACCTGAAAAAAAAGAGGAAGAGAAATGTAGAGCAGAGCATGAGCAATTACAGAACAAGTATCTAAGAGAGAACTAGATTCATTTATGAATCAATCTTGTAATCAAGAGTTATAGGTCCATAATAGATATGATTGATAGGTGCCATCAAAATAACTAAGTTGGTGCTCAGTTAAGGATTTGGTGCTTCCTTAGAGTAGGTTCTCTTAAATCATGGGATTGGTGTCTCCTTAAGGTCGATGCCCTTAAACATTGTAACCAGTGAGGTTCTTGATTGTGAGGTTGGATTATAACAATAGATTCTAAAATCTATTCTCATGGTGGTTTTTCCCCATATTGGGTTTTCCACGTACATATAGAGTTATGCATATGTGTGTGTGCATGATCTCTGCATATCCTTTATAAATTTCATTAAAAGGATTAAAGGAACAATTTTAATTAGTCTAATGATTCACCCCCTCTTAGTAGATAATTGTGTTCCAACAAATCTGTTATTACCTATAGCTAAGTATGAATACCCTATCACTTAAATCTCTAAGCTTAGTTGAGTGTCAAAGGTAGGCAATTTTATCTCACATTTAAATATGATCACATACACATACATATACATATGGTTATTACTTATTGATAAAATAATAGCTTATGTATAACCTACCCTAAATCTTGAATACCTCTTCATTAGATTGCATAACATAGTATAGCTACTTTAAATAAATAAATAAATATATATATATATATATATTTGTGTGTGTGTATGTGTTATTGAATTACCATTCTATATATCACAATATATTGCACATGCTTCAAAGGCATAAGCTCTATCAAAACATACTCAAATTTCATCCATTTTAGTTAATATTTGAAACAAATAGAACTGCATAATCATTCCCTTAAAAAATATGAATTAATTCTTATATGCAATGCATATCATGGTAATGATCTATTATAGATAACACCCCAAATTTTGCAGAATTTTTGTAGGTTAAATAAGAACATATTTTCACTATCCAATCTAACTCTAAATTGATTAATAAACTTGCCCAGGTTCCTACTCATCTAGGATGAATTAATGACACAAGGTTCCTTAAATACCAAAGTCACATTATACAAAAATACACCAGTCATTATCCTCCTATATTATGCATGGGTCAATTATTCTTAGTGAATTTATTTCATAGAGGTGGTTTCATAGTCATTATACCATCATTTCTTTTTAAAGAAAATGCTCAATATCATTTTTATAGGCCTATGGATGGAATTGAGTTCCATCCCCAGGTCTATAAATATGAAGCCCTAAATTTTACAATGATATGTACCAACATGTACATTAAAATGGGATGTACACTAAGCTAGGTAAAAGAAAATAATTTTTTTGTTCCCTAATGGAAACTAAGTTTACAAAGAAAAAACCCATACATTTTATATTACAAATTCAAATCTTTACTATCATATTTATTGCAATATATGTCATTTCAAATGTAGGTGTTGATAGCCTCTCCCTCTCTCCTCTTTCAAAATGATCATTTATTCTCACTCCATGTATGATGGAACTATAACTACCATAATGGAACTCAAATTCTTTAATGCATTATTTGATCCTCTTGTTGTTAACTTGCATTTCATAACCCTATTTTTGGGCATGGTAGCCATATGCAAAACCTCTATTTTTACCAAATGGATAAGTCACCCAACATCATAGTAACATAAAAACCTAAATACTTATCAAGATTCCCATAATAACCTAATCCCTTTTTTGATTTGAAAAGTTTGTGGAAATAAAACTATTAGAGCATTTACAAAACCAAAACCCATTTTTTTCAAAGTTACAAAAATTATTTAAAAAAATGATTAGATGCCATTTTCCCCTATTTTATTATTCATAGGCCACCAAAAAGGGGTATATAATTATATCAACCTATACATGATTCAAATAAAAAACATGATTTAATAAACACCTAATATTTTATGGACTGAAATGCATAAAATAATTATAACAGAAGTATAAATTAGCAACTAAATTTTATCCCATATAATGGTTTCATGAAAATTCAAAAAGTTAAAGCATACTAATAAAATTAACGTATTATGATAATCAAGAGCATCCAATAAAAATAACCAAATAAGAATAAATGTGATCATGCAATATTAACCTTAGAGGAAGCTAATTGAAATGGAATATTCAACACATTTGCAAAATGACATTACTATTAAAATCATTTAAGTAATAAAGAGTTCAAGTGTGTGTGTGCGTGCTTATGTATATTTAGTTCCACTCTTTCTATCCCCAATGATGATATCTACATCCTCTTCCCCTCTTATAATCTTCCTTTGTTCCAATTTGTGAGGATGGGATATTCCTACAAACACCTTGATCAACAAAAAGGTATTTAGCCTGAGCCTGTAATATAATATTAAGGTACTCAAAATTTAGATACATCTATGAACTATAATTAAATTATATAAATTTATCACACACACACACACACACACACACACACACACACACACACACACACACACACACACACACACACACACACACACACACACACACACACACACACACACACACACACACACACACACACACACACACACACACAAGATTCCAGTACACAACAATATAATGCATCCAAATGCACATAAAATGTCATCTAATCATAGTTGATCATGAAATAAAGTAGTACAACTATCAACTATAAAACATACATGTTTAAATAAAACATACATGTTTAAATAAAACATACATGTTTAAATAAAACATACATGTTTAAATATAACATAAAAATAAAAAACTACTAATTATTATTTTAACTTCTCTTACTAATACTAATGGAGTTTTTGAATAGTGTGACAAGATGTGACATCCCCCATAAAATAGGTCATCATCCTCAGGATTTTAATTTCAAACAAAGGTTATAAAAATAAATAATAATAATCAATAGAAAATTATTTAAATACATGATGAAATAATCTATATAATTCCTCATAATCCTTCCATGTAGTATTGTCTTCAGAATATTGGTCCCACTAGACCTTGCATTGTGATACTTCCCTATTACGAAAGCTAAGCTTGTGAGTATCAATATTATGATTGGTTCTACTATGATCACCCTTGGATCTAGAACCTATAATGCATTCTAGTCCAAAACATTTTAAGGATCAGCTATGTATTTCTTAAGATAAGATACATGAAAAAAATTATGGATTTGAGTTAAATTTGGTATAAAGTCAAGTATTTATGCTATAGGATTAATCACTTATATAAAATCAAAAGGTCCCACATATCTTGGTGATAATTTTATCATTTTCAAAAACTTAATGGAACTCTTTTGAGGTTTAACTCATAGAAAATTCCCATTGATAATTTCCTTACTCAACATAACTTTTATACCTATCACTAGCTTCATCCAATCTATGCCTTATTGACTTCAATTTCTTCTCCATTTTAATAAGCATATCAGGTCCAAAAACTACTCTATCCTCTAACTTATCTTAAATGATTGGTGTTCTCCACCATCTACCATATAATGCTTCAAAAGGAGACATATTCAAAGCTATTTAGAATGAGTTATTATAAGAAAACATAATCAAAGGTAAGTATAATTCCCATGTGTATGATTGGTCCCTAATATACATCCTCAAAATATCCTCTAAGATTGATTCACTCTTTTTGTTTGTCCATCTGTTTCTCGATGGTAAGACATACTGAAGTTTAGCTGTGTACCCATTGATGAATTAAGAATTTTCCAAAATATTGAGGTCATCTTAGGGTCCCTATCTGAAATGATATTTTTTGAAAACCCATGTAATCTATACACCTCATTTACAAACCTTTTTTCGAGTATTGGTACATCATCTATTAGATTACTTGGAATGAAGTGAACTACTCTGGTGAGTTTATCCACAACCACCAATATCATGTCATGATGATTCATAGACATAGGCAATTGTTGGACAAAGTCCATACTAATGACTTAAAATTTAAATTGTGGTATGGAATGGGGGTAAAAAAACCAACATGATGCACATGTTTAGCTTTGATTCATTGACATTCTAATCATCTAGACATAAAATCTATAGCATGTTTCTTGATTCCTTTCCAAAAATATAATGGTATTAGCTCTGATAAGATCTTAGTCACACTAGGATGTCATAAATATAGAGCATTGTGAAACTCTTTCATTACAATACCTCTCAAATTTTCCCTATCAGGCACATAAATTATTTCATTATATCTCAAAATCCCATCTTTTTCAAGTTATAATATTTTGTATCTAATTTCTTGTGAATTTCTTGTTAATGATTTCTTTACTTTATCATAGAATTCATCTCCTAGGGATAATTTCACTACCTAATCTTGGAAGGTACTTCTTATAATATCTAAAACTGTAATGTACCTTCATTAAACTAAGGGCATCTAAAACTCTATTTTATTTTCCTATAATGTAGATATTGTCAAAATCATAATCTAAAAATAATTCTAATCACCACCTTTGATGAGCATTAAGGTTAGGTTGGGTAAATATATACTTAAATCCCAAATTATCTATTGGGCCCCTTTTTACCTCAGTATGGACCCGCGTCAACTTAAAAAACATCTTAGTGTGAGGGAATCATTCAACATGATTGCTATTTTGATATCTTTGCATCAACTAGATGAATCAATGCACTCCTTGTGTTAGGTGATAGGTGGTTAATAAATTTTATGATTTTTTGGACATATTCAAGGAATGGAAGCATGTGGTGATCACAACACTAAGTGCATAAAGTAATAGAACCAGTGGAATGATTGAGAAAAGCTCCAAAATGAAAACATATGTGTGCATCTCCACCCTGGTAGAAGGCATTCGTTTAGGCTATAAAATCAAGCTCAAACCATTATATAAAGGGGTGATGAGGAAATAGTGAAGATATATAGAATTGGTTCCAAAAATAGTGAAGCAACCACCATTAAACCTTAAGACTAGCATAGAAGTCCTTGAGGCTCCACTTTGTATTGACCAAGCTCGCCTATGAGCAATTGGGCCTTTAGTAGTTTAGATGAACTATTAATCTATTTTTTCCAAATGAAATTTACTCTATATTTTTGAGGATTAAGTATATAAAGATTGGTTGAAGTAATACACAAAGTTCCTGGGTAATATATTTAGCTTTATGATTGAAATGTGTAATGAATGCTATGAGTTTAGTATGATAATTCAATTTAAATGATGTTATTTTCAATCTTTGATTCTTGACATTCATGGCATCTCTACAGTTTAGAATGACATCATCATATTAGGAGAAAATGCTCTTAATTTTAGGAAAGGGCATGCACCCAAGTTTTGACACCTACATTACAAACATTAAACCAACATGAACCATCGATCTAAGATATCCCATTAAAACCTCTAAGAACTGAATGACACTATGCTTAATGAAACATAGTCTTATGCCCACAAGGCTACAAAGTAACCCAATATAGACTTGTGCCTATATGACTAAAATTAGCTACCCAAATAGGCTTTACACCTATAGACCTTTAGCCCTACCCAAAAATGGTTTCAATTGATGAAATTACAAATGCTATTGTTACAAAAGATCAAGCCCCTTAAAGAAGGAGTTGCACCATCTCATGACTAACCCAACACAGGTCCTGATTATTTCTCTATTGTACTTTGGGTGAATACATAAGGCTCATGCATTATGTGAATTGATGTTAGTGTAGTCGAATGATAAATGTTGAGTGCCATAGGTTTATTTTTTGACTATACCTAGTTATAACTAGTTTAAAACTAACTTGCACAGCTAGGTAAGCACCTGATAGAGTGAATAAATGACTTTTCTACATCTTAGTTTCATTGCCTAAACCCATGTTGAATTTCATTGCTATGATTATGTAAAATAACAATTATCTACCTCTTCCTCAAGAACATTGAGCACTATCTAGAACAGGTAGAAGACAAATTTACAATGAAACATCCATCCTATAAAAAATACAAGCTAAGGAAGTGGGTCCAAAATAATCTATATGATGCTGTATATGAGGTTTTATTCTATGAATTACTTGAGCATGTGCACTAATGGTTGGATGCTTATATGACCCATAGAAGATCAAGCTATGGATATCACCTCGAGTGGATGGAGTGCTTAGAAAATCTTGAAAACTTTGATGCCACTTGGACTAGAGTTGTAAACATATGGTGGCAAGGAGCACTAAATAACTACATGCTTGAGTTCATAGTATCAATGTAATCTTGACCTAAAAAAGTAGAGTATAAATTTTTGTGTGATCCTAGAGGCAAGTTAATGAAATAACTTAGCATCAATCTTAAAAAACTAATGGCGGATTATGGATTTGAAACCATAATAACGGAAGGCTAAAATCCTTTCATGTATGAGCAGTGTAATGGGGAAGAAGGGGATGTGTAGGTGAAGCACAATGGAAGGGGATGAGTAGATTAACACCTAAGAGTTTAAGTGATAGACTTATAATAAGAGAAGGAACATGATGATAAAATATATGAAACTTGGAAGTGTTGAGATAACCTATAACACGTGATAAGGGCATGGGGAAAGATCTATTAAATTGAAACAATTCCAAGAAGAGAGAAACACTGAAGCCATATAATGAGCTCATCAATTAATGGGTGTAAAATTCTCTAGGTTCTTATTGAATTTTACCATTGAATATGTAATAGAATCACCTACCCCCTTTGAACTTGTGGCACAAGCTCATGCACTAGATCCCCCTTAGGAAGAAAGAAGAGTGATAACTGACCCTGTTATCAATATTGACTCTGATTAGTTTATAGAATTGGATTATATTATTATGATTGAAAAATTTGTCCCTTATGAAGAGCTAAGTGAAGGCACATAAATGCCTTTGGTTTCTATCTCAAAAACATATACCATAAGTGCAAGCATTCTAGTTCAGCAAATGTTAATTGCATAGACTAGGTAGTAGCCTATAGGGAGTGGCCCAACACCACAAGTGAGTAGCACCACATTGAAAAATTCAATAGTGAAAAAAAAACTACAAGGTCAATGCCTAACCAATTGAATAGAGTCATTAGAGGACCACTGCCAGGGTAAGTGCCAAGGGGCAGGCACCTTAGATGCTAGTTCTCCCCTATAACAAATATACTATGAGATGGAAATGTACTTGCTAGAATATAATGGTGTGGAAAATGCCATATAAAATTTGTTAAAATGTGAAATTCAATGGTACACTTAGGGTATAACCTATTCTAAGTGCAAGGCAGCTCAATTCATGATAAATTTTCTTGATCGTGCTCATATCTGGTATAAGAGATTTGATCCTAACTAGACTATGATTGATTATGACATTCTAAAGGAGGCATTCTTTAAGGAATTCAATATTCTTAAGTTTAAATAGTAGAGTATCATTTTACTTAAGGAAATTAGCCAAGAGATCTCATTAAGCATGTACTTGTATGATGCTATATTTAAAAATCTTATTTCTAAGCTTCTTTATGATATTCACCGCTCCCAAAATGTGCAATTGTTCATGGGAGAATTGTTATTACCCTTCAAAAGAGCACTATCTATGAAGACATTCATAGACCCTTGTGAAGTATTAGAAGCCATGTTTAGGGTTGAGGTATTTGGGAGTGATAATATAATAATTGTCCCTTTCATAGAGGAATAGATTGCATCCATAGCCTCCCAAATATAGAAACTAACTGCTAGTTCATCACAAGATGATCGAAGTGGATTGTGATGCACTGATTGTGAGATGGAAGTCCATAATAGAAATAATTACCCTCAAATGAATGTGCACACATTACTTTTAAATTATGAAGTTTTCCATGAGGGATATGATGTTCAAAATTTCTCATTCTTGCAACATGATAACCAAGTGAACAAAACCCTCTATTTCAAGTTGTGTGATGCCTACAGTCATGCCACAATTGACTACTAAGTAATTGATGAGATACGTAAAAATATGGAAAGATGCATGATAGGAAAATACAATAGTCAAAGGGTAGGTGAACTAATGAAATGAGGGATATGATCAATAAAAGGCTAGTTATGAAACATAAAAAGTATCAAAGGGCAAAGTGGAGGATGTGATGGAGGAAGATTCCCACCATGATCATGTTACAAGTGTAGCTCAACTGAGGACTATCAACATGACTACTTGATTCATCTAATGTGTGGGTATTGTTGAGCCCCACATCTAATCGAGGAATGCCTTGAATTATATAAAATGTTAACCCAAGACCATAATGAAATAGATAAAGGAATATGAATGATCTAGTGTGAGCCAAAAATAAATAAATAGACTCCAAAGTCACAACCAACCCACATGAAGCCAATCCAAGTGTAAGAAACTACTCATAGTGGGTTTACCACTCAACCACTAGTTATGCTAATACCAGAGTTATGCCTAGAATATGGGGAACTGAGTCACACTGAGCACATCATGTGGCTAGAACCCAAAGTTAAGCCTTACTTTGACCTTGCATGCTATCTAAGATGCCTTGAAACATGCCATGAACATCATTCAAAACCTACAAGGAGAACTCAAACTGGCACAAGATCTAGAGGTGAAAGTTGTTGATGACCACAAAAAACAAGATAACCATGAGGCTAAAGTGCAATAATTAACAAAGATCCTACTCATATAGGCTAAAGGGATGTTACCACTATTGAAGAATTTGCTTTCAAACCATGCCAGGTAGAAGCTAGTTGAAATTACCAAACCCCACATAGTTGAAATTATTACTCCATGCATGGAAACAGAATGAGAGATTAGGTATACATATAACACAAAATATGACCCAAATATCCTAGTGAATTCCACCATTGATGGATGGTCTGTGTGTGAAGTCCTTGTTGACATAGGCACTAAGGTCAATATATTGATAAGGAATGTATGGGATAAACTGGGTAGACCAACCTTGAGGCCTTACCCTCATGTGCTTTTCATGGATTAAAAAATTAGGATGTGGCCAATTATAATTCTAAAATGCACCATTTTAGATATTATGAGCATAGAGTTCCATGTTGAATTCAAAGTTATTGAGTTGGTTGAGTAAGATAATTACCCAAAACTCTTAGGTAGGCCATGGTGCTATGAAAATAATATTGACATACACTTAAAAAAGCACTATATAACTTTTTAAAATGGTAAGGAGAGGGTTGTGATCCCCATACCAAATTACCAAAGACCTCCTTATGTATAAAATGTTAATCTTGAGGATGAGATCAACCATATATATAACATCACAGTGTAAGGTGTCGAGACTATTAACCCTAATGGCCATGGAGTGCTATCTTGGGATGATGGACAATTAGCCTTAGACACTACTGATGTAGTTTATGATTAATGGGTCAAAGAATATTATGAAACCACTTGTCAGAGGTGTCTCATAGTGAGTTCCAAGGTGCCAAAGCCTATGAGGATTGGTTGGGTCTAGATCGATCATACTTCATGAAGAGGGGTCCCTTGCATTAGGAAAAAGGGAAATAAAGTGTTTCATTTAAGCAAAGGTAAACTTATAGTAATTCTATGATACGAGGGGAACAACCCTATAAAATATTATGTCTACAATATAGAGTTATGCATTTGAAAGAAGAAAGACAAAATGAGCACACTAGTGTATACTTTGAGAAGCACTATTGCTCATTGGTGGGTAGTACAAAAGCCTAGCTTGCCAACTTGGTAAGATTTAAAAGTAGAATTATGCACCAAATTTAAGAAAAGTAATGAGGAAATTCACTATGCTCAAGATCATATTCATTACACTCAAGATCATATTCACTACACTCAAGACATCTCCACATACTTTGATGATTCTAATCCTATATAAAATGTTCGCTTATGTTAAAAAACTTAGATTGAGTGTGGTGAAAATGTCCTAAGGAAACTATGGGTGTATGTCATCTATAAAACCTTGAAGATGTGGGTATAGGCTTGCTATGTGATTAAGGAAATGTGTCATGCAATAGCCAATTGGGATGTCTTAAAGGAGAAGTTTGTGCACACCTTATCCTTTTCCTCACATAACTTAGAATTGATGGAGCCATTGCAAGTCATTCAAAGGGAAGTGTTTAAGGACACTAAAATCTTAGGGGAGTGCCTACAAGATATGTTTGGGGAGAAAATATTAGCACTCCCAACATTATTTGAAGATCAGGCACTCAATAATGACTCAAGTGATGAAGATACAAATGTCTAGAAGGTGCAAAATTAGACATCCTTAATAGGAAAGAGGAAGGTCATGTACCAATTGAATGATAATGAACTCATATCCACATCAAAACAACTAAGGGGAGTAGAGAAGTTGAGGACACACATATATAGAGAAATTAACCCTCTTGCACACCACTTAATATCGCCCAAGTAGATATTATAATGGAAGGAGAAAAAAATATGACTACTCTGGGTGCATATTGGTCTGACGTGAAGATAAAATGTAATGTCAAACTCCTAAAGTATTTTCAAGATTTATTTCCACTAAATTATTAGGACATGAAGGGTATGCACCCATTCCTTAGGAAAATAAGCATAAAGCTAGTGGATGATGCATGACCTGTCAAGAAGTACCCCTATAAAATGAACCTCAATCTCTGCACAAAGGTCAAGATGGAGATTGGTAGTATGCTGGCCACATGAGTAATATACCTAGTGAAAGAGTCAAAATGGGTAATTCCAATGGTGATTAAAATTAAAAAGGATGGGCACATCCATATTTTCATGGATTATCGATTGTTAAATTCCACTTGTGTCACTAACCCCTTTCTAACTCCATTAACTGATGAAGTCTTGACTAGAATCATAGGCTATGAAATCTATACTTTCACTAATGGTTTATATAGATACCATCAAGTTCAAATTGAAGAGGAGGACATGATGAAGACAACCTTTGTGATAGAATGGGGTTGTTTTGATTATACCATGATGCCTTTTAGGCTCAAGAATGTGACAACCATATTCTCTAGAGTGGTCAACAAAACATCGAAGGATTTTATTCATAAGTTCCTCTTGGTGTAACTTGATGATTGAACTATGTATGGCTAAAAAAAGACCATTATGATAACTTGTTCCTCATATTTGAGAGGTGTTGATATCTAAATATATCCTTGAACCTTAATAAGTGCATCTTCATGACACATTTTGGCATATTACCTAGGCATATCACATATAAATATGGTCTACTTATTGATCCCACAAAGATTGTCATTATCATTTAGCTCTAGACTCCTTCCACATAGAGAGATGGTCATGCCTTTCTTGGCCATTATGGATATTACATAAAGATTATAAGGATATATGCAAGGATTGTGGTGTTTATAGAGGATATTTTGCATAAGGATGGCCCATTATACTGGGACACAACAAAAGAGGATACCTTTGAAACTCTGAAGCTCAAGTTAGCTAGCACACCTATTCTTTAGTTCCCCAATTGGATAACTCTATTCCATGTCCATGTTAATGCATCTATCTCTATAATTGGAACCATTCTAGTGCATCCTAGTGAAGGTAGTATGGATCATCTAATCTCCTTCACAAGTCACAAATTGACCCCAACAAAGCAAAATAACACAACTATCAAGAGTAAGGTACTGTTAATGATCTACACCCTCCAAAAATTTAAGCAATAGTTGTTGGTGACCCCATTCATATTTTTAACTAATCATGAGGTACTTAAGTACCTTATGACTAAGCCCATTCTCCATGGGTGCATTTGTAAATGGATAGATCTATTTTAAGAATTCTAATTCTCAATTGTGGTAAAACCTAGAAAGCAAAAGTTGGGACCAGACCATTTATCCTGCATCAACTCTAGCAATGCAATAGTGCTCATTGAAGATGACATACTAGATGTGCAACTCTACATAGTCTAACATGTTTAGGAAGACTTGTTAGAGATAGATACATTTCTAACATCTGTGTTTTCACCCCAAACCATGACAACTAAAGAAAAGAAGTAGCTTTCCATTTGTATTGCCCCATTTTATATCATTAGTGAGAAGCGATATAAATTAAGTCAAGATAAAGTCCTACACTAATATGTTTTGAAACACAAAAGGGACTTTTTTCTATGTGAGGCACATGAGGGGATCATAAGATGCCATTATGATGAAGATGTAATGGCATGTAAAGTGTTACAATTAAGCTTATTATGGCCAACCCTATTTCAAGATGCAAAGGATTGTGCTAAGGCATTTAAAATTTACCAGTGTATAGGGAAGCCCAACCATCAAGATGAGATGCCTCTCATCCTAATCCTTGCCTAGGTACCATTCAAGAAATGGGTCATTGATTTTTTTGGGTAAATCACTTCCATAGTAAGGTGCATAGGCACAATGTATATTCTAGTGGTGACCAACTATTTTACCAAACGAGCTGAGGTAGCTCCTACTAAAAATTGCACTACTGCCACTACTACAAGATTTATATGGGAGAATATCATAAGTCACTATGGTTGCCCACTTAATTTAACTAGTGATAAAGGAACACACTTCCTCAATTAAACTATGAAAATACTACTATCTAAGTATATAATAGTGTACCACAAGACCACCCCATATCATCCCCAAGCAAATGGAATAGCCGAGGCATTCAAAAAAATCTTGGAAATGTGCCTCATAAAAATATGTGATATTGGTCATAATGATTGGGATGATTGAGTGTTAGTGGTATTATGGGCATATCACATAACCTACAAGTGCCTGAATAAAGCTACATCATTCCAACTAGTTTTTATCACTGAGGTAATTCTATTGATGGATTTTTTGGTACCATCATTGCACATTGTGAAAATTGGTTGCTTGAATGACCATCTTAATTAAGCAAAAGGATAAAAAATTTGGAGCGATTGGATGAGGTGTGCACCCAAGAAAGATGGAGCTAATAGATTGAGAAGGTACACCAAAAATTATGGCATGGTAGACTTATTAAGTGCAAAGTACTCACTAAAGGAGCATTGGTATTTCTCTATGATTCCAAGTACCTAAGGAACCCAAGAAAACTATAGATAAGGTGGATGGGCCCATATGTCATCCACAATATATTGGAAACTAATGCATGTAAGTTATGTATGTTATCAAGTGAAATGCTCCCTAGGTATTTTAATGGCAATAGATTGAAGCCATATCGGTAATATAATGGTACTGCACCATCAGATACTAACTTCCTGGTCACAAGTTGGTTGTGTTGTATTGACTCAAATGACATTTGGTGCAAGCCAAACATTTCCATGTATTTTGTGATTATTGTTCTTGTAAAGTGAATAAATGGTGATTTTAGGCTTGGAAGAGAAATATTTTGGTGCTTGTATGCATAACTCCAAGTGGGTGAGTTGAGCATGGATGCTTTCCAAAGTGCTTGAGGCTAGAGACCTAATTTTATGGGCATATATAATTCACCAAACTTTGAATATATGAGCACCAAAGGAGAATGAGAGGTAAAAAAGGTAATCATGCATAAAAGATTAAAAAGTGGCACACAAGATGAAAGTGTACAAGCATTAGAGTGAAGATGCACATTATGATCATGTGTAGAAGATCAAAAGGAGAGAGTGAAGTAGTGGAGCAACAATGTAAGGGATTTGTATAGGGTAAGATAGGACAAGGCAAAGAGATGAAAGTCGATAAAAATTGACCAAAATAAGAAAGTTGTTAAGCATGGAATATACTGAGAGGGGGGGGTGAATCAGTATATTATATATCTTATAAATCTTTCCCTTAACCAATATTCCACTTAATCAAACATTCAAGATATGAAATAAAACTCAAACAATAAACATCACACAAGATAGAGAGAGACACCAGATATAACATGGAAACCCAATGTGGGAAAAACCATAGAGAATCAATCTCAAATATATTCATGAGAACAACCCCACAAGAGTACCATACCCCTTTGCCAAGTACAAACCTCAACTATAATTCATGAGCACCACCCCACAGGAGCTTCAAACCCCTTTGCCGAGCACCAACCCAGCTGCTATTCATGAGCACCAACCCACAGGAGCACCAACCCCTTTGTCAAGCACCAACCCAACAACAATTCGTGAGCACCAACCCATAGGAGAACCAACCCCTTTGTGTATACCACACACCTATCTCTCAATGTTGCTATCTCAACAAATGATAGATCAATACAACATCTCCTTCCTCTCTCTCACTTTTGCTCTTCTAAGCTAGATATAACAAATACAAATCATCTCTCAAAATTACTCTTCTAAGCTAGATATTACAATATCAAATCAACCTCTCACATCCACACTACAAATGGCTACTCAAGCCTTTATTTATAGCTTTCTAAATTAACTTTGGCCTTCCCCCTTTGTGACCTTTCATTCCTCATGGAAAATGGCACCAATATTGGATGACCCTTCATATCCAAGCATTTGAAAAGTCATGTGGTGACCCTTCATGACCAAAAACGTCTTTCCCACTTTTGTCCTTATCTTTGGTGACTTTTTGTATTCCTTTAAGTGTCCCTTCATGAGAAATTCGCCCTTTACTCTTTTGTCTTCACTTGGTGACTCTTGGTATTCCCCAAGATGACTCTTCATGGGAAAATGCATCCCATCCTTCTTTTGTCTTTATCCCGTGACTCTTCATCTTCTCCATGGGACCTTATTTTGTCTCATATGCAACCAAAAATATATTTGTTAATATTAAATAAATATTAACTCATATTAGCCAAGATAAACAATATTAAATGCAATGGGGCCTTTATCACCAATAATACTAAACCTTTGACATCAATGACATTATTTCCAACAAAAGTGTGATTGAAATGAAAGCATAATAAGAAACAAAGATGGAACCATGGAGGTTGAATCATGTGCATGTGAGGTGCTATTCCCATGTTTCCATAAGGAAGACAAAGGTCACACCAAGTGGGCAAATTATAGGAGAAACATTGTCAAGACAAGCTGGCATCCACCCAAAGTGAGGTGGGAAGTGACTTTTTGAATTACACATTACTTCACCAAAAATACCATTAGAGGATTTATTGATGTGATGGTTGAGGCACAAAATATCTATATTAAATGCATAAGTGGTAATGAATTTTTGTGGATCTCATGAGATTTTGAGATTTCCAAGAACTCTAGATGCTACCACACTATTAATCACCTACAATTAATATGGTAGATGAAATTAAGGTATAAAACAAAAAGAGGTTGATTGGTTTATGTTACAAACCTTAAGATAATTTGTAAATAGAATGCAAATTAAATTGAAGCAAACTAGAGCCTAAGTGAATAAACACCATAGTAGTGAAATATTTAGCACTAATAGATAATAAAAAGAAAATGATTAAGTAGAGAAAGGAATTATGTCTTATTTAAGATTGACATCAAGAAGTGTGAGGCATGAATTGTGCAAGAACCATGCAACCAAAAACTAGAGTGATTCCGAGGCTACCATTAATAATAATTAAATATTGAGAGATGAAGACACAATCATAGACCTCACAACTATGATAAACACCAATAAGAATTGAAGGATTTGACAAGCTAAACAAATTATGCTTCAATGCCAGCATGTTCAGAATGGGGAAAAAGTGCATGAGTTCTAGCTTACCACATGTATAAAAGGATGCCAAGAGGGTGTGGATGATAGAATAAGTGGATATAGAAAAGAATAAAGTGTAGACAATATAAGGAGTTAGTGTCATCAAGGTTTATCTGGAGGCACTTACAAAAATTTCATGCCAAAAGATGTAGTTCCTGAAGGAAGTCTTGGTAGGAGAGAGCTAGGCATCCTTTTCGCACACCTTCTAACTCAAAGAATATAACCACCACACTTCAATCAATTCACAAGATCTAGTGTAAGACTAGATGGTGGACACAGGGGCCAAAATAGAATGAGGCATGGCATTATTTGATATCTCCATCTAAGACAAACTTTTACCCACCAATGCAAATCAACTCTATGAGTTGTCATGTTTCAAAAAGTTAGAGGAACTCATATAGTTCCTCCTCTTACATGTCCATGGAGATCACATCTATTTTGTATGGAGGTACATGAAAATATCAATGTGCTTAATAGACATAATTAACAAGCTCTTAGACTCCTATGCAAGCATCCACTAGATGAAGGTGGATGATGCTAAAGTTGAAAGGGTCAAAAATATTAGGGTACTGCAAGGGAGGTTTCACATTCCCAATCAAATACATCAAGGACCCTAGAATGAGGAAAACTATGTGCCTCATGAGTTCAAAAATTTACCCTAGTGGTCGATGGGAAGACAATACTAAGGCTACCTATATATCAGCTATTACATGGTGCAGGGGGTTAAATTTAACACCACCAAGTTCATAGTGGAGGAAATGGTGAAGAATGCACTAGAATATCATAAAGTGTGGGAAACTTTTTGATGGGGATTGAATTTGATCCTAATTGTCATAGAGGAGATTGGAGTGCCAAATAATGATGAGGACAACCTTTGGGTCTTCTTCGTGACAAGGGCTCCTTGACACTAAAATATTAGATCTTCCCTTTCCCATAGCATTCTCTTAGAAATACAAGACTCACATGATGGGGTGGTATGCCCAGTACATCGAGGAATTTAGAGAGGAATGGAGCATTCATGAGGAGCTATGAGGAGCTCCCTTAGAGTATGTTTGGGATTACAACCTTTGTTGTAATGAAACACTTCTATGTAGTTATCTTGGCACTCATAGATGGAAACAAATCTAGCTAGCTAAAGATCTCCTACACCTTCTTAGCTAAAATACTTCAAGGATGTACTTCAAGGAATCCCCAATGAATAATAGTTAGACATCCTAATTAAGACTATGGATTTGGAATAAAGTAGGTTGTGACACCAATACATGTGCCTAGGGGAGAAAGTGACCAAGGACAAGGAAGATGACTCAGATCACACTGACATCCATCCCCTCTAAAAGGAGGTCATACTCAGGCATATCCACATGCTTTAATATGAGATGAAGCCAAGGAAGAAAGGCACACATCTAGAGAAGGATGATGACCTCCCCATCTAGATTAGTAATGAAGGGATGTTGACATTGGTAGAATTGAATAAGTCTCCCCAAGAGAAGAAGGGGGAGATAGTTAAGGAGATGGAGGATTGCATCAGATTAAAGATTGACTCTAGAGATGAAACCAATCCCTCTGTAATAAAGAAGTATGGGGCCTTCATGCCAAGGATTACTTCACCCAAGCTAAGGGAGAATGAAAAAAGAAGTGCAAGTAGATAGTGGCAATGCCCATGATAACCTTGGTAGAGATGGAGGTCCAAAAGGTGCATGAGGAAGTAGAAGTAAAGAAGGCACATGAAGAGATGAAAGAGGAAGAATATGGGGGATGAAAGCATACATCATCCAAGAATAATAAATAAGAGGTGAGCCTAGTGCCTCATTGAAAGAGACCTCTACATAGCCTTCATGAATTGAGGAGGAAAAGAGGAGCCAGTAGAAGGAAATGGGACTCAATGAGGAAGATATAGAGGGAACACTAGATCTAGATCAAAAAAAGAGGCCATGATGGTAGCTGGCATGACCTAGGCAAAGATTGATAAGGCCAAGGTTGAGGAAATAAATGCTAAGGAGGAAAAGGTAGCTATAATAGTAAAGAAGATGAAGGTGAAGAAAAATAAGGCCCAAGAAGAAAGGGCCAAAAGAGAAAAGGAAGAAAAGAGGGTTACCACAAGTATGGAACCCATCAGGGAAAAAGTAGTGGAGGCACCTAGTGCCCCCACTAACATAATGGAAGAATCCACACCATAGGCATTCCCAAGTAGTCAAGTGGCATTTAGAGATAAGGAAGGTGATACTAGCACCTTAAAATAGAAAATAGAGAGCGTAGAAAGAACCCAATAGGTACAAGAGGGAAAAGCTAGTGTCAAGGAAGAAGAAAAGTAGATAAAGGGGACAAGTCTGAATAACCCTTATAGGATTAAGGAGGAGAGACCTTAGAGGAGGGAATTGAAGAAAGTTCTAGAACTGAAGAGGAAGAATAAATGGAACTCACCATCACTGAAGAAGAGGGCACTGAGCCAAGCTTGAGGGAAAAGGAGTTGAAAGGGTAGACTGATGAAGACTAATAAATGTTAGAGTATATGCCCCCAAAATAGTCATAACAAGGATGTGATAGTAGTTTACATTCTCTTTCAAAAATTATATAGATGAGCCTCATTTTGAGGTGTCATCAAAGGTTGTACTGGGTGTAGATCAACTAAAAGAAGGGAATTATTCATTTATAATAAACACTTGTATAATTAATCCAGTCAAGTTAACTAATGCACTCATTTGGATGGCCTCAAAAGTAGTGTAAAAGAACATCATCAATGATATTAGGGCTTTGAAGTGGAATAAGATCATGCTAAAATTCAAGGAAGAGGTAAAGGCCATGAAGCTCAAATTGAAAAAACTAGCAGAGTGCATTGAGGAAGCTGAGCCATCCCTCTTGGATGGCATTAAAATTTTGAATTTTTTGGAGGTTGAAAAGGTATGCACACTACTGGATAAGATGCTCCCAAAGTTTAAGGCATGGATGGTACTAGAAGAGGAGGACCCATGCATCATAATAAAACAAGATCTATCTACAAAGATCAAAGAGGTGGAAGGCCTATTTACAAAACTAAAAGAAGGTGTATAAGTAATCGATGCCATCTTCATGAACTTATCCAACTAAGCATCAATCATCAACATGCACCTCAAGTATAAAAAGGGGGAGAGGGAAGAGATAATGAAAAATTCATACACTATTAGTAAGGATGAACATGCATAAATCATGAAAAAGGTCAATACCTTGAGTCCCCAGATCAAAAACTAGGAGCAAAACCTAGAATAACTCTTCCTTGCCTTGGAAAAAAGGCTGGTGAATAAGGATCAATCTTAGATGGAGGAGTGACAAGGGAAAAGGAAAGGATATAGGCCTTTATAAAAGAATTATAGAAAATCTATATGATCACTCTTAGCATTGCCTCAATAGAGATTGACAGTGCCATTAAAGAAATCAAGCTCACCATCAAGGGCTTTGAGGACTTTAGTGATGAATTAAAGGAGGACACACTAGAGTTTTGTGTGCCTAAGGCATTGAAAGACTAGTTCAAATATGGACTATCAATTTTGTATGGGTTAATGGTGGGCTCCTTTTGGCCTATGTATGGACCCATGCTAACTTAGTAGACATCTCGATGTGAGTCAATCATTCAAGATGATTGCTATTTTGATATCTTTTCACCATCTAAATGAATTGATGTTCTCTTTACACCAACTGGTAGGTGGTTAACAAATTTTATAATGTTTTGGGCATATTCAAGGATTGGAAGCATGTGGTGATCATAACATGAAGGGTGTAAAGTAATGGAGCTGGTGGAATGATTGAGAAAAACTCTAGCTTGACAATAGGTGTGCACAATTCCAACTTGGCAGAACGTGCTCCTTTAGACTATAAAATCAAGCTCAAACTAGTATGTAAAGGGGTGGTGAGGAGATAGCAAAACTTTGTATAATTGGTTCCAAAAGTGAAGCAATCACCATCAAACCTTAAGATTAGCATGAAAGCCCTTGAGGCTCCACTTTGTAGTTCCAAGCTTGCCTATGAACCACTAGGCCTTTATAAGTTTAGATGACCTATTACTCTATTTTTTCTAAATGAACTATACTCTATATTTTAGATAATTAAGTATATGAAGAATGATTAAAGTAATACACAATGTTCTTGGGTAATATCTTTAGCTTTGTGATTGAAATTCATAATGAATGCTATAAGTTCAGTGTTGTAAATTCAATTCAAATGATGTTTTTGCAAGATTTAATTCTCAACATTCATGGCATATCTGGAGTTTATAATGACATCATCATATTAGGAGAAAATACTCTTAAGTATAGGAAAGGGCATGTGCCCAAGCTTTGACACCTATACCAGAATCACTAAACCAACTTGAACCATTGATCAAAGATATCCCATTAAACCTTGTAAACACCAAAGGATGCTATGTATAATGAAACATAGGATTTCACCCATAAGGCTATAGAGAAACCCAATATAGACTTGCACACATATGACCAGAAGTAGCTACCTAAATAGGATTTATGCATATAGACCTTCAACCTTGCCCAAAAATGGTTTGTGTTGATGAACTCCCAAATGCCATTATTATAAAAGACCAAGCACTTTCAAGAAGGAGTTATGCTATGGCATGACTAGCCCAATATGGGTTCCAATTATTCCTCTACTGCACTTCAAGTGAGCACATAAAGCTCACACCTTATGTGAATTGATGTTGGTGATATTGAGTGACAAATGTTGAGTGCCACATGTTTATTCTGTGATTGCACCTAGTTGTAACTAGTCTAGAACCAACTTGGATAACCAAGTAAGCCCCTGATGGAGTGAATAAATGACTTTTCTATGACATTATCAGTTTTAAGCTCAAAATTTTTTCTTAATAAATAATGCATCCATACTTTCAAATCATACACTATGGTAACTAACTATAAGTCGTCATGTGAGGCATAATTTTCCTCTTATGGTTTCAAATTCCTTGATTCATAAGCTACAATCGATTCATTATACATAAGATCTCATCCTAAACTATCTCTTGAAGCATCCGTTATCACAAAAAAATGACTATTTTGATCTAGAATCTATAATAGTGGTGCTTAAGTAAGCCTCATTTTCAAAATATGAAAGGCTTCTTTGCACTCATCAAACTAAACAAAATGCCATTCTTTCCACTGAAGAGAGGTGTTTTGATTTGTTATCTTAGATAAATTTTGCAAAAACTTTGTTGTAATACCCTACTAAGCCCATAAAGATACATACCTCATGCACATTTTTGGTGCTAACCATTCTATATGTCTCTAATCTTCATTGGATCCATAGAAATCCCTTTTGTAGAGATAATATGTCCTAAATATTGTACACTTCTTTGAAAAAAGGCACACTTAGACAATTTACCATAGAGCTTATGCTTCAAAAAGCATTAAAAAACTTGATGCAAATTCTTAATATGATCTTTTTCACTTTTTGAATAGATGTGGATATAATAAAAAAAGACTAGGATAAACTGATCAAGATAATCCCTAAACACACTATTCATGAGATTCATGAATGTTGTAGGTGTTCTTATTAGCCCAAAAGGAAGCACTATAAATTAATAGTGCCCATACCTTATCTTGAAGGCTATTTTTATAATGTCTTCCTCCCTAATTCCTAATTTATGATACCTCTCTCTAAGATAAATCTTGGAAAAGACTATTGTGCCATACATCTAATAAAAAAGATCAATAATACATGGCAAAGGATACCTATTCTTGATTGTTTCTCTTTTTAACATCCCATAATCCATACAAATATGAAGGGTTTCATTGTTATTATTAACAAAAACTAAAGGTACACCCCATGGTGTAACACTTTTCCAAATCAAACATTTGGAAAAAATCTCTTAAAGTATGGCTTTTAACTCAACCAATTTAGTTGTCATTCTATAGGGAACCTTGGATTTAGATTATAATCTTGTAATAATATCAATAGTGAAGTTGAATTATATTTTGGGAGGTAGATCAAGTAATTCCTCGATAAAAATATCATAAAATTATTGCAAAAAGATACAGTATTATATGGAGGGTTCCGTAGTTTCTTCAATTTTATCAACTTTGGCTAACAGCACTTGACATCCCTTTCACTAAGCCTTTTTTAAATGAATGCCTAAAATTTTCCTTAGTTTCAACTCCCTATTTTCTCCTTGAATTTGGGGTTGATTTTCTAAATCATATGAACACTCAAATTTATTAATAAAATAATAACCCTTGGCTTGGTGCTTAGAAAGCCAATTTACTCCGAGGATCACATCATATGATTCTAGTGGTACTGCATAAATATCAAAAACCATAGTAAATTCTATAAACTTTGCCTCATCCTCCACAAGACACCTATCAACCTTGACCTATATTCATTCCCATACTAAACTAACTGAGCATTTTCCATAAAACCAAATTTCCTAGTAATTTACTTAACATTTGAGGAGAGATAAAACATTCAACGGATCCTATATCTATCAAAATGGAAATAGGATGTCCAAAAAGTGTACTTGATAATTTAATGGGAGGATCTTGAAATTTTACTTGATAATTGTCAAATGCTACATGAATTAACTATTGGAAGGTTCCTTATTATGATGTAGAGGTGGATGGATTATTATTTCTACCATCTATCTTCCATCAAGGATAGTGCTTAGCATAATGGTATCCTCTACATGTAAAACATATTCTATGTGGACCCTTCCTCTCAAATTAATTACCTCCATTGAATCCTCTTTAAAACCACTTCTAGGTTTCTTATTTACTAATGCAATACTAAACTTGGTATTCTGATTATTGAATCTATTCTTGGAATTCCCATTTGATTTCTAGTTCTTCTTCTTGAAGGTTTTCTTTGAGCCTCCAAACTTATTTTTTTATTTTTATCTAACCTAAACAAGTGATTTCAACTTTTTATCCTACTTAACTAATTTATCAAATAATTGGTCCATGGTGGATGGCCCATGGGCATCCACTTCACATACAATTAGGGTTTTTAAACCCATGATGAACTTATTGATCTAAAAAACCCTTTGATATTATGAAACACAATGAAATAACTTTGTGAATTGTTCCTAATACTCATTTAATGACAAATCCCCTTGTTTCATATTTTGTAAATATGTTAGTTTTTGATCAAATTATAATTGGGGTAGCCCCAAAACTCTAAACAAAGCTACAAATGGCTCCCAAATAGTGGTGGTGGAGTCAATACCCATCTCTACATTTTTATTGGCCCACTAAATTACTAATTCTCTATCTAGTTGGTAGGCTCCCAGAATAGCCTTAGTTATCTCAAAATCATTTTGAATATTAATTCTTTTTCCATCTCTATCATCTAGGATTCATCTCCATCACCCAACACTATACCATCAAATTTGGGTGGATTCAATTTATTCATATCTTGTACAAGTTTTAAAACTACTTGATCTCTTACTACTTATTTTCCATCATCACGCCCCTGATCCTGAGGCTCTTCCCAACTAGCTAGTTACTCCTCTAGAAACTATTGTTAATTTTCCTCCTCTATTCCATGAAATTCTTACTCTATGGATACTAATCTATCTCTAGTTTCATTCATGATAATGGTTATTTGATCAAGTTTTATAGCTTGTTCAAATGCTAGCTGATTATGATTAGCTTGAGGATTCTCATTATAGGTCCCCTCAGCACTTTATTTACCTCAAACCATTATCCTTACTAAAAAATAGGTGAAATAACTTATTTTTATTAGACTCATTAGGTCTAAACATTTAAACCTTCGCTCTAATACCATAATGTTAGAACCCTACTGGGTTACACTAAAAGCTACACAATTATTTTAAAACATAATTATTCTTAATCATTTCTATTAATTATTATTATGTTTATTTATTTGATTGATAATTACATCTAGAATAATATATTCATAAATATATATCTAACCCACTGATTATAATGTTATCCATTTAGATTTAGAATAGTCTATAAAAAAATAGAAGATATTTTTCCTCATGTAATGCATAACAAAGTGAAAGGTACACAAGTACACTAAGAGAATGAACATTTAAAACTATACATAAATTTAAAACATTTAGAATTATGTAACCACAATCGTACTACATATTCATAAATTAGAATGTACAATTTATTACATTTCATCTATAAATATCAAAATATACATGATAAGATGTACAATAATACATTTGTGATTCATAATACAACTCGATAATCAATATAAATATCCATTAGTAATATTCCAAGATGATTGATTAGTTGAAGAGAGGGAGAACATCATTAGGGTGCTTTTCCTCCTACCATAGACCATTAGTATCCCACCCACCTCCCTAGTGGGAGTGGCCCTTTGCTTCATAAAGGGGTAGATAAATTAGGATAGATATAAATAATTCATCTAGAACCATGTGTTATACAATAATGAATACATGAAATAGTCACATAGACCATGGAAAATAATCCTCTATCTAATATGACATCATGCACACACATGTAAACTAAAAAGTACAATGGAATGATAATATCTCAACTATAACATTATTGTTTACAATTTGGCCTCCTAGGCCAAATACCAACCCCTATAGCTTAAAATTTTTCTATGAAAACCACCTAAGCGTACACATGGTCATGTCCTTATTGATCCTATTTTGAACATCGGTAACACTGTTAGAAGTGTCATTATGTGTTCTAGAGCCTGCTTGTGAACTCATCACATCATAACTATTTTGAGGCCTACTTGGTGATGTAACAATGGTCATGGTGATCCTTGAGGGAATATGAGAGTTTTAAGATTTATCATGAGGTTTAGTGAGTGGTTTGAACATTGTTTGATAATATTAAGGATATTTGACAAAGTTAAGGTAATTTGGGTATTTTGAGGTTATTGATCCTTATGGTTTTAGACCTATTTGATGCCTTTGATTGAAGAAAAACCTTTGTTGGTAGGATATAAGGGTTTCAATCCTTGTCCAAGGTCATAATATGAAGGTTTATTATTGTGTTTAGTATCATTGGTCATGATTCATTCATCTAAGCCTAATGCAAACCATAATTCCCCCCTAAATCCATCAGTCAACCTTTCAAACACCTCATATCGATCAAATACACTATTAAATCTTGGAAATGGTAATGTTATAGTATTTAATTCTTTAGAAAGATCTTGAAAAGGTCCCATTATCATTATATATTCATCGATAGGCATTTCACATCATAAAAGGCCCTTTTTAAGACTCATATTCACCTCCCACTAGCGAAATACCCCACACATGGGAAAAATGCCTTTTTAGCTCCTCCCTTGCCATATTACTAGTTTTAAAATGATATTTGACCCATGTTTTCTCTCCTTTTGACCTATAATGGAAATTCAAATCTTTAAACATGGAGAAAATTCAAAAAAAGAATTATTTTTAAGTGTTTTTGTAGATTATACGGACTTGTATGATCCATCTATACAAAGAGGAGTCAGGGGTTACAAGTGAGTTCATGTCAAATGTGTTGGAGAAGTTTTTTATAATAGGTTCTTGAAGCATCCAAAAATTCTAAGGATAAGGATAGCTATGAGATACTTTAGTTGTGTAAAATAGTTTATGATAAAATATAGGAATTTAGATGATGAAAACATAAGAAGATTTAATTATTTTATGTTATTGAATTATTTAAGAGAAAATAGTTATTGTATAAACTAAAATAATGCATTAAAAATAGTTTAGATAGAAATTAACATAGACATCACACATGAGAATGCATGGAAGGAACACAATCATAAATCATACAAGTAACTACAACCAAATAATCTCTATTGATCTCTTTTAAAAATGGAATCCCCTTCTTACAAACAAAAGTATATATAGACATTTATAATCTATGACTATTCATCTTCTTCTCATAATTTTCACCAAAAGTGGAGTCTCTTCATATTATATCCTATTAGAAGTCATGAAGATAAGATAAAATAGACTATACAATGATAAAATGAGTGCATAACACATGACATTAGATGAATATCTTGCACAAATTTACAATCCATGTTATTCTACCAACACTTAGAATAAAATGTTGTCTCATCCCAAGACAATTTCATAGGATATTATGAGAATGCACAATTTAAAGGGAACTAAAGAAATGATTGGACTAATAAGAGTCTTAGTAATTACTCAAGACATCATTTCTGATTTTTACCTCTTGCACACTATTTAGCCACCCTTTAGAGTTTTTAGCTAAGTGGTGTATCAACCTACCACCCTTTGTAGGTTTTTAGTAGGATAGCATAACTAGGTGGCCACCCTTTATGGGTTTTCAACCAACATAGCCCTGATTGTCTTACTAAGTCATCCTAAAATGTTATCAAAATTTATACTTTGCATATTACTTAATTTGAAGGTCGTGGCATGGAAATAGATGAAGGTTGATTAGAAGATTCCTTGGATTGGGACTGAGTAGCCTTTCACTATGTGATGATCTATTAGAGCTCTGAAGGTGGATGATAGGTACGTGTATTCACAATCTACATAACTAAGCTAGTAAAAAGAGTTAGATATGCTTTATATTCATTCTAATCTAGCATCACCTCTTATATGAGATGCAATAGGGTGCATAATAGAGCATGGAAGCTAATGATTTAATTGAGTTAATCATCATAAGTGATGCTCAATGTAGCCTTGGTTTTCACAACACTTGTTTTAATTTATCCACTTAGTTTCTCCATCTTATCTACATGTCTTTGAGCTTGGAGGCTGGTGAAAAAATTGCAAAATAATTGGCTCTACCAATTCATAAGGTTATCATGCATATTATCCCTAGAATTGAGTAATTCCTAGAGTGAAGTGTGACTTTCCATGGTTACTTTGGTTATGGTAGATTTTTCAAAGTCTATGTTAGAACTAGCTAATGTGGTATCTAATTGTTGCTTCTAATCTAGCAAGTTGGGTGAAACCTATTAAGCTTGAAGTGCAGTAACATCAAACATTCTTTAGTGCTCTTCTAAAATATTGATGAGTGTGGCATCCTAAGCCTTGACATCCTATCCCAATGTTCCTAATGCACATAGTTTCTATGTTATGCACCGGTCTTTTTTAACTCAGAGACAAGTGTCTTGAGTCTGTGCTGGTTGACATTACTTGGTCCCTGATTGTTTGAGTGACCAACTCAAGACAAGTATCTTGGATGAGATTTGTAGATTCATGTAATTTATCATTTAATTCAATGTTCTTGACCTTAGATTGATCAACCTCCTAATATAGTGAGGCAAACTTTTGTGTGATAGACTCCTAGAATGCCATAATGCCCTCCAACTATTTATTCAATGGTAACTTGGAAATATCTAATGATGCTTCCTAATGAAGTGGGAAGGTTGCTAAAGTTATTGTGGTAGTTGAAGAAGGACTATTTTAGATAATATGGACTTAAGCCCCTAAATTGGATGGGATATAATATTATAAAATTAATAGTTTTTGGGTTCTACACAAGTTTCATGTGAAGAGTATGGTAATAATTTGGATCTATTCCCCCATTTACTAGATTGGAGATAATTTAAAATTATAAAATTTTGAATAATGTAGGCATATTATTGATATTTATTTATTAGTTAGACTATAAATAAGTCCAAATTATTTGAAATAATTCCTGAAGGATTAGGCCATGGCATGGTCACAAGTAGAAGTGAGAATGTGGTGCACTGAGCACCCATAGTTCAAACGTCCCATAGCCAGATTCCTCCCAAAGGCAAGGCTAGTTACTGCTCATTTGTTATAGCTATGGGTTTATCTTCTTCTTGCACCAACTACTTCAAACCACCATGTTGTTGTTATTTAGGTATTTTTTAGTGTTTTGCCTTATCATCTTCTTCATTCTTCAAATGTTACACAACATCTTCATCTTATTTTATTTTTGGTTCCTCTGTTGCTTTCTTGTTGAGATCTTCTTCCATAGCTTTATTATTTTCTTATTATTCCTCCTACTACTTCTGCACATGCTCTTCTTTCTTTTATGTGCTTCAAGTTTAGTAACCTTATATTATTCATCTTTGTCTTATGCTTGTACTTCTAAATCAACATGTGCCTCGGTTACACATGCTTGTTGTTTCTATGCTTGACCCTACTATTGACATAACACTTCATCTTATTCTTCTTTCTTCTTCCTTGCAAATTCATTGGCTTGACACTGTACAAGAGTGTCATCCTTTAAAGCCTTATTTTCCTATGCCTCTATGTCTTAACATTGGTTATCTTCTACTTTCACCTTGGAAATGAGTGCAACCTCTTTACTCCTTTATTCTTTATCTAGATTTTTCTAGTGTGCCTCTTGTGCCTACTTTGATGCATTGATAACTTATTTTTCCTTCTTTGCTTACTCAATAGCATTTTATCTTTTAGCTTCTACATCATGGGCCTTCTTCTTGGCCTTAAATTCCTCATTTTGATGGTGTGCTTGCTTAACTTGATGATATTGGGCTTACTCCTTTTGGTGCTTCTTTTCTTATTGTCAAAATCGTCAATCTACTAAATGATCTACTTCCTCCCATGAAGCCTTTTGCTCTTTATCTATAGGTTGATCTAGTATTATCTCTGTAACCTCCATGGCTTGATTTATGGGTGGTGAATCATTCAACTAGATGATATATCTGGACATAGATGATTTATTCTACCCCAAAGTAAGCAACCTATGTCTGGGTGGTAGTGAAGTGGAGGAAGGGGGAGGTTGTACTTCCTACATAATGGATGCCCTACTGAATGTGCATTATTTAAGAGTTGAAGAAACCCTAACCTCTCATTAGGTTTAGAGTCTCCTATGGACTTTCAGGTAGTGGAAAAAACATGTCAATGACTACAAAAGTTGTGGTAGGTTTTTACTCGAAGAGTTTGTCCATTCATAGTATTTGTTCAACCTCTTCACACATAGTGTCAATAATAATGGATGTTGGGCATGGTGGTAGTTCTACCCAAATACTTGAAGTAAATTCTTACACACTTAAACTATGTACACTAACTTATAGAATAAAAACTCCTTATCCTTCTCCTTCTCATAAAATTCACCTACCATATCTACAATCATCACCTGGTATACCTCCTTCTCATCTACCCCATTAGAGGTAGGTTGTAGGAGCTTGTGATCTAGGGTAACTTGGGGTCATCCAACTAGGTTTCTATACTCCTCATCTTGCACTTTAATAGAGGTGATGGTTATTTTTTGTATATAACTTAAATTTTCGTTTCTACTACTATGAGGTTATGGCTTATTTTTATAGCTATACTGAAGGAACTATTACGTCAGGTGGTATATCTTGAAGATGTTTTGCATGCCTAGTTGTATATGTTTTTTAATTGGTGACCTTTGCCTACTCCATGGCCATGGTAACCAAATATGGTAGGGGTCTAAATGGTGACCTAGGAAGCTTGTGAATGTGAATGAATATGTCTTTTGGAAGTAAAGTGATAATAACATCTTGTCCCAAGTATTACATGATGTCTGGTGGCATCCATAGATGTGTAGCAATGAGATCCAACACTCCTCCCACCATGTCTTAAACTTGACCTCATGAGATAGGGAACCATAATTAGGGGTCCATATAAAATTGTGAAATTACTACACTAACTAGTAGTTGGTGTTTGGGTGCACCTCTCCTTCAAGGGACTTTCATTGGGTGAAATAAAGTAGAAAGATAAAAAACTAGTATTAGAAGGTGTAAATGGAAGTCATTCATCACTTGTCAATATATGTAATCAAATCCTACATAGAATACTTAGGATAGTTAAACTACTCATTATGTTGGATCATGCAATGTTCAATATCAACCACTCCTTTGGGGATTTACTTCATAGACTTGGTGGTCTCCTAGAATCAGCATGTAATGCACTTAACCAAGATGTGCACTAGTTCATCTTGGATATGTTTAACTGGGATTCCTATGGACCTATGGACATATAAGTCTATGAATTATTGAAGGATAAGAGGTATTATAGACTTGTATGGAGCAAGATAATCACCTGGTGTAGACATGCCCAAAGCTCTGGCCATTGCTTTGATGTTGATGACAATGGTGGTATCGAGGCCAATGTAAATGTTGCCCTCATTGTATCAGTTGATTAGGATTTTCAAAATCTCCCCCAAATTTACAAATGTGGGCATCTAAAGCAAGTTCTCTACATATATGTTATATAAATGATATGGGGCTACAAGATTAAGTGGTTGTGTAATATCTACTTGATTTAGTTAGAGGAGTTTTTTTTCTATCGATCAAAGATAATCAAAGGGATATAGATTGGTATATTTGGTCTTCCAAAGTACAATATCAATTCCCATTACTTTATTTTGAGCATCTATCAAGTTTTTGATGAGATGTGGATAATCCATCGTATATGAATACTAGAATTGAGAAAATTTATACTTTTTATGCTAGATAAATTGGCTCAGCTCTTAGAACTTCATCTCATAATGATGGTTACAAGAATGAAATGTAGACTTGGTTTGCAAATTTGTGACTTTATATATTTCATAGCTACTAGTTTCCATGTAAATGCCATCCTAAGCTATTCCCTTGATATCAATTTGAATGTTGATATGGTAAATCTTATTCAATCTAGAAATAAAGGTAGTTAGTCATTGGTACATACATCAAGATACGCCATTATATTATTTACTATCTATATTAGAGTATGGACTGATGATGTTGATTGGACACTGATTTGGTGAATATTAGATTAATCAAACCTAGGCTCTGGTATTAACTACTTGGGGATGACCATTATATAGCTAAGATCTTGGTTGATGTGACTTGACTGTACATTTCTTGGACTTAATTATATTCTTCCACTTCTACTGCCATCAATAATGGTGTACCTAAATTATTCTATGAAAACTATACTTATTTTCATGGTTCCAAAATTTGGTGAATAGATCATCTACAAACACACAAAAAAATAAACACATAAGAAAACATAAATAAATAGAAAATCCTAATCTACTCGATGCTACTCAACACCCACTCATTTGGAAAAAAGAGATCAATTAAGACTATTGGTTGTAGGGATTAATCCTAAATCCATTCACCCACGCTGGTAGAATGGTTACCTATAGATCTCTCAAAATAATTATTCATTGCTATGATATTTCATGTATAACATAAGGCCCTTTCTACCTGATCTATAATTTAACCAAAAATGCTATGAAGAGACTATCATATAACAAAACTAGCTGATCTTTATGGAATTCCTTATGTCACAAGTTCTTATCATGCCATTCTTTTTGACTCTACATATGAAATTCCTACATCCAAGATGATTTGTATTGATACCCACCCATTTGATTCAATTTAATAAGCCTATTTATGAGATATTCATGATCCCCTAGTCTCATAACCATTGCAATGCATAGACTAGGTACCAAGTATTCCATAAGCATTACTGTTCCAAGCCCATAGACCAACTAAAATGGAGTAAAACTTGTAGCCCTCTTTTAGTGCATTTGATAATCCAAAAGAATTGTAGGAATGTGATATTTCCAATCATCCCTCTTGACATCACAAATCTTCATCAACATCCCACCCATAACTTTATTAGAATCCTCATCTTGTCTGTTCGCTTGTAGATGGTATGAAATAATTTTATGATGGGAAATCATGAATTATTCAGTAAGAGCTTTTATAGTATTGTTCAAGAAGTGTATCCCTTGATCATTGACAAGATTAATGGGGCATTAAAATTGGGTAATAATATTTTAATAAATGAACTTTATTATATCCTTTGCCCCATAATTGGGTGTCATAGCAGATTCAACCCATTTGGTAAAGTAATTGATTGCATTGATAATATACCAAGATTTTATATGTTTACTTGGTGGATTGATAGGTCCTAAAAAATCAATGCCCCACTATTCAAAAGGTTGTTTGGATAACAAATGCTGTAAGGTCATTTCATCCTTCTACTATGGCTTACACATTCATTAACATACATCATAATGCTACACTACTCTATGTGCATCCTAAAAAATATTTAGACACCATAATCCACTTTGTAACAATTTTTATGTGGTAGCTTCTCTGGTAAAATGACCTCTTAAAATTCCTTGGTGTCCTTCCTATAAAATTTATAGGCATTCATATTCTATAACTATGCTACACAATATTTCATTCTTCCCCAAATGATACAAGAGCCCATTGACAAAAAGTATATGGCAAGGCTCTGGTGACAAAATTCTTGTCTATTTATTGGTAGTGCATAGGGAATACCCCTTATTTGAGGAAATTATAAATTCCTTTAAAATTATTAGGTATCATACAAAATCAAAATATATGGGCATTAGGAAAATAATCCTATAGTTATTTTAGATCTTACCCATTCTTCAGGTGAATGAGATGATCTGGCCTAACATTTTCTCTACCTAGCTTGGTGTTGATACAAAATTGAAATTATTGAAAGAGCAACAACCATCTTGAAATTCATCCTCTAAGCATAGGATTTATGATCTTTGAAAACTTTAAATGGTGTCTCAAGAAGATAATGTTATATTTTTTGCAATGAAAACACTATAGTTAGTACTTCCCTTTTAGTTATTATGTAATTTTTTTTGCATCAGACAACTTTTGACTTACAAAATGTATGGCATGGTCTAGTCCACCTTCTCTTAGCTACACAAGCACAACATCAACTACGATACCATAAGAATCAATGTGTACATTAAAGGGATTACTCAAATCTATAAAGACAAGAATAGGCATAGTGACCAATATCTACTTTAGTTTTATGAAAGTTTCTTGACACTTAGAAGTATAATTTTTTTTTATACCTTTTCACAATAAATATTCTAATGGGATAAAATGACTACATATCCCATGATGAAAATTTAATTGTAACCTATGTGTCTAAGAAAAGATCATACTTATATAGAGTTGACTAGTGGGGGCATAATAAGAATGACTACAATTTTGGCTTGGTCCACCAAAATCCATTCACTGCACACTACATAACCTAACAAGACAGTAAAAGGTTTAAAAAATAAGCATTTTTTAAAAATTTAGGGTAATGGATAGAGCTTGGCAACATTCTAACATAAGGTGCAACTTGGACAAGTGATATTTAAATAAATATTATACTACCTAATCATCGATATATACTTTTAAGAATTCATGAATGAAATCCTTAAATGTAGTCACCATTGTTATAAAAAAAATTACAAGTGTGTTCTTGAGGCCAAAAGGGATTACCTTGTATGCAAAGGATCCCCACTTTATGTCAAAAGTTATTTTAGCTCTTTTTTCTTCTGAAATGGGTATTTGATGATATCCATTACACCCATATTTAAAGAGTAAACTTCATAACCTATGATAGATTCTAAAATTTCATCTATGAAGGAAATCGAAAATGGATCATTCAAACATGTATCATTTAAAATTTGATAGTCACCACATACTCTGATATACCCTATTTTCTTAGGATTTACTACCATGGGACTAATCCAATATGACTTCTCTATAGGATATATTATACCCACTTCTTGCATTCTATCAAGTTCAATCTTCATTTTCAACTTCATGTTTGGATTCAACTTATATGGTATTTTATTTATGGGTCATGCACACTACTTGAGATTGATATGCATTTCACATAGGGAAGGATCTACTCCTATGAATTCTAAATTTTTTATGGGAAACACATCATGATAATCTCATAAGAGTTGCATAGATTTTGAAACTTTGGATTTAGTCCAATAATAACCTATATGTGCCCCAAATTAGGAATCTACTCAGTTCTAATGTTTTCCACATGTTTTTTAATAGGTTACTGATAAATCTTACACTTTTCCTTAACAATAAATTATTGTAGCATTCTTTTCCCTTCTTGATCTAGAATCTATATGTTGTGAAGCTTTTATATTAAGTGGGTTCTATGACTAGATCCTTTAATGTTTATAACTGGTTGTTCAAGTTTAAACAAATTAGTTAGATCAATATCATCATTAGTATCTAAATGTTCAATTTCCTCCTCTTCATCTTTTACTAAATGGTATGACTACATAAGAGATTGTTATTCCATCTTTGCAGCTTTATATCTTTGTAGTGTTATATACAGATAATAGGTTGTGTTATTATGCATAGTAGACTCCATTATGGTGCTTAAATCCTCTGCACACCCATGGCATAGGAAATGTTTGATTTTGAGTAGCACATTAAGAACCATAAGATTTCATCTTCAAACACAAAAGTCTATATGAATCACTCTACACTTGTACCCAAATCTTTGTCTCCCTACTGCATTCTTGATGCATATACCACGCTAATGGTAAAGAGATAAGTGTGTAATGAAAGATATGAACCCAATAATTAGGTTCCACATGTTCTTCAGTCCATACCTCAACACATTTGTGGATATGGATTTTTATGGACATCACCTTCTAGAAAGTAATCCTAAATACTTATAATTACTTAATGGAGTTGAAATTTTCTAATCATAAGTTTGCACACATCATCCCAATTGAGCTGATTATTTTGATGAATTATCCATCATGTCACTGTAAATCCCTTCAAAGTGTAATTCAAGGCACTGACTCATTGATTTATCATAGACACATGAACTTGTATATCTTCAGTCATATAGTATGAAGGAATTTGTATTTTTATGGCAAAGATCATTTACAAAGGCTGGAGTTCATGATCACCATGAGCCCAATTAATTAGATACATATCTTAGTCTCTGCTTATAGACAAATTTATTTCCTAAGGAAAGGTTTGTTCTCTAGTTATCTCTATATAATCTTACATATGATCATCTGCTTGATAGATAAAATTAATTTTTAAGTGAGTAGGTAATTTGGTAGACATGGATGCAAAATATTCTATGACAAATTGAGGTGCTAATGACTAAGTAACTACTGGTTTAGGCTTCCATTATTCAAATGTCTTCAATTGTTGAATGAGTAAAGAATATACCTATGTTTTATTATGCTCATACAATAAATTACACTAGGATGTGTGTAGAGATTTTAAGTTATCCTTAGAGTTTACCTTCATCTAGCTAGTTTCTTATGTAACATAAGGAGATGTTGGTTTAGCTAAAATGATGTAGGGTTTGTGCACCTTATGTTAAGGAATGAATATAACCTTATCTCTTTGATGTACCTCTAATTTATTTTGCACAATATTAATAGTCATCTGACCATCATATGCCCATTATTTCCAATTAGCATAAGATAATGAGTTGATGTTGTCTTCATATCAATGACTTAAAAGTCACCTCACAAGCTTAGTTATACAAATTTAATCCTAGTGTCTTCTAACTAACTAATGGGTTCAAATATTCCATAATATATTAATCTTAGAGTCACTAGACTATAAATGAGAAATGTTCATCCAATCACTTCCCATGTAGACCCAAGGATCATGTTAACTATGCTACCAAAATTATAGACAACATTTGGAATTTCATATCCTATAACTTCAATGTTGATTCTGACATCTACATCCGATGGATTTTTTGTTTTTACATACCAAACAAGTTTTTTCATCCTTTGTTGCCCTCAATATTCACACTTCAATAAATTATGTATCAAATCTATAATGTTATGAGAAATGTATTCATTGCATAGTGTACCTAGTAGCTTCAGTAAATATATTAGCACAATAACAACTCCATCTTAGTGCATAATGTGCACAATCTGACCATGCATTTGGGCATCTATTATTGTAGCATCTCTTTTAGTAGTGGTTTGATGTTGAATAGTCTTAAACATCAACATAACTTCATACATCAACCTCTTTTCTATACATGGGTCCAGGTATTTGTCTTATTTTACTTTTTGAATACCCTAGTCTTGAGGCATTTTGAGAGGAGGTAATCCTCTCTATAAATGTTGGTTTCTTGTAATGGCATTCAAAAATGCATCCTCCTTATACTGTGCATTCACCATGTTAACATTATTTATAGCCTTTTATTTTATTTGCTTTTCCAAAATAGGATAGTCTTTTATCTCATGCTACTCATATACCCTACAATATGCACAGTAAGACTATCTTTGGGGATTCAAAGGAAAATTATGTTGTATATGGTTATAATCTCCACATAAGTAACATTGAAAAGGTGGGCATTGATACTTATTTCCTCTACCACCTTGATAACCCTCTCTATATTTACCCCTAGATCCTCCTCTATAACCTCCTTGTTACTGCACTACATTCCAATTCTGATGCTATTGGGTTTTATCTCCAATCCCAAATTGTTATTATTCAACTTGCAATGTCTAACTAGTTTGTTGCTATTGTGTGATTCTCAGATTCTAAGGTGCTAAGTATGGGTATTAGAGTGATGGTGGTGTCTAACCCGATGAAGGAGGGGCCCATCCAGCTAGACCTTGAGGCTAGTACTGAGGCAAATTGGGAATCCATTGCAGACCTTCTTGGTTCACATAACCCTTATCAATCTCTAGGCCTAAAATCATTTGCTTTGCTAAGGAAACTTATTAACAATGATGAAAAATAAATCATTTGTAATATCTTCTATGATCTCCTATAAATACCCACAATTATTTTCATCATGATTGTGTAATTTACAAAAAATATTATACAAACTCTGTGGGGTTTTTACATAATTTTGTAGGAGATAACACTGCATTGTTGCATGCCCTACTACTCTACATATTTCACAAAAATTTATCTTAATCTTATGGTCATCATTCACATGATGTCCTTCTTTTCCATACTCCATGTACCATAGACTTAGCTTAGGCTTATCTACTTCATGATACTAGTCCATCCTCTTCATAAAATCTTGCAATGTATTTTTAATCTTAAAACCCATTATGGAAGCTTCCCCATAATATTCAATTTACTCCACCTAAAGAGCAATAGTTTTAACATCTACCTTAGTAGCATATTGAGTCTATACTATAAAAACCTTGATCATGGAATATAGTCCTTCGACAAACCATGTATAGTCCTTCGACAAACCATGTAGCTTTATCTTCTAGGGTAAAATCCACCTTATTCATAACATCTAAGAATATGCGATCATAATCACAAACTGATTCTCTTGACTTCTACCTAATTTATTTTAGGTCTTGAATAGTCTGAATTGTATATTTCTTTATTTTAAATTCTAAAATAAGCCACTCCTTAACCTATTGTAGATTTACCTGAGAAATATATCTATAGTATATAAACTCAAGTGATATTTCATTTAGTACCACAATTAATTCACACTTATTTATAACATCATTAGTAATACCTTTAGCTTGAAATTTCATCTCACATGTTAGTAAGTACTGCTCAGGGTTTGTAGACCCATCATATGTCACCATGTTTATAAATGATCCTAAATCCCCATGTTATAAATTGGTTGTTGACCAAATTTGACCCTATAGGTCAAATTGGGACCCATATAGGAAAAAATTGATATTTATAGGTTTATAGGTGGTTTAATATTGTGTAATGGGGTGTATTATAAGTTATTTGATGTCATTTAATGCCTTATTAACCTTGGTCTTGTTTTAATTAGTCAATTTGTCATTTTGAGTCATTAAGAAGGCTTTTAGGGGTCATAAATGTAAGTGGCATAGTTTTAAAGGTGTATATGCGTCTTAATATTATTTAAAACATCAAAGAGGTCAGATTAACTATTAGGAATGTTAGACCCATTTGAATCTTGTAGGTTATCTAACTGAAGATCAAGAAACCAATTGAAAAGAGGGAGTTTGGCACTTGTATGGCCCATGAGGGAAGGTGTCACATGGGATAAGGACATGGAACATATTTTCATCTTCCTCAGGTTCATTTACATGCTTGACATGCTCTAGAAGTTTCATTTTTGAGCTAAAACTATTTTTCTCCTTCTTTGCCTTTTTAAACACATAGAAGTGGTCAACAAGTTTGTGCTTGGTACAGATAATTGATGTAGTTTCAAGTCAAAATATTTTAGGAGGTGGTATTAAAATCATAAATATAAATTTACATAATAATATTTTAAGTATTAGGAATTTTTTATTTATGAATCATCCCTAACAAGTTGACTATGTTTTTCTGCTTGCTAATCTGTGCACCCTATGGTTTTGCTCTTGTATGGATAGTTCCATACAATCTAGTTTTTAAGTTTATAAATGATGTTGAATATATAACCTAATGTTACCCATGATTTTTTTTTCAAATTTCAATGTGTTTGGATGAGCCAAGTATCTTAAGTTGTAGGAGAATGCACCATTCTATGTTGTAGGTAATTTCCACTATCTATAAAACTTTCATGCTTTGATGGTGAATCCAGGGGGTTGTGAGAGGTTAATTTACATGTTTTAAATTATCTCTTGATTCACTTTACCTTTAAAATTCATTCTTAAAATCAATTTTCACGAGTTTGTAGTCACATGCAACATATACATTCCTCCACCATTAATGAACATGTACAAGTGTCATGAAGGAAAAAAATCATGTTGGAATAGATGTTTTAAAGTTGATTCTAAGACAATCATAATTATGAGAAACCATTTCGGAAATTGTTAAAGAGTCTTGGTCTATTTATGAGGTCTAGATAATGCACATTATCTATATTCTGCTCACTACCTGTAAGTAACTTAATATGTACCTATAGGTGCTCTCATGGAGGATTTCTTGTTGAAAAGGATCATTTAAGCTGAGCAGGGTCATTGATAATTAAAAAGTCTATTTTTTAATCTTTGAAATTGGTCTAAGATTTAATTTAAGATCTATATCTCTTGTGCACTACCTAAAACTCACATTACTACCTGTACATGAGAACATCCACCTATAGTTGGCATTAGCAGAGCCATAAAGTCACTTTTACAGAGAGGATTGGAAAAGTTTAAACCCTTATTGAGGTCATAATAGGTTGAAAAAATAATTAAAGACTTATTTGAATTTATATATTTATAGACAAGGTTGAGGGTCACTTTAATAATATGATGACTAAAATTTAGGCCCCTTATCCCTAAAATATGAAAATAGAGTTCCTTGATGTTTTGTTTGTATTTTGTAACAAGGTTGTCATGAAATTTGAGGCATATTGATGACTAAATATTGTATCCATATCATAGAAAAAGACATATACAAGATATTGAATTATTATGAATAAGATAAGATAGTTTTTGAGAGGTCTAAAGTTATACCTTCATGCACTAAATTCAAGCAATAACACCTACATGATTTGAAACTCTAAGGTGACTTTCCATTTCAAGGCCAAAATATAAACCATGTTTCATGATGGAATGGTTTTATATGGTATAATAAATCATTAATGACCTAAATATAATTTATAAATGAGAACATATTGTGTTTTAGACCCTAGACACATCTATAGGTGTGTCTAATCCTAAAATACTCACCTATAACAATAGGGAGGTGAAAAAGTGCTTTGGAGTAATAATTCAAGAGGGTAGAAGAGTTTAAGATGAGTTTGAGTGTTTGGAGAGGGTAAAAGGTTTAAAATTAATATAAATATCACAATTTTTTTTTATATGAAGGGTTTTATCCTCAAGATACACCTATAAGTTCCCTTTTCATCACAAATGTAACCTACAGGTTGGCTGTAGAGTTAACATGAAGATTGAGTTAAATATCCTTGATGATGGACCTCAATAAAAGATTAAAATGAATAGGTGTATCCATATAATTTTTTGGAGAACTTAAATGATATTCATTAAATTTTTTAAAAGTCCAAACTATGTAAAGTAACCTACAAGTGCCCCCTCTAATATAAGAAACATAGTCAGGAAAGGTCTACATAGTCTTAACTAGTTAGAGTATGGGAAGGAGTATGTAAGGAGTTAAGGTGATGAGAATACCTAGGACACATTAATAATTATATTAATTATATAAATAGTATTTTTATAGTGGGTATATAAAAAAGAGGGAGCTCTAAACACTACACACAATCCATATCTTGAAATCCTGCACAGTCTACCTTCATAGAGGTCTGTCTTGGGTCTTTAAAGAATTTAAGGGTAAAATAATGTTATAAAAGACTCAAATATTGTGAATAAAATGTTTAATATTTGTATAAAATCCTAAAATAATCACCATTGTCTGAGGAAATAGGGGGGTTCCCTCTATTTTTGTCTTAGATAGTAGGCACTCCCTTTATGCATGAAACTTGCAGTCCTAAGAAATAAGTGTGAAGGGTGAACCAGAGGTTGGTTGGAACTTTATAAGAGGTTTTTATAGTTGAGTTAAAAATAATAAAACATAATAAACATCTCATATATTTAGGTAACCAAATAGGGTTCTCTAAACCCTCAAAGTTGTAGGTAGACCTATTAGGCAGGGTTAGGCCTAGAAGCCAAATGAAGAGTCATTTTAACTTCCACCTTGAGATGATAATTATAAAATATTTAATAATGTTTATGTGGTAAATAAATATGTTTTAAATATTATTTTAATTAAAATAATCCCAATTTTATGGCCTAGAGCATAGGGGTTACAGTTAGACCTATTAGGCAGGGTTTAAGCCTAAGGCCAAATGAGAAGTCACTTACATTTCTAGCCTTTGATATGAATTATAATCCTTTTGGAAATGATTTTGGGATAATAAAATATGTGTTAAATATTTTTGAGTGAATGATAAACCACAAGGAATCCACTTTGGCCTTAAAGACAACACTAAGCCTGTGTAAATAAAAGGAGAAGCTTGATGGAGTAACTTTGGAGGCTCATATCTTCTCTAAAGCTTTGCAAGGAAATCCAAGAAGTTTGGAGGTGTTATAAAGGGTATGAAAAAGTGATATTGTGAAATTATTTTTTATTTCTAACATCATAACTTTATGAACAAATCTTAAGAGGGTAAAACAGGCCTAAGCTCATCAAAACCCTTACTAGTGACCAGTTTGAGAAGATTGAGAAAGTAGTACACAAAAATGGCATAGTTTGCCTATAATTATGATTATAGGTTTTATAATACTCTCTAAATATACTCACAATTCTTTTGGACTATATGGAATTGTATAGATGGAGTATAAAACATGGTATTTCTAACTATTTTATGCATTGTGCAGGTTCTAGGAGGTTTCAAGAGATGAAATAAAATTTGAAAGGAATATTATGACCTAATATAAATCCACATGTCAGTTTAATTACTTTTAATAAATCCTAAATTTTCAAATAATATCTCTCATCTCAGCTATTCAAAGATGGCATAGTGAACATGGTAGTGAGAAGAGTGAAAACTCTAAGTGGAAGTGATTTTAAGGTGGGACTGATGACTCTAAGGTAATGGAGGGTATTAAAAAATGTCATACACTATATTTTATTAATTTTAATGGAAAATTTATGCCTTTTTGGAGGTTAAGTGTGTAGGGTGTGTGAAATAAGAATTATTTTGAGTGCAGGCATTGATGGCTCATTTCTAGATGATTCTAAATGACCAAGACTACAACCAATTCATGGAGAGGCATGTATAGAATATTTAATTATCATTAACACAATAATAATTATCCATAGTTATTTTTTGGATTCTCAAATAGGGATAAATCATGAAGGCAATTTTCTAAGCCAGTAAAAGGAAATCTACACCACATTTTATGAATCTCATGACTTGAGATGCCACTTGTCTCTTCTAAAATTTCATGATCAATTTAAAAATTTTTTAACATGAAAAATTAACTGATTTTATTATCTTTAAAAGTGTCCTTATGACCTTTGGATTTCTTTGTTCTCCTCTCTCTCTCAAGTTCTATAAGAACTAGCCATTTTGGCCTTTGTAAACTATGCTCCACTTGAGTATGGCGAAGCCTTAATTATTTGCATACCATTTGATCAATAAGACTACTAATTTTTACCTCTTACATATCTATTAATAGTGTGTTTAATTTAATGATGGATCTTTCTTAGTGATAACTATGGTTTCCTTAGCATGTTGTCTCATTCTCTCACCTATTTACAACTTCTTCTTGTAGGTCATATGAAGTGTTATAGAAATTATCAAGGTTGAGTGAGTTATCCTATTAAATAGTGTCATTATAGACATTTTGTCTATTCCTCCTAGCGTAAACATTCATCCATAACCTCATAATGAAACATTGATGTGAGAAGATTTAAATTGGAAAAGTGTATGTTTGGTTAGTCCTTTGTTCTCATGTGTAACATGCAACTGGTTGGAAGTTATCAAATAATTTTGTGTATCAAATCCTTTAGGATAGTTTAATTTTAGTTTTATGTCTCTATTTTCCCTCACAATCATAGGTTTAGTAGTGGTCTATAAGTGGTACATCGAGGAAGCTAGCCTAATCTAGAGATTCACCTCATCCTTAGGGTACCCATAACTTAGAGGTGTTTCAATTATGCCACTTGGATGAGGAGAGCTGAGACATATCCTCAAAGGGTGAAAATCTAAGTGACAACACTAGTGTCAAGGGGATCTACTACATAGATGTTATAGTGGAAGGTGATATTCTATACAATCCTACTTGTGCACTAAGAATATTTACCTGTACACTGGGAGATTTTGTCTCCTCACTCTATATTTTTGTATTCCCTACTTTTATCTACTTAGTTTCAATGAACCCTATGGCCTTTAAATCCTTAAAAATTGAGTCTATTTCAATTTTAGTACCCCATAGATTCACTTATTCTAAAACTAAACCTTTCAAACTACTATCTATTTGTCCTTCTAGTTGAAAACTTTTACTATAATATACCAAATTGGGTTGTAGGGATGTGTACTCTTATAGTGAATGAGTCTTTCCTATGAATTTCTCTTTCTGTGCTTAAAGCTACAATTAATATATGACCTTGTCCTACTTCTTTACTTAATACTTCATGTCCCTATTCTAGTAATACCCATTCTTGTATCTATGCACTACATCTATTATATAACTGATCTACCTCTACACTATTCTCATCTTTGTCTTCAAATATCTCTTCTTCCTCTTGTTATTCATCACTTTTTTCTTTCTATCAACATTCATATTAATATTTAATATCATCATTATTCATCCATCATTGTTCATATATTTCTTCTCATTAATCACTTTTTATTACTCATTCTTCATATGTTTTATTTCTACTCTTAACTCTACTCGTAACTACTTGGGTATTTTTCTATTTATTCCATTTATTCAGTTATCGTAGCTCACATTCTAAACCTATAAACTTTTTATAACTCTTCTTACCTCATGTATCCATTATGGATTTAGGTCTAAGCCTTATATTCTCATCTAGTAATAATTTACCTTCATGTCACACACACCCCCATATGCCCAAAGAAACTACTCCATGTTGGCTAGAGTAGGCACCATGGCCTTGTCCATAACTAACATCTTCACTAGGATTGGTAGTCACTACAAAAATTTCCCTCAAATTCCATTGACAAATAAGTCCTTTTCATCTTTAAAAGCTATGTATCCTTATAGTGTAAAATCAATTATATATCTGTATACTATAGTAGCAACTTAATGATCTATTGCTCTTGTCTAGTCAATTTTCAATCTATGTAACCCCAATCTATCTTTTCTTTAGTCTATTTATTCCATCCTTGGTTTAAATCAATAATATTATAACTATGCTAACCAGTTAGCTAGAGATTCAAACAAAGCATACTAGAATATTTTATAAAGTTTTCTATAAATCTGCTCTCGATTGATCTCTTAACTATAAGAGTGGCTGTTTTTGATTCTTCTTATAGAAAATTACATATCCTTTGGTATAACCATATCTCAATCCCTCTATGCCTTGGTAACCATCTTAGCATAATTTCATCCAAAAAGAGGTTCCATGCTCATCACACCATTTTTAGTAGAGTTTTTGAAGCATCAGAACATGCTAAGGATGAGGATAACTATGAGATAATTCAGTTGCATAGAATAGTTTATCATAAAATATAGGAACTTAGATGATGAAAACATATGAAGCTTTAATTATTCTACATTATTGAGTCATTTAAGAGAAACTAGTTACTGTATAAACTAAAATAATTCATTCATAATAGTTCAGATAGAGACTAACCCAAACATCACACACGAGAATGCATGCACGGAACATAATAGGAAATCATATAAGTAACCATAATATGATAATATGTATTGATCTCTTCCTAAAAGTGGAATGCCCTTACTCTTACAAAAAAGTATATATATACTTTTTTGTAAAAATAAGGGCATTCCACTTTTAGGAAGAGATCAATACAGATTATCATATTATGGTTAATTATATGGTTTATTATTATATATATGTTTCCAATTTATGACTATTCATCTTCTTCTTGTACTCGGCACCAAAAGTGGAGTGTCTTCATATTCTAGCCTAGTACAAGTCATGAAGATAAGACAAAATAGACTATGCAATGAAAAAATTAATGCATAATGCATGAATATTAGACAAATATCTTGTATATATTTACAATATAAACTATTATACTAACAAAGTTTTAGGTCAAAAGGATGAAGTAACGTGCCAAAACTATCTCTCTCTCTCTCCACTGAGTTCTTTGGCATTTCAAGTAGACTTTAAGGATTCATTCATTCCATACAAGAGAGATAAGTTAAATATCTAATATTTTGGGGAGATTAAGTAGGTACCTTGACCTTATTATCCATGGTATTTTTATGTAGGTTAATTTCTTGATCTTTATGAACAAATGTTAATAACTTGGGCACTATAGTGAGATTTTTCATCTGTGCAAGGGTTTAGAAAGGAAATGGTTTTGGTGTATTTTGTAAGAGTTTATATAAATAAATTATTGGTGAGTGTTCTATATATTATCATATCCAGTATCCCTTACCCTCCACCCTTGGTTCACATGTGTGAGGGTATGGGAGTGATAAAAACTTCATGTTTCCTACATCTGTAGATTGCAGGCATGTTCCTCATATTGTAGAATATTGGTACATAAAGTGGAGTTGTTTTATGATGATTTAGTTTTGGTCATGGTTATTTTTAGTCTATTTTATATTCCTATTCCTTAAAAATCATTCAAATGAGCTATCAATAGTCTAAGTAACCCTTTATGGTCCTACCTCCAATACCATGGTCATGTGTATGATTGTTATCTTATTTACAAGAAAGAATAGGGTAGATGGGGATACATCATTAATTTGTTTTAAAAAATATGTGTACCTCACCCTTGAGTTATGTTGGTGATACTCCTAAAATATCATATTTTCTCTTAGATTATCATTCTATGCACTCACACAATCTAGGCAACCCCATCTAGGCATCTACAAGCCTTTGTGAAGGCTAAGGAAGTAGAGTGTTGACTAAGGAAAATACATGATGGAGGCATTGGAGACATTAAATAGCATTATATACTCATAAAATACTATGATAAAGGCATGATATATAGGTACATATATGTAAAATAAGGATAAACATGTAGCAACCCTACACCCTAGCCTAATGTGTAGAGACAACCCCCATATTCATTCATGCCTACTATATAAGGTTAAGAAGATGAGACTCCATAGTTGAATTTAAGTGTACAAGGTTGAGAGACCATATCAAGGAATCATGAAGACCTATAAGAAGTATGAGATAGGATCCAAGATCAGACATACTCCAAATACATCAAGTTCACTCCAAAGGCAAATAAGCTCAATCAAAACTCATTTGAGCACACTCAGGAATATAACTATAGACCTAAGATATTTTACATGATTAGAAGGTGACATGAGGAAATAAGAGTTTCAAAAGGTATGTGTAAGGTGGTATTTATATTATTCATGATGTGATGCTCAAAATGACCTAAAGGTACTGTTAAAAGAGAAGATTCACACACACTCAAAGCTTTGAGGAGAGCTAAGTGTCTTAAAGATTGCATAAGAAGTAACTTAGACCAAGTTCAGGTGTGAGTATTTGTTTCTTCCAAGCCCTCAATATAAACCTAATATTGTGGTCCTCTAATATGGATAAAATATTTTAAGTCTTAATTAGGCCTATTAGGCATAAGACAAGCATACACAAACCCACATATGGAATCAAATATAGTTGCACATCTAGAACGCATGGTAAATATGGAGACCCTAAATAAATTGAGTTTGAAATGTTATAAATACATAAAAATTTCTAAGGAGATAATTTTATATGCCTCACAAGGTCAACATGGCTCCAAAGGCCAAGAAGGAAGTCATTCTCACCTATAGTACATTCAAGAAACCTAGGGCCATCACTTATAAGCCTGACTGTAGGTGGGGAGAAATTGAGAATAAACCTAATATTAGGAAATTTAAAGACCATAATAATGATTTAAGGACTCAAAATCATGAAAGTATTAACCAACATTTTTAAGTGAGGAAAAGTCACACATACAGTTAGGGTCTACCCTCTTACACACAGTTTAAGGTACTGGACTATCATGCACAAGAAAATTTATTGGAAATAGAATGGAAATGTGATGGGTATATAGGGTTAAAATGAAATAATTAAATCAACACCCTTGGTTTCTTCTTGAGGCTCTTGGATTTCAATGAATCCTCTAGTATATTTGAGGTAGGTGGGGAAGATTTAATAAGCCTAAACAGACCTGCATACTAGTTGAAGGCATTCTCATATTCTTAGAGTCCTTGAGAGTTGGGAAACACCTTAGGAGTGATTTAGAGGGAATAAAAAATGTTTCAAGGTGTTAAAATCCTCTAATTAAAATAAGATAACACTAAACTTAGACCCCAAGGGTTATACAAGTTTGACTATGCACAAACCCTAGGGTTATTGTATGGGAGTGTGTAAAGAGAAGAGTTGATGAAGGACTAGGATTTAAGGGTGTTTTCCACTCTAATATCATGAAAAAGAGTTAAAACTCCACCACCTATGTATGAAAGATATAAAGGACTACTCATAACCCATATAACTATCCTAGGCACTTAGAATAACAAGCAGACTTATAGGTAGATCATAAGATAATGAAGACAAAGCAAAGTTTTGGATGGCTAGAGGTAAATATAGAGGATGGGTAAAATTAATAGAAGAGTATTTTGATGATGTGGAACCCCCTCCAAATACCTACAAGTCACCTCACAACCATGACACCTAGTTTAATATTGTTAGGCCTAAAATTTACTCTTAAGGCCTCAAACCCTATGCTCACCTTAGTAGCATACCCAGATTCCCCAATATAACACAATACCATGAGGAGGTGTGGGGGGGATGGTACAGGACCTAAAATGTTTTTTTAAGTAGGGGAATATAAAAATAAGGCCTTTGTATTCTTAATAACCTCTTCAATCTACCATAGTCCTAGATAGTTAACTTGAATTATTTGATCAAGTGCTCATATCCTTCATATCATAAAGACTAAAGGAAAATGGTACTGAGGGAATTTTGGAACCTAAAAACACTTGAGATCCATGATATTAAGGGGTCTAGGTTTATGAACAAAGGTTGAGACTATAGACATGTCTAGACTTCCTATAAGAAGCTCAAGGTTCACAAAATTGCACTCACATATCTCCACACAAGATGCATGGGACCCTAATATTTTTAGAAGTTTTAGGGGGGTCTATGGAATAAACATCCATGACCATAAGTTTGGGATTGGAGGTCTCATCTTTATGAACCATCATTAATATGATAGACCTTAAAAACCCTACTTAAACCCTAATATAGACTTGAACTAATAAAAATGGATATAATTACACTCAAACACTCCTGAATGACCCCAAAAACACCTGAAACACAAAGATCACTCAAAGGAGATCTTGATTATAGTATTAGTTTGTATGGACACTATACGTAATTATTAGAAAAGGGTATTTTTTAAGGTTTTATGATGTTTACAAGGTACACATATATTTATAAATTTACTAGTCATTTGGGAGGGTGGTTTAGGACTTGTTTCACCTTTAAAATCATAAGATGTCCAAAAATATACCTGTGAATGTGTTTGTATGTCTCCTCCAAATAACTAGTCTATAGACATTAAAGAGAAAGTGGCCTAGTTATCCAAGTAAATAAAGGTTACAGGTGTGAAATGATTTGAAGAGTTTAATCATGGTGTGAAATACTTGTTTAAGGCTTATAACATGCTTTTTAATATGATCTTAAGGTCTCATACAAGTTTTCATTGCTGCAAAACACACATAGTCAAGTAATTGGGCCTAATAGGCCTATTTGATCAATAAATGGAGGAACTCATGGGTGTAGAGAGACTATATTGGGTTAATTTACTATCAATAAACATATATAATTTCCCCTTAAAGTAGGTAGGTTCCATGTTCATAAGCATTTATGAAGGATTTTGTCAGTTTTATGGATATAGTCAATCCATAAGAAGAGGTAATTAGTTAATACTTCATGGGGGTTGGTTATTTGTTTATATTCAATAATTATAACTGATAAAATAGAGAGAATTGATTAAATATGGTGTGCATAGGCCTTTCATGGGTCAAAGTTTACTAAAAATAGACTTTGACCATCATAAGGACACTCATTAAAGACACTTCAATGCATGGAAGAGTATGAAAGACTTGTAACTATCATGTGGAATAAGTTATGATATTTTGACTTCTTAAAATACTTATATGCCATTATCCCTCTTCTTATCTCCATATTCTTTTATTTACTGAGTTTTGAAGGCCAAAACTGGGATCCCTCACCTGGGTATGAGGAAACTCTGCCTAGTTTTATACTTGATAAACCTATTAAACTGATGAATATAATTTTATAACTTATTCATGTTCTATATATAATATTCACATGCTTTTTTTGATACACAAAAGTGTTGGAATATTGACCTTTTCAAGTTCAAGTCTCACCTAGGTGCTAAGAGGTTTTCTAAGTAGGTCATCTAGTGTGTTATGATGTTGATGGTTGAATTTGGAGTGGAGGTTTGATTGTAAGTGTAATGAACTAGGTGTTATTCTCATTACACTCATGCTCTAGTCATTCAAACCAACCTATATGTGAAACATTATTTCCTATAATCCATTGGAGATAGTGATTCAGTTCTATGCATTATCCATTAGTGTTATTATGAGTTCAATTTGAGTGGATAAGCAATATTAGTGCATTACCACCCCTTATAGTAGATTTATTTTATGTAGTTTGTATCAATTTTCACCCCAATAGTAATAGGTTTTAGTGATTATGATCCAAATAGATGCATTTGGGGAGCTAGCCCCATAATCTAGAGGTCTGGTCTAATTATAAGGTCATCCATAACCTTTAGGCCATTCCTATGTTAGTCCAAGTTTGAAGTAGAGTTGAATAATATCCTTCAAAGGGTGTAACTTGGGTTGCTAACAAATTTTTAGTATAGAATTTATATCTTTCATGGATCTGAGTCAATTCCATATACACATACTCTCTACTAATGAATACAAATATGTCATATGATACCATATGATAGGAATATACATTACATGTTAAAAACCTCATATAAATAAAACCTACTATAAAATGAAGAATGCATGGTAAAATATCATAAATTAATTTCAAATCATAATAAATACTTATTTGTAACATACTACCACTCATCAAATCAAGACAAATCTTTACTTATTCAATTTAGTATAAAATCAGAACATCTATTTAATATAGAGAAATCCTCTTTTTTTACCATAACACAACTACTACTGACATATATATGGATTTTAGGTTCTTATCAATAAATATCATTCATAAATCCTAAATACAAGCATAAACATATGAATAGCTTATAAAAATCTAAGTAATAATTACATTTATTTTTAACTCAAAGGAATTCCACACTTTTCCACTATTAACACTATAAAGTGCAAGTATTAAATCAAAAAAGTAATCAATGTCTTATGAACATATATCTAAGGTTTTATTCTAGTTTAAATCAATCCCTTAAACCCCTTATTTTATTTCCAACCATTTTTTTGTTTTTCCTACCTATATCCCATTCCTAGTAAGGTATAGCTTATTTAATACTCTTTAAGAGCATAGTTCCCACAAATGGAAAAATTAAATCTATACTCTACCCTATTATTAATTACTTATAAAATAATAATTATAGAGAAAATATATACACATGTAGCTATGTTTTGGTGTATAGTATGCACTCAAATTTCATAATGCTCATTTATTTTTACACCTATAACACCATCAAAGGAGACATCAATTTTATAGACACACCATTACAACAATAACATTTCTTAAAACCGTATTATTACCTAAAACTAAGTGTTAATAGCCTAAAAATTAAATCTATAAGCTCATTTGAGTGTTGAAGGTAGGTAATTCTATCTCACATTTAAACATGATCATATTTACATACACACACAGACACACACACACACACACACACACAGAGAGAGAGAGAGAGAGAGAGAGAGAGAGAGAGAGAGAGAGAGAGAGAGAGAGAGAGAGAGAGGAGAGAGAGAGAGAGAGAGAGAGAGAGAGAGAGAGAGAGAGAGAGAGAGAGAGAGAGAGAGAGAGAGAGAGAGAGAGAGAGAGAGAGAGAGTTATTACTTATTAATAAAATAATATATTATGTATAGCCTACCTTAAATGTCAAATACCTCTTCTTGAGACTGTATAACAACATAGTATACCTACTTTCTATATATTTAATCCTATTAAACATAAATTTATCATAACACTTAATAGTTCAATCTTGTGTGTGTGTGTGTGTGTGTGTGTGTGTGTGTGTGTGTGTGTGTGTGTGTGTGTGTGTGTGTGTGTGTGTGTGTGTGTGTGTGTGTGTGTGTGTGTGTGTGTGTGTGTGTGTGTGTGTGTGTGTGTGTGTGTGTGTGTGTGTGTGTGTGTGTGTGTGTGCGTGTGCGTGTGCGTGCGTGCGCGTGCGCATGCGTGCATGTGCGTGTGTTTGTTTGTTATTGAAATAACATTATATATATATCATAATATCTTTCATAGGTTTTAAAGGATAAGCTCTATCAAAATGTACTCATATTTCATCTAGTTTGGCTCATATTTAAAATACATAGAATTGCACAATTATTCCCTCAAAAAATACAAATTAATAATTCTATGCAATGCATACCATGATAATCATCTACTCAAGATAAAGTCCCAATTTTTTTAACATTTATATAGCTTAAATAAGAACATCTAATCATTTTTCAATCCAACTCTAAATTGATTAATAAACTTACCTAGGTTCTTACTTGTCAATGATGAATTAAAGACATAGGGTTCCTTGAATACCAAGATAAAGTCACATTATAAAAAAAAACACCAGTCATTATCCTCCTATGTCATGTACATGTTAAGTATTTGTAGTGAAGATATTTCATAGAGGTGCTTCACCAATAATTATACCATCAATTATTTTTAAAGAAAAGGCTCAATATAATTTTTATAGTCCTCTAGATAGAACCAAGTTCCATCCCCTGATCTATAAATACAAGGCCATAAATTTACTAAAGAGATATACTAACATATACATTCAAATGGGATATACACTAACCTAGGTAAATAAAATTCATTATTTTGTTCCTGAAATGGAAACTAAATCTACAAAGCAAAAACCATACATTTTCTATTTGCAAATTCAAAGATTTACTTGCCTGGTTATTACAATGTTTGTCATTTCAAATGTAAGTGTTGATAGCCTCTCCCTCTCTCCTTTTTGAAAAAAATCTCCTTTCTTTGCTCTTCATGTCCCCCTTCTTTTCTCTTCTTCCTTATTCTATCTCCTCTCTTCCACATTTTGCATGACCTAGTAGCTCTCCTACAAATATTTGAGTTCACCATAATGGAACTCCAGTTCATTAATTCACAATCGTATCCTCTTATTTTTAACTTGGAGTCCATAACCCTATTTTTGGGCATGGTAGCCGCATACAAAACCTCTATTTTTACCAAATGGTGAATTCACCTAGCATCATAGCAAAGAAAAAAACCTAAATCATTATCAATATTTCCATTATAACCTAATCCTTTTTTTGATTTGAAAAGTGCATGGAATTAAAGATATTAGAGTCTTTTATAAAACCAAAACCCAGTTTTCTCTAAGTTACAAAAATTATTTAAAATAATTACTAAGGTACCCTTTTTTCCCTATTTTCTCATCCCTAGACCACTAAAAGGGGGTATATAATTCTAAAAACCTATACATGATTCAAATACAAAACATGATTTACTAAATACCCAATACTTTATGGGTTGAAATGCATAAAACAATTCTACTAGAAGTATAACCCATCAACCAAATTTAATCCATACAATGGTTTCATGTAAATTTAAACAGTCAAAGCATATTGATAAAATTAATGTATTATGATAATCAAGAGCATCCAATAAAAATAAATAACTCAAAATCAATGAGAACATTCAATATTAACCATAGAGGAAGCTAATGAAAATCAAACACTCAACACATTCATGAAACACCATTAACATTAAATTCATTTAAGTAATCAAAAGTTTAAGTGTTCTTGGGGGTTCAATTCCATTCTTTCTATTCACAACATCAATATCTTCATCCTCCTCACTTATTATGCTTTCCCTCTTTTCCACTCTGTGAGGGAGAGATAGTCATACAAACACCTTGGTCAACAAAAATGTATTTAGTCTGAGCTTACAACATAATAATAAAGTACTTAAAATGTAGGTACATCTATGAACTATAATTAAATTCTATAAATGAAATCACATCCATACAAGATTCAAGTATACAGTAATATAATACATCTAAATGCACATAAAATGTCATCTAATCATAACTAATCATGAAATAAAGTAACACAACTGTCAATTATACAACATAAATGTCCAAATATAAACTAAAAATTATAAACTACTAATATTAGTTTCACTCCTCTTACTAATATTAATGTAGTTTTTCGAGAGTGGGATATGATGTGACAATAATTATATGCATTAGGATACACATTTCATATATGGTTTGACATATAATCATGTTATGATGGAATATTCTCATCACATTATTATAGTATTTTAAATACTTACCTCTTTCCATATAACATGATTCCTATAAGTATTTTATTTTGATATGATTAATTCATAGGTTGCATTCCTCATCTCAAAATGATTACATATTAGTAGGATTACCATAAAGATTAAATCCTCCATACATAGATAATTAATATTTATGGACACATGATTTATATGGTGCATACATGAGATAGGAATATCCTGATACTATCCTATATCAATACACTCAAACTCAAAAAAGGGTGATCAGATAGAGCCTATGTTACTTATTTTATCTAGGTAATGACAAATGAAATATATAGATATAGTAGAGGGTTGCCTATGGAAAAAATGCCAATAAGATAGGGTTCAAATCCTAATCTTATGATACAATTAAATAACTCTAATTTCACCTATATGAAAGTAAATAATTAGAAATAAGAAATGTAAGTAGTTAAGAAAATAAATTAAACTAAGTTAAGGGGAAATGGCTTAGAATGATAGTACTTGGTAAGGTTCCATGGTCAACCAAATGGGGGTATATGTAACCTAAAATGGAATATGTAAATTCTAAGAAATCCTATAGCCACACCAATATTAGGAGCGGAGAGAACCTAGATAAGGATACACACACATTCATTCACTAAGAAACTAGAAACATATATCTACTAAGTAAAAAAAGAAAAGAGTATAGGGTTATAAACATTTAACTTGATGTGGAACCATTGAGCATCAATCTCCCTCTTGGCTCAAGTAGAGTTTTGAAAGAGATGTTGTGGGTTGAATACTTTAAATTCAAGAAGAATACCTAGATATAATTAGTTGGGGACTCTAAAGACTATGACATCTCCTTTGTTTAATTCCTTGTATTGAACTTCATAAACTACCACAAGATAAAATTTATTAAAAATAAGGTTCTAGACCAAAAATCCCTTCAAATATGACTTAAGGAAGACATGCAAGAGAAATTAAAGTGAATAGAGTGTATATGATTCTATTGGAATAAAATATAATCCCTATATATAGTGATACAATACCTAAAACCAATACCAAACTCTAAGATGATAGTATCAACTAGGATAATCTAATTTAAATATTTTGGATAACACACAATGGTATCAACCAAGTTGATACAATACAAGTTTTATAAGACATGCTTATAACTATGCCATGTTGGTTGATATAATACATGAAGGGTAAAGACACTAAACACATAGTACAACTCAATTTATTTTGTAATATATATATAAAAACTAACACAACTAAATATGATATAATGGAATGAGGTAAATGGTAAGAAAATATAAATAATATGAAAAAGTAGTAGGAATGATATTATTAATGACGTAGATAACAACATCTCTCACAATGCACTATGATCCTACCCAAGCCTTTCTTGATGCATCCTTTGAGGTGTGCACTTAGGGAGATCGATGCTCAACAAGTCACTAAAAGAGAAAGTGTAAGTTGATGACAAAGTGAAAAATATTATGTGTATACATATACCCCACCTAAATCTAATCACATGTCATTGTAGTGTAATAGGATGGTGTTTATGGAAGGAAACATAATAACACAGAAATAATTGAAATAAAATTCTAAAAGAATTTTTGATAAATGAATAAATGAAAGTACCATAAACATACCTTGACTTACATTTATACTAAATGAATTTATGAAAATACCATATTGTTGATCGTGTATGGATCAGTAATTATGTTTGAGAAACCCTAGGGATACATAGCTAAAAATATAAGTAATGCATGTATATGTAGAAATGAAAATTCTCAAAACTGATTAAATCACTTAAAACATTAGAAAGTTGGAATAAAAAGGCTATGTTATAACTAAAATACCAAGTTAACTGATGATAAAAAAGATGATTACACAAGACTAATTATGATCTAAAAACCCAAAAATGTTCCAAAGTAAGATAAGTAATAGTTCAAATCAAATAAACGACACATACGACTATAAATTTGATTCAAAAAGGAAAATAACATGTCAAGAAAAAAATAAAAGGCTATAAAATATCCTATGTAAGATAAGTAAAGTCCACAAAAATCAAATAAAAACATTATGAATAAATGAAAATAAAGATTTATAAAGAATGATAACTAAAATTTAGTGCTTGCTCTAAAATGTTATATAATAAAGCAAAACCACATAAAGACTTGACAAGGATGAAAATGAAATGGTGTGGAAAGAAAATGTGATACCCATAAAATGAAATTTAAGTGGCATAAGTAGGAATATTTGATCAGATAAAAGTGATACCCATCAAGGGATACCAAGAAAGATATAATGTAAAGGAATGTGAGGTGCCACATAGGTGATATGGAAATCCTTAGTGGGAATAAGACACTTTAGAGAAGTGGAAAAAGCTAAAAATTATCGACATCATGGACCTAGGACACTAAAACTAGTGAACACGAAGCTTATCATCACTCATGTTATGGTTCATTTTATGAGCTAAGGAATTCCATTGTTTGATGTAAGTGTGAGCTGATTCGTTAGAAAATTGATCAAATTGATGAATTTAATAAGGCTATTTTGAAGAAGATATTTATGTTGGAATTCCTTAACTAAAGAATTAACTAAATCCTTTAGTTTTGTAATGGAATGTATAGGAAGTTGATTATAACATTATAGTGCATATCTAATAAAGGTTTTGGATAGAATTTTGTTAGTACTAAAGGTATTAGTTTGAACCCATTCCTTATATAAATTTTCAGGGGTTTTGAGAAAGAAAGTAGGATCTTTAGTCCCATCATATGTGATAGATAGATGTTTCTAAGTCTATGGACATAATGAAAGGACATAATTATTCCTTTTGGATATATTGAAGCATTTTGTTTCAAATTAGAGGTTGAGGGATAAGATATCCATTAACATATCTAAGAGGAGGAGGAATTAAATTATCATTTATTTGAGTCATGGTGACTTGAGGAGGTTGATTAGCCATTTAAAAAATGTGATTTTTCATTTGGAGCATTTGAAAGATACTAAAAGCTTATGTACATGTCATTTGTTGGACCATTTGGGTAAGGACTTTGGTTGTATCTAGAGATGAATTTTGATTAGAATAAGTAGGAGGGGGATTACAAACATTAGCCATGGGAAGCGGATTCCAAATGTTGGTTTCCTTAAATAACATAGAGGATGATTAGAGATTGTTAATACCACCACTCTTATTTGGAGTATAGATGGTATTATCATCAGGTTTCTTTATAATATTGGATATGTCAACTATATATTTACTTGGATTTATTTCAACCATGTTACATTATGATGTGATAATACTTGGTATTATTATGATTTGTGTAGGAAGAAGATTATGAACATTGGTTTAAATAGGTGGAACATAATGTGAGGTTTCAAATATTGATGTGGTTTTGTTGATGATATTACAAATTCTATTTTTGGACGAAGTAAAATTGTTATAAGGTTTATGGGTAATATAATTGTCATGACTTTTTCTTTGAGGATTTTTTAGATCTACCATGTGGTATGAGGTAGATTTAGATTAACATTGAGAATAATCACACCCTGAGAAATTAATTTTAAGGCTGGAGGTGGGAGGTATACAATAGCAATCCATATGGAATATATATGGGTTTAGTCTTGCTAAAAATAACTCGAGAGGGGAAATTAGATGTTAAGTGGGTTGTAAGGTTGATATCAAAAAGTGAATGTTACAAAAAAAGGTGTCATGTAGGTCAATGCCATTAGTTTTTGGGTATATGAAAATGGATATATAGGCTAGATATGCAATACAAAGATAAAAGGTATAAATATTGGTGGATGCTATAAATTGACTTTATCAAACAAGTCAATGAAAAAAAAAGGTAAAAATAAATTATTTAAATAAAACTATATTAAGTTGGGCCAATATAGTAGTTTCTTAGATGATAAGATGAAACTATATTAGGATGGTTGATGAAATTGGATAGAAGTGGTAATAAAAATTAGATTGCAATGCGTTGGTTGATATAGTCAAAGAAAAAAACATAGGTAACTGTATTGGTTTAGATGATGTAGTTTTCACATAGATAAATGTATCAAGTTGGTTGATATAGTTATTAAACACATAATAAAATGGTATCAAGGTGGTCGATAGAGTTTACAATACAAAAAACAAATCAGGTAGAAAATTAAATATATCTGTTTATTAAAAACAATATTTGGTATATATACTAACATGATGTGATTGATAGTGTGGGCTCTCAAATATACTTTTTCATTTTTAGACTAGTGCCAAATCAATGTTTCAAGCACTAACTATAGAGGCTAAAACATGCATGTATCCCACTAACCCCATTTTCAAGGGTAGGGTGAGAGTAACTTCATTGGGATATATTATTCTCTTAGGTGTGCTACATAATTAAATAAATAGTTGGCTTCCTAAAGCTCAATAAATAGGGGAATCCTAGGTATTTTTTATACACCATGAGGTACATGGAAAGTAAAATCTATGTATAACACTATCTAAGGCTTGGATATTGTGATAATGGTCCTCACTTCATAGTTTAATTAAAGTAGGTCACATAATTAGATAAAAGGGTAGAACTCTATGTAGTTTTAAAACTATCAGAACATAGTTTCTAAAGAAAACTAAACAAAAAGAAAATAAAGTTAAAAAATCAATGTCAAAAACTAATTTTAAGCATTCAATGAATTGAAATAAAAAGGTAGACAATAATATCCGGCTATTTGATATAGTTAGAAATTAAGTTATATTTAAAATAACACACATAACTATATCAAACTAGTTGATATATTTTATAACATATAATATGACTATATTGAACTAGCTAATAAAGTCTCTACAAACACAAAATAGGCTTGGGCTGATTGATGTCATTCATAGACATGAAGGAAACTATATCTAGTTGGTTAATGTAGTTAATTGAAGGAAATATACTATATCATGTATATCAATGTAGAGTTTTTAAGGAATAAATGTTTGGAATAGGTTTCACATTAGGTTCATTGGAATGTATGCATGGTCTATGATTAACCTATAATTATCCTATCTGAATAGAATCAAGTCAGATAAGGGTGATCAAATAGAACCCATGATAGTTATTTTTTATGGGTAATAACAAATTAAATCCATAGATAAACTATAGGGTTTCCTATGTTGTAAATGTAAGGAGGAAAGGGTCCACATCCTAATCATATGACATAAGTAAATATCTCTCAATATACATATACGAAAGTAAATGATTGTAAATAATCAAAATTAGTTATGAAAGTATATTAAAATAAGTTAAGGGGAAAAGGGTTTATAATGATAGTAATTGGTAAGGTTTCATGGTCAATTGAATTAGGGTCTAGTCAATCTAAAATGGAAGATGGAAAATCTAATCAATCCTATAGCCATACCAGTATTAATTGTAGAGAGAACTTATACAAGGGTACACATACATTAATTCACTAAGCAATACAAAACATATATTTACTAAGTAAATAAAAGAGATAATATAAGGTTATAAATACTTACCTTGATGTGGACCTATTGATCATCAATCTCCACCTTGGCTCAAGTGGAGCTTTGAAAGAGATGATGTGGATTGAATAATTAAAATTCAAGAATACCTAAATATACTTTGTTTGGACTCCAAATACTATGTCACCTCCTTGGTTCAACTCTTTCTATTCAACTTAAAACACTCCCACAAGAGAATATTTATTCAAGATAAGATTATAGATCACAAACTCATCCAAATATGACTTAGGGTGGAAGTGAGAGAACAATAAAAGTGAATAGAGTGTATATGATTCTATTGGAATGAAATATACCCTTATATATAACTATCAAATACTTAAAACCAACCCTAAAATCTAAGTTGATAGTATGGATGAGTTTGATATAGTATGAATGCCATAAGATAGACTCAAAACTATATCAGATTGGCCAATACAATATAGGAATGGGAAAGGCACTAAATAGATGGTATCAACTTGGATGATGTTGTAGGATATAGGGAAACAAAAACAACTAAATAAGATAGGATGGAAGGAGGTAAATGGTAATATAGTCTAAATAAGATGAATTGGTAGTAGGAATGATATGATCATGATATAGATAATAATGTAAAGCACCATGAGCTTACACAACATTTTATCAGTGCACCCTTTGAGGCATTCACTCAAGAAAATTGATGCTAAAAAATTCATTACAATATAAAAGTGTTAGTAAATGACAAATTGAAAAATATTATGTATATAGATGGTTCAGATTAGGTCATATTATAAAATTGGTTTAGATTATGAGATAAATTTACATGAATGACATATGCAATGCATATGTAAAACATTTATAGGTATATTAATGGCAAGTTACATATATTATATGAAAATAATTATTAGCTTATAAGAATAAGGTGGAATAGGTTATCAAATATATCAAATTAGGGTCAGAATGACATATATATTTATGACATTATATATCATATTGGTATAATTGGATCAAATTATGGGGCATGGATTTTATTCATACATGAAATTTTATTTTTATAATGGTAATGAAGGTAACATTTATTTCATAAAATATATATCCAGCGGTTGATTCAATCTATTCAGATTTACGTAAAAACCTAGTATGAGGTTCCACATTTTCATCTTAAACTTATTATAGGTTATTGAATAGTTAAGTGAGTAGTGAAGTTGAGGTTTTTGCATTTATCAACTTAATAATAACTTATACATATTTATGAGGGTTAGGGAATTGAGATTCCCAACCACTATTTCACATAATGGCACTCACCTTAGGGCATAATCACCATAGTCTCTAATACTTCATAAGGCAACACAGTTTACATACTTATATAAATATTTATCTTTTTATTTTAAAATTTTATTTATTTTAATTATCTAATTTACTTCTTATTTCAAATTATATATATACATTAATATCTACATTTTTTATTTTTATTTTACATGGAGTATGTTGGATAATCAGAGCCATCTTCTGAAGACAAATGAATGTGGTTGCACCAAGGCACCTTATCTCTTTATCCTTTTACTCTAGAATTGTTAATACTAGAATAAAATATGACATTTATACACACATAAATCTAGGATTAGACACTTGACAATTTTAGTCTTTACCTATATTTCTCATACATGAATTATGTGTACATACATGAATCTTGTCCACACTCTTTCTAACCATTCACTTATCTATGGGCTCGACCTTCCTGATTTACTATCATTAAATTATATGAATTCCATAATTTATTCCTAATCTACCTATTCTCCTAATTAAATTATATATTGATCATCAAATCACTATTTATTGTAACTTGTATGCTCTCATTACAATAGAACTAATATAACTACTAGATTCATCCACCCATGCCATAATTGTTTGTGCACATTGTAATAGTAATTTTACTAAATTCAAATATTTCCTATAGGTTGGTGCATATGTTTTGCATATCAGTGGTATAAAAAGTTACCCAAAGAGTCACTTATTTAAACACACTATGCCTAAGCATATTCCTATATAGAAAGGAACTTACCTAAAACCTATCAATAGGAAATATGCCACTTGCACATTAAGAGGAGTGGCCATAAATATTCCAAATCATAAATCCCTCAAAGGAGTAGACCCCACCCAAATTTAAAACACCTAAATCCAAATCATGTTTTCATATTATCAAGTGTTAAAATTGAATTTATAAGTTGCATACATACTAGTGGATCACTTTTGCACACATACACCTAAGTGGGAGAACTACATGTGGTTTGATATTTCTATAGAGTATTAGAAATATAGGTAACACTCAATGATTCAGGTGAAGAGATAAATTAGTTTGTTCCTAGGATTAACTCAAACCAATTATTCTCTCTATAAAATATCATTGTGTGGTAAAGAATACTATTGGTTTGTTCCTAGGATTACCTCAACCCAATGCTTCTCTATACCAAATATTATTTCTAGAAAATGAAGAGATCAATTGGAAGATGTATTGATGTAGGTGAATGTATATAGTATTTTAATTTTAAATTTTTTGGTATTAATTAGGTTTTAGGTATCATATATTTCATATTTTAAGCCTTTCAATGCTTCACTTTCTATTGTAATATTCATTTTGGGTTGTTTCTCATTTTCCCACCAAAACTAAAATTTGAATTTTTAAACTAGTTATAGGAGGTTTCAATAGTTTTTATCATTCTAAAATATTTGTTTTTATCAATAATATTCACATATGGGTCAAATTATGTCCTATGAATAATATATAATAATTCAAATTTCCTTAATCATATATGTCTAAGTTGACCTTACTTAAGAGTTGTCTTAAATAGGGTTACAAAGAATTAGTTGGACAATTTGAGTAATTTTAAGAGTTTTGGAATAATGAGGAGAGAATGAATTTTATAAGAGTATGAGTGGGAAATATAAAAAGGAAATAATATAGGAAAATAGATAAGAAACATCAATATGTTGGAAAAAAAAGAATTCTATAAAAACATGGTTATGTAACTAGGACTATGTTATGTTTGCTTTTCAAACACAATATAAAGACTATTTTTTGAGTTGATATTGAAATTTAAAACTTGTATATCATTTTAAGTGAATGATATTTTGTTTTCAACCCTGTTTATTCCTTGGAATAACTTTTATCCATATTTGTAGGCTTAAAGAATAATTATAATTTTGTTACAGTTTAGAAACTTGTAGATACAACCTAAGAAAAGTTATTTTATTATTTTCTAGGATTTTTAAAAGTTTAAAATTGTATTTAATATTAGGTAATGGTGGTAAAAATAACTTCCAAGTAAAATATTTGAAAAATAGTTCTCTAAATTCAAAATATCTCTTTTTGAATCTTCTTAACCTATGTATAGGCCTACTAGGGTTTTCAAGACTAAAACCACTCCAAAATAAAAATGAACCCTTAAAAATTTATGATTTTTTTTAGAAATGTTAAAGAGATTATTTTTTAATTAATTAAATTGGTTTTGATATTTTTGAGATTATAAAAATATATAATATTGATTCTTAGTCAACATGCCTAATTGTAAAGGTTAAAACCCCCTATTTTTTCATATATTGAATTTTAAAGTTAATACAAAGGTAAAGATCAATGATGATGGTTGATATAAAATTAATTAAATGTGATAATTTTTTTATATAAATAATATTAATTTTTTGATCTCAAATTACCATAAACAAGGTCAAGAAGGCTTATATGCCTAGTCATTCTTATAAGTAAATTTACAAATTGGATTCTTCCTTTACCCCATCACCATCATTTTTGGTATTAGAGAAGGGTTTTTTATAATTAAAGGTTACATAAGAAGAAATATTTCATTGAGACAAGTGAATATGAAGTTGTTGAAAATAAAATTTCAAGAAAGTAAAAGAATGGAACTTAGAGGAGCAACCGAGGTGGTGTTAGGGCAGGTCAAAGAAGACAACCAAGCAATGTATTGTTAGAGGAGATGAAAAAATTAAAATAATTCTTGGAGGAAATATAAGTCACTCAAATAAGAGGTGTCATGATAGGTTATGTTTGTGAAGTCAAGGAATAACCATAAGAATAAATTACAGAAGAAGAAGATGAAGAGAGAATAGAAGAAAGACTTCTGAAAGTAGTCTTAGGAATATGATCAAAGACCAAATTAGAAGTTAATGTATATAGAGGCATTCTAAATGTTAAATAATTAAAATATTGGAAAAATGAAATGGACAAGTATTTTGAATTTTAAGGAATATTTGAAGACAAGAAGGTAAAATTTACTTGTACAAGGTTGAAGGGACATGTATCTCTTTGGTGGGAAGTGTCCAAGAGGAAAGAAATAAAAGAAACAAAGAGAAGATCAAGAGTTGGGATAGAATGGTAGATAAAATAAAAGGTAAAATAATGCCAAAATATTACTAGATTAATCTATTCAATAAGCTTAAAAATTTAAATCAAAAGGACATGATAGTGAAAAATTATATAGAGGAGTTCTACAGATAAAACATTAGGGTAGGTCACATAGAGGAAGATGTGGAAAAGGTGGATAGATACATAAATGGATTAAAGTTCAACATCCAGTATGAAATAAATATTATATCACTAAGATCAATGGATGAAGCATATCAATTTTTCCTTAAAGAAAAGGAGAAACTATCTAGGATGTAGACTCAACATACGAGGGGTAGAGGAAAAACTTTTAGAGGCATATGACAACATAGTGGTAGAAGTCAAATATAGGTCCATAATGAATAAGCCAAAAATTCACAAAGTAAAAATTCAATCTACAAGAGGTGGCTATTATTTTAGAGGTAGGAGACTATACACAAGAGGTAGAAGAAAAGGTTTTTGTAGAAATTTCTTCAAGCATAATAGGTATGTTGGACATAGGTCATATGAATGCCATGAGAATATACAAATAAACCATGCAAGAAATAAAGGTAGCATTTAATATGTTCAAACTAAGGAAAAGAGTGTGGAATCACCTTCTCATGAGGATGCACATAAATTAGAAGAGTCTTTACTTATGAGAAGGGTATTGATCAAACCCAACAAGGAGATCAAGGAACCAATATAGAGGAAAACATTGTTTAAATCCACCTCAAAGTCCAAAGGTAAGTGTTGAAAGGTAATTATAGATAGTGGTAGTATGGATTATTTAGTATCTTCAAAAATGGTTGATAAATTAGACTTGAAAAATTTAACACACCCTACTCCTTACAAGGTGTCATGGTTACAATAAAGACACCAAGTCTTGGTAAATGAGCAATACAAAGTGGATTTTCAAATATGCATATATAAGGATGAAGTGTTATGTGATATGTTTCCCATGGATGTATACCATGTCCTATTAGATAGACCTTATAAATTTGATAATAGATCCATACATAATGGGAGAAGAAATACTTACACTTTTAAAAAAGATGGAGAGAATCACACACTCATACCATTGAAAGAGAAGAGTGCAGTAGTATATGATAGTTATAAGGTGTTAAAAATTTGGAAAGAGTTATTACATCTAATCAAAAAACAAGAGGTAATTTATGCATTAGTTGGAAAACATAAATAATTATTACAATTGTTAAACCAATTGATCTTCCTCTAGAGATTCATAATTTTTTGAGTGAGTTCATTGATATAGTTTTGGATGATTTAAGTAATGAAATAAATATAATGGGAAGTATTAGTAAACATATAGACTTGATTATATGAGACAATTTTCCAAATAAAGTAGCTTACAAGATGACACCAAAATAGAATGATGATAAAAATGCAATTGTGGGAGTTGCTAGACAAAGGTTTGATTAGAGAAAGCTTAAGTCCTTATGTTGTTCCAATAATCCTAACCCATAATAAGGATGGAGTATGGAGAATGTGCATGGATTCCATAGCTATAAACAAGATTACAATTAGGTGTATATTTCCAATACCTAGAATTATTGATCTCAAGGATTGTTTAAGTAGTGCAAGGTACATTTCCTAGATAGACTTGAAAACTTACTATCATCAGATCAGTAATAGAGAGGGAGATTAATGTAATACAAATTTTATAACTAATGATGGACTATATGAATGGCTTGTGATGCTATTTGGGATAGTAAATGCTCTAAGTTCCTTTATGAGGATTATGAAGGAAGTACTCAAGGCATTTATGTGTAAATTTTTCATTTCTTACTTAGATGATATTATAATTTAGAGTCAGTTAAGAGAGGAGCATATTAATCATATTAGAATGGTATTAAACAAGTTGTAAGAAGAAAAATTGTTAATCAATATCAAGAAGTGCAGTTTCATGAAGATAAAGTTGGTATATTCTGGGTTTGTCATTTCCTAAGAGGGATTGAATATGGATAAAGATAAGGTCAATGCCATAGTGGAATGTCCTACTATAAGAAACACATTTTAGGTAAGGATATTCTATGGATGGACTAGATTTATGGAAAATTCATTAAGAATTTTAGTTGTATTTGTGCTCCAATAGTTGAAACTATAAAAGGGAACAAAAAATTTAATGGACTGATGTAACTGAGAATCTTTTTATTTATTAAAGAAGAAAATCACACAACATCATATCCTAACATTGCCTGATTTTAATAAGTTATTCCAAGTAGAGTGTGATGCTAGTGGGACTGCCATATGAGTTATTTCAAGCCAACAAGGAAAACCAATTATCTACTTTAGTGATAAAATCAATGAGGTAAATAATAAATAATCAGATTATGACTAGGATTTCTATGTCATTGTACAAATATTAAAGAAATAGAGGAATTATTTGATGCTTAAAGAGTTTGTGCTTTATACACCATGCCTTACAATTCATTAATAGTCAAACTAAATTGTGTCAAAGGCATATGAAGTGGGTTAAGCTTATGATTTTTTTTATAATTTTGTCATTAAATATAAGAGTGGATATGCAAAAAGTAACAGATGCATTAAGTAGAAGAAATTTAATTATATAGGAGTCTCAAGTGAATGTCTTAGGATTTTATTCATTGAAACACTTGTATAGAGAAGATCTTACTTTCAAGGAGGCTTATGAAGCATGTGATAGTATAGTAAGTAGGGGTAGTAATCCATGTATGGAATATATGATACAAGAGGGTCTATAATTTAGAGGTATCCAATTACGCATAATTATAGGATCCATGAGAGAAAATTTTCTAAAGAAAAAACATAGTGGTAGCATAACAGGGCATTTTAGACAAATAAACACCCTTGATTAATTATGTGCATATTATTATTGGATAGGGATTAAAAATATTATGAAGATGTTTGTATAAAGGTATAGAATATGCTAACATGCTAAATGGAAAATTCAAAATGCAAGCTTATACCAACCATTGCTTATTCCTAGTAGGCCATGGGATGCAATTAACATGGATTTTTTACTTGGGATACCAAAGACACAAAAATATAATGAATACATATTTGTTGTAGTTGATATATTTTATTAAATGGAAAATTTCATAACTTTCAAAAAAACAAGTGATGCAACCATTATTGCTAACCTATTCTTTAAAAAGGTAGTAAGATTGCATGGTTTTCCTAGGAGTAATTATTTCAGACAGGGATACAAAAATTGTGGGGCATTTTTGGAGGAATATTTGGAAGAAATTAGGGGCCAATTTTAGTTCAATTTATCTTCCCATCCTCATAATGATGGTTAAATTGAAGTGGTCAATGTAAGTCTTGAAAACATACTTAGAAGTTTGGTAAGTGATCACCCAAAATAATAGAATCAAGTGCTAGTTCAACTAGAATTTGCATATAATGATTTTTCAAATGAAATATAGGTTACATCCCATTCCAAATTGTGTATGTAATCAATCCAAGAGGAGTCTATGAGCTGAGGAACTTGAGAAAATAGAAGAAAATAAGTGTAAAACATGAGGATTTTGCCAAATCAATGAAATAATTTCATGAATAAGTCAAACAAAAACTAGAGATAAGCATATGTAATTATAAAACGAGTGTTGATATGAGAAGAAAATAATTCCATTTTTAATTATGTGATCTAGTGATAGTGCATCTTAGAGAATAAATATTCCTTAAAGGGGAATATAATGAACTAAAAATTAATAAAATTGGACCTTCTAAGGTCTTAAGGAAATTATCTACTAATGCTTTTGATTTGGATCTTCCATTTGATATGGTAATCTCACATTTTTTTAATGTATAAAACCTATACCCTTAAAATTAGAGGAAAATACAGAGAAGGCACCTGAAAATAGTGATGATCATATCATTAACTAGGAGAAATAATTACCAAAAACACAACTAGATGAGATAAAATCCATTCTTGACAATAATATAGTTAAAAGAACCAAAGGTAAAGAGTAATTTAAGTACTTGGTTAAGTGGAAAAACCATCCACTTGAGGATGTAAGTTGATACCTTTATAAATAACAAAGTATGGCAGCATTGTAGAAGATCTCATGAACAAGAACTCATGAACCCTTTTTGTTGCCATGGAGTTTGTTGTAGGTGCATGTATATAGTAGGTAAATTTTGGTATTAATAAAGGTTATGGGGTCATATATTATCTATTTTAATATTTTACATGCTTCACAATGAATTTCAATAATAATTTTGGCTTGTTTCACATTTTCTCACCAAAACTAAAATTTGAATTTTTAAACTAGTTCTAGGAGGTTTCAAGAGTTTTTTCTCATTCTCCAATGCTTATTTTTGTTAGGAATATTCATATAAGGGTCAAAATATGTCCTAGGAATGATATATAACAATTAAAATGTCCTAGACCATATATGTCTAAGTTAACCCCACTTAAGAGTCAAGTCTTAATTAGGGTTACAAAGAATTAGTTGGATAGTTTTAGTAATTTTAGGAGTTTTGTAATGAGGAGTAGAGGATGTTGAGAAGAGTACATGTGTGAAAGATAAAATAATTAAATAATATATGGAAATAGACAAGAAGAATCAATATTATTGAAAAAAAATAAGAATTCTATAAAAATAGGGCTTTGCAATTAGGACTGTGTTATGTTTGCTCCCCGAACATATTAGAAAGACTATTTTATTGAGTTGATATTGAAATTTAAAACTTGTATATAATTTTAAGTGAATGATATTTTGTTTTTAACCAAATTTATTTATTTTAACATATTTTATCCATATTTTTAGGCTTAAATAACAACTACATGTTTCTTACAGTCTAGAAACTTGAAGATACATCCTAAGAAAAGTTGTTTTATATATATTTTAGGAATGTCTAAATTTTAAAATTATATCTAAGAGTAGGTAATGGTAGGTTAGACCACCTCCAAGTTAAATATTTTAAAAATAGTTATAAAAATTAAAATTATCTCTTTTTAAATAATTTTAGCCTATGTACATGCCTACTAGGATTTCCAAGTCTAAAACCACTCCAAAATAAAAATAAACCCTTAGAAATTTATGAAATTTTGTAGAAAGGTATAATAGGTTATTTGATAAGGTATTAAAGTGGATTTAATATTTTTAAATATATATATATATATATATAATAATAATAATAATAAGATACTATTTTTATTTGATAAGGGTGAATGCTTTTGAAGTTGGAACAATGAACCAAACAAGTGAGGGTTTTGATAACTGGTCCCATAACCAAGAGAGGGTTTTAAAAAATGGACCAACAACCAAAGAGGCATTAAAGGATCACATAACCATAACATATCACAAAAAGAGGGTTTGTTGGCTCCCATAATCATAAAATATCACAATAATAAGAGGGTTTGATAGATCCCACCACTGTATCACCAAGAGGGTTTGAAGGATCCCACAAATTTAACAAATCAAGGAAGTAAACTCCTCAGCTAATATATAATATAGATAAAATTTATCACACTTTAGGATAACTTACCTAAATCTTACACTGTAGAATAAAATTTGTCCAAGAATAGGCAGTCTTCTACTAATTTTTATCTCCTTAAGACATCTACATAGACTTTACCCAGCTGAAGCACAACAAGTGGGATTGCACACACACTGATCCAAACAATAACTAAATCACTAAAAAGAAACATCTAGATCATATTCATCAATCTAGAAACAACTTGATATAGGTTAGGAATCTTTAGCCCTTCATAAATCACCTTTGTGTCCACTTTGGTGAAGAAAACTTCAACAATATATATGTTGATGTGGGTTTTATGCACACCTCAAAGAAGTTTTAAACAAGGTACTGTCTAAATTTTTTGGATCTCTATGGAAATAGGTTCCACTTTGGGTAATGAGTTATAGGTTTTTGGTTAGAATAACTAGGTGGTGGAATAGCAGGTTGAGCCTGTGGGTTTTTCAACCAAGTTTATGGGTGGATGTGTGAATTATAATAAAATGATAAATCACTAGGTGAGTTAGATGGGTGGAAGACTAATATATGGTGGGTAGATTTAAAATAAACTTAAAAAGAGGAAAGGGTAAGGTAAAACAAAGATTTTATGTCTTTGAAATGGAATTTATCACTCTATCTCTTTGGTGGACAAATATATCAAGAACCAATGTTTGTTATTTGCATCTCTAGAACACTCATGAAATAACATGATTAAGAGTATAGGGTAATCATATAGGATTATCAATGATCTAAATTGAATATTACTCCTTTTAAGACTATTATTTCATACTTTCATATAAGAGATTACATCTTGAATCAAGAAGTTATCTAGGGTAGTTGTGGCTCACACCTAAAATACTATATCAAATGAGATACTTCTACACACCTTAGATTATAGATTCAGCTTGTATTAACTATATAAACCAATAAAATTTATCAATATTCAATAGTTATTTCACATCTAATACTAACATTTATTCATAAAAAAGTTAGATTCATCCATAACATCGACACATATCAGAATTATTGAATCAATACAAACAAACAAAATTCAAATATTTAACATAGAAAGGGAAGAAAAAAGAACAAACATATTTTCATGATAATAAAATCCTTGATTTATTCCTATATATTCATTCAAAACTTTGACCCTTTGAAAAGAGGGTTCTACATGTATATATAGATCTTGGGAAAGGGATCACCTCATCTTCTAAGATTAGAATAATTAATTTACATATTGATAGACTATAAGATAAGTCTAGGTTACATATCAATATCTTATAGATATATCAGTCATACAACATGTGCATGATTCCAAAATAATTTAGTTAATTATAACATATATGGGACTAGGACTCAACTATTTAGTTATGACTGTTACATGCAAAATGTAAAAAAATAGACTTTATCTAAATTGGCTCTTTCTCAACTTGTATTAAAACTATCATCAAAACTATATTAGTACTAATGGTTGATGATGCAGTTGCTGGAGTTATACTTGAAGATGCATTAGTTTATTGAACTATTGTTACCATGTGTACTATAGTATGAGGTGACACTAACATGGCTATAATTTTTGGCACCATAAGTGGATTCGATGTAGTGAAAATAATAGGTGGCATTTGTTGGGTTGCCTTCTTTGCATCCAAGTGCTAATAGTGTTTATATGCCTTAGTGTGTTGTGATCAAATTAAGTTCATATCTATGAGGTGCGGCCTAGTCACCCTACTCATCTACTTTATTTATTAGTTTATTATGTTCTGTATTGGTGGATTTGAATCCAACCCTGAATACTTCCACATCTATCACCTTATTCCTCACTATGATCAACTTGGCATCAATGTATTCTAAGCTCAACCCTTGTAGACTCTACATGGAGATGTTAGATTATTGTTTAATAATTTGATAAAATTCAACCTAGGTCACTAACTTACCTTTGCTTTCTTGAATTGTAGCCAAATCCAAACATATCAAAATTTTCTTGACTGCTTTCTCTTGCTCGGCTAACTTATTCACTAAATCTTTAGAGGATAATACCCAATCTCAGGCTTCTTTTGTTCTTATTAATGCTAAATTCAAATAATTTGATGCCTCTAATGTGGTCATCAAGTCCAAATGGATAAACTACTTATTAGACATATATAATTTAAATAAATTCAACTTACTATCATCCTTGATGTGGCTTCTGAATAATTTGGTTATATTATTGACATGAGGAGACAAATTGACTCTCAATGAATGGATAAAATTAAGAATCTCATATAACCTAAGAGCTACATCCTATACATCCTGATCAATGCCTTTGGGAACTTGAATCACTTGTTGTTGCTCTCTAAGATTATCTAACTATTCTTCGATCTCCTATCTAACCATTTTAGTCCCTTCAAGTATGGTAAGGATGGATTTTGTATGGGTCTCTATGTATGACTTCAAGTCCTCAATATATGGGGATTGACCCTTTTTCCTATTCTACCTCTTGCTTAGGGATTATACTTCTTCTATATTTTCCATGATTAAAGTTTTGCCCAAGATATATTTAATTTTCCTCTTTCTCACCCATTGTACTAATGTTTTAGCATTGTAAAATAGTGAGCTCATTTTTGGTAGTTCAATTATCTTTAGATTGGGCCTTTTAGAGGTTGAGGCTTCTAATTCCTTGGCCCAATCTAGAATAGTGATATTTGAGGGATCTAAAGGTTGAGCTTCCACTTGTGAATGTTCTTTAGGTTCTTTCTCAATTTTTGTGGAAGGATTGGGCATCTATGGACAAATGATCTTTAATAAATATATGTCTCCATAATATGACATTGGATGGATAAAAAAGATTGGATACCTCATGGGTTCCATATTGGTGGTAACTACTATGGTTATGGTGGTGGGAGTGGAAGAAGGCAAGGGTAAACCAATTAGGTAGAAGTAGATGTAGTAGAAGTGATGGATTTGGCAATGGCTAAAATGGACAAAACTAGTGTTGATGGGGTGGATGTTAATGGAATGTAAATTGAAGGGATAGAAGCCATAGGGATGGAAAATACAATAGTGGAGGGTAGAGTAGGTGTAATGGTTGTGGGTAGGTTCATCAATGGGTGCAGGAAAAGTAAACCTATAGAAAGTGCCAATGGAGGAATGAATGTGCACACAACTAGCCTATAGGTGAAAGAAATTATAGGTAAGGACATCAAAGGGGAAAAATCTAAAGGCATTGTAAGGGACCCCTATTATATGGTTCACCTGTGATGAGTTCCTTAGCCTTAAGTAATTTTAGGTTTAAAACCTTTGCCTATTTCAGCTCTTCCTTTTCCACCTCTTATGTTAGAGGGGTTTATGGTCTATATCCCTTATGATTCCTTTGATAGGTCTTAGTTATTCTGCCTACCTATGGGATTGTTCCCTATGATGGAAGATATAGGTGAATAAAACTTGGTGTTGTGGCTAAATAAGCTAATGGTTCCTCTTCATAGAAAGAATCCAAGCATATAATCCCATCTTTTACTCTTTATGGAATACCTCCTACTTGAGTTAGATACTTAGCTAGCTCTTGTTTTACCTATATAAGTTCAATTGTTGAAGGTTGAACTGGGAACACTTTATCCTCTTTGATTTATGTTGATGTAAGTATTTTTTCTTCCTTTACTTGTTCATCTTATTCTTTACTGAGTGGTGCCTTAGATACCAATTATTGTTGGTCTTGAGGTTGGCCTTGAGCTATTTGGGGATCTATTCCCTCTCTTTCTAGTGCCTGTGATGTCCTACCACTCTAAAAATTAGAGGATCTCCATCCTCTAAGAGGTGGAATCCTAAGCTTTGCTTCACTGAGTATAAGATATGGTTCTACGTGTATCACTCTCTACATGTCTTCACTCAATCTAGTAGCTGTGGTACTTTCCTTGACCTCCTCATCATCCTTGGCATTCATGAATAAAAATCCATGAGCTATTAGCTCATGCTTGTAAGCAAGGCCAAGGGTATAAATTTTATTTTGGACCTTTCCATGAGGATCCCATCTTTATGAGGAAGGATAGGCAATGCATATGCCTTTTTAAAATTTAAAACCTCCTTGAATTGTTTGAAAATTGTATATTGAATTCTCCTAATGGTGATGTGGATCCATGGAATGTGGCCTTTTTATTCTTTGTTGATTCTTCATCAAAGCCATTCTATATCTAATATGTTATTTCTTACTCGACTACCTTGTCTATATGAACTTTAAACACTAAAGAGGATCTAACTTGTGGACCGCCACCATGATGATTTTCTAGTTTGGATAAATTTAGTAGTCTCCTATGTTCTTGGAAAGTGTTTAGGATATGCTATGGGAAATTATTGGCAAAGGTTGGCCATGGATTTCCATCCAAACCTAAGGATAGAGGTCTTCAAAAATCTTCACTATATTCCTCATATATGAATATATGTAGACAAAACTATAATAGTCATAAATCATGTTCTTGGTGATTTATGTGTTTGGATCCCACATGATTCCATTATGTCTATACACAATGCCCATGACCATGCCTAGCATATAAGACATTATGTAGAAATTTTTGGCTAGTGGGTTCTTATCCTTATGAAAAATTTTCTCTTGAAGGCATGCACTAATCACTTCCCCAAAGCATAGCTACACTCTGAGGTTGTCATTAGGTCTAATAGGGGTACCCACTCTAGGTTCATGAATAGATGCTTGCATGTCCATAAATTTTGTTCAGTAGTGTCATTCCCACATGGATTCCCATTATAGAATGGGTGATGGGGATAGGGATATTGACATGTTATTTGAAAGTGAAACTTTCTATAAGGTGAATCCATCTTGATAGAGCTCACTCTGGATTATTGGCCTTTTTCCATGTGATGATAGTGTACAAATCAAAAGTAACATCCATAATAGGTAGGCTCAAATACTTATTAAACACTTCACCCACTATATATGAGACAAAAATGTTTTTATCGACATAATTAAGGTATCCTCCATACATTATTTTCTCTTTAAAGAAGAGGCCCATAGTAGATCAATGCATAAAATAATTTCTAGATTCAAAGCTACATAGTGTAGGGACTATCATTTAAAATGGAGTAGGTCTTTTATTATTTTCTTATCTTTAGCTATGATGTCTTCTTTGAGTATGAAGGAATCTATATTTTCCACTATTTAACACAATGATGAGTAATTTGGATATCATCCATAAAATGTAGTAGCTTCAAACACAGTGTCTAGGTACTCTTTAGAATATTTTATTGAGAATCTAAATGGTGTTGGGGATCCTTTGTAGGACCTATAAAATGATGCTATGGTGATTTTATTGATACTAATAGGCTCAAAATTTTTGATATTTCTTATATTCACTAAGCTAAATTTTGCAGACTAGAAAATTATTATGATAGAAGTTAGGGGTTTTGAGATCACTTGAGGCTGAAGTTTACTTGAGCTCAAAGATGAAATGACATGAATTCATCTAGGGGATCAATTTAAATATATTTCCTAAATTGATTTATAGTTGTGCACCATTAATCATTAATGTCTATGAGCTCATCACCATCATTCAATTCAAATTTGACCATCATGTCCTAGTTTACATGCCATGTAGAATGTTTTTTCATTTGAGGTGCCACCATGTAGCCTTTATTATTTTTCCATGTATCATTACATAGCCTAGTCAAAGGTAATCAACCTTTACCTTCAGGCCAAAAGACTCTAAAACATAGAATGTTCTTCAAAAGATATGCTCCTAAAATTCCCAAATCAAAATTTCTCAAAACAAAATTTTCAAAGGAATACTTCTTATGAATTTTTTTATAAATAAAGTTTCCAAAGCAAACTATCCAAAATAAAAGTTACCGACATAAAATCCTCTGGTGAGAATCTTTTTGAAATAAACCTTCTAATGAAATTCACCAAAATGAAAGTTGTTTACATAAAAGCCTCTGATGAAAATCTTCCCCAAAAAAAGATGTCAACATAATACTTCCAAAATGAAAGTTACCAAAGACTAAGTCTCTGATGAATAAGCTTGAAAGTTACCAAAGAATAAGTCTTTGATGAATAAGCTTTCAGAAAGAAAAGACTATGAAGAAAGCTTCCAATGAAAACTTATTGAAGTAATTTTTTCTGAAATAAAACTTCATGAAACAAAGCTACTAATAATAAATTTTTTGCAGAGAATATTTTTGAAGAGAAATTTTTGAATGAAATCTTTTAAAGACCAAACTTACTGAAGACTTAATACTCTAAAATAAAATAATATGAATTTTTGTCATGCAAATCCATTCTTTTCATATTTTTCATTAATAAGTTAGTCTACACGATTACTTCCAAATAAAAAATGTATACCACAACATGATTCAATTTGAAAATAATTGAATTTATATAGATAATATAAGTATCATAACCCTTAAAACTCATAGGTACCCCTCTAAGGTATTCATTATTTGTAAAAGTAAAGGGGGTCCCCACTTTTCAAATAAAAATATAGGGTGGAGTGTGTTGAATACAACAAATGCTGACTCAAGGGTGAATACTCTAGAGTTTTCAAGAACCCAAAATCTATGGTTTCACAATCTCAATATCAACCATAAATTTATCCCAAGATAAATCAATAAACTAGAAATGGAAAGAGACTCTTTATAATCTTGTACAATATATTAGCTTTACTTACAACTTGAATATGTGTGCAAAAATTGTTATTCTTTACCTCTTATTTCAAGTTTTTAGGAAAAGACATAAGGGTGAGCCATAGGTTTCAATATGATTAAGCATTAGGTGTATATATGGGGAGCTTGGGAATTTCTCTAATTCCATCAAAACTTTCATAGCCCTGACAGAAATACCTTTGATCACATATTCCTCCTTCCTTCATATTTTTCATGATGTGTGATGCATTGATCTTATTTCATCATGTTGGCTTTGAGTCCTTTTTTAATTTTATTTTGGATTTTTTTATTATGCCCTTTTTTTATCCTTTTTCTTTGATTTATTTCAAAGAGAAGGGAAAGGTGACCACAATGAGCTGGTCTTAGCTAAAATTTTGATTTAATAAAAATTTCCCTATCAACTCTTACCCATGCCCATGATTATTACCTTAGATAAGTATTAATATTTTATGTGAACTTGACCCAAGGGAATAAGGAGAGTTTTGTAAATTTACATAGAACTATTGGAGCAACATTCATATACCTAATGAAATCATTAGCTTTAGGACATATTCATGACTAACTCTCTCATTGCTTACCTAGATTAAAAGTTTTGAACTATAGTATGCATTACCTATTGATTTGGATTAAATTAAAAACACCTCAAACTATGTTTGATTATACAAAGATTGACTATAATTCAACTATCATTCAATCAAAACGAAACTACTCTAGAAAGCAAGAAAATTATTGAAAGTAAAAGGGCTCCTCTAGAAAAACAAACTAATCTAATAAAAGAAAATGACTAAAAAAAAAACTAACTAATAAAGCAAACTCAATCTACTCTTACCTCTACCAAAATGTCTTATTATTACCCAAAGGCCTCTCTAGATGGGGTCACAATGAAGTAATGCTTCAAAAAATGTCCATTTAATAGATATGTCATATCTTTACCTTGAAGATCCTTTAAATGGAAATCATTATCACAAAAAATTTCTAAAATTGAATATGGCCCTATCCATAATAGGGAAAACTTGTCATTTATTCCTTTTTCTCATGGGATTTGCCTCATAGCAACACCAATTCAAAGATCTTAAATGTTTTGAATTTTGATCTCTTATCAAACCATCTTTTAACCACATCCTACTATTTGCTAAAGTTTTGTAATGATTTATCCCTAGCTTCTTCCATTTTGATGATGTCTAGTAGTCTAGACTCTATTTTGTCATTGGGATCTATGTATTCTTACATAAACTGATATGTTGGTAATTTTATCATGATTGGGAACATAGATTGTTTCCCATATACTAGTAGATATGGTGAAGTTTTGAGGGCCTAATTTTACGTCATCTTGTCTGCCTAGAGTTCATACTTTAGTAGGAGGTGTCACTCCCTTGATTTATCTACTATTGACTTCTTGATTGCATCTATAAGGTTCTTATTAGTTGACTTAGCTAGTCTGTTCCTTTATAGATAGTGATTGGATAATGATCTAATTGTAATCTAATTATCATGGGCCCACTCAATGAACTCAATTAATTAAAAGGCTACCCCATTGTTATAAACCAAAGATATGGGAGTGTCAAACCTCATTATGATATGTTATTAAATAAAAATTATCACATCTTAGGATTTAGAGTTCTTGGTGGTTACTACCTCAGTCCATCTAGTGTAGTAATCCATAGCAGTGAGAACAAACTTGTGTCCATCTGAATAATTTGGATTTATAACACTAATAAAGTCTAGGCTCCATTGGGTGAATGACTTACCTTAAATTATAGGTTATAGCGGCATGGATGCATGTACTTATATTTGGCCAAAACCTAGCATTTATGGCATGTTCTCACATGGAAATGAGCATCCTTAAAGATCATCAACAATAATATCCCATTATGAGTATTTAATGTGCTGTAGTATTGCCTAATGGATTTTAGTTGCCTATCTTTTGATGAATATTTTCCAAGATTTCTTGAGCTTTTGAATGTGACACACACCTTAGATAAATACCTTCATAATTATTTATATAAAGGACTCCATTTCTAATCATATAATTATCAAACTTGAGCTATAAAACTCTCTTTTTCTCTCTTTCAAATTCATCGGGACATGTTTCAGTGAGCAAGAATTGAATAATACTTGAATACCAATATTTTTGGGAGACTTGTGTTTGGTAGACTTCTTCAATAGTGATGCATGGGTCTGGTTCATTCATCAGTTAAACAATGCCTTGTCCCCTAATGATCCTGGTTGGTTTGATTTTGATATCAAATTCATTTAAATTTTCCATCCATTTAGCTCTAGACTCTACCAATTCATTATGTCTAAGCGTGAGCTTGACAATAGGATCTGGTACTATGGTGATAGTCTTATTCTAGAGGATGTAGTGTCTAAACTTTTTGAATACCTTGATGAGATCAAATATTTGCTTGCCAATAAAGGAATACTTAAGCTTTGTATATTTAAAGTTATTACTCATAAATGCAATTAGATAATCTCTTTTTTCCCTTTTCTATGTAAGTATGGCAACAATAGTATGTTTTGAGGTGAATGACTATAAGTAAAAGTATTTGGTGAAATTAAGGATTACCAATAATAGAGATTATAAAATAGCCTTGTTATGTCTTGAAAGGATTTACTATCTTTAGGCATCCACTCTACTTTGGTGTTATATTTGAGCATTACGTTTAGGGTTCTAACAATCTTTGTAAATCTTGATATAAATTTCCTTACAAAATTTATCTTTTCAAACAATGATTTGAGATCCTTTTTACTGTTTGGAAACATTATTTTTGATATCACTTAAATCCTATTTGGGTCAATGGTAATCCTATCTTTAGTAATGATGTGGCCTAAAATCTTGCCTTTGGTAACACTAAATATACTTTTCTTGGGGTTAAGTGATACCCCAAACTTTATGCACCTCTCAAAGATAGATTAAAGATGGTCAAAATGATCAAATATATTTTTAGAAAAATAGTGAGATCATCTATGTATATAATGATGCACTTCCCTATCTGTCACTATTATTCATGATCCATTTCTCTTTGAAAAGTAGCTCCAATGTTGATTATCCCAAATTTCATTTGATTATACATATATGTTCCCAAATTCATAGTAAATTTTTTTTTCATCTTATCTTCTGATTCAAATAGTACTTGATTATTACTAAAAAATTCATCTAAGAAAGACATCATCTCAAATCCACTTATAATTTGTATTACCTCAACTAAGGAGGGAAAAGGATAATTGTCCTTCTTTAAAGATTTATTTAGTTTTTTGAAGTCAATGCAAAGTTTGATCTCACCATTATTTTTCCTGACTAGAACTAGATTAGCCACCTAAGTCAAATGTCTAATAGGAAATACGATCCTATAATTCATTAGATTTTAACTTCTTTTTGAATTAATGGCTCCAAAATAGGATTAACCAGCCTCTACCTTTATCTAAATGGTTTATGATCAGGCTTGAATGGAATTGTATGGGTAATGACTCTAGGATTGAAAACACTTAAGTCATCATAAGACCATAAAATTACATCTATACACTTGATAATTTTTTCCTTGAATATTTACCTTTCTTTAGGTGTGCATCTTAAGCTAATATTTATGAAGTGTGTAGTCTTTTCATCACCAACATTTTCTAAACTAGATTCAGATTCATTAACCTTCAATTATCTCTATGATTGGGCCTAAGGATTTGTGTCAAAGGTCCTTTCTAAGGTAACCATTCCCAATGGGAGGTGAATCTAATTCAATTTGATAATGCATTATTCATCGAATTATTTATGGAACTTATGGTTTCTTTCTTCATCATAAAATATTTGAGATTTAAATTATCTTGAATTTATCAAAAATTGGATAATTTATTGGTCATCATCAAATACTTAAAAGTTTTCAATGTTGTCTAGTACTGAAGGACATGGAACTAATTCAATGGAGAAAGTTTGGATTTTTGAATCTTGTAAAGGTGCCAAATTTGCTATCAAAGCTATTAGTGAATCAGTGTTTCCATTCTATTCTCTTAGGATAGACACTATTTTGAAAGATTTAAATGATTCTAATAAATCCTAGGATCTATGCTTGTACTTCTTTAGATATGTTAATTTACACTAATATTTTTTTCTAACCTAGTTTATCATGAGTTTATAGTCTCCATATACTATAAATTCTTTGACATTGGTCTTGAGGGCAAACTATAATCCCATAATCAAGGCTTTATATTCTAATCTATTATTGGTGCTGGGAATTAGAGCTTGTATGCTTCCAATAGTTTCTCTCCTTGTGTATTAATCATCTTGATACCAAAACTTGATCCTTATTTAAATCTAACCCATCAAAATGGAGGGTCCATAATTGAGAAGGGTCAGGGATTTCTTTTGATGCTTCATGCTTCATGGTAAATGTATAAATTACAATACTAGGAGATCTATAACTTACCTCCTCATTGGTTGTATTATAGTTCATAATAGGATGATTCATTATTGATTCTTGGTCAATTCTGATTTGGTTGGCTATGCTTCTCCAAGGTAACCAAATATGTGAAAAGTTCATGGAAAGAAATCCATTTAGCATTTTTAACCAATCTCTACTTAATAATAGCCTATAACCTTCAAGAATGTGCAATAATAAGATCTCGATAGTCATATATACTCTATGTTATAAAGTAACCTAAATTCTTACATTGTTCATGTCTCACAATATAGGCACTACCATTTTATCTAGCTATAAAATAGTCCTCTTGGAAGGATTTAGTGTTAAACCAAACTTCTAACAAATAGAATTTAGAATCATTATTGTTAAAGCTCCTAAATCTACCAAGTAATTATGTATATTTTTTCCAAATGCTCGAATGGTCAATAATAAAGGGGGAAATTTTGGCTTACTTTTATAGATAAAATTCATATTGGTTGTCTTAGACTTTTCTACAATACACTTGCCTATGATGGACTTCCATAAGAGCTCCTTCTACTTTGTGATTTGTGTTAGTTCATGAAGTGTAATATTAGCCTTGATTTTATTCATATCCTCAAAAATATTATATCTTCCTTTATTCTATTCTTCTCTGTGTTGTGGTTGATCATTCCCTTTAGGGGGAGGAGGGTTGTTATTAGCCTTAGGATTTAGAGGGATAACTGTAATATTAGGAGGATTATAAGTAGTGAATGACTATCTATTCCTCAAATTATAATTATTTATGTTAAAATGATGGAATGCCTACACTTCATCAGAATTATCCTTTAGGATATTGTCATCTTTATTAGGGAAGGGGGAATAAAAAATCTCAAAGGTCATAGCTAAACTGGAAGGGTTAGATTCATGAGGTAGATCTAGAGGATTCATCATTTGATCTTGTTTGATCATCTCTCTTTGGAATATTTTGAATGTTGTACATAATTCTATACAATACAACTCTCTATGTTGAGACTTATTATGGACCCTGCACTAGTCAAACAAAGCTATTTTCATGATATTGATCTCTAGTAGCTTATTAGATTGTTGTTGGTTTATATTGTTAGTGGGCCTCTTGAAAGTCTTGTACTATTAGTAGGCCTATTGAAAGGCCTGTTATATATTAGAAAGGCAAAATTTTGATTTTTGTATTACCCATACTTTTTTGCATATTCAATAAATCATTACTCAAATTTTGAACCATTCTCTTCATAAAATCTAATTAAACTTTGTTAGAATCAGAAAATTGAGTGATTACTACATTGGTGTGAGCTTGATGTTGATTTTATTGCTAGTTATTTCTTTATGTATGATTATTCAAGAAATCATAATTCAAATCCATTGTCTTATGTGTCATGGGTGACAGAGTGTATAGTTGATTTTAATTGAATGTGGGAGCATTTTGATTCACTTGTATAATTGTATTTAATGATGGAAGTCCATTATTGAATGCTTGACCTCATGGATTGTGAGGGTTAAGTTGTGGATGGAGCCACTTATTGATGTTGATAGTTTCTTGGAATGACAAATCTAGTGTATTAGTGGCATCAACTCTTTGAAATAACATGGTAGTAATAGGATCCAAGTCATTCTTATATATTTCAAGCATTAGATTCTCATCTTGATTATACATGACATTCAATCAAGTGTGTATCTTGTGGAATCTTCTAGACTTGTTAGGCTCCCTTTTCATGCTAGTAAAGAGATGATATACTAGACTTGGGTTAGTTACCTATTCAAATTGTGCTAGGAATGTACTTTCACACTCATCCCATGAGGTGATGGAATATTATTTAAAATTGAGATACCAATCATAAGAATAATCGTGTAGAGTAAATGGAAAAGTCTTGCATGTAACATCCTCATGGATAACATTCATTAATCTCAAGGTGGCCTTAAAAGATTTGATATGGTCTTTAACCTTTCTTCCACTTGAGGGGAGACAATAGGTAGATAATTATTTGTATTCTTGGTAGGTCATGTTAGTCCCTAGGGATAGTAATGTGGATCCAAATAACTAGGGTTGGGCTATAGGAAGATTATATGTAAGACATTCCTTATAGGGAAGGTGTTCAGGTTCAGTGTATCTCAGGGATGATAGGTATGGGTCTATGTATCCTTGAGTTTGAAAATGATGAAAATAATAGCCTGGCTTGGTCCCCATACCTTATTAATCTCTTGGGATTAAGTGTAATTATGGGGCCTCTATTTATTGGGAAAGCACATAAGTGTGCCCTCCTTCTAGTGCCAACCTTTTCTTCTTATGTTTATGCGGGTTTTATGAACACCTCATAAAAATTTTAAACAAGTTATCCTATAATGTTTATGGATCTCTATGGACCTAGGTTATACTCTAGGAAATGAGTTGTAGGTATGTGGTTAGAATAACTAGGTGGTGGAATAGTAGGTTGAGATTGTGGGTTATTCAACCAAGTTTGTGGGAAGATTCATGAATTATAATAAAAGGGTAAATCACTAGGTGAGTTGGATGGGTGGAAGACTAATCTATGGTGGGTAGATCTTAAATAAACTTTAAAAAAGGGAAGGGTAAGGTAGAAATAAGGCTTTATGTCTTTGAAATGGAATTTCTCAATCTATCTCTTTGGTGGACAAATATCTCAAGATCAAATGTTTGATGTTTGTAGCTTTTACACACTCGTGAACAAACATGATTAAGAGACTAGGGTAATCAAATATAGGATGATCAATGGTCTCAAATGAAGATTTATCCTTTTAAGGCTTCTATTTCATACCTTTATATAAGAGATTATAGCTTAGATCAAGAAGTTATCTAGGGTAGTTATGGCTCACACCTAAAATACTATATCAAATGAGATACTTTTACACACCTTGGATTATTGATTCAGCTTGTACTAAATGTATAAACCAATGAAAATTATCAATCTTCAATAGATATTACATATATAAAACTAACATTCATTCATAAAATAGATAGATTCATCCATAACATTAGCACATATCAAAATCATTGAATCAATAAAAACAAAGAAAATTTGAATCAATTAACATAGAAAGGGAATAAGAAAGAAAAAACACAGTTGCATGATAATCAAATCCTTGATTTCTTCCTATCTATTCATTCAAAACTTCAACCCTTTAAAAAGAGGGTTTTATATGTGTATATAAATCTTGGGTAAGGAATCACCTCATCCTCCAAGATTAGAACACTTTGTCTACATATTGATAGACTATAAGATAAGTCTAGGTTACATATCGATGTCTTACACATATCTTAGTCATGAAATGTGTGCATGCTACCAAAATAATTTAGTTAATTAAAATATATATGGGACTATGAATTAACTATTTGTTTATGACCTTTACATGAAAAATGTACAAAATTAGCCTTCATCTAAATTGGCTCTTTCTTAACTTATCTCAAAACTATCATCAAAACTATATAAGTACTAGTGGTTGATGATGTAGTAGCTGGAGTTACACTTGAAGATTAAACAGTTGTTACCATGGGTACTATAGTTTGAGGTGGTACTGATGTAGATTTAGTTTTTTGCATTGTAGGTGGAGTTAGTGTATTAGAACTAGTAGGTGGCATTTCCTAGGATGCCTTCTTCTTTGCATCTAAGTCTTGATAGTATTTGTACACCTTAGCATGTTGTGCTTAGATTAAGTTCATATCCAAGTGGTGTGTCCTAGTCACCCTACTCATCTAATCCATTTTTTATTATGTTCCATCTTGGTTTCTTTGAATCTAACCCTAAATACTACAACCTCTATCACCTTATTCCTTCTTTCACTCAACTTGGCCTCAATTTCTTCTAAGCTCAACTCTTGTAGACTCTACTTGAAGATGTTAGAGGCTTGTTTAATCATTTGATCAAGTATAGCCTAGGTCACTAGCTTACCTTTGAGGATTTAGTGAATAATTTGGCCAATCAAGAGAAAGAGGCATTTTTTAATCATTTGATAGAAGACTAAGATCTGAGGGATCTGAGGGATTAGCTTCCAATTTTTCATGTTCTTTAGGTTCTTACTTATTTTGTGTGGAAGGATTGGGCTTTGTTAGCCAAATGATATTTGACCAGTTTATGTTTCCATACTATGGTATTAGATGGATACAAAGACTGGTTTCCTTCTGAGTGCCCTCTTGGTGGTAACTACTATGGTTATGGTGGTGGGAATGGAATAAGGCAAGGGTGAACCCAATTGGGTTGAAGGAGATGTAGTGGAAGTGATGGATTGGTCAATGGATGGATTATAAAAATCTAGTGTTGATGGGGTGGATGTTAATGGAATGGAAACCAAAGGGATGGAAACTAAAATAGTGGAGGGTAGATTAGATGTAGTGGTTATGGGTAGGTTCATAGATAGGTGAAAGAAAATTAAACCTATAGAATGTACCTATATAGGAATGAATGTAGACATAATTGGCCCAGGGGTGATAGAAATTATAGGTAAAGACTTCAAAGGGGAAAAACCAAAAGGAGTTGTGAGTAAGGTGCCCTTACTAGATGGTTCACCTATGATAGGTGCCTTGGCCTTAAGTGATTTTAGGATTAAAAAATTTGTTTATTTCAGCTCCTCCTTATCCACCTATTATGTTTGATGGGTTTGTGGTCTATCTCCCTTGGGCTTCCTTTGATAGGTCTTAGTTATTCTACCTACCTGTGGGACTATTTCCTATGATGGAAGAGAAGGGTGAATAATGATTGGTTTTGGGGATAAGAAATACATTATTTCTTCTTCATCGAAGGAATACAATCATATAATCTTAGCTTCTAATCTCTATGTACTACCTCTTGCTTGAGTTATATCCTCAACTAGCTCTTGCCTGACCTATATAAGTTTAATTATTAAAGGTTTAACTAGGAAAACTTGTTCCTCTGTCAATTGTGTGGAGGTAGGCATTTTCTCTTCCTCAACTTGTTCATCTTATTATACAATGAGTGGTACCTCAGCTACCAACTATTGTTAGTCCTAAGGTTGGCCTTGAGTTATTTGGGGATCTAGTCCCTCTCCTTCTAGTGCCTATGATGGCCTACCATTCTAAAAATCAAAGGATTTCCATCCTCTATGATGGTTCTACTTATATCACTCTTAGTAAGTTCTCACTCAATCTAGTAGTTATGGCCCTTTACTTAGCCTCCTCATTATCCTTGGTATTCATGAAGAGAAAATCATGATCCATTAGCTCATGCTTGTAGGTGAGGCTAAGGGTATTGATTTTATCTTAGACCTTTCTACGAGGACCCCAGTCTTAGTGAGGAAGTGTAGGCAATGTATATGCCTTTATGGCATTTCCAACCTCTTTAAACTATCTATGAATTATATATTACATTCCCCTAATGGTGATGTGGGATCCATGGAAAGTGTCCTTTTTATTCTTCATTGATTCTTCATCAATTCCATTCCATATATGATATGCTATTTCCTATTCTACTACTTTGTCTAGAATGAACTTTAGGAGCTAATGAAGATTTACCTTATGGCCTACCACCATGATGACTGTGTAGTTTGAATAAATCCAGTAGTCTCCTATGTTATTAGCAAGTGTCTAAGCTATGCTAGGTGAAATTATTGGTAAAGCCTAGTTGTGGATTTCCATCCAGATCTAAGGATAGAGGTATTTAATAATATTTTCTATAATCCCTGACATATGAATATATGTACACAAAACTATAATAATCACAAATCCTATTCTTAATGACTTTTATGTTTATATCCCATAGGACTCAATTGTGTCTAGACATAGTGCCCATTTTCATGTCTAGTAGATAAGACAACATGTATAAATTTCCACAAAGTGGCCTCTTATCCTTATGAAAAATTTACTCTTGGAGGCATGCACTAATCATTTAATCCAAAGCATAGGTATGCTCTTAGGTAGTTAACAAGTAAAATAGGGGAACCCACTCCAGGTGTATGAAGTAGATGATCACATGTCTAATTTTTTTTTTATTAGTGTCATTCCCATGTGAATTCCCATTCTAAAATGGGTGATGGGGATAGGGATCTTGACATATTATTTCAAATTATAACTTTCCCTAGGGAAAATCCACCTTGATAGATCTCACTCCCTATTATTGACCTTCTTACATGTGATGATAGCATGCAAATCAAAAGTAACATCTACAATGGTTAGGCTCAAATACTTGTTAAATGCCTCAATCACTATATATGTGATAACAATGTTGTTTTTGACATAATGAATGTATCCTCCATTCATTATTCTTCCTTTGAAGAAGAGTCCTGGTAGTATATCAATGCACAACATAACTTTTGAATTTGTAACTACTAAGCATAAGGCCTAATGTTTTAAAGGGAACATGTACTTTATTAGTTACTTATCTTTAGCGACAATGTGTTTTTCAAGTATGAAGGAGTGTACATTTTCTAATGCTTCACATAATTTTGAGTAGTTTGGATATCATCCATCAAATGCATTAGCTTCAACATAGTGTCTAATTACTCTATAAAATCCTTGACTGACAACCTAGATGGTGTTAGGGCTCATTTGTAGGACATGGATGATGATGCCATGGTGATTTGACTGATACTAGTAGGATCCAAGATTTTTATAATGGCATATATTCACTGAGTAAAATTTTTTAGACTAGTAAATTATATGATATTAGTTAGGGATTTTGGGATTAATTCAATCTAAAGTTTACTTGAGCTCAAAGATGAAATGATTTGAGATTAGTTAGGGGATCAATGTAAATAGATTTACTACATGGATTTCTAGTTCATGTATCATTAATCATTAACATTTATGAGCTCTTCACTTTATTTTCATTTAAATTTGACCACCCTGTCCTAGTGTACATGCCACATAGTATGCCTTGTCATTCAGGGTGCCACCATGTAGCCTTTCTTCTTTTTCCATGTGTCATTACATAGCTTAGTTAAAGGCAATCAACCTTTAATTTCAGTCCAAAAGACTTTGAAGCATAGAATGTTCTTCAAAATTATATGCTCTTAAAGTTATCAAAATAAAAGTATCAAAAATAGAGTTTACAAAGGAGTCCTTATGATGAAAATTCTCTAAAATGAAAGTTGCTAACATAAAAGCGTCCAGTGAGAATATTTTCTAAGAGAATATTTTTGAAACAAACCTTCTAATGAAATTTGCCAAAATGATAGTTGTTGACATAAAATCTTCTGGTGAAAATCTTCCCAAAACAAAGTTGCTAACATAATCCTTTTGAAATGAAAGTTATCAAAGACTAAGTCTCCAATGAATAAGATTTTGAAGAGAAAAGACCGTGAAGAAAAATGTCAATGAAAACTTGCCGAAGTAATTGTTGCCAAAATAAAACTTCCTAAAATAAAGTTCTCGATGAGAAAATTTCTACACAAAATCTTTTTGAAGATAAATTTTTGAATGAAATATTTTGAAGACCAAACTTGCTAAATACTTAACACTCCAAAATGAAAAAATCTGAATTCATGTCATGTAAATCCGTTCTTTCTATCTTTTTCATTAATAAGTTAGTCTGAATGAGTACTTACAAATGAAAATAATATACCACAACATGATTCAAATTTAAAAGAACCAAATTTTTATAGATAATAAATGTATCATAACCCTTAAACCTCATAGGTACTCCTCCAAGATATTCATTATTTTCAAAATCAAATGGGGTCCCCACTTTTCAAAGGAAAATATAGGGTGGGGTGTGTTGAATATATTAATATATACCATCATTCCTCTTTCTATGATGGTGGTTGGGATAACCTTTTCACAATAGGATAATTAAGTAACAAGTATTACCTTGAGGTTTTTAGAGACACCCCAAAAACCAGCAAGTATTACAAGAGGTCTTTTATTGATCTTTTTTCTTTGTGAACCTTTCATAAAACCTTTACACACCTATAGTATAACTAGTGGGCATGCACACCCACTCAACAAAATAGCTACCAAATAATGGCAATGAGATAGCCAGATGGATTGAATCATGGATTTATCTATACACCCAAAAAATATAATGCCATCCTAATCTAGTCTAAAATCCCCAAAGGATTTACCAAAGACCACCAGATTCCATTACTGGGTCTACCACAAGTTCAATGGGGATTACTCAAACATCCACACAAGTGAGTTTATGTGGATTCCTATATCATACACATAGAAATGAACTAATTTAATTTGATTTCATCTATCATCCATAATTAAAACCTTCCTTGGGTTGTTGCTAATGACACAAATCATAATGAAATGGTAATAAATAGTACAACCAAGATTCATACATTTCCCAACGGGAGAGGGATATGATTTAACAACCATCAAACTATGTGAAACAAGCTCCCATCAGATAATACCAATGTAAAATAATATTATAAAGGATAGAAAATAATAACTTACCTTTAGAATCATGGAGCTAATTTATCTTATTCAATACAATAAACCCCTGTAAATCTACCATTTGGAGGTAACAAAACTTTTGCAGTGGTTTTTTATACCATAATCCACCCAAAAAATATAAGTTTCTTTAGAAGGTAAACATAGGGTTAGCTTAATACTTTCCCACCCATAAGGTTTTTTAAAAAATAGACATTTAAAAATAATACCTCCAAGCTTCCTCCCTTTCCCAATAGTAGAAGGAGATAACATAATAGTCATCAAACTATGTGAAACAAGCTCCCTTATGAGCAAAACAAGAAAAATGAAGAGCATGAAGGGTAGATAATAACAACCAGCCTTACATGTGGAAAAGTCCCCCCATAGGGTGAATTAGGTTCTTTGGGGTGTCACCAACATTCTTCTAGATTGGTATCTTAGGGGATATCCTTGAAACTTTTTCTAAACAAATGTTACATTTCTTCCAGTCTGTTGTCTCACCCAACACATTCTAAACCCTATGGATCTATCGCTTTGAGACAATTTTTTTTTTCTTTGGTTTATTATGCCAAATCCCATCAAAAACCTCAAAAATAAGATCATCATTCTATTTGAGAGATTTTTCCAGTCTGTAGTATCACTATAAATAACCCAAAACCTATAAATCTATTGCTTTGAGTTAGCACCTCTTTTGATATAGGTTTTTTTACCAAAAATAACCTAGAACATCTAATAGAACGCCACCATTTTGTTTTAGGGATTCTACCAGTCCATAATATGACTAAGAGTAGTTTGAAACCCATAGATCTACCACTAATATTCTAAAAATACTTTGCTCTAGTTTTTTTCTTCCATACCTTGCACATAATATTTAGTTTCAATACTTAGGGTGTGCCAAACTTCTACTTTAGTTTCTTCCCATCCAACAAGACTTTCTTGCCTAAAAAATCCAACTAGATCTGGGTGCAGATCACCCCCTTCATCCTCTTCTTCTTCCATCCTAGCTCTAAAATTTGAATTCCTTCCCCCACTCCTCCCTCTCAACTCCATATCATTGAAACAACTAAAAAAAACCTAGAAACCCTCATTTTTAATTTTATCTTAAATTCTCAAGTTAAAACAAAGGTAAATATAAATACTAAGGGTTGATATAAAATTAATTAAATTTTATAAATGTTTTTATAGCAATAATATTCCTTGTTTTATCTCAAATTACCATAAATAAAGTCAAGAAGGTTTATAGGCCTAGTCTTTCTTATAAGTAAAATTTCAAATTTGATTCTTCCTTTACCCCATCACCATCATATATGAACTAGTGGACAAAGTACACTTTAATCCCATCTCATCACCTTATGGTACAAAAAAATATTCTTGCATGAAATAAGGTTGGTACATGGAGGTTGTGCATATATTATAGAGCTCTAAATAAGATCACATTAAAAAGGAATATCCTATTCCAAGGATTGAGGACCTACTAGACTAGCTCAAAGGTGCCAAATTATTCGCAAAATATGATTTAAGTATGGGTATCATTAGATTCATATTGAACATATTAACATAAATAAAAAAACCTTCAAAGCAAAGGAAGGTTTATCTAAGTGGTTGGTTATGTCCTTAGACTTAACTAATGCATATTATACATTATTGAAGATGATGAATGACATCCTTAGACCCTTCAATAATTCATATTTTGTAGTCTACCTTGATGACATCCCAATAATATGTAACACATGGGATGAACATTTATTCCATAGTGATAACTATTTCACACTTTTTGGCAACATAGGTTGTATGAAAACCTAGAGAAATGATCATTTTACATGGGAGACATACATTATTTGGTATTATACATGAGTTTTTTATTAGTTTCTCTGATGTGACTTGGCGTCTGAATTAAGATACCAAAGGTGGTGCCAAATTAAGTTTAATGTTAACTACCACATAATAGAAATAATTTGAAGAAATAAAATATAGACTCTATTCCATGCTATTAATTATGTTACCTGATATTAAACATATTTTTAAGATAGAGACTGGTGTATTTGGTTATAAACTTATATAAATACTCACTCAAAATTTTCACCTAGTTTTTTACAATAGAGAAACATACACTACACTGATAGAGAACTACCCAATGTATGATTGAAAGATTCATGTTATTATTTAATCATGTAATCATATATTAGGAAAGGATAATATGATCCACATAGATCACAAGTTTATTCAATTATTGTATACTTAAAAAAGCTATAGTATGAGCACCATAAAAAATGGTCTTCTTAAATTTAATAGTTCCATATAAACATCAAGAATAAGATAAGAAGTGCCAATCCAGTAGTGTATTTTCTAAGTTGACCTATGATTCAAGATCTCCTCAATTGGTACTTGATGCATGTAGACATGAATTAAATACTTTGTCATATTTTCATCCATTTGTCTCAAACTTTATAGATATCTATTATAAGTTTATTTTTAATAATTCAACTCTAGATTTATATATATAAGATTCACTTATATATCATCTTCAAAACTTGTGTGTATTGCATAAGGAAGAGAGACAAAAATAATATGGGAAACTCATTTTATCAAGGTGGCAGGACATTTTTGAAGTTGAAAATACCCTTGTGGTGTTATTTAAGTACTTATTTTGGCCACCCTCAAGTAAAATGTTGTCAAATACATTATATCTTATTCAACATGAAACTTCAAAACTGATCATCATGATGAAAGGGACATATACATATATGTTAATTAATATGATACCATAAAATTATTTTTCCGTGGACTTATTATTAAGCTAACCTATAATGAATCATGGTAATATTGTATTTATGTAATAACTAATATATTCTCAAAAATGGTAAAGGTTACACTTTTTAAGAAATGAATATAATCTCTAAAAATAAATAATTTATAATATTAGCATGTCTAAATCCACTTTATAATCCATAAAACTATCATATATAATAGGGGTAAATATTTTTGATCAATTTATGGAAATCAATTTGGTATATTTTAGACCCAAATTTAAACAAATATATCACATTCCATACACATATTTATGGACACATGTGATGGTTCCTAGTTGTACACCTCGTATACTTATCCTTGCACATTTGAGAGAAAATGGCAAGCAATGATGAAAAAACTGCTAGTATGTCATTATAGCCGAGGGAGGGTTTGGCATTAGGATTGGACCAAATGTAGAAAATGACTGAGAGGTACCTAAAAAGGGTATGTTCAGCACCCTACTACAATTAGTTCTACTTGAACCAAGGTGAGAGGACCTATAGGGTAGCTTTCTCATATGGAGAGATTATACAATTCAATCTCCATGGATATTTTTGGCACAAAGAACAATAAATATGACCAAAACATAACCTAACTTGTTCACTCCACCTAGGAAAGGTTATCACATGAAGTAAATGAATTATCTAGGTCATCTACAAGCTACTAAAGATAGATTGGAAAGTGACTACAATCTTCATTGTATAGAATATTCAACAATAGGGGTTAAATAAAAGATGATAATGTTAGAATTTAAAACAAAAACTACAAACACATTTCAAAATATTCAAGATCTTATGCATTTGTAGGGCAAATAATTCTTATAGTATGCAAAGTGTGTATTATTTGTAGGGCATGACAAGGTATGACAAGTTAGATGATTAAAAAGGAGGGTGGTGTGTTGGTCATTTTCAAATAGCAAGGTATCTTGCAGTATTTCATGATAATAATCCTTAGCAAAGATGCAAAAAAAATTCAAATGTAAGATAATGGTAAATACCAAATGATCCCTGAGAGACTATAACATACATTGAAACTAATCTTTCAAATGCTTTTCCCTATCAAATCCATAAACCTAGCGTGCCCTAACAAGTCATTCAAAAACCTATCCTAAAGTAATGTAAAAAGAGTTTATAATTGAAATCTATGATCAAAATGACAATCAGTAGTGAGCGTAAACCTAAATGTCCAAACAAAAATTCTTTCAAAACATGTCACTGCGCTTCATCTATAGGAGACAACAAAGAACCATAAACATTTTCATTAACTTGAAAAAAAATATTACACACATCAGTATTTCAAAGTGCTACCATGGGGACAAGCATGGAAAGATTGCTCTTTTGACAAGGGAGACATAAACATGATCTCAAAGCTAGATAATGGTTGTACAATTGAAACCACCTTAGTAAGGGAGATAAGATCTACACACAACAATTAATCCCAAAAAAATTTCTATAGAACCTAGACTTAGAGAAAAATAAAAAAATAAAAACAACAACCAAAAATAACCTTGAATAGATGAGAAACCCCCCATTTATACATTTTAGAATATGGGACTGTGGGTCATAATTTTAAAAATTTTAAAACAAACTTTCAAGTCCACCAAGATGCTTCCAACTATAAAATATTCCCTTACAATGCCTAAAATCTTCATCCATTTTCAAGAAAAATCACAACTCTAACTACCTCTACAAAGAATGATGAATATTTACAAAAAAAAATTTATTTCATGGTGGGAGATGCCTTTCACATGATATGGAAGGATAATATTCATGGTAGAGGGCCAAAAAAACTTTTTCATTATGTGTAACTGCTTGAGGATGCTCTTGACCGCTTACTTGTACAACTGGAAACTTCTAGACATATACTCTCCCTATTCATGCATGCCAGAGAAAAATTTAATTTTGCCATGATTCCTTGGGAATATTATGGATCCATGGCCCTTTTAATGATATTATTTGGAGTGGTCTACCTTTGACTTTAAAAATTACAATATATTTCCATGGAGGAGCTTAGGCAAACAAAGCAAAATGAAAATACGACTTAGGTTATTTTCAAAATTTTTCCTTTTGGCTCCAACTTGTATTTTCAAATTTTGCATCTTGTATATTTATTTCTTGAAAATTTTCATTTTTAGGGTTCCCCATTTATTTCTTTTTTTAATTCATAAATGCTTAATTTTACTTTTGACTTATTAGGGAAATTTTGACTCCACTTGGCAATTTGTAATTTATGCAAATTGGCACTTATAGTTCCCCTGGGAAGTTCCCCTAGGGAATTATAAATTGAGCACATAAGGGGTTAGTAAATCCATTTTGAATTATAATGCACTAGAATAGACTTTTCATTATTATAATTTCCCTTCTCATATAGGCTTTACTCAAGATCTGCATAGAGGTCATCAATTTTATGAACATAAGCTCCTTCATATTAGTATGCCAAAAATAGAAAAATAATGTCAACAGGTTGCAAGTGCTTCATCATTATTCCATTTTCTTGAAAAGTGTTCATTTGTACTATTGACTATCAAAATACACATTCCATCCACAAGTCCCAAACTTCAAATGTACCTACATAAAACTAATGACATCTAAATGTTTGACTTCTATGCCCTTTACAACATCCTTAGGAGCTAAATCATGAGTTTCTAGATAAAGGGACCCATGGATATTCAATAAAATTTGTAATTGATTTTAAAACCCTAGACTTCTTGCATAACTACCATGCCTCATCTATAATTTTCCTAGTCAATCTGCTATCAATGGTAAAATCTCCATAAACTAACTTTGCACAAGATCTTTGATCATGATGTGTATGCCTATGTGGCATCACCATGTCACTTTATTCAATAGATTAATATGTGACCATTGAACCTAAGACATGTGTCAACATGTCATTAGGTCTATATTTGCATGATGAACATGAACATGCCACATAATATCTCCTTATTTGGCCCAAGTCTTTTGACAATCAACTCTCACCTTCACAATTGATCTTGAAGCCCAATGGAATGTAGACTTTTGATCCATATCCAAATGATTAAATGCAATTATCTATCCACTATGGATTAAATTTGATGTTCTCATGCCCATAATTTGATGTTCATGTGATCATTAATGACATTCATGTGAAAATCAAATTTAAGGTCTAATGTTATTGCCTTTGATGAATTAAATTTGACATCTATGTACCCATCATTTGACATCTACATGAACATATTTAACGTTAGTGTGACCATCTAATTTAATAAATAAATAGAAACTATCCATTGGATCTTAACTTTGACATATATATGACCTTCAAAAGACATTCACATGGATATCATAGTCATTCATGCAACCATCACACTCCTAGTTCCACTCACTAAGAGTATGACAGATGTCCTCTTTATGTTCCTCTGAAGGTTCCTTTAACTTTTTTAACTAATACATGCCATCGCATAATATTCCTCCATGTCAACATGCACCAATTGATCATGATCTACCAACTTGGATGTGATTGGATCAAAATACATAAGGAAATTACCAAGTTTTGAGCCTGGAGCATTTGTTCTAGGTCTTTATCTTTAGGTTTTTTCATCTTTAGCATCTCTATTTTCATTTAGCCTTTTTTATCCTTAGAATTTTTGTCTATGACATTTTTTTTTTGTTTGGACTTTTGTCCTTAGTAGTCATATCTTTAGCATTTTTGTTTTCAATTGACCTTTTTGTCTTAGACATCTCTACTCCCAGGTCCTTTGTTTATCAGGACAATTGTTTCAAAATTTTTGTTTGGGATAATTTTCCCAAATAAAATGAAATCTCTCAGACACTTCTCCCACAAAAATTTGGTCTTTGACATTTTTATCTTCATTGGGATAATTATTTTAGATATTTTGTCTAGAATTATTTCCCTGACGAAATTGAGCTTTGCACTTTTCCTAAAGAAATTGAGTCTTACACTTTTGCCCAAGAAATTGAGACTATTGTTAGGATTTTTGTGTGGGAAAAATTCCTAAAATAAAAGTTCTTTTTTTGTCGTAGATAAAAAGTTTGAAACAAATGGACTTGTGGAGTTTTTGATGTGGACAAAAAATCTAAAATAAATAGACCTGCAAACTTTTTTTCATGGATAAAAATTCCAAAACAAATGAACCCGTGGACTTTTTTCTACAGATAAAAAGTCCAAAAAAATAAGGCTATTTCACACTAAGTAAAGACCAAATTACACTTAGTTGATTTAACATAAACTTGACTTTGAATGAACATTTGAAGATAGAAATTGGGATAAGGACTTAGTCATCTATACTCAACTCAGGCTAGACTTAGGCATTTTCACTTGACAAGGGCTCAATTGATTTAATGTAATTTTGGACACTAATACTGGCTCTCACCAATGGATGCATACCCCCTATAGGTGTGTAAAAAACCCCAAAACATAAGACTAGATGCCAATCCATTGGGACACAGAGTCAAGACTTAGTAATTTATTAGAAAATACTCATGAAGACTCAACAAAACATGGTAGATTTAACAAAAATAGATCAGGAAGATCTAGAAATGAACACATGAAAGGAAACTATACAAACAAGGCCCAAAGTAGAGGGGTGACAAATCAGCAAAATAATAGAAAGATAAAACTATACACTATATACCGATTTACATAGGTTACAAACTCAATCAAAGAAGTGTTTTAGATGTCTACCATTGAATGATAGCTCTAGTATTTCACCATCCAAGTCTCTCAAGAATAAAGTATACTCCCCAATTTAGTAGTCAATGGAATAGGGACCCATCCATAAGGCATCAAATTTTCCATGCTTTCCTTTCTCCTCATGTCTATTGTTCAAAAGTAGAACTAGATCACATACTTGGAAAGTTCTTGGAGTGGTCTTCCTATAAAATATTTTATTTAGATTTTCTTTGAATTTGAGGTGTGTTTCATGAACTTGTCTTCTAATTTCATCAAGATCAATAATCTGGTTCATCCTGCTCTCATAGTGATTGAATTTCTCATCATCTTTTAGTTATTGTATGAACTGATAGGTTGGCAACTACAAATTCATAGGCAAAACTACTTGAACTCCATAGACAAGCTCAAAATGGATTTTTATTGTAGCTCTCTTAGGCATAATCCTATCATCCCATAAGTAAAGCTTTAGATTTTCACCCCACTTCTTATTTACCTCTAATGTTCATTTGATGATCTTGAACAAGTTCTTGTTACTTAATTATACTTGCCCATTCCCCTGAGGGTTGTAATTGGAAGCATAGGTCAATTAAATCTCGTACTCTTTGTATAATTACACTAAGGGCTTAGCTTTGAAGCTCATGGAATTATCTATGATCATTTTGATAGGCACACTAAATCTATAAATAATTTGATTCAACAAAAAATCCATAACTACCTGATGTGTTGCTTTCTTTTTAAAGACTAATTCAACTCATTTTGTGAAGTAATTAAGTGCAACTAATGTCCATCTATGTCCAACACTTGATGAATCAATAATTTATCAAATGAAATACATTCCCCATTATCTAAATGGGCCTTAAATCATCATAAAATGTAATGGAAGAGAGCCTAAAGCTTTCATCCTCCTAGAAAAATGCTAACATTTCTCACACTTCCTAACTTTTTGAGTAACATCTTTAAATAGAGATGACCACCGATAACCAGTTCTTATAATTTTATGAGCTATGAATTTAGGTGCAAAATGGCTAGCACATAATCTAATATGGAAGTATTTAATCAAGTTAGTAGTTTGTTCTTCCAGTACATATATCAAGAGAACCCCTTTTGGATTCTTTCATACTCATCCATTTTTATTCAAGATGTATTTTGGGAAACAAGCTTGAGAATTATTTGATTCTTATCCAAGTCAAGGGGACAGTTCAAATTTTACAAGTAGTAAACAATATATCCATACCATAGAGACATGTTAAATTAACTCAAATAATCATCAACATTAAGAACAATAATGTTTACCTCAATAGATTGCAAATTGGTCTCAATGATAAGCTTGGATAGAACGATCCCTTTTACTAAATTGGTGGTCTAAATATCCATGTCATACTCTTGTAACTTGTTGAGCCACATGCATCTCTTGATGGATACTTTAGTCTGAGTCAAGATGTCCTTCACCATGGTATGTGAGGCATAAGAAACAATATTTGAACTCAGAATATAAAGCCTGAATGTCTTGACAACTTTCAAAAGAGAAAAATCTTGCTTTTGCATGATGGTATAATTTAGTTTAGGACCTTGCCCATCTTTACTAAAGAAAACTCTGGGCTGCTCATGACCATATTCATTCTTTTGTAATAGAATAGTAGCAACAATATTGTATGATGCAAAATAAAATATCTTGAATGGCTTAGTGTAGTTAGGGATGGCTAAAATAAGAGCAAATTTTAAATCTCCCTTAATGTCATTAAATTTTTTCTTAACCTTATCCTCCCATTTGATGGGATGGTCCTTACTTATCATGGAAGTAATAGGTAGAGTAATCTCTATAAAATTTGACATAAACCTCCTTACAAAGTTAATTTGTCAAAAAAAGATTGAATTCCCTTCTTAGATTATGGGATAGGCACTTTGTCAATGGATTTAACCTTTTTAGGGTCAATCATGACACCATCCTTGGATACTATATGTCCCAACAACTTGGCCTTTTATACTCCAAAGTGGCACTTATTTGGATTAAGTGAAATGCCAAACTCCCTACATCTGATCAACACTTTTTCTAGATGCTCAAAATGTTCTTATCTATCCTTAGAGTACATAGTAATGTCATTCTAATACATGGAAATGAACTAGTTAATTATCCCTAAAAAATTGACATCCATAGCTCACTAGAACATTACACCAATATTCATCAACCTTAAAGACATCCTCATATATACATATGTGTCCCAAGGTATAGTGAATGTAGTCTTAGATCTCTTAGATTCCTTCAACACAACCTTATTATACCCTAATAAACTATCTAATATGGAACCCATCTATGATACAATAACACTTTGTAGTAGGTTATACATATTAGTTTGGGGATAATTGTCTTTTAAAGAATCTTTTTTTAAATTTAGGAAATCCACTCATAAGTGGATGTCAACATTTTTTTCACAAGGACTAAGTTCACCACCCATTACAAATACCTGATGGGCTGAATGATTCCACCATCCCTCAGCTTCTTTAATTCATCCCTCATCTTGGTGGCCAAGATGGGGTTAATAGGTCTCTATTTATACTTAAAATTCTTACTTTCTAGATGTAATGGGATGACATACTGTAATAAATATTCACTATATGATTTTAACTTAGAATAAGACCATGTTAGACAATCATGGTACTTCCTTAGTAGCTACATGTAATCTTATTTCTCAGTTGCACTCAGGAGAATACCCATCCAAACCTTTCTTGGATTCTCATGAGAACCCAAATTACATTTAGTCATGTCCTTTGAAATAAATGAGTCTCTCAACTTGATTCTATCAGCTCCATCAAAAGATGCTTCTAAACTTACCAGTCCTTTAGGGAGCATGTTTATCTTCAGCTAAATTATGTCCTTCCCAAACAAGGTTTATTTCCTATCACAAACTTGAACCATGGATTCTAAGTCTATGATTTGATCATGGAACTTAGCTTCACAATTGAGAAACCTTCTAATCTAATCATCATCATCAAATACCTACCAATGATGAAAATTATCTAGGATTGAAGCCCTAAAAAACACCTCCACTTGATACTAAAAATGAGGGCTCATATCTGTAATATCAAATTGAGCACCTAACCTTGTAAGTTTTTTAGCTTCTTCATTAAAACTTCTATCATGATAACAAAGATTAAATGCATCAAAAAATTCAAACAAATCCCAAATAACATTCTATTATTATTTTAACCTTTTTTTTGGTAACATATGCATTACAAACTTGCTTTACCACTAACTCAAAATCACCCTTTACAATCAATTTTTTAATTCCATATTCACGAGAAATCCATAAACCAAGCAAGAGTGCCTCATACTCACTAGTATTATTCATGCACTCAAAGGATAGCTAAAAAGTAAACATGAAACATTTACCATTTATGACATAGAAAATAACCCTAGCTCCACTTCCAAGAATGGATCAAGCCTTGTCAAAACACATCTTCCAAACTACACCGTCTTTGTCAGGTTCAACATCAAGAATAGTAGGCTGTTCACTAGCATAAATATTCCCAACAAAACTTCCCAAATCAACATCCATGTACAACACTTCATTGAGAGCATGATTTGGATCTTAAATCACATATAACATCTTTGGCTCCCTATAAAGTCTAACCATCTTACCCTCCAATAGAATGATGGCATAGGTAAGGTCCATATGTACACTTCCACCCATTTTAATAGCCCATTTTCATGATAGTATCATCCCCCACTTAGGAGGGTAGTCCAAAACTACCATGTCCATATTTAAATACTTACCAAAATGAACTACCAACTATAAAACTAATCCCTTGACTTATCCTGCAATTGGTACCTCTAGAAAGTCCATGGCATAACATTTACCAAAGGCTAATGTGATCTTCACTCTGAGCTCATTTAAGACACCCAAGGGCATCATATTTCAAGAAGCTCCAAAATCAAAAATATAGTTATGGAAAATCAGGCCATTGATTAGTAATGTTGTATAAAATGGATCCACATTCAACTGACTCTCTACTAATGAAATCACCAAATAGGCCTCCAGAGTAGGTTTAATAACCATTTTTGATTATTCTTCACTTTTTGAGGGTGTTTGGGGTAACTCAATTTCATATACAGCTGATTTCTCACCAAATTCTAAGTACTCAAATTCCCTCTTCTTATGCTTAGGTATTCTTAATAATTCAACAAGTGGCACAATGATATTTATTTGACTTAATACCTTGGCCATATCACACACACACTACTAAGGAAGAGGCATATTTTGTGGAAGGGTAATAACACCTTCATCTGAGATGAAATCACTTAAGGTTTGAAGTGGAGTAAGCTAGGATGGATTAATAGTCTTAACAATAGTCTTTAGGTGTGCATTTGTCTTAACATCACATGCACCCTTAGGAATACTTGACAATATGGTTATTCTATTACTCTTAGCAGGAGTACCTCTAGGCTTAACAACTTGGGACATGGGTGATATCTTAGAATCATCTAGTACTATTTTAGCTTTTTTTGATTCCTTGCGTGCATTCCCTAGCTTTGGATTTGTAGGGGTAGTGTCTTGAGTTGCAACACCTAGTTACCTACTTCTCAAGTAATATTCCTTAGTTTAGGTAGATATGACATTAATCAATAACTATCTATCCTCAATTGATGGAAATCTCCCATGATATTCATTAATCATCATAGAGTATAAGAGATCAAAATCATGAATGGAAAATTCATATGCTTATGCCATATTAACATCACAACCAAAGTCAAAAGTTGGGACACTCTCCATTTTGACCATGCTCCAAAACTGATCGATCGTAGTAGCATTCAACATTTCTTTAGAGGTGGGCATTTTTATCTGGGGACTTTCACAATTGAACATAAAAATCTCATGTTCAGATGATGCATACTCAAGTTCATTTGCAAATCATCAGTCAATTTAGGTGTTTCACATGGGGGATATAGAAGGAAGCACTTGTCACACCAATAAATTTCAATGTCATAACCTAGTATATTCACTTTGGCATTCAATGGATCAGGTACTTCTTTCCCAGCCCCTCTATTTTAGTTTCTTTCTATTTTCATCACATACAGGCCTCTTTTGTCTATCATTATATTGATTATGGAAAGTAGGCCCCCTTTGTGCTTTATTGAGATTTTGAGGCCTTTATTAATTGGTAGACACATGAGGAATGTTATCAGCTCTTGCCAACTTGTATGAATTTTTTTTCACATTAGAGGCTAAAGTTTTAATTACCTCCTCTAGCTTGGTAGTTTTTGTGGATTGTGTCTTTTTTGGATTGACCAATTTTACATTAGCCCACTTATTTATGAGATTTCCCATAGCCTTGATTTTATTCTCAATCTAAATGGTCATATTGAACACCAAATATAGGTTAGTGGGAGCCTTATCCCTTAAGTAGTACACAACCTTCTTGTCAAATTCATCACAATACTTTATCAAGTACACTGTATCACTAGGCTTGATGTTTTTGGGTAACCATATCATAGTTTTGTTGAAATGTGTATTGAAGTCCTACACACACTCATTAGGATTCTTTTTGATGTTTTCAAACTCAACTAAAATAAACCTTAGATCAATCCTAGCACCATACTAAATTTTAAAAACATTTTGCATCTCTTCCCATAAATCAATGCATCCATTAGGAAAAAGTTGAACCAATCATGAGCATCTTCCTCCAACATGTGCACAAATAATTTAATGAACACATCCTCATACTTAACCTCATAATCTTTAATAATATTATAAAAGGCCTTCAGGTTTTGATCACCACTCACTGCATTGTCCCTTGGAATTTTATAAGGCATTTCCTTATTTTGTTTAGGACTTCATTGGGATAGCCTACCATTTCATCAAAATTAATAGAACTAAATTTATGAACATGGAATGCAGGACATTTATTTTCATTTTGATCCCTATACCTCATGATTGGTTTAATAGTGGGTTCATGAACAACTAACAAAGGGATATGATGGGGTGAATTACATAGACATTATGGATCAAGATTAGGAGGGGATTCAACTGGTTGGGAAGGAGCTAGCTAATAAATGGGACTATATGTTTCAAAGTTGTTAGGAGAGCTATGATAGTCCTTAATAATATATAGGTTAACAAATATTTCAATATTATCAAAATCTTGATAAACCTTATTAGTTGAAAATTTCCCTTCAACAAGCCTCCAAAATTATCCCCTTCTCCTTTGAGGAATACTTAAGGGTGGAACATGTTTCTTAGATAGGTCACCTTTAAAAGATGATCTCAATCCTTCCAGCTTTGAAAACAAGAATATACTCAAATTTGAAACTTAACAGAAGATTCATAATAGGCACTAATGTTTTTTGAAACTAGGTGATAAAATTTGGATTCACCACTAGAGTCAAAGTTATAGAATATAACAATTGACAAATTGTTTGTGATACATGTTGAAATTAAACTTGATGAAGCTTAATGAGATAGAAAACAAAGACACTAAATTTTTTAGAATAATGTTCATAAGGGAAAAAAACACCTTCCAACATGCAATATTAGCATCTCTTTGCAAAGAATGTATCAAAAATCAAATTTCAAGCCTTAAAACTTCCTGGCACATCCCTAGTGGAGTGTTATGACATTGATGGCCAAGATAGTTAAATCATAGCAAATATACTAGAGAACTTCACAAAATGAAATACTTACAACTCTCTACAAGAGTCTATGGAAACACAAGTTCTATGATGTCTTTTCTATCATTGATAATGGTGACATTAAAGTGTTGGTTCCTAGTTGTACACCTCATATACTTAACCTTTCACACTTGAGAGAAAATGAGAAGCAATGATGAAAAACCTGCTACTATGTCATTGTAGTCAGGGGAGGGTTTGGTATTAGGATTAGACCGAATGTAGAAAGTGACTTTGAGACACCTACAAAATGTATGGTCAGCTCCCTACTACTTTTGGCTTTACCTAAACCAAGGTGAGGGGACCTATGGGGTAGCTTGATCACATGGAGAGATTCTACAATTCAATCTCCATGGGGATTTTTGGCACAAAGAACAAAAAATATGACCAAAACACAACCAAAATAATTCACTCCACTTGGGAAAGTTTTTCACATGAAGTAAATGAATGCTCTAGGTCATATACAAGCTACTAAAGATAGATCAAAAAGTTATTGTAATCTTCATTCTATAGAATCTTCAATAACAAGGGTCGAATAAAAGATGACAATGCTAGAATTTAAAACATAAACTACAAACACATTTCAACACTTATAGTATATAAAGGGTGTATTATTTTTAGGGCAAGACATGGTAGGACAAGTTAGATGATTAAAAAGGATGGTGGTGTGCTAGTGGTTTCCAAATAATAGGGTATCTTACAGTATTTCATGACAATATTCCTTATCAAAGATGTAGAAAAACTTCAAATGTAAGATAATGGTAAATACCAAATTATCCCTGAGAGACTAGAACATAGATTGAAACTAATATTTTAAATGCTTTTTCTTGTCAAATCTATAAACCTAGGGTGTCCTAACAAGTTATTCAACAACCTATCTTGAAGTAATGAAGAAAGAGTTTATAATTTAAATCTATGCTCAAAATGATAATTGGTAGTGAGCACAAACCCAAATATCCAATCAAAAATTCTTGCAAAGTATGTCGCTATGCTTCATCTATAGGAAATAGTAAAGAACCACAAGCATTTTCATTAAATCAAAAAGAAATATTACACACATCAGTATTTTAAAATTCTACCATGGGGACAAGCATGGTGAGATTACTCTTTTGATAAGGGAGACATAAACATGCTCTCAAAGATGGCTAATGATTAGATAGCTACAACCACCTTAGCAAGTGAGACAAGATCTACACACAGTAATTGATCCCAATTTTTTTTGTAGAACCCAAACTTAGAGAAAACAAAAAAACCAAAAACAATGACCAACAACAACCTTGAATAGAGGATAAAACCCCTAGTTATACATTTTCAAAATTGGGACTATGGGTTGTAATTTTCAAAATTTCAAAACAAACTTTCAAGTCTACCAAGATGCTTCCAGTTAGAAAATATTCCATTACCATGCCTAAAATATTCTACCATTTGTAAGAAAAATCATAACTCTAATTGCCTCTACAAATAATGATGAATATTTTCAAAAAACTTTTGATTGCATGGAGGGAGATGCCTTTCACATGATCTAGAAAGAGAATATTCATGGTAGAGGGCTGAACAAACTTTGTCATTATGTGCAACTACATAGGGATACTCTCGATCACTTGCCTAAATAGATGGAAACTTCTAGACAAATGCCCTCCCTCTTCATGCATGCCATGGAATAACCTAATTTTGACATGATTCCCTAGGAATATTCTAGATCCATGGTCCTTTGAATGATCTTCTTTGGAGTGGCCCACCTTGGATTTGCAAACCTACAATATCTTTCCATGGAGGAGCGGAGGTAAACAAAGCAAAATAAAAATACAACTTAGGTTATTTTAAACTTTTTCCTTTTTGGCTCCAACTTGTATTTTCACATTTTGCATCTTGTATCTTTGTTTCTTTCAAATTTGCCTTTTCAACGTTCCCTCCTTATTTCCTTTTTTAATGCATAAATGCATGATTTCACTTTTGACTTATTGGGGAAATTTTGACTCCACTTGGTAATTTGAAATTTATGCAAATTAGCACTTATAGTCCCCTTGGGAAGTTCCCCTAGGGAATTCTTAGATGAGAACATAAGGGGTTAGTAAATCCATTTTGAATTATAATGAACTGAACATAGACTTTTCATTTTTATAACTTCCCTTCTCATTTATGCTTTACCCAAGATTTGCAAAGAGGTCATCAATTTTATGAACATAAGCTCCTTCATATTAGTATGCCAAAAGCATACCAATAATGTCAATAGGTTGTATGTGCTTCATCATTATTTCATTTTATTACTAAGTGTTCATCTATACTACTAACTACCAAAATACACATTTCATCCATAAGTTCCAAACTTTAAATGTACCTAGAAAAAACTAGTGACATAAATGTTCAACCTCTATGCCCTTTACAACATCACTGGAAGCTAAATAATGAGATTCTAGATAAAGGGACTCATGGATCTTAAATCAAAATTTTAATTTCTTTTAAAACCCTAGAATTCCTACATAACTACCATGACTCATCTATAATTTACATAGTCTATCTGCTCTTAATGGTGAAAGTTACATGAAATCACTTTACATAAGATCTTTGATGATGACGTGTATGCCTATGTGGTATCAACACATCACTTTGTTCAATAAATTGACATATGATCATTACCCCTAGGACACATTTAAACATGTCATTAGGTCCATATCTACATGTTGAATGTGAGCATGCCACTTGGTATCTCCTTATTTAGTCCAAGTCCTTTGACAAGTTAGATCTCACCTATGCCATTGATCTTAAAGCCTAATAAAATGTGGACCATTGATCTAGATCTAAATGATCAAATGCCATTAGATATCCACTATGGATTAAATTTCACATTGACATTCCCATCATTTGATGTCTATGTGACTATCAATGATGTTCATGTGACCATCAAATTTAAGCTCCAATGGATGATTGCCTTTGATGACTTAAATTTGATGTATGTGTGCCCATCATTTGATATCTGCATGAACATCTTTGACATTCATGTGATTGATAAATTAAATCCATAAATAACAAGTATCTATTGGATATTAAATTTAGCATCTGCATGACCATCAAAATATGTTCACGTGACCATCATAAATATTCATGCAACCATCATAGTACTGGTTCCACTCATCAAGAGTTTGACATATGTCCCCTTCATGTTCCTCTATAGGTTCCTTTGACTTTGTTGACCCCTACAAGTCATTAGATCATCTTCCTCCACATTGACACACATTATTTGATTGTGATCCACTAACTCAATTGTGATTGGCTTAAAATAAACAAGTAAAATTACCAATTTTCAAGCCCAGGACATTTGCTCTAGGTCTTTGTCTTTAGATTTTATATCTTTAGCATCTCTATTTTCATTTGACATTTTTATCCTCAACATTCCTATCTTCGACATTTTTGTTTTCATTCAGACTTTGGTCCTCAACATTCTTGTCTCTATCATTTTTATTTTCATTCAACATTTTTATCTTCAACCTCTCTACTCCCAAACCTTTTATTTATTTGGATAATTATTTTGGATATTTTGTCCAAGACAATTTTATTGAAAAAATTGAACTCTCTCAGATACTTATCCTACAATAATTTGGTCTTCGACATTTTAATCTTTGTTAGGAGAATTATTTCAGACATTTTATCTTAAATTAATTTCCTTGAAGAAATTATGGTTTGCACTTTTCTTGAACTAATTGAGTGTTACACTTTTTCCAAAGAAATTGAGTCTTACACTTTTACCGAATAAATTAAGACTTTTTTAGGCTTTTTGTGAGGGAAAAATACATGAAGAAAAAGTACCCTTCAAATTTTTTGTCAAGGACAAAAAGTTTGAAAAAATGGACCTGTGTACTTTTTTCCATGGATAAAAAGTTTGAAATAAACAGACCTATAGACGTTTTGCCATGGACAAAAATTCTAAAACAAATGAACCTATGAACTTTTTACTGTGGACAAAAAGTCTAAAACAAATAAGGCTATTTCACACTAAGTAAATACCAAATTACAATTATCTAATTTAATATGAACTTGACCTTTGAGTGAAAATTTGAAGACAAAAATTGTGTTAAGGACTTAGTCATCTATACTTGACTCAGGCTGGACTTAGGCAATTTCACTTGACAAGGGCTCAATTGCTTTAATGCAATTTTAGGCACTAACAACATGAAAGAAATAAACATGATCATAATTCATCTTTTTAAAATATAAAAATACAAGAAGAAATACATTTAGGATCAAATTATTCCTTTCATTCAAAACAACTAAAAAATAGGTTTACACATCTATAAAATACAATCATTTTCATTTCTCCTTAGGTTTATAACGTCTAGCATATAATGACATAGCTTATATTATAATTCAATCAATAGTAGCTACTCCCTCAACATAAAAATAATTAAAAAAGTTTTTAAATTCATATAAAAAATAAACACATTAAACAATAAGGGTAAAATATTTTATAGAAATAAAATTCTAGGTACAATTAGTGTTGTTATCAATGACACATAAAATCAACTCCCTAATTAAACTAGTGCGGTCCAATAATTGTATGTATTACCTAAAAAAATGTGCTCTAGAGGGGTGGCCATTTGGTTGATTGAAAATGCTCATTCATTAAATTGTTAACCCAGGAGCTTTGGTGATATGTTGAATTTTATGCCATTAACGTATGGCATGCCTATGGATATTTTATGGCCAACTTGTGTCTTACATACCTATTATATTATCTTATTAAATCTATCTATGTTCCTAGAAAGGTCAATTTATATAATAATCATGGCTAAGTAGAGTATATATATGAGGTAGTGGTTAGTATTTGATCATCATATTGTAAATTCTATTCTTATTTCATTATTATGGAGGTTCCCCCTCTAAGGGACTTAACTATATTTCTCAAGAATTATTATCTTCAGTCAAATTTCACTATGGATCTACATATTTTGCTCTTATTTATAAAGTAAATATTCTATTATGTGAACATCTAAGTAATTTCATTACAAGTGGTATCAGAGCTTTAATTTGGGCAAGTTTTTGTGGTATAATTAATTTTTTCAGATCTAGTGTTGAGGATCTCCTCTGAGTAGAAGGATAACAAAAACATAACTTGTGATTAGTGAAGAATTTAATTTTTCTATCACTACAAAATTATTCAAAGTGTGTTTTTGAAAAAAATAGTAAAAAAATCTAGTAAAATTTTCACCCTTACAAAAATTAGTAGTCATTGGATTCATCTAAGTGAGATAATAAAAATAGTATAATATATTGGCACATTTTTCAAGACAAATTTTCAACTTTGTGCACATTTTTATTTATTGGATTCATCATGGTGAGATCATCATAATGGTATAATCTACCAATAACCTTTTTTTGTGATTGAAACCCTTGATCTTATGGTTTGTGCATGGCTAGTCTTAACACTTACATATGTAAAAAAGGGAAAGAAAATTAAAAAAACTCCTCACAAGGATGACATGGAGTCTAAAAATTATGATCCATTTGTTTTTGAGGTAGTTCACCAACTTTGATCAGATTTACAAAGCATAATTCAAGAATATGATCTTGATCCAGTCAATAGGAAATCATTAGGCTAAGAGGGGAATTGAATGTATTAAAGGATCAATTAAAACTTATAAATGGGTAATTATCCAATATTATAGGTCAACCTTCATAAATTTATCCTCCACCACTCTAGTTCAATTCTCCCCATTCAAACAATCACACCTCCAATCCTAGTCTAAAGAAGTTGTTGCCAAAAGTGGACTTGAACAAGTTTGATGGTAAGAATCCACTCACTTGGATCAATGAAATCAAAAATTTATTTAATATACATCAGAATTCATGTGCACAAAACATGCTTATGACCTCTCTATATCTATAATGTAAGCAATTCATTTATTATAAATGGTCATGTTCTCAAAACAAAAATAAGGGCTTTTAGGTTTCTTGGTTTGTATTTTATTAGGAGATACAAATCCACTATCACAAAAATGTCATAGAAAAAAAATTAAATTAGCTATCTAAACTATGTCAAATAGGGACTATGAAGGATTATATTCATCAATTCTAGAATCTCTCCTTACATGTGGATGACATCAGTGAGTCAGATTTGACTCAAATGTTCTTGGGTGGCCTCAAAGATATAATCTAATGGAGGTTCTCATGTTTATTTTTAATTGAGTATTTAAATCCATACCAATGGTATGCATGGTATATGGAAAATATTTGGTCAAAAAAATATATTTTATTAATGTCCATGAATGTAATTTTGTAGTCCCATCATTTCCTCAGCCTATAATTTTGGCCCCTCATCAAAGTGAAGAGAAACATACAAAAGGTTTTGTTTTGGTTTTGATAGAAAATGGAGCAAAAGACATAGATGTGCTAAAAATAAGTTGTTTTACATTGAATGTGTCAATGAGAATGAAGAAGATGAGGCCTCATGTGTAGGTATGGAAAAATTCAAGGATAAATCTAAAGATTCTCAACCTATTATTTCTTGTCATACACTTTCAGGTATTAGTACTCCTCAAACTTTTAATATGGTAGGTTTCCTTAAGAAACATAAGGTGACTATGTTTATTGGATCTAGGAGTACACACAACTTTATCAACAATAGGTTGGCTACTCATTTAAAAAATTTCATTTACCTAGCTCTATAATTTTAGGGCATGATTGTAGATGGTGGTATAGTCAATGATTTTGTAAAATGTCATAATATTAAGATTGATATGGGAGACTACCTATCATATTCTCCTATGTTTTTTATTCCCATGGATGGGGATGACATTATTTGAAAGTGTAATGGCTCACCAATTTTGGCACAATTGAGATGAATTTCCATGAAGTTTTCCTATGATTTCATTTTCAAGGAAGGACATTTGAACTATGTGGTTTGTGGGCTAAATATCCACAATTGGTTAGTTCTCACTAGATGATGAAGATGTTTGTAGAAGGTGATAAATTATTTGTTGCATGATTGTGTTCCATAGACCAATCAACCAAGGATTATAGCTATCTTTATTTACAACTAGTGTTTAATGACCATTATGTTATTTTGGTACCATTCCAAAAGGACTTTCACTAATCAAAGCACATGATCATGCCATTATACTACTTCCAAGTAATACACCATACAACATCAAACCCTATAGGTATCCTTATTCATAGAAGAGTGAAATTGAAAATATGGTACATGAGTTGTTAGAGGAAGGAATTATTAGACACAACCAAAGAGAATATTTATCCTCAATGGTCATGGTACACAATAAGAATGACACTTAGAGGATATTCCCAGACTATAGATAAATCAACAAATACACCATCAAAGGGTAATTTTTCTATTATAGTAATTGATGGTTTTATAGATGAATTACATGATACTATTTATTTTACCATATTAGGTATTCACTTTCGGTATCATCAGATATGAATCCATGAAGATGACATACCTAAAATAAATTTCTAAACTCATGAAGGCCATTATGAGTTTATGGTCATGCCTTTTGGTCTATACATTTCAAAGTTTTATGGATACTATTTTTAGGTCATTTTAGTGAAATTTTATGTTGGTATTTTTTGATGACATTCTCATGTAAAACAAAAATTAGGAAGACCATTTGAAACATGAAATAGGTAATTTTATTTCTAGAACAACATCAAATTTATGTGAAACTTCCAAATATGATTTTGGTATCAGAGAGGTGGAGTACTTGGGTCATATTGCTTCACATGAAAGTGTGAAATTTGACCCTAAAAATATCCAAGTAATGATGCAGTAGAAAGTGCCCATGACACTTAAGAACATTTAGGTATTTTTGGGGATAATAGGTTTGTCAAAATTTATGGTAGCATTGTATCCCCACTCATATTTTCTTGAATAAATAACCTTAAATGGATTAAAACAAATACCGAGGCATTTTAACAACTTAAAATGGCTATGTGTACCACCACAATTTCGGCTACCCCTAATTTTTCTAAAAAAGGTTATTGAATGTGATGAATCAAGATACGACATGAGTTTTATAATCATGTAATAAGGAAAACTTATTTCATTTGATATTCATCAAATAAAGAGATATATTAGGTCCAACCAAATCTATGATAAAGAGATGATGGCTATTCTACATGTAGTTAAGCAATGGAGACCTTATCTAATGGGTGGACACTTTCAAGTAAAAGCTAACTATGATATCCTAAAATATTTATTAGAACAATATTATTTTTAGAATAGAAATAGAATTGGTCACTAAAATGTTAGGATATTATTTTGAAATATCATATAAAAAGGGAAAATAAAATGTGGTGGTAGATGCACTATCTAGGCAAGAATCAATTGAGGAATTATTATGCATGATAAACATTTGGTGGGAAGATTGGATATAGGAAGCAAGATTAGAATGGGAGAGTGATAGGGACACCTAGGGTTTGATTCAATATCTTCAACTTGGTTCTAGGGGGTCTAAAACTTTTCATATGATGGGAATACATTATGGTATAAATATCAATTATACCTTTGTAAGCATTCTCTCTTCAAACATAAGATCCTTAAAAAACTTCATACATCTCCAATAGCTTATGATTTTTAAAAACATATCATAGAATCAAGAAATATTTATTTTGGTAATGACTAAATGGGTATGTTCATAGAAATGTGGTTGAATGCATGGTATGCCAACAAAACAAAGGTGAAACTATTAATACCCCAGGTCTTTTACAACTTTTATCCATCCCTATCTAGATGTGGGAGGGGGTTTTCATGGATTTCATTACTGGGTTAGCATGGTTTGAGGGTAAAAATGTTATCATGGTAATTTTGGATCAACTCACAAACTATGCTAATTTTTTTCCTTATCAAAACCATTTTTAACTAATACAATAACTTAAGCTTTTCTCAATATAAATCACATGGTACTCCAAAGATCATTGTAAGTGAATGAGACCATATATTTACTATTAATTTTTGGATTAAATTATTTGCATGTTTGGGTACCCATTTGGCTTGTATCTCATCCTCTCATTCTCAATCTGATGGAAAAACAAAGGCAGCCAAAAAATGTTTGTAATAGTATTTTTTTTTCAAACAAAAAAAAAATGGGTTCATTAGATGCCACTTATCAAATGGTGGTATAACGATTCTTTTCACACTTCTTCCAAAATGTCTCCATTTATGTCATTGTAAGATTATCACCCCCATCTATAACTTCAACCTTGAAGGTGCATATCAAGGTTCAATATGTTGAGTAAAACATTCACCATCAACATGAGGTACTAACTAGTTTGTGAGAGAATTTAGTAATGGCACATAAAATAATGAAGCCACAAGTAGATCAATAATGCAGTGAGTAGAATTTTGACATAGATTATTAGGTTTTTATATGTCTGTATCCATATAATATATGTCTTTGAAGTAATATAAAAATTTGTCCCCTAAGTATTATGGTCCTTATCAGATCTTACAAAAAATTGGTAGTGTGGCCTACAAGATAAAATTTACCCTATCCACTTGAATACATAAAATATTGTTATATAATTATCAATGATGTCATGGAGGTGTCCAAGTGAGTGGATGAAGTGTCTTGATAGTCTAAGTGATAATGATAAAGTGTGTAGTATGCTTGAAGTCGGCTTGGTTGATCTTCTATTCTGACATGGTTAGGAATGATTAGGGATGAGTATGGTAATTTGAGGTTATGCAAGAGGTCCTACCAGAGGTCAAGTATGAATGTAGTGCTTGTGTGTATGAATATAATTCATTCAATTCTTCATTATGTTCATCTAGACATTTTGGGTCTTATGGAAAATAAATTTGAGTGAGAAAATTGATGATGCCAACATTCACACGTTTAGATGTTTTAGAAGGAGTTGATCATATAGGTATATTAAATTTTATACCTAGTTGTTATGTGCTAAATTTTAGGTCATGCAATGAATCATGACAAAATATATGCATATGAAAAGTTGGGATCCTAGGCATTTTAACAATGTTTTCCCATACTTAGTTGAGTAAGCATTTTGATGATGTTATATTTTTCACATGTGAAGGTTTCATGAGAAAATGATCATATGTGAAGGTTTATTCAATTTTAGACTCCATGAGAACCATATGTGTACATTATTAGGGTTTGAACAATCATATGTAGTATGATCAAAGGGTTAAAAGTCAACTATTTTTTCATTCATAATGAATATGTGTACGTAAAGGTGTTTGAGCTAATTGATTATTAAATAAAAGGGTGATGTGATGGATATGGATAGTTAATAAGGGACTATAGATCATGTGGCATGGGTATATATACTTTCAAAGTGTTATTATGTTCTTAGTTTTCTCAAAGAAGTATCAAAGAGGTGAATGGGTCTCCATAGGACCTAAAAAGTGACTTAGGCTTATTTGAAAGAGAGTTGTGCTTAAGCATGACCCATGTTAGATGAATTAAGGGTGAAGGAATGTATTTTGGATGAAAAGGAAAGATTATGGACTTGATAATTCATGAAGGCTCTATAAAAGGTAAAATTAAAGATGGTCATTTCTAGACTTTGAGAAGACATGTATGAGAGACTTGTGAGTAGGTGACCAAAATGGAGGCTTGTGTAGACTGGTGGAGTATGTGTTAAGGACCTATTATATTAGAGTGAAGAAGATAAATGTTTGAGTAGATCATGTGCTAAAGAGTACAAAAGATAGAGGAAAGACACAAGTTAGAGTGAGGACTATGTGTATGATCATTTGGTCATGTTGCTAGTTGGTCATGTTGCTAGTATTGTGATAGAACTATTTCAAGTTGATGAGAATGAGAAGTTTGAAGTGAATATAAGATGGTTTTTGGATGCATTTTGAGTGTGTGAATAAGTTAAGGAGGTTGTGTTATCATAGGTCCATCATCAAGTGTTTAATACATTAGTTCAAAGGTGGAGGTGTGCATTTCATAAGAGGTCCAAAGGACTTGATCTTCCTTAGGGGCAGGTTATCCTTGTGAAATAGGTGTTTCACTAAAGGCCTTAGGTCATAAGGACTTGAACAAAATGTGGTCAAAATGACTAGATCATCTTAGGGGAAGGTAATCGTTATGAAATTGATGTTTCATTAAATCCTGGTCAAAAGAACTTGATCAGTCTTTTAGTTATAATATCTTATAGGATAAGTAGTCCAAGTGTTTTCAATCTTGAGAGTGGATTTTATTCCCTAAGAGGGTTTCCCACATATATCTTGTGTTGTGTGTGTGATCTTGCATTATCTTCATTATTCATTGCTATAAACAACTTGTATGCTTCATAAATGGTTTTATTGAAAGCTAAAGTGTTTGAAGGGTTTGGAAATTGAATTGGATTGTTTGCCACCAATTATTCACCCCCCCTCTCAGTGGCTTATACCTCTAATAATTGGTATCAGAGTAGGTCCTTTGATAAAGGCTTGACAGCTTGAAGGTGATCTAAGGTATAATATGGGTATTCATCAAATACAAGGAGGTTTCTCTACTAAATAAGCACCAATGTTCAATGGATTCAATATGATTTTTGGAGTGAAAGGATGAGGACATACATTATGTCCCTAGGGTTTGATGTATGGTAATATGTTGTGGATGGATATGTTTCTCCTACTCCTCCTCCATTTAGTACTATAGATAATAAGTTGTTTGACAATAATTCTAAGGAAATGAATACCATCACTTATGGTCTTATAGAGACTAAGTTCACTAAGGTAATCCATTGTAAATATGCTAAAGAGATATGGGACAAAATGTAAATAATTTATGAAGGATATTAAAACGTCAAAATTGCTAAGTTATAGACTCATAAAAGGCAATTTTAAAGTCTCAAGATGAAGGAAGAGGATTTTGTGGCATCCTTTCTATAGAGAGTCAAAAAGATTATGAACATCATCAGAGGACTTGGAGATAACCTTGAAGAGGCTACTATGGTTCAAAAATTATTAAGGTCTCTATCCCTCAAGTTTGATAAAAAAGTATATGCTATAGAAGAAAGTCATGATCTTACTTAGTTGAATATTGATCAATTGCATGGCAACCTTACTACCTATGAGATGAGAGTAAATGATGATATACCACCAAATAAGGAAGAAAATTTCAAGACTAAAATGAAGACAAAAGAATTTCCAAGGTAAGAAACCCAAGGAGGATGACATTTCTAATATATATGAGGATGAACTAATTTCTTTGATTTTAAGGAAATTGAAAACAATTTTAAGCAAGTATAAGGGTAAACTATCCCTCAAATGCTTCAATTATGGAGAGGTAAGAAATTTATATAATATGTGCCCTCATAAGTATAAGATTAATGATGATGAAGATCATGATCAAGGTCATAATGATGGAAAGAGATCAATCAGGTCTGATAAAAGCAAACATGGATTCTGAAGGTTTGACAATAAGAAGTTATTTAAGAACAAGAAAAGTCTCTACACCAATAAAGACTACAAATCATCAAATGAGAGTGAAGACATTGACTCAGAGTATGATCATGAAGATGATGGTCCTATTGAAGATGAATCCCTATTTATGAATGAGGAAGGAATTTTTTCACATCAAAATGAGTCTACTTGGAGTGATTTAGATGATGATGAACATGAGGTGGACTATGAGACTACATTGACAAATGTTCTTGAATAACTAAAGATTGAAAAGAAGATTAACAAGAATATGAAGTCACAAATCAAGGATAATTAGGAGCAATTCAGTGTATTTGAGGCAATAATGAATGAAGATGCTAAGGAACATGAAGATATAGTCAAACATCTTAGTTGTCAATTGGAAATCCCATCTACAAGCCTAAAAACTAAAGAAGATGAATGTTCAAGGTATGTAATTGAAAATTGTTGGCCCTTAAATTTTGAATAAGTGTTATCCCATTTTGGCATGGGACCGACACAACATGGAAGGACCATGGCATAGGAGGACCATGATGTATAGATGATAGGCACATAAGCACCATGGTATGGAACCTACTAGGTGTAAAAAGACATCGGTATGGAAGGACCAATGTGAGAGGACCTACTTAGAAGAGAAAAAATCATGAGGAACCCAAGAATATATGACTTAGAATGGAAGTGAAAAACTAGGAGAATGCATGAGAAGTGGGAAGAAGTTGGGAGAATGGTTCAAATGGGACACTCTGACCTTATGATAGAAGGTCTTGTACTAGCCCACACTAAGAAGAACACATAAAAATAAAGATATAGCATAGAATAAGGATATAGGGGGTGTAAAGGCCTGGATCTTTAAGAAGAGATAATTGTTAAGCACCATAACTCTTAGTTTGTTGAGAGTTTATTGGCCACCTATACATGTCGTTAATGATTTTAAACACTTGGTTTGGGAAAAACAAGTATAAAAACCCCTATTATAAATCATTATGAAGATGAGATAGATGGACAAATTCTATAGGATTATGGTGGTAAATATTTAAGCTTAATATATGATAGATTGTTGTTTCAATTTATGTTACTATTAGTGATGGTAGGAAATACGTTTAAACTCTTTATGTGAAAGAAACCAAATCTTATTTCCTTTTCAAGGCACTTAATGATAAGTAAGAAGATGAATATAATCTAAATGATAATGGTAATCAAATTTAAAACTCATAGGATTAAAGTAGTAAGTTTAAGATATTACATAATCTTTGTGTAATTGATGAATATGAACAAGTTATCCAAATTGTGCTATAAAAATTATAGGAACCAGTCTTTTACCATGTGCTTCAGGTGAGAACGTAAGACCCAAGTCTTATGTGAAAGGGCCAACACACTATCACATTAGGTTAGACTTTAGCACTAGATCTAGACTTAACTAAAATAACTCAAAATTTTGGTTCCATTATTGGGACCCAAAACACTTGAAGCACAATAATGGAAAAATGTTTGAGTGTATTACACTAGATAATGTAGAATAATGGGTTACTAGTGTTGAAGATAATTTTACAGTTCCTTATCTTGAGATAAGAATCTCTGCATGGTAGTGGGTGGAGAAAAATATCTAGAGTCCATTATATGAAACCTTCTTTTTGGAGGCCCTGACTCACTTACATGCTTGGTTGATAGCATTTGCTCAAGGATGATTAGGGAATCTTGGAAGGAAGTAGTATTGGATGCTATAATGACAAAGGGATTTAGCATGACTTAGAGCCCTATGGATGTGAGAAGTAAAATTTTGGTGGAAATGAGGTCTAAATAACTACATTCTAGAGTACATTGTGACAACCTATTCATTCCCTAAAGAGGCTAAGTTCCAATTCCTTAGAAAACTTTAGGGTCACTATCTTAAGATTTTTGATTTTGAAATTTTGAAATTATTTGTTGATCTTGGACTAGAAACTATACCAATGGATGGATAAATAATCTTATGCATGAGATGCACATTTGGAAGGGGAGAATAGGGGTTGATAAAAGATTGTGGGTTCAAAATGGTAGCCAGCCAACATGCATTATGGAAATGAAAGTATGATGAAGCTTGGTAAAGGATCATGGGAGTTAACAGCATGGGAAGAGACCGATAGAACTCAAGGAGTGATTTTAGGAGTTACAAGAAAGTGGAAAAACATGAGGACCTCATCAATTTTGAGCTAAATTCTATGCTATTTCTATCTTATGAAGGAGAAACAAGATGGATGGTAGGACATGAGGAACTAAATCTGAACCATCTAGGCTTCCCCAACATAGTGCATGCTCATGGCTTTGATTTAAATAGAGTACACATTCAAAATTGGGATATAAATAGTTTGGATTTAGAAGCTTAACCAGTAAGGGATACAAAAACTAAGTCATTTGACATTCATTTAGATTTAAAACTATCTTTCTATCTTTAAGAGAATTCTATGGCACAATTTGGGATGCCTAGTGAACCTAGTCTTCATGGATAGAGTACAGGCCCAAACTTGGTTAACCAAATAGCTACCCCACCCCATACCATGATAATTATTGCTAAAGGCACTAGAGGAGGACTAGGTGGTGGTGAAAGAGGAAGTTTACTCCCTCCTCAAAGGACCAAAGTTGGATGTTCCCAAAAACCACCTATTTAAACTCCTAAACCAACTATAGTCTACTATGAGATGACATTACACTTACCTAAATACCAAGGGGTGGATAATGTAACTAATCATATCCATAAATGTGAAATGATTTGGAGAGAATGAGGCATCACATATTTTGAACATAAGGCCACATAGTTTGAAACTATGCTTTTAAAGTGTGTACACAAGTGGTACTATAAGTTTAACCCTCAATAAGTGGTGGTTGACTTTGATTAGCTCGGAATAGCCTTTCTTCAAGAGTTTGACATTCTTGAATTTGAGTAACAAAGTATAGCAGTGATGAAGGACATAAATCAAGGACTTATTAAGACTATACGTGAGTATGACACAAGGTTTAAGACCTTGATATCTAAACTATCATTTAAAATTAATGTTTCTCGGCATGCAAAATGGTTTGTGGGAGGACTATTACTACCCTTTGGAAAAACCTTGTCACAATGAACCTTCACTATCCCACATGAGGCTTTGGAAGTTTCTCTCCATGCTAAAGTAGTTAGAATCATTAACACTAGGATTAGTCCCTTTATGGAGACCTAGATAACTTCCATGGAATCACAACTTGAGAAGTTAATGGATAATAATTTACATGAGACATGCAATGATGTTTGGTGCACTGAATGTGAAATTGAAGGGCATACACAGAGTAATTACCTATGTAAGAACATCTATATGGTACTTAGAAAAACATGTGAAATCTATCATGAGGAAAATTATTTCCACTCTTTTCATCTTCTTAAGTGATATATGCACACTAAGGTGTCTAACTATTGTAATATTTGTGATGCCTACACTCATGACACTAATGACTATCATTTGTCAATGACATCCATGAATCTTAAGTGTATGGCACATGACAAACCTCAGTGGAAAATACTCAAGAAAATGGTGGTTATCAAGGATGAGGGAGAGGAAAAGGATGATGAGGTGGTCATTTACCAATAATGGCCTATTATAAATGTGGATCTCTGGACCATTATCAAAGGGATTTCCTAGATCATCTAATATGAACGTTCTACAAAAAGGACCACCGACTGGAAGTTCTAATTTATTTATGGCTATCACCAAGAAATGAAATGAAAAGGGTACTGGTATGATTCAAATTGATAAATCACAATGGCATGCATGCCCAACTATCCCTGTTGTTCAATAGGTAAACATTACTAATTGTAATGGGGGACAGACCTAGTCGATAGCTAATCTGATCAAGAAGGTACAATGGGAAGAACCAAGAGCTAAAAAATACCCTAATGTTTAATATCAAAATGATTTCTTTAAATATATAATGGCACTTGTATGAGAACTTTAGGGATATATTTAGTTCTTTAAATACAAGGACATAATGTAGCATGTTGTTGTGCAAAGGGAAGCTAAACTTTGACATGTGGTGAGGGATACTTTCAAGAACTATGCAAGTATATGTTGGATGAGGATATTGCCCCATATATTAGCACTTAGCTTAAGAGTCAAGACTAAATACAAAATGAGTTTCACCCTCACATCATTAGGTAAAGTGAATATTAGTGTTTAAATCATGCTCAACAACATGACACTCCTAGTTCCTCTACTCCCCCAAATGATAGAGCAATATTGGTTAATGTTTCCATCAATGGATGGGTAATCTAAGACATACTAATATATATTGGCATAAAATTCAATGTCCTCGCTAAGGATGCTTGGTATAAAATGTCTAGTCCAACACTAAAGCCTTCACCTCATGTATTATTCATGGTAAATAAGACTTGTGTGCACCCTATTAGGGTCCTCAATAATGGAATGGTTGACATACTTGGAGTACCATTAAAAGTGGATTTTGAGGTTCTAAAGCTAGCTAAAGTTGATGATTACCTAGATTTATTAGGAAGACCTTGGTGCTATGAAAATAATGTAGACTTGAGCTTAAAAAAATGCTATATTAGTTTTGAAAACATTGATCAATGTGTTGTAATACTACTAGATCAAGCACAAAGACCCCATATATATAATGTCAATAATAAAAGTGATGAAAAATATGATCCCACTCAAATGGTGTTCTTCAATGGATAGATACCAATTTATTTTTGATACTACAAGTAGTGATTATAACTACTGGGCCCATGGTGACTATGATCTCACTGGGAGGATGTGTAGCATCATCAAAAATCAAGAGCAATTCTCATTCCAACTTCCTAAACACCACAAGTTTTTTTCACCTTAATGGGTTAGCAATGAGAGGGCTACTACTAGAACCACTACTGGAAAGACTTGTTGAAGCCCCATAGTTCTAAGGACAAATGGAAGTACATGATTTTGTCTAGTGCCTTGAAGAATTCTATGATATTGAGAATGATTGAATGAGGTCATTAGATCACCTTTTTGATGGCACCACTGCAAGGTGGTGGCATACCCATAAAGAGTTACTTCTATACTAGGATCAAGTATGTTCTACTCTACATCATAGATTATATTATGATAATAAGGTCAGGGGAAAAATTAGTTACAGTGGTGTGCAAGCACCTAAACCTCACATTGAAGCTTGTGAGACAATATGGAGAAATGAGGAAACATACTTACCGGAGTACCTATGGGTGCATGCATTATATGGAAATTTATACACATGGGCATGTGCATGGTATATTAATGAAGAGTGACACATGGGTACCAGGTTCTAGTAGTTATTAAAGGAGAACATGAAGTCAATACTATCTTATTATTCACCAAGAAAGGAATTTTGCCTTACACTCCAAGCTATGCATGAAGTAGTAGTAAATAACCCAAGTCTTATAGAAGAACATTTGAGGATTATCCATCAGAACCCTAAAGATCCCCTAAACTTGTTTTTTATGAACCAACAATACACCAAGTACCTACACCCTCACCAGTACTAGATCTAAACTAATGTGAAGAGATTTACCTAAGAAATCAAAATCTTGTCTTCTAGGTAGATGAAGGAGAAGGGCCCACTCCACCTAACCCAATGTCCAACCATCTAGATATTCCTACATAAGTTGGCATAATAACTATTCAAGACAAAAGTACCGATATGGACAACCCCTACTATGGACCTATTTAGACTATTCAATGCAACATCAGCTCAGACCAAGAACCAAAGATGGCCATAATAGGAAGTTATTAGACTGACATAGAGATTAAAAAAATCTTTGAGTTATTAAAGGAATATCAAGATGTCTTCCCAAAGAACTACAAAAAAATGAAAGGAGTCTACAAATCCTTAAGGAATATACAAGATGCATTCTAATATCTAAATACACGTTAAAGAGGAGATTGAAAGTATGCTCTATGTTGGAGTAATCACTCCCATTGCTTAATCCTAGTGGGTCAGTCCCATGGTGATGAGTATTAAAAAGGATGGATGCATCTATATCTATGTGGACTATCAAATGCTCAATACATCCTACATAATAGATCTCTTTCCAATGTCAATCACTGAGGAAATATTTGAAGGTGTTATTGGTTATGAAGTGTACTCATTTATAAATGGATTTTTAGGGTATCATCAAGTCCAAATAGCTAAAGAAGACCAACCCAAGATAACCTTGCCATAGAATGGAGATAATTTGCCTATAATAGTATGCCCTTTGGTTGAAAAATTCCCCATTAGTGTTTTTATGAATAGCAATTGAAGCCTTTTAGGACTTCATCCATAAGTTCCTCCAAGTCTACTTGGATGACTGGATGGCATATGGTTTGGTTAAGGACCATTGTGCTAACCTCAAATTTATGTTTGAGCACTGTCAGGTCTTGAAAATCTTATTAAACTTAAAGAAGTGCCTATTTACAACACCTTTTGGCGCGCTCCTAGGGCATATTATTTTTAGGGAAGTACTTTTGGTAGACCGAGAAAAGGTATATGTTATTCTTCATCTTCCAGCACCCAAGACTCAGTGTGAGGTCTATACCTTTCTAGGCTACATGGGTTGTTATAAAAAGTTCATTCATGGTTATATCAATATTTTTGTGACCCTAGAAGAAATTTTAAAGCAAAATGAGCAACTCATATGGAATTTATATTGTAAGGAAGCCTTTGAAACACTTAAATAAAAGTTGGTTATTACTCCTATTCTATAATTCACTGATTAGAAAAATCCATTTCATGTCCACGCTGATACATCTAGCATGGATATTGGTATAATTCTTTCAAAACTAGGTGAAGGTCACCTAAATCACCTAATATAATTTTCCATCAAGAAGCTTACACCAATAAAAAAAAATATACCACTATAGAGTGTGAGGAGCTGTCAATGGTTTATGCTTTACAAAAGTTTAGATAATACCTTTTAGCCACTAATTTTGTTTTCTATACAGATCATGAGGCTTTGAAGTACCTTTTTAACAAAACTATACTACATGGGCATATCTATCGTTAGATTGTTTTGTTTTAGGATTTTTATTTTTCAGTGATGGTGAAACTTGAGAAGGCTAACTATGGACCTGACCACCTATCCTAGATTGAGAAAAAAGAATCACTACATGACATATAATATGATCTTCCTAATGTACAACTCTTTTGCATTACATGATTGCCTAAATAATTGGAAGAAATTATGGCACTCTTAACCATTGGTTTTGTTTCTGACTAGCTAACCTCATATGATAAAAAGTATCATAGTTAGCATTGAAATTTTTTAGCTTATAGTAGGTGATCTTTACAAAATGGGTCATGATGAAGTTCTTCAATTTTGTGTAATGGAGCATGAGTGCCCTGAGGTACTTCATGAAGTCCATGAGGGTGTTTTTGAGGGACACTATGTTGGAGAAGCTACTATGAAAAAGGTTCTGCTAGCAAGACTATGGTATCCAAATCTATTCCAAGATGTTAAAGCATATGTTAGGTAATGTGACATTTGTCAGCATGTAGGAAAACCTAACCAAAGAAATGCTATTCCTTTATGACCCATCCCTTCTCAGAAACCCTTTGAGAATTGGGCTATTTATTTTTTTGGTCCCATTACTCCAATGGAAAGATGAATGAGTTATCAATATATTATTATAGAAACTGACTAACTTACACACTAGGCTAAAGTGACACCAATAAAGGATTATACTACTACTAATATTGCTTAGTTCATCTATGAGAACATAATAAATCAGTTTGAATGTCCCTTGAGTTTCAATAGTGATCATGGTACCCAATTTTTGAATGAAAAAATTTGTATCTTATTGGTTGAGTTCATGATCGTGCACCATAAAACAACACCATATGACCCACAAGCCAATGAAATTGTTGAGGATTTCAATAAGATCATAGATACCACTTCAACTAAAATATACAATGTTGGCCATATTGATTGGGATGATAGGGTATTTGTATTACTATGGGCTTACTAAACTACCTACAATTGCCTCAATAAAATCACACTATTCAACTTGTTGTATGGCAAAGAAGCAATCTTACCAGTAGAGTTCTTGGTGCCATCCCTCTATATCACATGCATAAGACAACTGGATGAAGAGGCATCCTTGAAAGTATGCTTAGACACTTTAATGTAATTAGATGAGACTTGGCTCTTCACTCATTAGAGCCATGATGTAGAGAAATGAAAATAAAAGGCATGGCATGATCACCATATAAAGAATAAAACATTTTCTCTAGGAATGAAGGTCTTGTTGTATGACTACAAGTTCGCACACCACCCATGAAAACTCTACATACACTGGGATGGCCCTTTTATAATACATAGTATTAGACCTACCAAATCATGTTAGTTATAAAGGATGGATGGTTAGTTCCTTCTTTGGCATTATAATAGAAGCTGACTTAGGCCATATTTCACTTTAGATTAACTCAAGTTCTTGTAATCAATAAGGCTTATGCCAATAGTTTAGGATTTACTAATTTCAATAAAAGCACTACCTTTGTTGCATGCCAATTTCACTTTATGTAATTTGGTTTTTTAAAGTTTTATTTATATTCATGGAGGACCAGAACATGTTTTAGTGTGGGGTAAGAAGTCAGGTTCAAAAAGGCAAATATGAAAAGAACACAAGTTATTTAAGCATGTGAGTTATATGGCCATGTAAGTTATTAAGGGTGTGTAAGGTTTTAAGGCACACAAGTTATTTAGGTATGAAGGGGTAAGGTTTCCACCATAAGTTATAAATTTAAAATAAATAATTGTCTCCCACTTCACAAAAATCATGAGACACAACTACCATCCACTTCAAAGAAAGGTGACAGATGGGACATGTCATCAATGTAATAATGTTAGTTATGGTAAGAAGTGTTCCAATTTCATGATGGGACAATACCATTAAGGCATTAATTTCAAAAGGCAAGGATCTAAACATGGTGGAAATTATAAGATCTACATTAAATTCCATGAAGTGATGGGTGACAGAGGGGCATTAATGAAGGTAAATCCCCTTGGAGCCTATAAATAGGCAAGTCAAATGCATTTCACATCTTACTCTAAATTTAAATTTAAATTACTAGAGTTGAGATCAAGTGATTACTAGAGCTGAGATCAAGTGACCATCATAGCTAAGCTAATCAAATATTGAGCAAAGAAAAGAGTTTTTATATCCTTAGAAAACCACGTAGGTCATTACCCAGTTGAGAAGAGAGTTTCTAACTCTAGTTCATTATGAAAAGTGGCTTTTTTGAAAGTTATAAGTTGCAGGTCTACCATTAAAAGGGTGCTTAAACTCAAAAATTTGCAGTAGTTTACAAATAAATATTCTTTTAGAAACATGGGATGACCATACATTAAACTTCAAGCTCCTTAATGGGTAATGCAGCCTAATAAGAAGGCCAAAATAATTAAAAAATTATAAACAATACTAGAAGAAGAGGTGAGCGAGGGGATTGGGTTCCTATTAGGGAACAGACTCTAGAGGAATAAGCATAATGCCCAAAATAACAAGTACAAAGTGAATAAGGAGAAGTGAAACCACATGTAAAAGAAGAGAAGGAAAGAATGGTGTGAAAAGGAAAGTATGTATAGACATATATGGTGTAGAAGGCCCAAGTGTCCCCACCCCCATCTTTAGTAATAGAAGAGATATAATACCTTGATTTAGTATTGTGCATAAATAATTGTGTCTCCAAGGTCTTAACTTATAATATTTTTTATTACAATTACCACCAACCTAGGAATGAGGTTGAGCTCTAAAATTATTATTGAGTGGAAACAACCAACATTAAGAACCAATTGGTATATGGCCTTACCATTTTAAACTAGTTGAATGCTACAAGATTATTGTAGCTCTTTAACTTACCATATTTTGGTAAGCCCATAGAGGTAGTATAGTTCTTCCTTTTACATGTCCTTGAGGACTACATCTACTTTGTTGAGCACAACATGAAGATCACCCTTAAAATAATCAATAGGGTCATGGGGCTACAATGCTTGAGACTAAGTGTAATTGATGACTTGGCAGACACTGAGAAGATACAAAAGACCACCATGGTGCTGATGTATTAAAAGTAGGGGCATGCTATGCACATCAAGAGCCTAAAATATCCCACCCTCTAATTTATAGTATAGATCATCTCGAACAAGATCAAAGGGATCAATTGATGGAAAGAGGTGGACATGACACACCTCTCAATCGCTCATCAAGTCTTGCAAGGGTTGAAGTATAGTTGGGCCATGTACTTTACCCAGAATATTATTGAAGATGTAGAGAGGGATTATTGAGAGTTGAAGTAAAGGTTTACTTAGGGGGTGATCTTCCTCTTATTAGTTTATGATGAAATTAATGTGTTGGACTATAGTTTTGGAGTGTTTAAGTGTGTGTACCCTCCAACACACAAGTCCCTTGCTAAGTGCTACAAGGCATTCACTTACCTTGGACACATCACCCCATATTAAAATATTAAGATGGAGTACTAGTTCGATGGGATGAAGGTGTCATTTAAGGATGAGTGGTGCATCTCCAAGGACCTACCCCCTTTGGCTGTAGAATAGGTATAGTTTGCTGTAAAGCAACACTTCTCCCTCATGTAGATTTGAATGAATCCATTTGAAGATCTTTCAACATGGATTAATATACCTTATAAATTCTCTATGTGGTACTTCATAGACTTTATAAATTGGATATATGATGTGCAATGCATCATTTTATAAGCTGAGAGGATAGATTTGGAGATTTAAACTCTTTAAAAATTATATGTGTATCTAGGCAAGAAGGCCTATATGAAGAGGATGAAGACAAACTTGTTTGATATTTAGGTTAAGTATACTTTGGTTAGGGAGAAAGTTTATAATTTATTTTACATGATTATCCCCTACAAAAACCCATAGTGTGAAGACCCTAAGGAAAAACTCCCTCCAATGCTACCTTTAAAGAAGAAGAAGAAATCAAATGTGGGCACAAGTACAAGTGGTCAACATGCCCCCAAAAAAGACAAAAGACTATTGAGGTGTGGCCCTCTAGACCTACATATTCTCATCCTTCAATACCACTTCCAACTCTACCTTTCCCTTCACTATCTCCATGTTCATTCCCATCTCCCCTTCACACTTCTCCATCTTCTCCAACTCCTCCATGCTATACACTTACACACTCTTCACTTCTCCAACCTTCATCTCCTTATCCTACTCCCCCTATTTCTCCACCACCTTCTCCACCTCTACCTCCACCTTCTCTACCCATACCTTCTCTATCCCCACCATATCCCCCAAATACTATTGTAAGAGCTTCCCACTAGTATCCCCCAAGGTAAGTGTCCTAACTAAACATTCTTGAGGTATAGGTTCATAACTCAAGTTTAGATTTTGAAAGAAATACCTCCCTAGTGTGGGAGGAGAATTCCACCTTTGATGATTCCATAATTGATGTTAGAACACCATAAAATAAGGGGGATAGTGAATAATAAATCAATATGGCCATAAACGGCCATGAGGAGGCTGAGCTTGAATAATACCCTAATAAGGGAAAGGGACCAATTGAGACTTTTGAGGCATATAAAAATGTGTAATTGATAATAAATGTAAGAAAATATGATTTATCTTTGGCCACACTTTATCCCCAAGGAGGTAACTCTCAAAAATAGGAAGCAAGTTTCCTTCCTACTTGACATGTACAATGAGGAGTGTGAGTTCAAACTCTTGTAGGATAACCTTTCTTTGGGTCCAAATGCTCTAGTTCTACCAAAACCACTATGGGTAAATCCCCAAAATATCTCCCCTCTTCTAACAAGCACTGCATTTTTGAAGTTGGGAATGGAAATAATGTGCCAAAATAACACGGTTGAATGGAAACATGCTAGAGTTGTAGGTATGTATGATAAAGTACTTGTAGAGAAACAAGCACTCATCAAGGAAGTGGCCTCAATGAAACAAAATCTATAAGAGGCCACAGAGGCAAAGGGTCTTAACCCTTTGTAAAACAATTTTTAAGGAAGATCTAGTGCTAGTAGATAATGTACCTCTTGATGGGGATGCCATAGGAAAGATGGAAACCCTAGTGGAACTGCTACTAAAGAAACTCAAGGAGTGATCCACACAAAGAGATGAGGAATTAGAATTATCTGAATAGTTCACCATGGTCATTGGCATCTATAAGCATATTTTATAGAGAGTTGGGGAGTTATTCCTATTTTAAATGATATTTTCACATGGTTTACATGCCCTAATAAAATCTTGTAGGCTAAGCTCCAATCTAAAGAGGTCCTAAGGTAACACTAAGCTAATGCTACACTCATAATAAAAGATCATGTTGAGCATGCCAAATCATTTAAAGATGTAGAGATGATTGAGGACACCATTAATAAACATTATCAACAACTAAATACAAAATTTGGTAGCCCTTTGAGGATAGGTTGAGAAGGAGATATCTACACTTAAAGATGTCTATAAGGATGCCATCATAGCCTTGGATGAATAGGTTAAGGAGACTAGTGAGACTCCAACCCAACTTGAGGAGATAAAAGAATCAAAGGAGGCCATATAAGGAATAAATATGAAGGTTCTTAAGGCATTGCCCTATTGGGGAAATCTAAAGAAGGAACTTGAGTAGAAGGGGATTGAATTTTTTGAGGATGCTATCGTAACTTAGTCTTGGATGGAATAAGAGAATAGTGTGGGGTGATGTTAGCCCCTAAATTTTGACTAATTATTGTCCCATTTTGGCATGGGACCGACATGATGTGGAAGGACCATGGTTTAAGAGGACCATGGCATCTAGCTGATAGGTGTAGAAGCACTATGGCATAAAACCTACTAGGTTTAATAGGACAATAACATAAAAGGACTAATATGAGAGGACCTAGTTAGAGGAGAACAAGTCACAAGGAACCTAAGAACATAAGACTCAAAATAGAAGCATAAGACTAGGGGAACATGTGGGAAGTGGGAAGTAGTTGGGAGAATAGTTTAAATAGGACACTCTAACCTTATTAATAAGAGGTCTTACACTAGATTTCAATAAGAGGAACACATGGTAGAAAATATATAGCATAGAGTGAGGATATAGGGGGCATAGAGGCCCAGATATTTAAGAACTGATTGTTAAGTGCCACATCTCTTTATCTATTGAGAGTTCATTAACCACCCGTACATGTCATTAATGATTATAAACACTTAGTTAGGGAAAAATAAGTATAAATACCCCTATTTTAAATCATTGCAGAGATGAGATAGATGGAAAATTTTTGTAGGATTATGGTGGAAAATCTTTGAGGTTAATATATGATAAATTTTTATTTCAATTTGTGTTATTATGAGTGATGGTAGGAACTATGTTTAAACTCTTTATGTGAAAAAAATAGATCTTATTTTCTTTTTTAGGCATTTAATGCTAAGTAAGAAGATGACTATAATCTACATGATAATGATAAGTGAATATAGAACTCATAGGATTAAAGTAGTAAGTTTATGCTATTACATAATCTTTGTTTAATTTATGAATATAAATAAGTTATCTAAACTATGCTATAAAACCTATGGGTATCGGTATTTTGTTATATATTTTGAGTGAGTACACAAATCCCAAGTCTTATGCAAAAGGGCCAATGCACTAGCACATTGGGTTAGACTTCAACACTGGAGCTAGACTTAACTGTAATAACCCAATAAAAATGAGTCATTGAAATCTAAGTTAGAGAAGACATCTAGTAAGGTGAAGTCATTTGTGAGATATGAAAATAGCTCAAGTGATCTAGACAATATTTTGAATGATCAAAAGCATGCAAGTGATAGAACTAGTCTTACATACAAAGAAGAAGTAGAGAATGAAACTCAAGACAAGATGCAAACTAATGTGAACAAGAATAATCTAAATTTGAATACAAATCATCAGACAAGAAATGATAGTGATGTCAGTTTGAAGATACATTAGATCAGAAAAATAAATTCCATGAGGTATGTAAGTTTTAATGGATACTATTACACATGTAATTAGTTTGTTCATAGAGATAGAGAATGCAAAATACTTATTAGAAATGATTTTGCATGGAATTATTATGGAGGTCATTAGTCAAAAAGTGTGAACAAAGTTAAGTTCTTCAACTATCACAATGAGGGACACTTTGCTAATTAGTGTCCAAATAAGGTAAGGCAATGTGAGTCTTCTTCAAAATAAAGAGTTTGTTTTAGTTATTATGATAGAGGACACATTACAATATTTTATCCATATCATGTAGGGAAAGTTGAGTCCACTTCAAAAAGAATGGTTTGCTAAAACTATGAGAAAATTGGTCACATTTCTAGATTATGAAAGTAAAGGCCATCAAGTTCAAATGAGTTCAATTAGGATCCTAGAGTGTAAGGAAGAAGGAAAGTTAACTCATGAAAAGTTAAGTATTTTTTAAAAAAAACTATTTAAAAAAAAAAATGGTTAAGTATAATAGGTTAAACATCTAAAATTTGAATAAGACCTCTTATTTTTTAAGAAAAATTGAATTGTACCATTTTGTGCGACCCACCATTTTTTGAGCATCATTAAATATTGTTAGAAACCCTTTGGTGAATATTTAGATTAGATCTTCTAGTGTGTTACGAACTTTTTTTTAAATATTTTTTTGATGATTTTTTTAATTAATTTTTCAACTAAGTATATCCTAAAAACTGAAAAAAAAATGGATATCCATCTGTGCGACCCACCCTAACCACCTCAAAAAAACAAAATTTGATTTTTTTGGAATATGTATAGAATTAGGCCAGTTTGTTACCATATAATTTATTTTATAGTTGGATCAATGAAAAATATATTAGATAAACATGAATAGGAATGTATGGGTGAGGCATGTAGTGGCCTAAAAAAGGTGTTGTTAGAAATAAATATAGTTTGAACCCTTAAAATAACCCAAAATTTATAAAAATTAGACATAGAAAGAGGACAATGTGCTCATTGTAATGGTAATAATTTTTTGAATTTTGATGTTGAAATCCATAGTGTATTTGATGATTGAAGTTGATTTTTTTCCATAAAACTCTTGGTCTTGGCTATAGATGTATAGTCCCAAGCCATTATCTCAGAAATCCAAGCTGTGTCTAAGCCTAAAATCTTAGTTTTAAATTTAAATTTAAATAATACGTACACACTATAGAACATGTACGTATTGTATAATTCATACACATTATATAGTGTATTATACAACACATACACATTATGTAACATGTATGTGTTGCTTTGTTACAAGTTTAAAACCAACTCCACAAGCATTTGGGAGTTGCACATGAAACCAACTTTATCCATAAGCTTATATTTACTACTCTAAATGTTAAGTATAAGTTTACTTTAAATTTATTTTAGTAAATATAATAAATTAGGGTCACTTAGCATCTGATAGAGTTGGTCTCATAATTGAATGCCTTAAAATGTGGAAAATAGTTTTTCAAAATCCAATTAGGTAAGTACTTAGATATTTTTAGGGTTTAAACATTAAACCTAGGGATTTTAGGGCATAACTTTTGTAATTGATATCCATTTTTCTTAAACATAAAGTCATTTTTTAGGTTTTTATGCCTTCCTAGATTGATTTTTGGCAATTATAGGAGTCTTAGGTTTGTCAAAATTAAATTTTTCAAACCACTCACTTTGAAATTGATATAAAGTGGTGTTATTAGGGTAGCATAGGTCACATTGATGACCTGTACACATCAAAAAACCACTTTACATGTTAATTTCACTTGATCATCACCCCTCCATCATCACTGATCATTTATTACTCATACCTCATTTCCCATAATCACTCTCTCATCAATCCTCATTATCCATAATCACTCCCTCATTCACCCTCACTATCCTTAGTCATCTCTAATCACTCACTTATCATTCATAATCACTCCTCCATTGACCCTCACTATCCCTTATCATCTCTAATCACTCTCTCCCCATACTTCATCATCCCTACTCACTCTTTCCTCATCCCTCATCATACCTAATAGCTTCATCATCCATACTCACTCCCTCCTCATCCCTAATCACTCCTTCATTGACCTTAGTTATCTCTCATCATCTCTAATCACTCAAGATTATCATCCCTAATCACTCCTTCATTGATTATCACCATCCTTCATCATAGCTAATCACTCAATTATAATCCCTCATAATACCTAATAAATTTTAATGAGGATAATATTTATTCACATTAATCCTGTTAATTTTTTTTTTTAATTGATTCACAACTTTGGAAAAAACACAATTGGGTTTTTGTAAGGTAATGAATTGGGTATGATGTGTCCATTATCCATGATTTCATGGATCTACCACTTGATCTATTCATTCTAAAAAAATGATATATTGTATAAAGAGGTTTGAGGTAGAGGTAGTTAAGGGATCAAATCAATAGTATTGTTTAATGTATAATATACATGAACTTATTTAGGTGACTGAAAGATATCCTTGTATTCATCTTGTTTATGGTTCAATTATTTCATATTTGTTATTGTTGGATAAACCACACTATGATATGGTGACATAAGGATGTCATTAAACATTTTCTTCTTACCATTGATAGTAAAATTCTTACTATAACTAAAAATATTCTTTCACTTCCTAGCACTAATCACTGAAAGCTTAAGAACTAACTATGATATATGGTATTTTAGATCCATATAATCTATCACAAAATTTCAATTATTTACTTCATAAACCACATGTCAATCGTAAATACATGGTTAAACACATATAAACCATCACACACCTATAATGGTGAGAGGTCACAAAGGATTGCATATTTAAAAAGTTTGACTTTGTACATTAAGTGACACTATTAGGTGATCCATTTCTCAAGTCCTACACTAGACCATACACTAGCATATGGTTATGGATGATGTATAAATTTCAAGTTTAATTTTTGAAAATATGATTTAGGATAAATTTAATTCTTCTAACTTCCATTAGAAATGATGAAGTGTATTGTTTTACCATTGATCTACATTTCTTAATAAAATAATATTTTTAATTAATATAATTTCTTATTGGGGAAAGTAGAGATATATTTAGCACCAAACATATCATTGGGTTCATAATATATTATCTACTTAACTTTTTATAATGCTAGATAACTTGTACCCACTTCTTGATATGTTCAAGTCGAGAACTCATAGTGTGACGATCTTCATTGGATTGAATATTGAAGTTATGAATTAAGAACCACTTTCCAATATTGGACTACATGTTATAATCATTTGAAAATTATTTTCCACTCTTTGGTATGACAAATAAATCAATATACATACAAATATAATGACTTAAATATAATTATTCTGATCATAAAATGTCCTCATATGTAAATCAATTGATTGGTTTCAGTAAATTGCATAGTTTGGTGATCCTCATGTATTTACTACCTATTTTTGGTGCTATGGTGGTTTTACTTGCTTCTCTTTTTCTATCAAAATTTCAATTTTGAATTACATCATTTATAATAGGCCCATATTTTTTCATAGGTGTTAAATATTTATGTTTCAAATTTGCCTCCACATCATTTTGATCACTATATCTTATACTTGATGTTATCACTAAAATTTACACTTGTATCTATTAATATTGTTAAACTCAAAAAAAATAACACCATCAAGGTATTGGATGGAGTGATTAAAAATGAGGAGGGATGAGGAAGAATTGAGTAGAGATGATGAAGGAGTCAATAAGGATGATGAGGGATGGTGAGGGTTAATGAGGGAGTGATTAGGGAGGATGAGGGAGTGATTAGGGATGATAAGTGATGGTGAGGATTAATGAGGGAGTGATTAGGGGAGATGAGGGATGAGGAATGAGTGATTAGAGATGATAAGGTATGATGAAGCAATGATTAGGGATGATAAGGTGATGTAGGGGCAACACTACCCAATATAAATAATGATCTAGTTTACATGCTTAGAGTATTTAGAAGGTGGTAAAGGTCATAAGATGTTTTTATGAGTCTTTTTAAGTTTATATTTTTTTTTCAATTTTGAATTAGAGTTGTATTGGAATTTCTTACCAAGTCTTTCATTTGAATTTTTGAACTTTCATAGAGAATTAAATCTTGTTTCAAGAAGTACACCATTGAATTTAGTGTGGTTGGACTTTAGTGAGGATATTAGGATGTTACAAAACATATAAATAAAATAATATTTGAGAAATATGTTAGTATTAGAGTTAGTTGAGGACACTTTCAACATATAAAAGAAGTTATAATTTAGTTGATGGTTATTTGGTAATAAGAGTCTTGTCGATGTCTTATTTTGTATTCAAAGTTAGATTAAAGATATTTGGAGTGGGTAGGATTCAAAATGATGAATTTAAAGAACCCAAAAAAAGTGAATAAATATAAGTTTTTATTATTTACAAACAAGAAATTAGACAAACCCTGCATCTTCTTGAATATGTGCAAAGAAAGTTGACATTGTGCATGATCATGAAACATGATTAGTAACAAGTTATTTATGTGAGTGGTAAGTTTAAAATACATTTTATTTGATGGTGATTATATCATTTTTAATTTCAGTTTCAAATATTTTGAATTTTCAAATTACAAACTATTTACCCTATGCTTTTATAAACTGTGCCTTGAAATCTAAGTGAAAGTCAGAGTCTTGTGGGAGAGGAAATTATATTTGGTGGGATTTTGGAATGTATGAGTAATTATTAAATTAAATAACAATTTATTAATATTATTTTACCATTTTATGTTGTTATTCTACTAAGGACATTATGTGTTAAATAACACAATCCTATCTTCTATGAGTAAAAGTTCTGAGTATACATCTGTGTGAGAAGGTATATGCATGTATTGGAATGAAAATTTAAATTTATATGTTGGTGATTTTATTTTAATATGATAATTAATTTTATATTCTTTAAATTAGCTTTCATATATTTTGATGAACAAAAATAAAACTAACACAGTCTTACAGTCATCAAGAAACTTAACACAGTCAAAGTGGTATCTTGTGAAAATTGGCAAATTAAGTGTTATAGATGAAAGGCATTGGTTTTTTAAAGTGTGTAAAAATTATGAAAAGGATTTTAAATCTTAATGGTTATTTATAACCCTTTTTGGAATGAATTATAAAAAAAACCTCTTCTCATATTACAATAGACCTGTGACTAAGTACATAGTCTATTCAAATTTGGTTAAGTCAAACTACTGTAGCTTAAAAAGGAAAATATAACACTTGGAAAATGTTCATAGGGTCAAATAAGACATAATAAAATATTCAAAGTCATTAAAAATGCCTTTTTAAAATTAAAATCTCATTTTGACCCTTCTTGAGTATGTGAAACACATCCAAACCCTGTATTAGGGTTTCTACTTTCAAAGTGAGTTTTTAGGAGTTGTATCTCTCAATAATTCATAAAATTTGGTGAAAATTTTGAGTTCAACATGAAAAAATATAATACATTATTTTTAATTTATGTAAGTATGGATAATTATATATGGGGAGGACTGTGTGGTAGATAGGGTAGAAGGAAACCTAAAGACCTAATCCAAGAGTAGAAAGAGCTGAAAGAAGTTATCAAATAATTGAACCAAAGCCTATAAATTTATGAATAAATGGGATATATTATAGGGTATCCATAAATTAAGTTTATTTGATGATTTGAGTCTATATACTAAGATTATATGATAGAGAAAGAGGTAGTATATGATATGAGGATTGTGTTGAGAAGTTAAATAGGGTTGAGAAGAAGTTAGAGAGAACTCAAAGGAGTGGAAGGAAGTTTGTCAGAGCCTTATTAAAGCCTAAATAACTAGAGACAAGAATTTATCAAGTTGTTATAAATCATAACGACTAATAATGGGGATAGTCTCAAAGTAAGAGAGATTGAATGCATTAAGGATAATAGAATGAAGAGTTTAGTGAGACCATCTAAAAAATGGTGGAGAATAAATGAAATGAATAAAATGTATATGTGAATTTGAAATGTGTGTAGGGTCCAAAGATAAAGATCAAGGAATAAAATACAAATTGAAATCCATGTGGATATTGGCAAAGAGCTTGGATAAATAAAGTATGTAATAAGGATCTTCATCATAAGGGATGGTGAGGGGAAATGAGTGAGTGATTATAAATGATAAGGAATGGTGAAGGTTAATAAAGGAGTGATTAGAGATGATGAGGGATGAGGAGGGATTGATTAGGTATGATTAAGTGATGATTATGGATGGTAAAGGCTAATGAGGGAGTGATTAGGGATGATGAGGGATGGTGAGAGCCAATGAGGGAGTGATTAGGGATGATGAGGGAGTCATTAAAAATGATGAGGGATGGTGAGGTTAATGAAGGAGTGATGAGGGATAAGGAGTGAGTTATTAGGGATGATGAGGCATAGTGAGGGTCAATGAAGGAGTAATCAATGATCATGAGGGAGTGATTAGAGATGACTAGGGATAGTGAGGGTCAATGAGGGAGTGATAAGGGACAATGAATAATGATGAGAGAGTGATTATGAGTGATGAGGAATGAGTAGGAAGTGATCAAGGATGAAGGAAGGATGATGAATAAGTTAAATTAACACAAATTGGTTGTTTTATGTGTGTAGATCATCAATGTGACCTATGCTACCCCAATAACAACACTTTTCATTGATTTCAAACTGAGTGGTTTGAAAAATTTAATTTTGACAAACCTAAGAATCTTATAAATGCCAAGAATCAATATATAATGCAAAAAACCTAAAAAATGACTATATATTTAGAAAAAATGGATATCAATTAAAAAAGTTATGTCATGAAATTCCTAGGTTTATTAATTAGACCCTAAAAATGCCTAAGTACTGACCTAATTAGATTTTGAAAAACTATTTTCCACATTGTAAGGCATGCAAATATGAGACAAATTCTATTAGATGTTGAGTGACCTTAATTTATTGTATTTACTAAAATAATTTTAAATTAAACTTATACTTAACATTTAGAATAGTAAATATAAGCTTATAGAAAAAGTTGGCTTCATGTGTAACTCCCAAATGACCATAGATTTGGTTTTGAACTTGTGACAAATCAATGTATTGCATAACATATATGCATTGTATAATACACTATATAACATGTACATTTTATTGATTTTTTAATAACACATATGCGTTATGTCTTAGTAATCACCAAGCCATAATTTTAACAACACAATCATATTAATTAAATAATGTGATCATGTTATTTATTAATGCAATTATGTTATTTAATAACATGATCATGTTATTTAATAACATGATTTAATTATCAAAAATTTCCATGGAATTATCTCCCAACTTCATACACATACCCTAATATACTATCTTTGGATCCAGATAAGGTTGCCTCTTATCTTACTAGTGGAGGTGAGGGATATTTATCTCGAATAATAGTTACATAAGATAGTTTATATGATGTGGAGAAGTCCTCATAAGCTCAAGAAATGGAATATGGGATGGGATATTAGTGAGGTCTATGATGGGATCCCACTCATCATAACCCATCATAATGTTGTTAGATATAGGTGCATAATGGTTAAGGAGGTCCTCGAAAGGAGGAGCTGAAGTGCATTGGAATTTATGTTGGTAATAACTGGAAGTCTTAGAACAAGGTTATAAATCATGTTGTGATGATGAATTAGTTGGCTCAAGTTGATTTTAAGAATTGGTAGAATAAGTTTTAGTAGAAATTTGAGTATCATTAGTGCTAGAAGATGATGGAAGAGTGTTAGAAATAGAAAAAGAAGTGTTATCCATGGGAGAATTGAAAATTGGATCATTAAAAGTAATAAGATCATCTTAAACCAATTCATTTAAATTATTTGGAGAATAATCATGGATAACATGATATGTTTTAGATAAATGAGGAGTGTAGATAGGTTGGGAATCAATAAAAGCAACCACCCTTCTCATGTTAGTCATGTTAACCACATTCTCTTTGGAAGTGGGTTCAACAAGACTTTATATATTATTGGTAGAAGGAGTAACTTTATCTTGATTGTCTTGGATAGGTTAAAGATTAGGAAGAGGGTCTTTGTAGATATCCAAATAATCATTGGCTTGGTTCAAGTCTTGAGATTTATCATGTGTTTTAAAATACTTGAAAGCAATTTCATAGGCTTGTTGATGCTTTCAAATGATAAAATTGTGATCAAAATTAGGACCAAGAATAAATTACATAGCTAAATTATGAAGTTGTCTATAGGTATTCATGATAATGACCCCAACTAGCCTAAAACCAATAAAACTTATTAAGATCATACCATGATTCAATAAGATAGGCAGGGTCAAGTTTTTGTGAAAGAGGCCTAGGTAGATGCTTAAGAAATTTAGCTGAGGATAGAGTTTTATGAACATTAATGTGTTTTGCTGAAGATAAGTAATGATTGGTATATTATTGAGAAGGGGGAGCTAGTTCTAATGAAGGGGTATAAATGATAACTTGAACATTGTGAATGGTGTCATAAGAATCTATAACACCATCACTAGTAACATTATGATTTTTATTCTAAAGTAGGAGACAAGGACCTAAACAAGGTTGGGGTGGCTCAAAATGATGAATAAGGAAATATTTTCATTTAGCTTGGTCAATAACCTCCTTTAATGTATGTAGAGAGAGAGAGTGCGGACCTAATATTGTAGTTTAGAAAAAAGGGAATTGGTAAAGAGATGGAAAAGATTATCATCAACCATGTTATGTTCACATTTATTTGAAAATTTTTTCCACCTTTTAACAAAGGCTTGAGCATTTTGTTTTCAAGTTGTTTGCAATTTATAAAGTGGGCCAAAGTGTTTTTAAGAAGATCACTAGTTTGGAATTATTGAACTAAAGAATTCACTAAATACTCTAAACTAGTAATGGAATGAGTTATAAGTTGGTTTTACCAATCCAAGACATCACCTGTGAGATTTTAGGCTAAGAGTTTGGTAGTGGCAAAGGTGTTCAATTTGACCCAATACTTATAAATATTTCTAAATGTTTTAAGATGAAGGGTGGGATCAATTGATCCATTATAATAAATTATAGGTGTGATACCTCCTATACCAATGTTAGAAATTTGAGTAGTGAGAGGTTCATTTTGGAAATTATTAATGGTTTTATTAACCAAATGAGTTTGAGGAATGAGATTAACTTGAGAATATCAAAGAGGAGGAGGGGGACCATTCTAGTTATGTGTGCCCCAAGCCATTGGTTGAGGATGATATTTAAGATGAAGAATGTGGTTTTTCATTATCATCATTTGATTTGTGTTATGAGCTTGAAAGGTATTCATTTAATTGAGTGTTTGTAACAATATTTGATGTGTTTGATTATCATTATTAGAAGAATTATAGGTGGTATTAGTGGCTTGGGTACCACTATTGGTGTTGATAGGAGCTTGAGAGGAATTATGAGAATGTGAGGTACTAGTGGTAAAATGTGCTTGTATAGAAAAATATGGAATATCAATGGTTGAGAAGAAGAAGCACTAGTAGAATGATTACCTTGGGTAATAAATAATGAACTAGTGGAATGATTAAGGATAGTAGATCTTATGATAGGCCCACTAGATGTAGAACCTACCATGTTAGTGGATATACTAGGCATGGAGGTGGAATAAGTTAGATAAGAAGAGGTCATGGTAAGAAAAGGGGTCATAATTGAAGGAAGAGGATGAGAATTAAAGAAAGTGGTACACCCAAATCTAGTTGAGAATGTAAAAGTAGGTGAATGATGCTCTTTGGATTAACCATTAATATAAGATTGTAAATGGTAGAAGGATATTTTCCTTGATGTTGAGGAAATTTAAAGATAAATAAGATCATTTTAGGGGTATAATATACTTTGGGTTGGTCTTATAATGAGAAGAGAGGATTATGCTATGAAGAGGTATTAGTAGGGGTTCCATAGTTCATTATGTGAGTGGTAATATGAAAATTACTAGAATCTAAGAAAGGATACCTAATTTATCTATGAGAGACCCTATGAGGGTTGGTAAATTTAATAATGTTTATTGATTGTAACTTAGTGTTTTCATCAAGAAAAAAATTCATGATGAAGGGAAAGAGAGATACATGAAAAACAAGGAAATAATAAATGATAGAAATAGTATAGGGTCAACTAGGTCAAACTAGCATAAAGATAGGGTCTAAAAATAGTACAAGGTTGATTGGATCAATCCATTACAATAAGCTGAGGCTAGAAAAAGAGTAAACAAGGTCTATAAATAGTACAGGGTCAACTAGGTCGATCTAGTATAGTAAATAAAGGTTAGAAAGAGGTATAAGGTTGACTGGGTTGATCTAGTATAATAGATAGGGAAAATTAAGAATCCTATAAAATATTTAAGAATTGAAGCAAGATAAAATTTTGTAATTAATTTGAAAAAAATAATAAAAGGGAAACAAATAATCAATTAGATTAACGCTGGCCAATCCAATTAAGGCACACAACATAAAACCTTGTACCAATGCTAACTAATTCAAGTTTTTACTATACAAAATATAATTAACCAAAGAAAAAGAAATTAAATTGGAAATTAAATATCTAACTAATTGGTCAACCTGAATGTTTATTATATGATTAGAATATGATTTTAAATGTGATAGAAAGTTGGCTGTAAGTAAGGAACTAGAAATCAATCTAAGGATGGTTTCAGGTAGTTTGGGATGAAAGGGATATATAGTGGTAATGATACAAGCTTGGTATTAGGTCATACCCCATCAATTCACACACAAAAATGATAAGGGTGTCAAGTGCTTAGCCAAAATATACTATTAACCATGCTTTATACTTGACCAGAACATCAAGTCAGCTTCCCCTTTGGTGATGAAATACAAGTAGGTTGGCCTTAGGTAGACAAATGTTTAAATGCTTGTTTAGATTTTTTGATTTTTTCATGTGTGCATAAAATATAAAGTAGTGAAACTAAATGATTTATTTAAAAACCACCTAATTAAAATAGTGTTCTATTTTAAGCATGCATACAACAAGAAATGAAAGTGTGAGATAATTACTAACATATAAAGTTACTTCCAAATTTGAAACATGGTACAATATAATAAATAGTGTATGAAAATAATATATAATAGGGTCAATAAGGTTGATATTATACTATGAAAATAAGGTATAAAATGAACAGTATCGATAGAGTCAACCTAGTTATCTAGATAACACACATAGTATAAAACTAGGTCGGTAGGGTAGATCCATTTTACTATATAAGGGTAGTTTTGAAGACTATAAAATGTAAAAGGAAAGATTATAAATAAAAAGACAAAGAGATAAAAAATAACCTTGGTGGATCAGAGATGTAGAGAATGAAGATTGTTGTTTAAAAACCTTGATATATGTTTTCAAATTATGCCAACTAAGTCGACTGGGTTAATCAAGCTTTACAAAAACCTATTGCTAAGTACCTAGAATATATAAGGTCAAATGGGTTGACCTATTAATATATAATATATGTTTGAAAGGTTAAAAACCTATACTAGGTCAACAGGGTTGATCTAATAACCTATACCTAAAATCTTGCACATATAAATTAGAGTAGCGTCAACATAGTTGATCTAGTATGGAAAATATATGATAAAAATAATGATGAAAAAGAATTAAATAAGGTGAAAAAATATTAAAATGGTTAATTCATGTTGGTTTCACCATAATATATGCAATAAAAAATGCATCATGTCTATAAATCAATCCTGGATCAGAGAAGATAGAACATACCTACACTTTTGATTGGGAATACATTTGTTAAGAGATAACATGACCAATGTGGGGATCCAATAGAACTAATTAAAGGATCACTTGTCACAATACACCATGTTAGGAAGGGTTATAAAGCCTACATTCTAACACAATCATGCAAAAACCCTAAGAGAGTCCTAGGTTTACTGTTCACTCTATTCTAATTAACAAGAAATTAAATGTAGTCTAGTGCACACCAAAGCTTATGGCACAAAGTGGGGGTTAGAAATTAAAAAAACTAAACTAAACATGAATATAATACATATATTCATATCAACGTATATGGAATCCTAATGTATGGAAGATAAACATAATTGCATTATCTATCTACTCTTACAAATGAAAAATAAAGCTAGGGATACTTACCTTGAAGAGGAACCCATCGAGCCTCAATCTCTCCCTTAGCCAAGGCACTCACAAGATATTTTTGTGGTATGTAAGGATAAAAAATAAAAATTATATCTAGGCCACACAACCTATCTATGTATCTAAAAAACTTCTCCACAAGACAAGATCCATATCTTTAAAAGAAAGTATGGAACCCTAAGTTTTATTTCTCAAGTAGAATGGTTAATAAACATATGTTAATTCACACTTATTATTATTCAATTATATATATTCAAATGGTTTGAAATTTACTTGTGTATATAGGTAGATCTTTCCCTAAATCCTTTCAAATATGTCGATTGTATAGGGTTGACACAATTGACTTTGTATGTTTTCAAGAGATAAACCACTATGTTCTAAAATATATCAGCTAAAGGACTAACATAAATCCAAGTAAAAAATATCCTTAAATAATACATGGTCAACCCAATTTACCTTATATAGTAATTAGAGGCTAAAAACTATACAGGGTTAACCTAGTCGACCTAGTACAATCAACTAGTGAAAGGGGGTCAAAGCAAGAACAAGGAGGATAATAATGTGACCAATGAATGGAATGGGTATAAAAGAGAAGAATAATATTATGGTAAATGGTTTTAGGAGATAGTTTTGTAGATGGAAACTGGACAAAGGGACATAATCTTACAAAGCACCAATGTTCTACCCACCCCTTTCTTAGTGCACCCCTTAAGGCATGTACTCAGAGATATTTGGACTTGATGGGTTATTACAAGATACAAAGTTTCAGTAATCAATAAAAGTTTGAAAATATTATGTGTATACACCAAGGAGTATGGATTAATAGCCTATGTTTTCCTTGATAATCTAATTCAAGTTTGTCTTGTTTCTTAGTAATTTTTCCCTGTCATCAACAACTACATGTCAGTCTATCCACTCTTATCCTATACTAGGTAAATTAGTTAGCTAATAAATTAGTTCTTCCATTAAGAACACCTCCAATCCTTTGATATAGCTATGTAATTCTTCAAAGTCTGGGAAAAGGATTTGACTATTTCCAATTCATACCATGTAAGTCTCCTAAAAAATACCATCGACCCTACATTTTAAAAGAGAAACACTATCCATGGATTTTTATTAGAATTGTGTGTTCAGTTGGTTCCATTCACCATATATCACCTCTAATTTTACATATGTATTTATACTTGGTTACTTCTTGGTACTCATGTATTATTGCTAAAACTAGCACATTATTTTATAAAAATGTTGGTGTGGAAGTGATAATGAATTAGTAACATTTTTTCCATTATTTTTTCACTACATTTATGTTGTTTAAATCATGTGCCATATAATTGGTTGATATTTTGAGTATGAATTATTGGGTAGTGTTTCCATGAAATATTGTGTTCCAAATGTCCTTGATTATACCCTATTAATAACTTAAAGATTTCACTTTGCCTAAAGTGCATTAGATGTTATAATAGGGTAAACACAACCAATGAGGTAAGTGAAAAATGATTTGGAAGCCAAAATTATGATGGGCTACATGATGTGGTGTGATGAAAGGACAAGACATTGGGATGATATAGGAAATTTAATTTTGAGGGTGTACTATGTTAGATGCAAGTTAATTTATAACATGATTACCTCATTCAACACATTAGTTCGACCAATAGTAACTATGTTAGATGAATGAAGGTACTTGCTTCAAAACCTTTATTAGGATACATCAATTAGATGAAATTAATAATTTGAGGATAGTTGATATTTTATCATATAAATTGCCTTGGTGAATATGTCCTTCGAGAGATGAATAGAGGATTAATTGTGTCACTAATTTTGTGAGAAAAAGAATTTTAATGAGAATATTCAATTTTAATTTAAAATCCTAGCCTTTGAACTAATGAATACCTTATAAATTAAAACAAACATGAGATTAAGGAATTACCCTAAGGACAATCAATTAAATTATGTGGTCAAAAATAAGGAACTAGAGTGAAATGCTATAGGTTATTACTAAAGATGAAAATCTTGCTAAAAAGAGATAGGTAGTAGTGGTTACAAGTTTATTTTGGTGACCTACAACAAATATGAATAAAAAAACATAATTATAAAAAGATAAATAAATATTGTAGTATTTTCACGTGTTGAGATAATTTAATACGATCAATTATTAATCTATTGTGGAAGGGAGGATTTAGCCTACTAAAGGGCACTAATGGATGTTGTGGGTATGTACATAGTTATTGTAGCATGTTGAAAGTCGAATTTGGATAGTTGAATAGGTTGTAGGTGTAGATTATATAGGTTTTAAAGTTATGTACAAAAACTAAAATTGGACATATAGTATTTAAGAGTTAATAGATGCTCCATCAGATGATATTTTATTTCTAATTTTCTACCTAGGTGACCACCAAGTTGATTTTCCACCTTGGTTTTTAATTTTCAATTTTCAATTTTTTTTTGTTTTTATTTTTATTATTTGATTTAATTTTTAAATTTAAATATGATTTATATTTTTTTATTTTATTATCGAGTGGCCAACAATATGGTTTTCCACTCAGGCCCATTTTATGCATATTTGGCCAGCTAGCAAGCTGATTTTTCAACCAAAACTACCACATGTAATATGCTTACCCTAGAGACATGGGGTCAAATTATCTTGTCAAGAATTAAATAATTTATTTTTAGTGACCAATAGACTATTAATAGTGATCATATAGTATGAAATTGAGTTTCATGTCCTTAACAAGGATGGTCTTCTATTTTAATCTTATGAATTCTTCTTTGGAGAGAGGTTTTTTGTAAAAATTGAGATAGTGTCCATTGAAAATAAAAGAGAATGTGATCATATCAACTATGTGTATCTTGAATTATCCAATGTAAAATATGCTTTATATCTCAAAAAGGCATAACCATCTGGTTTAACATTTTCCTTTATGGTCCTTGTATTTGGATTCAAAAAGCAATGGCAAATCACTTGGCTGAAACTTCCTTATTTTAATTAAATTATCATACCATTTCGTCCTTTGAAATTCAATTATTTATATATATTTTAGATCTTATCTTTTCATCTCATAAAGAGTGTTGAGATACATAATTCTTTATTTTTGTGCTTCCTTCAAATCTATGCCAATTTTTAGGGTAGTACTTAGAGTCTTGAGTTCAAACTCTATGGGAAGAGCAACCTTCTTACCATAGAAAAATTTATATGGTTTTAACCCCATTTTTTTCTTCCATGTGTCCCTATAATCCCATATATCATTAAAAATATGTTCTACCTAATAATGATGGTATATAGCTACTATTTTGATAGGGACGTTATCTAGCTCCATATTAGTGACTTATACTTAACTATGATATGGAGTGGAATTCTTATGTCTAAATTTGTATTATTGTACAAGGGATTAAAAAAAATTAGACATGAACTTTGGACCTTGATTAGAGAATACCTCTCATGGAACTCCATATATTTTTAAAATTTCACCATCAAAGAATTTTGTTAGTTTTCCATCTTGTGTATTAGTTAAATCTATAATATCTACCCATTTGGTGAGGTAGTTAGTACATACAAAAATGCACTCCTTACCATGAGATGGTGGATCTATTGGGTCAATGAATTTAATCCCCCATTTTTCAAATGGTTTCCAAGACTAACTATGGCTGAAGTGATATCTCGTATGAATGTGTGGGTTTCCCCATATGTTTGCATCTATCACATTGGTGAGTATATGTAATAACATCTCTACGTAGAGTTGGCCAATAGTAACTGATGGTAAGGATTTTGTAAGATGTCCTCTTTGTTGTAAAATTACCCCATAAGGTTCATCATGACATGAAGGATACCAAATAATTCATCCTCTCTCACACATATTATCATGATCAAATTAATCCTAGTGTGAAATAGGTACCATAAATTTGTGAATATGGGATGGTCTTGGCCACCAAGTTACATTTTTACTCGGGTGAAAAATTTGTAAGATTTTGACTTGTAGCCAAATAGTTAAAATTATCTATAAACCAAGGAGTGTTAATAGTCAAATCAAAGATATGTCCATTAGGAAAAGATTCATCTACTAGTGGAATATTTTCATCAGATTATAATCTAGATAGAAAATATGAAACTACATTATCTTTACCAAACATATCCATGATAATAATGTCAAATTCTTATAACAATAATAACTGTATGATTATCCTACCCATTACTACTGGTTTATTCATTAAGTATTTGATAACATCATGGTTAGAATGGATAAAAACATGATCTAGTAATATAATGTCAAAATTTGTATATGGACTACACTACCTTGAGTAACTCCTCTATGATTGTGTAGTTTAGTTCTATATGTTGTAGATTTTGGTGTAGACTTTTATCCCACTAAATTTTATCTATACGACGTATTTTAGATTGCTTAGGTTATTCTAGGTCATTAGTGAAAGTTTATCCCACATGCATGAGGTTGTTATGAATTGTCAAAATTTCACCTATAAATGTACCTTTCCTATTACTTTTATGGCTAATGTAAATATTATTTATAAAACTTCTCTTTGGTGAGACAAGTTTCTTTTTCTTGAGGGTTTTAAGATTTTATGCAGGTTCTTCATACAAGTTCATCATGCAAGATTTGTTGTTTAGTTGATCTTAATGTCATTTGACATGGTATCAAAGCCATTCTAACAGTTGTTTGCTAGTTAAATCTTTGTGGGATCTATTAATTGCATTCCTACTATTTTTTTGATTTCAAATTTCAAGGGTTTGGTAGGGTTTCTCAAAAATCCATGTAAATATTTACATCTAGTGTCTTTAGATGAAAAACAAATAGTGCTATTAGATTTATAGGCTAGAAAACCCTAGGATTGGCTATAAACATGACTTGGTTTTGTGATAACCATTTTAAACCATTTTTGGAGAGTTTCAAGGAGTTTTATTGGCTTTCACACATTTATGTACCTCCAAAGTTTTCAATCAAAAACTAGTTTCTATGTTTTTTAGATTACCAAGTGGGTATTTTCTAGTTTCACAAAATGCCAAACCAATTTCCATAGATGTAAGTTATTATTTCATGTTTATTTTACCATTTTTAGTTAGTTCAAGTGAATTTTCTATAGAATTTAGGACTTAGAAGAATTTTTGGTTTATTGTACCTCCTTATTAAAATGACATGGGCCATAAGCACACATATTTTCACATATTTGCAGGCTTAAAGGTCCATCTATTGGACCTTATAACATGTGATGACATGTGCTTCATACCTTTGCACAGCCCAAGACTCACTAGCCCAACCCAAGCCAATATGAATGCATGATCATGGACTCCATGTCACATGCCTTCATATGACCCAAGGCCTACCAACTCAACCACCAATGATGCAATCACACTTCACATTTCCATGTGGCCTAAAGGCTTGATGGCCTAACCATCAAATCCATGGTAATGCAGATTAATCCATTATGTGTTTGTACCTCCATAGGTCTATGGGTCCATAGGTATAGAGGATGTTTTCATAGCACACAAATATGTGGCTCCACTCTTGAATGAAGTGATGTTCTAACAAGGTGTCAATTTTGAGTCTAATGACTCTTTGGGACATGTGTGTAATTTTCAACTTTAATATAGGGGTTTGTGACACTATTCATTGGAAAAAGGGGACATTTTAGGAGTGATATCACTCCCCAAGTCATATCATAGTGTAAATTGACATCATCAAGGGGGAGAATCCTCATCCTACCACTTAGCCCTTGGTCATATGGTGTCATCACATGAGGAAAGAACCTAGGTTAGCTTTTATCCCTTAGTTATATGTAAATTAAACCCATAGTTAATTCCAACCCAAAAATCTTTAACTTTTACTAAAGAGAGGATTAAGTTTTTCTTTTGAAAGTTTATGTATAAAAATTTCCTTTGGGGAAGCTAATCAAAATATTTCAACCACTATTACCACCAAAGTTTTCACGTAAGTAGATTTTAAAACATGCATAACTTTTGATTGGTAGCTCGTATTTGAGTGACATCTTCTTAAAAAGTGATTTTTTTCATGATCTACACATTAGAAATATTTTTTGGCCTTTTAAAACCACATATTTTTTTCATATATTGTACATCATAGACACATTATTATACTTACGCACTTAGTGCTCAAGACACATTCTAAAATTTTCCTGACATTTATATAAGCATGCTTGTATCTACACCATTATGGGGGGGGTCACTACTAATAATTATGAGGCAATATTTTGTGGTGTTGTACATTATTTGGTGTCTCTTCTACACATTCTCTTTTTTTCATTATGTTGATTTTTATGCTTATTGCTAATTTGGATGCATTATTGGTCATGCTCAACATCCTCTTAATGAGTGTGACCTTATTCATAAGGGGTTATTGTAGTTTTTGGGTGCAATTGTGTACTTATATGATGAAGGGAGTTGATTTTATAGTAGTGGTTCTTCTTGGGAATACCAATTATGATTTTTGGCATGCTTACATAGAAAAATTGTTCATGAAAAAGGATAAGAATCATATTCTATTTCTATATGGATAAATATCTTATCTCACTGATCATGACAAGTACATAAAGTTGGCCAACACTTGTGACAAGATTAATGGTACCTTATTGATGCATGTTTCATGGGATCTACATCACCATGTACAACTCACCATGTGCCCTAGTACTATTTGGAGTATATTTTAGTCTCTTTTTGGAGATCTTACTGAGATTTACATCACATCTCCTCCACTTTCATTTTATTATTTTTGGGAATAATGGAGTTTTATTCCTATTTAATAAATAAGTCTGAGTAGGGAATATTAGTTATAATATTCCTAATTATGACTACTAATATGTGAATTTGAACTAAAATTTGACATTTCTAAAAATAGTAAAAGATCAAGGAAAATGTAACTTAGATTATTCCAAACTATTTGATCTGAGATAAGGTCTGTAAATTTGCATGTAGGATTGGGACACTATCACAAATAAGATCCTGGACTTCACTTTATGATTGGATAGGAGCATTGAAACTAGGCACCCTAGGCTCTGGTGCTATAGTCCTTCTTTAGGACTATTGTATTAAGGGTTTAAGCTTTCTATGTTTTGTTTGCCTGCTCAAGGTGATCCTGTGTACCAATTTTTAGGTCTTCACTATCAACACAAATCCTTATAAAGCTAATTCTTCATATACTTGGATCTTCTATGTAATTGAAAGAAACTTTGGAAAATATGGAAAATTGGTTAATGTGTAAAGGATACATTAGATGCACTTCACACCCCATGTGTGGGTAAAATACCTACATACCAATACTTTGAGGAGGGTTCAAGCTAATGTAATTCTCCCATTAATGTGCTTAGTGCAATTATGTATGAAAATGTAACTAGATGTGAAACTGGGTATACTTTAGATGGCTAGGGACTAGTGTAAAGGTTTGAATAAGCTTGGAATAATATTAGAAGGTTATATGTAGATAATAAGGAAAATTTCTTGAGTGTACTTGCTTGTATTCTTTCTTCTCTCCTATAAATGAGTAACAACCCTTATAAATAAGCTTTGAATGGGTTTATATAGAAAATTATTGATCATGGGTTATATGTATTCAAATTATGCCAACAGGGAAAATGATAAGGATGGGAAGAATCTAACCATTGGGGATAAAAATTCACTAAGACAATAGCACTAAAAGTGAGACACCCTATATTTCAGTGCTATAGTCCAAGTTAGGTGATGTTGTTCAGAGGTTACGGGACTTGGACGGATGGATTTATCATGGGAAAATAGGCTGGGTCAACTAGGGTTAAGTTTGGAAGGCCATGAATGTTTGGGAATCAATGAAAAAGAGCCTAAGTAGGTGAAGAGGGAAAGCAAGAGGGACCTATGGGTTGGGTGTCATTAGTCATGCTCAAGTAACCAAATTTCATATTTTATATGACTACATTTGCCCCCTTTTATTTTAGAGATGCAACAAAGCAAAATATTAGGATAAAGGAAAGAATAGAAACCATACATGAACTTACCTACAAAGGTGAATCCCATGAAGCTTGTGTGATGCTGAGTAATGCTAGAAAGTGAATAGAGAAAAAATTGTGCAAGTATGAATCTATGAAATAAAATAAAGAGTAGATCAGTTTTTATTATATGTGATATAAAACAATAACATATAAAATATGAGTAAAAGAAACAAGGAAGAGAAAGGAATAAATACACCTCACCAGGTACGTGAACCATTAAAAAACCTATTATGATCTCGAGTAGGTTGAGTAATTATAGATTGTACTAGATGATATTGTACCAAAATTTATAACACAAATAGAGTTGAGTGCTCAATTCCCCCAAAAATGGCTTAATAATGCAAAGGTAGGCCCTTTAGCTCCATCATCACCTACTGAGTGAAGCTAATAAATCATACATGTGTGAATCGATGTTTGGACTATGTGTCCAATCCCTTTGAATAAATGGATAAAGAATACAAAGGGTAACTATACCTTTGGCTCCATCATTTCCCCATGAAGTGAAGCTATGAAGTGATACCAATATATAATATATGTTATATGAGATGGCTCATAGAGACCATGGATGATTTGAAATTTTGACAATGTGATGTGGATGGCCAAATGTATGCTTGAAATTAGGCCATTCTTAGCCATTTTGAGAGATGGAGGTTAGGCTTGTATGAAAGACACTCTAAAACTGATGCAATATGCTTATGCAAAAACCAACTCAAGAACTTCAGTACTTGGGAAGTTAAACTTGTATGAAAGTTCAACTTAAGAAATGATGCCAACCACCTGTAGATGGAGTAAGGTATGAAAATATTAAGAATGCCTAGGTAATAAACTAAACTTGGAAATAAAGAAGACCAATATGCTGTGCATATTTCCCCCAATCACTAGTGTTTAGAACATAGATTTTGATCTAGAAGTTATGTTAACTATGTAATCTAAAAATAGAAGTGAGAGTCATCATGACGTGCATGATACCCCCTATATCTAGATTTTCTAAAAAAACTATACTAAAACTATTGATTCTAACTAATCTAGATGTTATGTTAACTACCTATTCTAAAAATATAAGTGAGAGTCATCATGCCTTGCATGATACCCCCATATAAGGAGATGTGCAAAAATTGTAGTTGAGTTGAAATTTTTACCTGTTACTAGAAAACTTGGGTATTTTTCTACTTATACAAGAGTGCTAAAATGAGGTCACCCCTATGTTTGGCATTTTTATTCATTTCTAATGATGTTGTCTTGTGCTAAAATTAGTTGTTGATCTGGAATCATCATTATTTTTTCTATTTTGTTTTGACTAGTTTGACCTCTAGATTCTAAACTAGGTGATTTGAATGCTACTATTTTGACTGTTAGGAGATTTGATCTCTATGACAAGACCCATATTTTTTCCCCCTCTTCTGAGGGTAGGAATGATTGAACTTGTAATGACTACCCTTAGATGAAAAGAGTCCTGCAAGTGTGTTATTCTGCATAGATACATGATATAATAATGAAATTTGACAAGACATCTCTAGATATAACAATGTTTGTATTGAGATATTGTTAGATTAATAGGGGTATGCCCAGATAGATATAACAATGTAAAATCATGTGTAATGTATTGAATTAGAAGTGGATATGTTAGATGTTAGTTTTTAGTTGTTAGGGAGGGATAGAGCATGATGTTCATCATGGCATTTGAGAAAGCAAGGTAAATTCATGATATGTATCATGAAATTACAAACAAGGATAAAAAATCAAGAAATAAGCATACAAAGTAAGAATTGGGAGGAAAGAAGTATACAAAGTTGGCTAAGGGGCCATGTAAATAAGGGGCATGGGCACATGTCACTCAAATTGGAAAGTAAGCATATAAGACATGTTCAAATATCACATACACATAAAATTTGAAACAAGTAAATATTGTCATGAGGGCCATAAGCACATAGAAGATTAAAATAAAGGGACATTGGCAAATGTCCAAAGATATACACACATGAATAGAAGTAAAGGACACTGGTAAACATCCTAAGGCACGCATAAGAAATAGAACTAAAATTGGAAATGTAAACACATCTAGCTACACAAAGCAAGAAAGGAAATAATGTAAAATGGAAAGGTAGAATCACATCTAACTAATCAAATCAAGAGTGAAATTATACAAGACATGTTTAGTATAAGACTAGGTATATGCTAAGAGATACATAAGAACTAGATTCTAGTGAAATGTTGATATAGTAATAAGTGTAATCTAGTAAGTAATGTACATCAGTATGATAAATTAGAGTGTGTAGTGTAGGATTGACATAACTTAGATGGTGTTTTCATGTAGAATATTCCCCTGATGGGTATACATATCGATGTGTGTCTCAAATGTAGAAGTAGGAATGCCCCCTCAATGGGTAGAGTGAAGTAATCAAGTAGCTAGATGTCACTGTACATACTCAAAGAAGATCAAGTGAAGCATGGTAATGTATATAATCAACAAACAATAGGATGAAGCAAAAAATGTAAGTCTGAGCATGATAGTAGTAATGTAAAGCATGGATGATGTATACAATCAAAATATTTTTTAGTATTTTTAAATTTTGTATTATTTTTGGCAATATTTGAACTATGTACAATCAAGTAAGAGAGATTATGTACAATAAATACTAAAAAAAAAATACGTACAAGCATGTAGGTAAATCAAAATATACATGATAATATAAAAGACTAGGCTAGTGGGGGGGAAAGGATCCAAGGATGGAGCCTGCTGGGGATGAAAATGGATGAAAGGCTTATGGCCATCATCAAATGTCTCAAGATCATCATCATAAGTATCATCATATACTGTATATATTGTGTTTATGGTTTCATCATGCCAAAGGTGAACTAAAGGTTGTTTTGGTGGTGGAGATGTTGAGTCTACTCTAGGATGTTTAGTCTTGCTAGTAAATGACTTCAGTAAAAGTGGTGGAGCTAGTGCTGGTGGTGGTGTGATAATATAAATGGTGCCTCAATATTGTATTTTATCTAATCTTTGATATAAAACTATACATGAGTTTGTATCATGTCTTCTGACTTCACATCAGGTTCACAAAATGTTTTGTTATTTTTGGGAATAATGGAGTTTTATTCCTATTTAATAAACAAATATGAGTAGGGAAAATCAGTAAATTATATTCTTAATTATGACTACTAATTTGTGAATTTGAATTGAAATTTGACCTTTATAAAAATATTAAGAGAGCAAGGAGAAATGTAACTTAGCTTATTCTGAATTGTTCAGTCTAAGATAGGGTCTATAAATTTGCATGCAGGACTAGGACACTATCATAAATAGGATCCTAGAATTCATTTTTTGGTTGGATAGGAGCACCAAAATTGGACACCCTAGGTTATGGAACTATATTCCTTCTCTTATTCTATTATCTTGAAGGTGTTAATATTTTTGGGTTTTATTCACCTACTTAAGGTGATCATGTGTACCAATTTTTAGGTCTTCACTATCAATAACACTCCTTGTAGAGCTGATTCTTTATGTACTTGGATATTTTATGCAATTGAAAGAAACTTTGGCAAAAAGGGAAAAGGGGTTAGTGTGTAGAGGATACATTGGATGCACTTTAAACCCCATGTGTGGGCATGCTACCTACATACCAATACTCTAAGGAGGGATCAAGCTAATGTAGTTATCCTATTAAAGTGCTTGGTGTAATTATGTATGAAAATGCAACTAGATGCAAAATTGGGTATACTTCAGATGGCTAGGGACTAGTGTAAAGGTTTGAATAAGTTTGGAATAATATTGGAAGTCTATATGCAAATAATAGGGAAAAGTGCTTGAGTTTAATTACTTGTATTCTTAATTCTCTCTTGTAAATGAGTGATAAATCTTCTAAATGAGCTTTGAATGGGTTTATATAAGAAACTATTGATCATGGATCAAATGTTTTCACATTAGGCTGACAAGGAAAAATATAAGGATGGGAATAATCTGACCATTGGGGCTTAAAATGCACTTGAACAATAGCACTAAAAGCAAGACACCCTAGAGTTTAGTGTTATATTCCAAGTTGGGCACTATTTTCTAGAGTTTAAAGGAATTGGGGGGATGTATTTATCATTGGGAAAGCAAGATAGGTTAGTTGGGGTTAAGTTTGGAAGGCCATAGATGTTTGAGAATTAGCAAAAAATATCCTAAGATGGTAAAGAGAGAAATCAAGAGGGCCCTGTGGGTTGGGTATCATTAGTCATGCTCAAGTAACCAGATTTTGCATTTTATATGACTATAACTTCCTATCATTTTTTTAAAGATTATTATATTCCCTCTTCCTACACTTACTTCTTGTGATGACACATCCATGTTGTACAATTCTTTTCCTTAAGTCAATCCACCACTATAGGATGAGATTATACCCAACTTCAATTATCCTACTATAGATTATGCTTATGTGCATATTCTAGATGTTTCTCTTCCAAAACCTTTAAAGATAGGTACCTTTTAGGAATCTACTATTTATAGTGAGAGTACACCTTGTGAGAACATTTATGAATCTTCTCTTCTTGTGGATATTTAATTTGTAGATCCATGTGATTCATTTTTAGTCTCTTCTTTAACTTTGAGGGTTATTGAGCCATGCCTTCCACTTCACATGGACATCCCTTCAGTGGATGTTTCATGCCATTCTTATTTATAAGACTCACTTATAATTGATGAAACTTCTAAGATTGATTATATATCTGAGACTAAGGACTCTTCTTCTAGAACTTACAACTATAGTAGTGATGGGGACACACATCTACCATCTACTTGTTACCTTACATATCTTGAGGAGTTATTTCTTGATCAACCTACCTATGGTCCACATATGACATTATAGGGTATAGGTATAGTGATTTAGGACTCATAAAACATTAGGTAGTCTATTCCATAGGTACATGGCATTCTACAATCTTTTATTTCCACTACTCCTACTGTATCATCATTACATATAAAATTTGGCCCTCTTACTATGTATGAGGAGAATAATTCCTTGGTTAGAGTTTTATCAGGAACTTGGTAGACCCATTCACTATTCCATGGAGATCCAATCTTCATTGCACCTACCTTTGATAGGTTAAATTTAGTGGCATTAAATTTAATTCTTGTGCATTTTTCCCAGACCTATACCACATTCTATTTTAGACCCTACTAGAGTGTTTTGTAATATTTCCTCCATATTCCACTATGGAATGGGTATACTTCCAATACACCATTTGTGTTATTATTTTAACAAAGGGAATAAATATTGTTTTATGTGAATGGATCTTCTTTAGTCTTGAATTAGAGGATATCGTCAGTGATATTTTTCATTTTATGAGATCTACTGTAGATAGCTTCAACATCTTTTATGGGGACTTCTTAGTTCTCCTCTATATTCTTGTTTGCTCTTACTTGTGGATGTATTCTATTTTGTGCCTAATGTCATTAGATAATTTAGTATTTATTGATTTGATCTCTTTCAGGGAGGATTTTTTTTCCTATGGGTTTTCTCCTTTTCCCCACTTTATGGGAGTTACATTATGTTTGGGCACCTCAACAGGCCTCTTTGTCAGGACCCAATTCTTCTACCCACCTAAGCTATGATTAATGGGTTTTTTGGTGTAGAATTTTGTCCTATTTTATTCTATCTACATGGTCTATTTTATCTTGCTTAGGTTATTCTAGGCCATTAGTGAAAGTTTTCCCACATACATGAGGTTGTTGGGACTTATCAAACTTTCACTTATAAATGTCATTTTCTTATTGATTTTATGGATAATGAAAACATTATTTTTACAAATTCTATTTGGTTAGACAAGTTTATTTATCTTAAGGGTTTTAAGATTTTATGTAGGTTCTCCATACAAGTTCATCATGCAAGATTCATTGTTTAGTTGATATTGGCATCATTTGATAGTATATTCTTATTAATGAAATAGAAAGTGTAGTTGAGTGACCCATATTTTCTCTAAATGATTACCCCAAGTGTTGTGTTAGATGAATCAATATGAATGTGTAAAGGTATATTATAATCTATACCTCTCAACACGGGTGTTGTCACAAGTATGTATTTAAGATTTTTAAAAGCTTTTTAGCATGCATTAGTCCATACAAAATTAGCATATTTTACTAGAAAACCAAATAATGTATCTATTATCTTGATAGTTTTTTGATGAAACTATGGTAATATCTATTATGTCTTAGGAAAATTATCACATCTCATTTATTTTTTCATATAGGCAAGTTATTAGTCACTTCTATCTTAACATGGTCTATCTCAATTCTTGAGTTTGACATATGGTGTCCTAATATAATAATTTATTGCATTTATATGTAACACTTCTCATGACTCAATGAAAGGATGTTATCTTGACAACATTAGATAAATTTATATAAATTTATGAACTCTTCATTTTAAGTATTCCCATAGATCATGAACTCATCAATATATATTTCAACATAGTCATTGGATAGATTTGATAAATCAACAAAAAATATCAAAACTACCCAAAAAGTTGTAGGAACATTACATAGCCTAAATGGGAGGACCAAGTAATAATAGTTATTCCAAGGGAATGTAAATATTATCTTAAATTGGTCTTTTAGGATAATTTTGATCTCATTATAACCACTAAAACTATTAAGGAAAGAGAATTACTTCTTTCTAGAAAGGGTGTCAAGGACTTGGTCAATGAATGGAAGAGGAAAATGATATTTCCTTATGGAAATGTTTAATTATATGTAGTCCACATAGATACACAAATTACCATTCTTCTTAGGGATAATTAAAAATTCAAAATCCCATTGACTATCAAATATGGGGTATATGAAGCTTACATCCAATAATTTTTCTATTTTCATGACAATTTCCTAGATAATAGGGTTTACCCTTATTTGAGGTTGCCTAATGGGTTTTCACTCTTGTTTAATGTATATGTGGTGAGTGAAAATATCTAGGTGTATTCCTCACATATAATGATAGTTGCATGAAAATGTTGTTTTGTGTTTTGGTAGCATAGTGAATAATTGGGTTTTCTATTAAGGATCTAGTTTATTTTTGATATTGGGAGTTCTTATCAGTAGTATATCCACTTATTTTTATAATTATATAATGGATTCAATATTGCCTATGAGAGTACCAAGGTATAAAGTGTGTGGTATAAGGTGATGAAAGATCTTAATATCTTTGATTATGTCTAAGGAGTCTTTTTAATATATTAGAAAGGGGACAATGTGTACATTCAAGTATGTTATCAATGTTTTATTCTATTGTATATATGTTTTATATGGTGATGGAAGTGAGTGTGAATTTCTCATGTTTACAATAAAGGGTGGCGTTTAATGGAAATCTTGGGTTTCAAGGGAACTTGGTCATCATCTTAAAATTATACCAATAAAAATTACTCTACTTCTGATGAAGGTTGGGTAGTTGTATATAAACTAATTTCTTCATGGTGTTCCCATTAGAAATGAGCATGTTTCCTCACCTAAAACTAGTGAATACATCAGGTATATATACCTAAGGTATGAATAATATTAAATTATATCTACTTAGGTTTCCTTTAGGTTTTAATATCATGAAATTAGTGGGATATTCCCATGAGTCAACCATGATAACAAGGTCTTCCATGACTCCTTCAAGTATTATAGTTGAACGATCTATTATCTATGTAATAATGGGTGTTCTAAGAAGTATTTTATTACTTAGTATCCTCATAGTTTATTTATTCATGAAATTTATGGTTGATCCTAAATTAATAAAAGTGTTTTGAATAAGAGTGCCATTAATGTAATCATCAACAACTAGGCTACCTAGGTTAAAGTATTTGGTTGGAATAATGCTACCCAACATTATATTTGCAAATTACCCCAACTACATGGTCAATCCTTGAATCCTTTCATTTTTTAATAGATTTATTAATATAAAGTTCTTAGATATATTTATTGTAAATGGGAACATCCTTAATTTCTTGAAATAAATGGATTTTGACATAGATATTCTTAAGCTAGCCTAAAAATTCAAATGTTGATTCTTGCTCTTATTTTTACAGATTGAGTCTCTCTAAAAAAATGACTATTTGGTGTTACTAGTTTAGTGTATGTGTTAAGTTCAAGATAAGGATTATTATTGGATGGTTGTGGATTATCAAGTGTGCTATGGATATCCTCAAGAGGCTTCATTATTATTGGTGGAGTGTGATTTGGGAAAATATTTACTGAATGTAGTTAGACATTATCAACTTTAACCAAATAAGTGGGGTTATTTATTACATCATTATTATATGTTAGTTGAATCAACTTATTATTTTGGCTAGGTATAGGTTGGGTAGGTAATTATGAATTAGGTAGAGTAGAGTGGGCTTCCTTGGAATTTATTCTAGCTGTTATTATAAGTGAGGTGGTTGAAATTATTGAAATGTAATATTTTGATTGAGCCAAGTCTAATTCCCTCACCATGACTGTTGCCATTGGCTAGTGGGTGGATTCTATTGATATTTATAATTTTGTTATTATCATGGCTAATATTAAGATTGTTACTAGCTGGTTAGGGATTAAGGTTTTTTCCAATGCCAAGTATGATTTTTGGGTTGTGGTTGGGGTGGTCGATTCTAAGGAGTATATGCATGATAATTAGGAAGAGCTAATTTTTTTGAATTGAAATATAGATAAATAGATGACATACCTAAATTTGGTGGCTTTTATGCCCATGGTTTTCATTGAGATACATAAAATATCTACTCTCTATCTCTTCCATTGGAATTAAGCTCCAATGCATCAGGGTATTATTTTATTATGCTATTTACTTTGACATGGGCAATGTGGCATTTACAATTATTTTTTATTTAGACACCAATATAGATACTATACAGTTAAGGCCTATTTTCTTTTTTATTGATTCCTTTGTGTGTGAAATCTATCTAAATATGTATCTAGGTGACTAATTATGTGATAATTCATGTCTTGAAATAGATTACCAAATTGAATCTATGATAATCCATTTGGTGGCTTTAGATGATGATAGTTATGAAGCTTAATTGTTACAAGTTTTCTTCATCAATGATCTTGAGTAATCTCTATACAAGAGAGTGGTATATTTGAATGAAATTTATGATACATATCGACTACTCATTATATCCAATGATTCAAGACATTCCTCCCTTATTCCTTTAAGAAATGCCAAATTGATAGATTCTTGATCCAAATTGATTTGCTTATATTTTTATAGACTAAAAATTAATCTCTCCAAGTAATATTCCAATGGTTCATCTTCATTTTATGACATCTGGAAGATGTCATTCCTTGTACAGTCCATTACTTTTTAGTACTCTTTATACTTTAATATGAATTTATCCTTCATTTATTTCCAAGTGGAGATTGCATCTTTCCCAAAAATCATAAACCATATGATGGCTACCTAATTGAGAGTGGTTGGAAATAATTTCAACTTTTGAACATCTTGATTTTAATCTTAATTAATTAACAACAGCATAAGACATCAAATTCAAAGAGAAATGTATTAGGATCTTCATTATCCATTTTTATTAAGTTATGAAAAATAGATAGGGATATTTTTATGGGTGCATTATCTATATGGGTATTAATGGGAAACTCAAAGGTTGTGGACTCATATTTTTCTTCATGATTGTGTCCAATGATTTTTTAGAGTAATTGTAAACTAGAGAGTTTTCTATGCACTTTTCAAATCTTATGTCAAAATTTTCTCATAGTGAGTGATGAACAATGGTTGTAAGATTCTTAAAATGAAAGGAATATTATAAATAGGGGTGATGAGGTAGGGATTCTTAAAAAATATTCCAATAATTAAACAAAGACATCTTTTTCAACTAAGTTAGTGGTTTCATCAGGTTTTGAAGTTCTCTTTAGAGTTTAGAAGGGATTTGAGCTCTCTTTTAGAGAGGATTTTGGGTAAGGGTAGAGGGAATTGGATAACTAATTCCTAAGTATGGAGTGACCAAATAGGATATCTTTATAATGGTGTAAATATTTCCTTACCAAGGGTATGAGGATCCTCTTATATTTTATTCTCAGACTATTTTACTAGTTTATTCAAGAACTCCTTTCCTGTTGCTTCTTCCACCTTCAATAATTTATGTATCAACTATAGTCATTAAAGGTGATATAAATATTGATACATGTGATATTTATGTTGGTTCATGCAATATTTAAATTTTTATATGTGATATATTTGTTGTTTTAGGTGATATATTTGTTACTATAAGTGATTTCCTACTTTCTTATATATAAGCTTAGTATTTTAGGCAAAATTATTCCTGAATAACTTCTTTCACACTGTATATGAACACTTACACCTTATTTTTGACCTAAAAATGGTTAGTTTAGAAAATATTTTGTGTGTGTTTTGCCTTTTCTGTTTTGAATAAATTTAAAATCTATTTTAGAAAGTGTTAAATTCACTCTTAAAAGTGAGAAATCTTATGCTATAAAATAGGAAATTTTACACTAGTAAGAAAGAAATATATCTCTAGAAAGTAATTTGTTTTACTTATATGAAATCATGAATTCTATGTCAACCTATAGAGATTCTAATGTTTGACACCTTACCTAGAAAAAATCTCAAATTGACTATAAAATTCAACTCCCCAATTAAACTAATCCAGTCCAATCATTTTATGTACAACCTAATAGAATATGCTCTAGAGGGGTACCCACTTGGTTAATTGAAATGATTATTCATTAAATTTTCAACTTGGTATGTATAATTTGGTAAGATGTATGAAATATATATTCACACTAGACTCTTTGGAATGAAAAGGTATTAATTGTAGCATAATTGAAACACACTTTACAGAAATATAAATGGTAAAATGTAAACATACTTGCATGAAGGGGAAAGTACATAAAGGAAATAAATATTATTTTTAAATCTTCTTATATTTTAAATGAATATACTTAATCAACCATACATAATAATAATTACTTGTAATGAAATTAACTATGGAAATTAAAAGGACACACACACAAATCTAGAATGTGAACACATAACTAAATTGAAATATCTAATTAATGGATGGAATTCTCATATAAAATCCTCAAAAGTGTTGGAATTGTGTTTCAAATATCATCCGTGATGATACATTATTTAACTCAAATCGTATTGACCAATTCTATATAAATATACATATTTCATGATCTAGGGCCCAAGGGTAGACTTGATGGATAATCTACTGAAACGGATTCAAATCAGTTATATGTGGAAGTAATTTAAAATAAAGGTATAAAGTTTTGGAATTTTTAATGAAATATAATAAAAATGTGGAAATGACCATTACATAATTGACACATGGATTGATATAATGGTTCCACTTCTATTCACTATAAATAATAGGTAATAGTCCATATATGTACAATGCACAAAAAGACAAGGAATGGAAGTTCTTGTGATCAATAAGGGATAAACATCTCAAGTAATTTATCTAGAGTAACATATCATTAGACATGGTGGGGAAACTAGTTTCTCATTATTAGAGATGGATTCCTAAAATATTTACCTAGTCTGGGAGAGACCACATGATATGAGATGCTTATGGCATAAAGTATTTGTGATACTATAGACATGACAAATTAGTAAAGGGAATAATGGTCACTCATTTATTTATATGTGAGTCTTATACACATTTGTATGGATTTATGTATGTATACATACATACATACATACACACACATATACACACACTTAAGTATGTATATATGTGTGTGTGTATCTATGTGTATTATAATATATATAATTATAAATAAGTAGTTAGAAAAAATGGTTACAAAAGTAAATAATCACAATAATGGTTCATATTCTTCCCATGTGATAGTTTAATTTTCCTACACATGTGATGTTTAAACTTCCATTTGTGTTTTGTTGTTGATAGGATCCATGACATGATGTATACTTGGACACTACCACCTAGCATTCCATGTGGTATAATAATTTTTTACATGGATGTTGATTCATGTGTTGAGCTAGACTAATATTCAATATATTAAAAGGTGATATGGAAACACACAAGGATGTCGCATGTCTTTAAGCATTGATGTAGTATGTTATGAAAATGTTAAGTCATGAGGAAAATTGGAGTTCTACATGATTTTCATATTGACACTACAATAATTCACATGGGCACCATAGTGTCTATATGATTGCAAAAAATTACCACAATAACTCATCTTGGTGCTTTATATGCATACAAGGATGTAGAGAGTCTCTATAAGTGATAAAAAGATACAAAGGTTGTGATACCTACATGGGCTTGTGATAAATTATGTGGTGTGTGAAATCTTTACTTAGTGATTTTAATAAACTTGTAATGGGATAGACAAGTTTAAAAATGCATAAGGAGATACCAAATGTTCTAAATTAAGACAATTTTCTTGGCATAAACTAAATTTAATAGGTATGTTTTGATTGTGGGCTGTCATACCTTTTTATAAAGATCATTTCATAATATATAGGTTCAAAAATATAAATATATGTGGGGATGGAAAATGAGCCCTAAAAACACTCTTAAGATGTCTGATATTGATTTGAAAGGTTTTTGGTGATGAACTATGAGAGATATGTGGTAACATAGAGGATGATTTAGATCTTTTCATTTTCCACATGCATGATAAACATAATGCATAAGATTCTAACATTAAAACAAGTTTAGATGAGAAAAAATAAATAAATGTGGTAATATTTTGTGTCTTAAATCCTCCTATATCAGTCATTCCTCCTTAATTATTGATGTTCCCCATTTCTGTTAACTTTGGGTTCCATGATAAGGATGTTGAAAAATGCTTCAATCAGAAAATCTAGTGGCATGATGATGATGAATCCAATTATTGAGAAATAATGTAAAGAGACAAATCCATAAAAATAGATGTATATTTGTGTCTATGTTTATAGATATGGAACATTTCATAGGATGCTAATGATCTTGCATGTCTAAAAACTAATCTTGATATGTTTTAAAGTGTTATTAATCTTGATAGAAAAGTGTAGTTTCTAATATGGATATCTATGAATGCCAAAGTATGTATGTGATCATTGTAATCTTAACATGGATAAGTGAGAGAGTGTGAACTCATGTTTCCTTCTCAAGAGATATGAATAGTCCATGAACACAATATTGAATTTTATATGAATATTATCCATGCTAGATGGATGTTACATGCTAAGGAAAGTAAAAAAATATTAATTATGATCTATTAACCTTGATGTTATGGTGATCATGATACCAATGATATATGTGTTATATAATTCTAATGTCTAATAACCAAACTTTGAGATATAGGATTGGATTTGAGAAGATCCATGTGTTCTATATTTATGTAAAACTATGTAACTTCCTATTTTGGCACAATACAAGTTTTTAAAATAAAATTTGGCCTACTAATAGTACATATCCATAGAGGTGTTGGTACATAATGCAAGTCACACTATGTAGGGGTAATTTTATGCATATATGTATAACATGAAGTGTTTTTTTTCAACACTTAAATGATGAGGAAATCTTGGAACATTTAATATTACTACATAGAGGAAGATCATTTTCCCCAACTATCAAGATCCATCGATATGTAGCTTAAGAAAATGCATAGTTATATATGTGGGAATATCTATAGACCAATAGGTGTATTGAAAATGGTTATGAATTATGTAGATAACATAAGGATATATACCATAAATATTTATTTGTATAACCACTATGATTAAAAAGGTTTTAGGTAACTAGAGAGTGTGGTATGTCTCACTAATGAGAATGTCTTCATAGCGGGAATTGCCAAACCATGTTATGTTCTTTGAACTGATAATGTGTAGGTTGTCATTGAGGCATACACCTTGGTTACTGATATTGTGTATATTTATTCTTATTAGAAGTATAAATATGTGATTTAGGATAATTATATCCTAAAAATTACCAAGAATATTTTAATTATGATTGATTAAATTATTTATGATGTGCATGCCTTATTTTATGCTATGATAGCATAGGTTTCCATTGAGAATATTATGTTTGTGGCCATAGTTGATTTTGCATGGAACATGTATTAAATGATCACATGGATCCTTAATGTTTATTATAGAGATGATGTGATTAGGAAACCATTGTATAAGTGAGAACACTTGGGTTGTCTTCTATGAATTTCAATGTGTAAGCATCATTGGCACCTAACTGTGGTGAGAAGTGTATCAATCATTCTATGAGTGTGTTGTAATAATTATAACAAAGACTCATGATATGTTATATAATCTCAATATATATGAGATTAATTATTAATTGGCCTTCTTATCCAATTTTATTTAGTATATTGAAACTAATTCCTTGGTGTGTTTCTCAAAATTTCCAAACAAGATTGTTGATGAATCAAACTGTAGTGAATGATAGGATCTTGCAGTCTCATCCATCATTATATATGAATCACATTTCATGATTTATCATGGCATGGAAATGATAGATATAAGATTAGGTGATTTAATATGGTTTAACTTGGACTTGATTCAATTAATTTATTTATATTTGGTATAGATCTCATGTTGTCGATTCTACATGACAAGAAGACATCTTTCATCAAATTGAACAAGGATATGGTGGATTGAATCAACAAAATTAATTTTATGTGTCATGAGATATTCTATATGATTCATGTTATTATTTAATAATTTCAATTTGTAATGAATATAATCTTACAACTATTGACTTTTGTGCTTGAGATATTGGACCTCCTTGAGCAAGCACATGTTCTATTCCAAATACTTTAAAAGAGACACTTCCATCTATGAATTTTTCACATTTATAATAAATTTTACCAAGACTAAAACATATAATAAATGGGATAAAGTATATAAATACCACTCAAAAAACTATATGAAGGGTGTATGTGCTTTGATACCATTGATCCATGGCCTAGGGATAGACCTAATGGATAACCTACTTAAACAGATTCAAGTGGGTAATAAGTGAAATAAATTTAAAACAAATATATAAAATTATAAAATATAATAAATATTCATAAACAATGACTACATAAATTACAAAAGTATTAGCATAATGGTTTTGCTTCTATTTAATAGAAATAATAGGTAAAAGTACGTATACACATAATGCGCATAAACACAAAGAATGGAATTTATTATAATCAATAAGGGATACACATCCTAACCAATTCATATATATTTTAGTATCATTAGACATGTCATGGAAATCACTTTCCCATGATTAGAGAGGGATAAATATCCTAACTAATTTTCCAAGTTTGGGAGAGACCATCTGATATGAGATCCTCATGGCATACAAGTATTCATGATACTATAGACATGGATAATTAGTAAAGGGAATATGGAAACTCACTTGGTTTTATGTGAGTCTCATATATCTATGTATATATATTTATGTTATAGTATATAATTAAAAATAAGTAGTTACACTAGACAGTTAGAAAAGTATACATTGATAAGAATGGTTCATATTTTATCTATTTAACAGTTCAAATTCCTTATAAGCATGATGGTTTTACTTCCTTCTATGGTAGATTGTTAAAAATATTCTTGACATGACATAATCATAGATAATTCCACCTCATATTCCACATGGTAAAGGATTTCTATTACATGGATGTTGATTCATGCATTGAGATAGACTAACTTGAGGTATGTTATAAGGTGTTACAAAATCACATAAATATGATGTGTGTTTATATGAATTATCATGATATTTTATGATGGTGTTGATTCACGTACATATCTATATTTTTTCATGGTGTTCATCTTGACATTTCATTATTACACAAGGATATCACTAGGCATACACAAGTGTATCACATTAACATGAAGATTTTTATTAGTGTTATAGAAGCACATAAGTATATATAGAGTTTATATGAGTACCACATAGATACACAAGTTGTGATGGATACATAAGCTTGTGAAAAATAATGTGGTGTGTAAAATATTTCCTTAGTTCCTTATATCAACTTGGAATGGGATAGACAAGCTAAAAACTTCATAAGGAGATACCATAGGTTCCAAAGTAAGCCAATTCTTTTGGCATGACCTAAATTTCCTAGGTATGTTATGATTGTGGACTATAAAACCTTTTTAAAAATATAATTTCATCATTTATAGGTTAACGTAGATGATTTTGTGTGGGGACATGTGATGATATTAGAAAACACTCTAAAGACCTCTAATATTGACCTACAAGGTTTGTGATGTTGAACTATGAGAGCTTTGCGGTAACATAGAAGATGAGTTAGACATTTTATTTTTGCACATGCATTATAAAATTTGTGTAGAATTTGTTGACATTAGTGTGATTCTAGATGATTAATGATCAATAAATGTGGTAATATATGGTGTTTAAATCCTCCTAGATTATTGATGCATGAAAATATAAAATATTGTAACAACTATCTTACTCTTACTCAATATATTATTATTTTATACCATGATAATATTGTAATTACCTAAAAATATCCTCCTTATAGAGGGATGATATGTATTTATTATTAGAATAAAGACATAATAGTTACAACCATAATATCATACACAATGATATAAATCATATAGAAAAATTAAGGGTATTATGATGGTTAAAACCATATGACTATATAATCCAATAATGAAAGTGTGGTCAAATGGAGTTCACATATAGTTATACAAACTTATTATCTTGTTACATGATTTTTTTAGATCACTGAGTGAGATGGGAGATAATTGGAAGTGAAAACTATACATTTTGTTCCAATATGGGAAATGCCCACCTAAAACCATTACTATGGATGCACTCAACTAGTTTTTATTGGCAATCATGCCTAGTGTCAGTGGGTGAATTATATTTGGTGAAGGTACTATGTGTTTATAAATTTGAATCAATCAGTGGCTATATGTGTGTCGATTATAGTGGCTATGAGCTACTATAAACATAAAAAACAAATATCTTTTCCATTCCATTTATCCATGAAATTACAAAACCATTATGAAACCATCAAACCATATTAGAAAACTTACAAATGCCATATAAATATTAATATGTACTTTACACACACATATTACATATGCACATGAGTATATTATGAGTGTTTTAGAAATGGAAACTATGACAAAAAGGAACTAGTTAGGAAATGATTAAATATACAGAGGAGGCTATTTTTGGATCTCATCAATCAACATAAAAAAACATAAATTTTAGGATTGTGATTAAATATGGATTCATTTATTGAAAGAAAGACTACATTAAATTTATACATTTTTTTATTCAATACAACACCAACACCATTACCAATAAAATAGGAGATAATTAATTTCAAGATTAATTTTATTTCTTATCTTTTGTTTCATCTAGACTTCAATGCAAGAATCTTATGCCATCATTTCCCATCTTTATTGGAAACTTAAATTATTTTAAAGACATTTTATCAAGTAGATATTAATAAAAAATATAACACACTAGTAGAATCTAATCAAGTAATTGATTCTAAGGTCAAATGGACGTGTAACAAAAAATAACCCTCTCTTTTAAATTGTCAAAGTAGGTTATCTACCTTCCCAAGTAAAATGGTTTATAGAGGTGCAAGTTGAAAATTATTTCCCACATTTTTTTTTCAATTTCATGAAATGGGAACCATTTATATTCAACCAAGGAGGGCAGGTTGGGGAGGGGGGGGAGGGTGTGGTATTTAGATTGATCCATAGGGATCCAATTCATCACTTCAATGCATGACATCTAGCTATTGATTCATAGATTTTGCAGATCAAATAATAAATTCAACATTATCTCCAACATGTTTAGTACTAAAAGTGATAAATATTATTATATAATATTAAATAACTCTTATAATTTTAATACCATAATGTGAAACTCAACACTATAATTAGTATAATTCATTAAACTAATTATTGGTTATGAAGCAGTTGTTGCCAAACATTGCAAGGGTTTAACAAACACTTCATATTCATCTTTTATATAGTAATAAATATTTGTTTTCTTTGTAACTATTTAGTGATTCAAATATATATTAGAAGTAAACATACATCATACATCTGACCTTTTAGATCTTGTACACAAATTTTCATAATACAACTTTACAATTGTAGTTCTAATCTAGTAGCCACTATCTTCTTTATTATTTCCTTGTATTTTTACAAAAATATTTTATTTATATTTTATAATTCATTTATTCTTCCAAAATAATACATAATACATTAAGTGAGGTTGAAATATCAATATCCAAATTTTAGAATGAAACACCCTCCTACATGTACAAACTTGATTTTATATAACAAAGGTATCTAGGTGAGTTAAAAGATATGGAATTTGAGAATGTTACAATTTTAATGGAGGTATTATTATTTTTTGTTTCTTTATTTTATTAATAATCTATATTCAATTTCAAAACAAAAAAAAATTTCATGTGGAATTTCAGTAGTTCAATTCAAGGTCATGTGTTTGTAAAAATGCATGAATTGAAATTTTTTGTCATAATTAAATAAAAAAGAATTCAAGCATTATTTTATATTAGTTTAGGTATTTTTGAACTAATAATGCTGGGGTAAGAGGATGTAATCTAATTAATGATCATTTTATGTGTTTTTAATATTTATTGTATGCTTTATAGTAGCTAAAAATGAAGTTATATAGCATGAATATTCCTTTGGCTAGTTTATTCATAAATTTAAATGAATGCTTAAAATTTTCCTACATATAAGAATATAATTATTTTTAATACTTATACAACATATTCATCCATTTTTAAAACTAATTCAAAAACTTTTACAACTTATTCCTCCATTATTTTAAACCAATTAAAAAAAAAGCATTTGACAAACTTACTGTTAAAAATTTAATTGATATATTTTTTGAATTGCACATAAATGACCACCAAAGGAGTTATAATAATATATTTGGGTAGAATAATAGTTTATAAGTATTATTATGGGATGTTATGAAACATTTTATATTCATTTATCCCTTTTCCAAGATGGTATTACCATTTTTTGGGAATAGGTTTTCAACCTCCTGCAATATGCTCTCTTTGTCCTTTTCCACCCTTTCGTGGGATTTTTACCACCTTTATTTATAAACCTCCACCAAGTTTATTCAACACCATTTTCACATAATAATTATTTCAAGGAGTAAACCTACCCTTGTACTTCTTCATTCATATCTTTCTTGTCAAAGAACTCAACATACCTTTATGCATTAATAAGATCACCCATAACCTCCATTACTACCTCCAAGATAGTCTTCATGCATCCTCTCCTATTAACCTTATTTAAATTTCAAATAACTAAATTAAATATACTTCAAAATTTTCTTATTCTACTATTTAAATCTTCAACATGTCCTCAAAACATTCATCCAAATCCTTTTGTAATGCTTCTCAAACTAATCCATATAACCTCTCTTCATCTTCTTTATCACGTGCTATAATTTTATGATGTTATTCTTTTAATAACATTTTTGATGCAATTTTTTCCTCATCTATACATTATATATCTAATAAAAACATCAACTAATCCATCTCATTATTTTCTTCTTCTATTTTCCATTCTTCTCTATTTATTCTCCTCACCTATCTTTAGGATAATTTATACCACCTTTTTCATCTAATTTATACCACCTTTTTCATCTTCTTTGACATTACATGCATGTTATGTCCTCATCTCATGCTAGGAATAATTTAATATAAAAAACTTTACTAATTTAGCTACACAAACATCTTATTATCCTAATTTGGTCTTTAAAATGTCCTTAAAAAGTTCACCCAATGCCCCTAAAAAGTACACCCACCTATTTTTAGAATGCTTTTATTTATAGATCATCTTCATATTATTCACCTCTCATTAAAATTTCATCCTCCTGTACACATGCTTGCATTGATATCAAAATTATCTGCTAGATCTCATCATCATCATCATCATCATCATCATCATCATCATCATCATCATCATCATCATCATCATCATCATCATCATCATCATCATCATCATCATCATCATCATCATCATCATTATTATTATTATTATTATTATTATTATTATTATTATTATTATTATTATTATTATTTATTTCTTCTCTCTTAATCCTATTTCTTTAGCACTAGATTTATTTCTACCTCCTTTCCTCATATTCTTTGTAATCACATGCATTCTATGTGCATATAATTTTTCACTCCCTTTACCAATATGAAAACAAGACAAACCTTGAATCATGAGATTATTCTCTTCAATTCATCTATCTTTGTCCTCTTTCATGAGGATTTATTTCTCAATGATATAATCATATCCTTCTTTATCTTTTTTTTAAACCTTATTTGAGTTTCCCATGAGGCAACTTCCCTCTCTCATTTACTTACGTAGTAATCGTCTTCTCTTCACTCTTAAGCCTCAATATTTGAAGCTTCCTTAACAACTCAACTTGAATTATTGGGTGAACTATTTTCTCCACCAACTTGGAAATCATATGTTCCCAACTCTTTATATTTTTATTACATTTCTCCTATCTCCTCTCTTGTATATGTTTTCACACTCTTACAACAAACCTGAAAGATAATATTTTTTTGATACTAAATGATGTAGATAGGAATAAGGGTTCCAAAGAAGAAACATATTATTTTTGTAGCCTAGGAATGTAACACTATTAAAAACACACACACATACACAAATAATTAGTCAACATGAATCAAAATTTATATCTAATATGTTAGTTAACTTGTTCCATTATTCTCTTCTATGTAAAAAATGTTTGTAAGACACTTATTAAAGGCAATTCATATAAAATTCTTATATAAAAAGGTACATGAAGACTTTATAGAGTTATAAGAAGTCTCAAAGTGATCCAAACACTTTTGGAGTATCTATATATTTTAAAATATAAATCATGTTGTGGGGTTTTAAATAAAATCGTGGTGGGCTCATAACTTATCAGATAAACCCATGATAGTGGCATGGTTGATCAAATAATCACATAGCTTAAGTTTGACGACCAATGGTTGTAAAATAGGCTCAATTTTGGATTCTATTTTGGTTCAATTATTCTCTTGGGATGTTTTGTGTACATATTATAGGTTTTTTAATGTATAAATATAGTCCCTTGGGATAGGAAGTGGCATTGGATGGAAGTGAATTCATTTGGGTTAAATAGTGAAACTGAAATGTGGAGTTTATTCATTAATGAGAAAAAATACATAGTAAAAATATGAAGACTAATGTATTCACTTTGTTGGATTTTTTCCACAAAGTTTCTCTAATCTAAACTATTGTTTATTGTGCTTTATTATGTTTTAATTTCATTATATTTCTTATCTTATTTATTTTAGTTCTATGGGATTTCATTTTTAACACCTTAAATTTCTAATTTTCATATAAAATTAATGTATAAAAGTAAAGAAACAATCATGTATATGTTAAGAGGTTAAAGGATCAGTGTTAGTAAATTTATTTATGGAATATTCATGCAAATTATGTAACATAATAAGACTAGATAACCCATATTTTTTAATTCTAATTTTACATTATGGAAACCAACACACACACACACACACACACACACACACACACACACACACACACACACACACACACACACACACACACACACACACACACACACACACACACACACACACACACACACACACACACACACACACACACACACACACACAAACACACACACACACACACACACACACACACACACACACACACATTTCATTTATTCAATCATAAAGAATAACATTATAATTATAGTCATTCAATAGACTAGATTCAACCTTGTTATCCCCTTATCTCTCTCTAAACAAATGATCTCCTTGTTTGTTATTCTTACTATTAATTAAAATAAAAACACATGATAATCCCATAATGGATTTGATATAACTTTATCCACTCTTAGATCATGAGAAAAAAATATTTATTATTCCATTAGTTAGAACATCTCCTAACCACATTTTCATCTCTTATTAGAGAAATAAATCTTCCAAGTCTCTTTTCTTATCCATTAGCTATCCAAAACTTATGAATATGAAACTTTCCTGACTAATTCTTACCTTGAAATCCCTCTTTATACTCCTAAGAGTATTAACTAAAAATTTATCATTTTGTATCTTTAATTTATTTTTGAATTAAACATGGAACAAACCACTAATTAAGTTAAAGAGATACTAGCAGTTTTGAAGCCTCTACCTAAGATTATAAAAAAACTCCAATAGTTTTGTCACTATGTACACCCTTCAAATTTTAGAGGCTATAACATTTGCATATAAACTCAAAATAAGATACCATAATTTAAAAGTTCATAAATTTTGAGGAGGATTAAAATATACAATCAGATTATCAATTTTATGTATATGTTTCACCCTTTTTTGGATTAATGCTAATCCTTAACAAGATTGAATTTGTTGAAATAATTTAGATTAAAATGTATAACAATGAAGCATAGATCTGGCTATACGATATGGAAACTGATTTAGCACTTTAACTTTATAAATGTAAAAAGTATAAAAAATGGATAATATACTTAATGGATAATTATTTTGTAGAGGACTGAGACTATAGACATGTAATAGGGGAGGGATTAAATTAGACCATAGGCCATTTGGATTAGGATATATATATTTACGTGTAATTAGATGGAATTGTCAATCTTGGGTCAGTACTGTTAGTCATTATGTTTTGAGTTTAAATTTTTTTATCTATGTGAATCTCAAAATTATATTCAAGTATAGGTTGGTGAAACTACTTTTATTAGGATTATGTGTTAATCTCGAGGTTTGACTATGCATGTGACTCAAATAAATAAATCTTCTTCACTTGAAACCTTAGGTCCATTTGAAATTATAGAATTAGGCCTAAAAATGGGAATAAATGTGGGTTGAGCTGAACCTAACCAATCCTTGTTAAATGTCTAAGTGATTCCTACATATCCAATACTTTGAAGAGGGAAACTAAACTACATGTAGTTCTCTATATTAGGTGTATGTGTGTAATTAGTGTTTATTGAATTTATGAAAATTGGGATCTATATTTATAAACTTGGAAAATTAAAATATTGGATGGGCCTTGAGGTTATTCAAACCTATATAATACCTAATCCTTGTCATTGATTTGAAAATTAAAAGAATAGGGTAGTTATTTTTAATATACAAGTGTTTTAGTATATTTGATTGATTCTTTCTTGATAGTTAATAAGATTATACTTATTTTGTATTTGTATAATTATGTTTGGGTAATTAATCATGCCATATACATGATAAGAGGATGGGATGACCCATAAGAATTATTTTATTTTTAAATATGACCATTTCTGGGCAAAGGATGGAATCATCATATTTGGACAATAAAATCTGGACAATAATGTTTGAGTTTGTAGTTTTTGTCTAGGAGATAGAAATATTGATATACTCATATAAATATGTATAATTATGACAATTTATTGGTTTTAAATAGAATAGGGGAACATTTTTAGGTGAGTGACAATAAATTAGAAGAATTGGACACATAAACAACATATAGATGCCAAATAATGATGAATAAGAATCATATATGAATGCACAAGTCATGTAAGATGAAGGTAGGTCAAAAATGACATTTTCAAGTATCTAATTGAAAGTTTTAGTATCTAATAATTCCCCCACTTTATTATAGTATTTAAATGAAATATAAATATTATATCAAAAGACTAAAGATACACCTAAGTGGTAAAAACACACTTTGTCCTTGGGAGATGATCCAAATGTATAGATTTCTCCAAGAAAACCTAAGATGAACATGCATCAGTCAATGTCCATAAAATGAAATAAAAAATATGAACTATTATTTAAATTTTAAATATTTTAAGAGAAATTAAGTAACACACATACATGTGGGTGAACCATGTTTCCATGTAAATTTGTTGGAGATGGTGCTTCCTCATTGAAGCATTGGAGAATGGTCCCTATTGCTGAACCATTTGGAGAATTTAGGTGATCAAATCCTAATTTTGTGTAACTAATGCAAGGCTATGGTTTGGAAAGATAAATTTCCCAACCCTCATGAATGAGGAATAGTGCCAAGATCATTGAGCATCAATGAACCTCATATTTACTAAATTATATAACCAATTTAAAAATAATATTGTAATTCCAAGATGAAAGGTGGGAGCTACATACTAGGATCACTATAAGTAATTCCAATATTGTTGAGCATCATTAAACCTCAATCGCATTACCTTAACAAACATGAATCAATTATTGTAGCTGGATTTATAGATTCAAGGTAGCTCAGTACTAAGTACCTTCAAATATGTTTTCAAAGTAGAAAATAGTGTGCATGTGCATTAACCCATTTCATTCCTCATGAATCAATATCTATTGATATCTAAATAGTGTATAAGTTCATGAATAAGTATCATATGTGAAAAATTACAACCATTATTCTTGTAAAATTATGTATATATATTACATATGCATCTAAGTGTATCTAAATATGTAGTTTGTAACTCATGTCTCTATAAAGTGAGTACATATGTATGGCATATGCCCCCATAATGTATATAATTTTTTAAAATATTTATCCCATATCTATATAAAACTAATATCTCGAATACTTTAAAAATTTATGAATCTTGTATTTTGTCCCCAAATCTGAATATTCTACTATGGAGGCTTAAGTCTCTATGAAAAGCCCAATAATATGACCCCCTTTTGAGATGAATGTTTTAGCCTAAAATTCAATCATCTCAAAATAAAGAGTTAATTTTATCATGTTTAAATATTCAATCATGTAGAATCATTTTGACATGTGGCTAATATGTCATCCTAGTAAAGTATATGTCATCAAGGTATGCATGAAACATGTGTAATTCAAGGCATATAAGTGTCATGTCAGGATAAATGTATCAATTAGGCATGTATTATTAACATCACTAATAAATTAAACAAAAAATACTACATATTAAGATATGTTCATGATATGAATCATGGCATTGCACACAAATGGAAGGTTCATGATAGTATTATGATACACATGAATTCAAAAATCTCAGAAAGATCAAAAAGCTCAACACACACACACACACACACACACACACACACACACACACACACACACACACACACACACACACACACACACACACACACACACACACACACACACACACACACACACACACACACACACACACATACACACACACACACACACACACACACACACACACACACACACACACACACACACAACACTAGTAAAGACACACATAATCAATGTCACACATAAGGACAAGGAAAAAATATAATGTAAATTAAAATTTTATAGCTAATAAGGCCAAGGGTTGAAATCAAAGGACATGAAAATGTTACAACAAATAATGCTAAGGGTCGTAATCAAGGGATATGATCATGTCACACCAAATGCCTTAGTAATACAATCAAGGGACATGAACATGTCACAAGTAATGGACAAGTAAATGTCACACACATAAGTCTAATGGATACATGCAATATAAAAATAATGACTAGCCTATCATGAAAGAGAAATAACATCAATGAAGCATAGAATAAGTGAAAACTAGTTTGCACCATCCATGCATGTAAATATCATAGCATAGTAAAGTAGCATACCAATGTAACACTAGAAAGGCATGTTTAATAAATATATGTAGCTCAAAGTGGAACAAGGTAAATGAAATATATAACCTATAATAATGTGACCTATGGAATATTCTGTTCCTGACATTAGCATGGCCCTTGGGTATAATAAAGTCCAAAATCTATTTACCCATTTATGACCTGTATGTCATATATCACACTAATATAACATGAAATTAATGTGTATATAAAATAATATGCCATATACTAAACATGTGATAAATAATATAACTAGAAATCATGTCATGCTTAGGTCTTATATATATATATATATATATATATATGTTTAAATTTATATTAAATTTTAAAAAGTGATAACTAATTATCCTATCAAGGCCATGGGAAGTGCCTATGGTTTTTAGTGCAAAGGTCACATTTTGTGAGAAAAAAGTGCTAGATGGAGGTGTATCAAAATCTGATAAGGAACTATCATCATCACTACTCATAAGATCATGTGTATGGTGGGTAAGTATAGCAAACATAGGAGTTGGTGGGGCTTTTTTTTATAGTAGGAGAATATATAAATCCATTTATTCACTATGTAACATGTTAAATTATCCATGTAATTAACTTGGTGTGTGCTATAGTATAAAAATAACTCTATGAGTCCTGCATGACTATTTGATATGATGGATATTAAATAAATTTATGTCTAGGATAGTCACCTACTCTCCTCTAAATTGGGTGGATAGAGAGATATTGAATAGGTGTAACAACCATCTCTATATAATGATACTAAATAGGTGTAATAATTGTTTTTGTATAATTATCTTGAATATGTGTAACAACCAACTACAATGGTGGTGGAGGTGGAGGAGGAGATACCATTAATTGAAGAGGGTACTCATATTGAATACCTGAAACTATGAATACCTTATTGTAGTGCATATATTTGATACATAAATGCATTGTATATGGTATTTAATGGAGATTTTGTATCCAAGGGATTCATAAAAACAAGTCAAAAACCTCATTACTTGATAAAACTAGGAATGAAGTGGTCACTATTATTGAGCTCACCTGAAGAGGTAACACAATGTTCTTAAGAGTGTATGGTATCTATTCAATAAATCATTTATATAATTTTTATAAGTACTTTGCATGTATCCAAGAGAATTAATAAGTGCCATTATATAATTTTTTTTTTGGAACCATTCTTGACCATGACACTATATATAGGGTACAAATTAAAGTAAGATCATATGAATAGTGCATAGATATCTAAATCATCTTTAACAATCTCATGATAATCAATTATAATCATAGATAATTGTGTTGATGTGCCTATAAGTTTTTTAATGATACCATCCAATTAATGATCATATGTCATAGGAGGAATATGTGCATTGTATGTATAATGTAATTCATAATTATCCTTAATCACTATTTCCACATGTTTGGGAAATGAATCAGAAAAAAATTCAACTTTAAATTTTCATTTAGTTGTGGTCTAGAATCCTTTATAGGTGTGTTAATCTCAATAATGTTGTCATTAATGATATCTTGTATTGTGTGCCTTATATTGAAGTATTTATTTGTATAATGACCTATATATTTATTATAATTTTAATATGCATTACTATCATATTATTTAAGTTTGGTCATATTCATATCAACATATTGTGGTGGATGGATATACGTGAGTTTGTACTCGAGTATATTCTGTAATATTATTTGAAGAGGAGGTAATTATAAATATTGTCTTCTCTATGGAGGAGATCAAAGAAGCCAATTTATAAGATGTGATTTTACAATAACAATTTGTTTATGCCTAAATATGTATCATAAGGTGCTTAGAGTGTTTAAGAAACACTTCTCATTTTAGAATTCAAAGAATTTAGTGCATGAGTTACAGGTTGTGAAAATTTTGTTATTTATTGATGGAATAGGGGAAAAGCAAGTGGACTATTTCACAATATTTATAATGTTTGGTGGTTAGGAGCCATCATGGCTTATAATTATTTGTAAATATGATGAATATATATATATATATAAATTAAAGTTAATTATGATCAAATATAATCTTGAAACTAAACTAAAATGGATATTAACAATGAGGCTTAATCTAAAGTGAATTGGTTAAAAAAGAAGAAAAAGGAAGGGTAGGGTAGAGAGAAAATATATTGTTGATCTTTACTCCATACATCATGACAAAGTTCAAATCTCATCTAGGCATGTACTTAACCAATGTATGACATGAAATAGTGTAAGATCAAATCCTATCAAACATCAGGTGAACATCTAAGGAATGTGAGAAATAATGAAAATAAGAACCAAGTTTACTTTAAATATTTAATCCTATGAGCAGATAGCATATGCACTCTATAGATGTAGAGAAAATAAAATGAAGCAAACTCGAGAACCTTCAATTAACGTAGCATAGCTACAAGTTAACAATTTTTCATTCAAAGGTACACATTAAGAGTCTACAAGAATTATTCAAATCTAAAATTCATAATAGACAAGTGAGAGAGAAACCATATAACAATTCCTACAAACAAAATGAGACAATCTTTTAGAATTCCCTGCTTGCATTAGTTGCTCAAAAGTTTACACAAGTTTTGGCTAAAAAAACTCCCTCCTTTACAATTGACAATACTCATTTTATAGAATGTAAGGAAGTATGTCAGTCAGTCATATCCAATCACAAAAGTACAAGTGTATAGGACATGTGTCCCTTTTATAAATGTTATAGAATACACTATACTTTCCCTAATGGATTGACCTATAGGCAACATGCTTAAAAATTTGCACATGCCTTTGTAAAAGAATATTCCATTTCTAAAATATACAATTGCTTAGCTACAAAAGAATATTATTAATCTAATTAACCTTGGGACCCCAGGGATGATGAAGTCTCCTATTGCTACTCTAAGATCTCTTTGAATCTTTGATGCTCCTAACTTCATTGATTATTTCCCTTTCTATTCGAATCATACCCATGATCCTATTATTGTCAACAAAAATCTTGCCTATGATTTGGTGCCTCACCTCTTGTATAAACTAAGAAGTTCTTTTTTTGAACTCATCATTTGTAATTAGGCCAACTAGATCTAGTGTAGTATGGTCCTTGACTAAGCTACTCAATACATGCATTATCCTATCTTCAAGTTGTTTGAGGTCATTGGAGAGGTCCCCCATTTCTAGGATTAATTGCTCATGTCTTTGAAACACTTTTTTGAATTGTCATTATTGCAATTCCAATTATTGCTTGCTAGTAGATTCTAGGTTGAACTATCTCCAAAAAAACAACAATTCAACTCCCTTTAGGTCAATCATAATGCTCATAGGGTCTGGTTATGGTCCTCATGCCTTGATAGGGAATTTCTTTTAGGTTTTAGTAGTGCTTCAATGGTGGCCATGAGATCAACTCATAAGCTTCATGCCTTAGAATGCCCTTGGGTGTACCTATTTATAACTTTGTCTCCTACAGGTCCATGAGATCCTTAAATTGATCATGCTTTGCCTATGTGGTATCACCATGGCACCCATGTTCATCACTATTAAAAAATATGATCATTTCCTTTGAAAATTTAGATTTGATCTCATACTATCTGATCCTTTTGTATGAAATAATGTGGATCATAGATCTTTAGATTATTTAAACCTGGATAACTACCTTAAAATTGATGTCTACACGACCATCATTTGATGTCCACTTGAATGTCTTTGATTTTCAAACGATTGCCAATTTTAAAATCATCCTTGGGACTATCTGATATATTAAAATTGACATCCTTTTAACCATCATTTAAAGTCCATGAAACCATATTTGATGTCCACATGACCATCAATTTTAAGTACTTCTTTGTAACTTTTTGTTGAGCTTAAAATTAACATCTACATGACCATCATTTGACATCCATGTGAACATCATTGAAATTTTCATGACCATCAATTTTAAACACATCTTTAGTACTCTTTATTGAATTTATCACTTATCATTTTTGGTTTTATTCTTATTTTTGTGTGTGCCACTTGGTGATCTTGCATTTGCTCAAGAATTGTTGAGAAGTTGATGTCCACTTGCATCATTGGATTAATATTGTTTAAGAAAACATGGCCCATTGGATAATGATATAAGGGATGCACCACCATTAGCTACTTAAAATCCTTTCAATGAACTTGTGACACTTTTCACTATCCTAGGGATTTGAATTGTCAAAGTTTGTTACACTCTTTTGGATTAACTTTGTCTGACTAAACGTGAGTTGTTGATCCTATAGAAAAACACAATATTTAAGCTTGAGGATATATATAAATAACTTAGGAGAAAATAATTAAAATAAGTTCAATACATATTTAAAGTGACCATGTGAATTAAAAGGGACTTGACATAAAGATTTTGGACCAAGGTTAGGAACATAATAAAAAGGACCCCATGAATAATAAGAGATAGGTCATAAGGTTTTAGCCTAGGGTTTAAAAATTTAGGAAAAATATTTATGAATTTTCTAGGACATACAAAAGGGACCCTAAAACCATGGTAGGATAAAAGAGAACAAAGGTGTCATGGGACATAAAAGAGACCAAGCATAAGATTTTTAGCCTAAGGTTTGGTTGTGTTAAAAAACAAGACTAAGCTTTGGGAAAAAAATTAAACTAAATACATGGAATGATAATTTCTCCTACACAAAAATAAAATTTCCCACCAAATTTTAATTTAATTCAAAAGGGACCTAGGTTAAAATCTAAGACTAAATTCATATAATAATAATTTGCCACTTGGTAGTAGGGTATTGTTTTGGGGCTTTTGTCTGGGGGAAATGTTACATGGAAAATGTCTAAAAGAATTAGGCTCTTTAGGAAAATTATCTTAGGCAAAATTTTTGAAAGAATTAGTCACTTTGGGGAAATTGTCTTAGTTAAAATGTTTGAAATGTCTACAAGAATTAGGCTCTTTAGGGAAATTGTCTTAGGCAAAATGTTTGAAAGAATTAGTCACTTCGGGGAAATTGTCTTAGTTAAAATGTATAAAATAATTAGGTGCTTTGAAGAAATTATCTTGGGTAAAATGTCTAAAAGAAATGAAACATTGAAAATATAAGTCCCAAAAGCTAGATCTATCAGATAAAATTTCTGAAAGAATTCTTGAACAAAAAGCTCGAATAGAATCATCCAAATTGCATAAGTCCAAAAATTACTTAGACATAATATCCAAAACATAAACCTTAAAGATAGATTTGATCAAGATAAAAGTTTTAAAGGAAAATATTGAAAAATATATGTTCAAAATCAAAAAAACCTGAATAATAAAAAAAAGACTTTACGTGTATCTTAGACCACATGAATAATAAAAAGGACTAAGGGCATTTTAGGACTAAAAGGGGAGAAGCATGAATTTTTAGGATAAGGTTTGGTCATATAAATACACATTACTAAGCCTTAGCACAAAAATTAAACTAAGTCCATAACTATTGAATGTTTTCCCACTTAAAATTTAAATCAAAGATCCCACCACTTTTAGAAGAAGCACTTAGACTAACTTTAGACCAAGGTATTAAAAATTTAAATATGAATTAGATTTGATTTTTAATAGACCAAAGGCTAGTAAAAGATCAAATTACCATTAAATCATGAAGCCCAAGCTTTTACCCATTCAAAATGGATTCCATTGATCATATAACCTAAAATAAGAAGATCTATTATTAGCAAACTTAGACAAGATTAAACCAGAATCATGCACATAAATGCTAACCAAACCAAGTGTGGATGATCTTCAAATATAAATAATGTGTAAAATATGCTAGTGACACTCTGATCAAGTGAAAATTCAATTTTAAAGTACAAATTTACATAATTTAACACAAGGGTCTCCATTTTTTTAAGAATGGGGGGATGTTGACCTCAACAAATGGTGAATTTTGGGGGAAACATAGCAATATGTTAGAATTTAGAGACTCGAGTTTAGATTAAAAACTAAGTTACTTATCCCACTTGATCAGTGACCATTATTTAGATCAATTTATGGTTGAAATAAGTCTTAAATATGTAAAATTAGGATCAAATGTCAAAACCTAGTCATGTTGTGTGTGTGCTTTGATTATACCAACTATTTTCCATGGGATTTAGGGAAAAAATTCTTGATTTCATGCCTTTAATCATTAACATTGACTTACAACATGTTTTAATGTCCATTAAGAACCATGCTTTAGCTTAGGGAAGGCTTGGGCATTGCTCTATTACTAATTAGGCATCTATAACCCCACCAAAGATACCTTTGGCTCTATTTGAGGCTTTGATATACTACTAGATAGGCATCCATAGCCCTAATGGAGATTACCTGAATCACCTTTACTTAGAAGGGTTTTGAATTTTTTAATAAAACTCTTATTTTTGTATTTTTTAGATCATTTGTGGCTTTCCAGCAAAGGCTGGGAACCAAGTTAGCCAAGTTTAAGGATTTGGTCAAATGTTTGATATTTAGACAATCATATATCATTATAACCTTTATCCCTAGTAAGGATTTTTGTAAGTACAAGCATGACTGTGTCTTAATAGTTCAAGTTTTCATCCTACATGTGAAATTCTTCTTAAAGACAAGTTTAGATCAAAATAATGTTTAACATCTTATGGAATAGTTGACCTATCCACTAATCCTTACTGGTCTCTTTAAATTATAACATCGAGCTCATATTTTAAACTTATATGATCCACTAATGTTGAGGATTTATACCTACATTCTTGAACTTTTGAAGTTCTTGAAAAAAATTTAACTTTGAGCTAAGGGTTGTCTAGAAGGACTTATTAAAAGTGAGGGATGAAACATAAAAAGTGAACACACTAAATAGAAAGCAAATGAAAAATCAAATAGATATATACAAACTTATGTACAAATAAGGTGTAGGAATGAAAGAACAAAAAGAAACTAATCTAGCCTACCTACACTAACTCTAACTACTCTTACAATTCACTCCATGAAGACCCCAGGTAGAGCAACAAAGAAGTAGTGCTTGAGGTATTTCCCATTAGTGGGTAGTGTGAAATCTGCTCCTTATAGGTCTTTCATCTTTAAGGTGTTATCTCCAAGTATCTCATCAATATGATAGGAACCTATCCAAAAAGGTGTGAATTTTCCATGTTTTCTCTTGGGCTTAGATGCACTGTCCCAAATAATAACGAATTCTCCTTGACTAAACACCTTTATCTTTGATCTCTTATTAAACCACATTTTCACTATGGTTTGGTGCCTATTTAAATTGGAAACTTATTCCTCTTTTGCATCTTCCTTTTGAATGATGTCCAACAACCTTAAATTTGCAAATTCTTGGTCCTCCTCCATATACTCTTGTATAAACCTATATGTTGGTGGCTTGAGTGTGATGGGGAATATAGACTCTTGACCATATACTAATAATAATGGTGATGCTTTGAGATCCTACTTGACTATTCTTCTATTTTCCCAAAATGCATATTTGAGAAGCTTATGTCATGTCTTAGGTTTGTCTATTGTAGACTTATTTATTTCCTTCATCAAGTTCTTATTTGTTGGTTTAGATACTCCATTACCTTGAGGGTAATAGTTTGAAGAGAAATTGAGAATGATGTTATTATCATATTCTCATTCTATCATTTCAATGGATATAAAAGTAGATCCATTATCATAGACTAGATAGACTAGTGTTCCAAATCTAGTGCATATATTTTCTTTTAAGAATTTGATCACTTCTTTAGTTCTGCACTGCTTTATCACCAATGCTTCAGTCCATATTGTGAAATAGTTGGTGATACATAGAACATACTTGTGACCATTTTATGAGTTGGGTTTGATGACTCATATAAAGTCTATCTCCCACTAGGAAAAATGTTTATCCACTATAATTGGTTTTAATGGCATGGCTACCTTGGTCTCCTTAGTGCTAAACACTTGACATAAATGAAACTCCCTTACATGATTGTGAGTATCCTTGAATATTGTGGGCTGATAGTAGTTATCCCTCAAGATTTTTTAGGCTATGGTTCTTCCTGATTGATGTCCTCTTCCCATCTTCTCATGAAAAGTGCTCATGATCTCAGCTACCTCTTCCTTGGATACACACCTTAGGTAAATGCCTTCAAAGTTTTTTCTATACAATACTCCATCCTTTATCAGGTAATGGGATGCCTTGAGCCTTATATCTCTCTTTTTATCTCTACTTAACCCTAAAGTACAAATGCCATTGATTAGTAAGTGGACAATGGGATCATACCAATCATTAGACTAAAAACTTTGCAAATCTACTTGCATGACACTTAGCTTAGGGTTAGTATTTGAAATTAATTAAATTAAGCCTTGTCACCTTACTAGTTTATTAGTTTTCATTTCAATTCCATATTCCTAAATCATATACATATAATTACCTCTCCTTTCTCCTAATTCATTTTGACTTAGCCTGAGCTTAGTGGTAGGATCAGGTAAGATTGCATGCACCTTATTCCTAAGAATATAGTGCTTGAACATTTTTATTGCCTTAACTAATGCACATGCTCTCTTATCAATCAAAGAATAGCTCAACTCATTATTTTCAAAATTAGAGATCATAAAGGTTATGGAATGGTCAAAACCATCCATTTTCTAAGTAAGAACTGCAACTATAGTATGATCTAAAGTAAAGGAGTAAAGATAAAATTCTTTATAAAGTTTGGAATTATCTAGACTGGAGCTTGTCTAATTTCCCTTTTGATGTCTTTAAAGGATTTTCTTTCTTATTCATTCTATGAGACTTTGGAATCCTTCTTCAACATATCATTTAATGGCCTCACAATCTCTACAAAGCTAGAAATGGACTTTATTAAAAAGTTTATTTTACCAAAGAATGAATTTAATTATTTCTTACTATTAAAAAGATCTATCTTAGATATATCTTCTAATTTATCAGGGTATATAGAGATTCCCTCCTTAGTGATAACATGTCCTAACAATTTTCCCTCTATAACATAGAAAATACTTTTATTTAGGTTGAGAGAAATCCCATACCCTATGCATATTTCAAATACCTACTATAAGTGCATGATGAGATCCTCCCTATTTTTAGAAAGATAGTTAGGTCATCCATGTATATAATAATTTAATTACGTATCAAACCCTAGAAAGCATGATCTATGGCCCTTTGGAATGCTGCCCCTGCATTGATAAACATAAATGACATTATTTTGTAGGCAAAGGTGCCCCAATTCATTGTAAACATAGTCGTCATCCTATCCTCTTTGTTCATTAGTGCCTAGTTATACCATAAAAATCCATCAAGAAAAGACATCATAGTTAAACTAGAAATAATTTGTATAACCTCATAAAGAGAGGGTAAAAGATAATTATCCTTTTCAGATGCCTTATTCAAGTTTCCAATATCAATGCATAGTCTGATTTCACCATTTTTCTTATTGATAGACACTAAATTAGCTAATAAAGTGGAGTGCCTAATGGTAAACATGATCTTGGCATCTAAAAGCTTCTTGAATTCTTTCTATATCATTTGTTCTAAGATAGAGTTGACAGCCCTCTACTTTTATCCAAAAGGTTTGAAATATTCCTTTAAAGGTATGGTATGTGTTATGAATTTTGGATCAAAAAACTTTAATTCATTAGAGTACCATGTTATTATGTCTTTATACTTGATCAACATATATTTATCTCTTTTTCTTTTAGTTCTTGTACATATTGTACTAATTTTGACTAGTTGGGGTTGATCTTGAGGCCCAAGATCAATTGCTTTGTAATCCTTCCCATCTACTTTGGGAATCTTGGATTTCTCAACTATTTTATATTGATAAAAAAATATATATAAGTTAATCATTCCCTTGGGAATTTTGTTATCATTCAACTGAATGATCTTATCATTATGTTTGCCTTCGAATTGGTCTTTATTAGGGGTATTTTTATTAGTCTCATCAATGACATGAGCCTCAAACACCCCTAAGCTAGTCATTAAGTCTATAATTTGTTGGTCATAATTAAATAATTGTATATGGTTTACATTATCAAGGATGAAAGGGTAGGGAACTAGCTCAATACTAAGGTTTGGGGAGTCTTTGTCTGGCATTAGATTGGCTGCAGTAGAGGCCAGCTCATCAACTACCTTATTTTCTTCCTTATGGATGAAGACAATGTTTAAAGTATCAAAATACTCAAGTAAATATTTGGATATAAAATTTTATCTATTAATTTATAATAATTTACATTGTTACTTACTCCCTACTTGGTTAACTAGTATCCCCGAGTCACCATGTACTAGTAGTTCCTTGAATTTATACTTGATGACCAATTGTAAACCTAAGATTAATGCTTCATATTATACAAGATTATTAGTGTATGAAAATTTAATTCTATAAGAAGCATAATATTCTTTAGTAGTAGGGTTAGTTATAATAATTCCTACTCTAGAACCTGATTTGCATCTAGCACCATCAAAATAAATTTTCCACAATTTGGGTAAAGTATGAGAAGTTTTAGAGTTATATACCTTTGTGGTGTCAAGAGTGTAAACACCAAGATTTGAGTTAACCATGTTCACCCTCTCATTGATTTAATTGTACTTAGTGATCATATTCTTCATTTTAGGCTTCATTTATATCTTGATTTGGTTGGGGACTCCCTTCCAAGATAACCACATATGTGAACAATCTATTGACATGTAACTATTCAAGATCCTAGTCCAGTCTCTGGTCAATATCATCTCATAAGTATCTAGGGTGTCCACTACTTAGATATTAATAAACTATTGAATCCTTAGCTCTGATGCAATTTTCATGTGAAAATTCAATAATTCACCAATCACTTTGACTCTTGATTTATCTAATTGAGCTACAAATCTATCAAATTTAATGGGAGTCAAACCTAATTATTCAAAAATACCCTTAAACATTATATTTGTAGATGTACCAAAATATAATAAATAATTATGTATATTCTTACCAAAGATCATGAATGTAAGTAGGAAAGGAAGAACATCTACCTTACTTTTTTGCATTGTAACATAAGCATGTGCAAACTTTTGAGACTTACCAGGCTTTTTAGACAAAGATTCCAACAATAGATCTCTTTGTTCAGTAATCTATGTCAACTCATGCAAGGTAATGTTAGCTTTGATCCATTTCATGCCCTTTACTATGTTATATACCATCCTATTAGAAGAATTAGTTGAATCAATATTAGGTTTAGAAGTATTTCCCTTGGGAGGTTCTGGATTATTGTCTGAGGTAGTATCAGGATGAGTCTCAATGTTAATTAGAGGAGTTGAAGTTGTCAATGGCTGCTTCTATTCCCTATTTATTAGAGGATAAGTATTCTTCAAAAATTTATAAAAATGATGAATCTCTTTAGGAATATCTTCAGCCTTAATGTCTTCTTGGAAAGGGAACTCAAATGTTTCCATCTTGAGAGTTAGATCAGTGGATATAGATGACCTTGAGGAACCAGATGTACCTACATCACAATCCTTGTTAGGGACAAATTTACAAGTATCTAATTCTTCCTAGAAATCCTCAAAATCATTAAAAAATTTGACATAGTCTATTTACCCATGCTTAGAAGTGCAATGAACTCTACAATAGTCAGGTAAAGAAACATTAGTAAGATTTATATTAGGTATAAACTTGCTAGCAGATGGCTCATTGTTCTTGTTGTTATGGTAACTATCATTATGAAATTTGTTAGTGGGCCTATTAAAGCTTTGAAAAGAATAATTCTTACCAGAGCTCTCTCTAGTATTTTTTACTTGCTTTTTTAACTAAAAGAATTTAATGCTAATCTTTTGAACCATCTTGAGGATAGAGTCACTCTCATTTTCTGGGGCCTTAGAATTATGAACCTAAGTGTTAGTACTAGTTTTAGGCATTAAGGATTTCTGATCCTATGGATGAGATCCATTGGTAACACTATTAAGGAATCCCATGTTTTTATTAGGATGAGAATGTCTCAAAGGTAGTTGGTTTAAGATTGGAAGTTTGTTTGGGGAAGGCATATTTTGGTTAGCATTGGGAATAAAAATTAGAATGGGTGAATGTGGATTAGAATTAGGAATGGAATATGCCAATTATATTTGGGGTTATATCTAATCATTAATGGTCACATCCTTAGCACAAGCTAAAGCTAATATGTTCATGGGTACAACAACTCTCTTTATAAACATAGAAGTCATATGATCTAAGGCATCCTTATAGATTTCCAAGGATAAAGCCTCATCTGGTCTATAAGGAGCTATGGTCCTAATGAACATTTTTTTAACCTAACATTGAAAGCTATTATGGGATCATTTTCATCCCTTTTCACTATGGTGAATTGCTAGTACAGGACACAAGGACTAATTATTTTACCAAACTAGTCAATGAAGACATTGTTAAAATCAACCCAACTAGTAATGTAATTTTCAAGGAGGTTTAAAAACCATTCATATGCATCATCTTTAAATGTGAAATTAAATAGTCTAAATAAAACATCTTCATGAGTCACATTCAATAATATTAATGCAATTTTTAAAATCTTAATGTGTTCCTCAGCCATTATAATGGCACTAGGACTAAACATTGGCTGCATTTTAGGATTATAAGGAAGGTCATGTACCACACCTAGCACATTTATCAAAGAAATACTTAGGAAAGACATATCTTGATAGGGATCAAACATAAGAAAACTCTGAATTGGTGAAGATGGCAAAGACTTTGAAAGTCTATGCTTACCTTTATCTTGTCTAGTTCTCCTATGGACTTCTAATGAAAGTAGAGGTTATCTAGTCTCTAAAAGTGACCTTGTCTTGATCCTTGGAAATTATAGCTGTGGGTTTTGAATCTTATTTGAAATAATATGTGTTAGTCTTATCTTTGTAGAAGATAATGATCAGACTTGTACATTAAGCAAACTTTGTAAAGATTTATATAAAGTATGATAAAGGATAATAATCTTTAACTAAGTTAGTTCAAAGATGTATCCAAATCTATAAATATGATTGATATTTACATGTTTAAGCTCAAATAAAATAAAATTAGTGAAGGATATAAGGATGATCAAAACAACTATTACTAACCTCAAACCTATCGAATTGACAAAGTTTAAGCCATCTTTACCATAATTAAGCATATACCTCCAAAGAACATTGATATTTATCTAAAGGAAGCAAAAATATTGATCAAAGACCATAAAGATCAATGATATTTACATAATTGGACAAATATTAACATAATTATGTAAAGGTTTTACTAATTATTGAGTAAAATACACCAAAACCAGAAAAGATACCACACATTTACAAAGATCCCCCTCCCTCTAGTGCCAACAAAGCTTCACCTTGTTGATTCCTAAATATGTATCATGAGGTGCCCAGAGTGTTTAAGAAACACTTCTCATTTTAAAATTAAAAGAATTTAGTGCATGAGTTGTAGTTGTGATAATCATGTTATCTATTGGTGGAATAGAGGTAAAACAAGTGGATTGTTTCACAATATTTATAACGTTTGGTGGTTGGGAGCCACTGTGGCCTATAATTATTTAAAAATATGATGGAAATATATAGTAATTAAAGTGAATTATTCTAAAATATAAGCTTGAAAATAAACTAAAATGGATATTCATAATGAGGCTTAATCTAAAATGAATTGGTTAAAAAATAAGCAAAAGGAAGGGTAGGGCAAAGAGAAAATATATTGCTGATGTTTACTCCAGATATCATGACAAAGATCAAATATCATCCAAGCATGTAATTAACCAATGTATGACATGAATAGTGTAATCTCAAACATTATCAAACATCATGCAAACATGTAAGAAATGTGAGAAATAATGAAAATAAGAACCAAGTTTACTTTAAATATTTCCTCATATGAGCATATAGCATATGCACATCTACAAATGCAGAGTAAATTAAAAAAAAACTAGAGAACCTTCAATTAACCTAACATAGGCATAAGTTAATAAAATTTCATTCAAAGGTACACACTAAGAGTCTACAAAAACTATTCAAATATAAAATTTAGAATATACAAGTGAGAGAGAAACCATATAGCAATTTTTACAAACAAAATGAGACAATCTTTTTATAATTCCCTGCTTGTATTAGTTACTCAAAAGTTTACACAAGTTTTTGCCAAAAAAAAATCCCCCCCTTTTACAATTGATAATACTCCTTTTATATAATTTAAGGAAGTATGTTGATCGGTCATATCCAATCATAAAAGTATAAGTGTATAAGACATGTGTCCTTTCTACAAATGTTCTAAAATACACTAGACTTTCCTTAATGGACTAACATATAGGTAATATGCTTGAAAATTTGCACATGCCTTTAAAAAATAATATTCCATTTCCAAAATATACAATTGCTCAGTTAAAAAGGAATATTCTTAACCTAATTAACCTTGGGACCCTATGTCTGATGAAGTCTCATGTTGCTGTTGTAAGATCTCCATGACTCTTTGATGTTCCTAACTTCATTGATTATTTCCCTTTCTATTATAATCATACCCATGATACTATTATTATCAACAATAGTCTTACCTATGCTTTAGTGCCTTACCTCTCATATACACTAGGAATCTCTTTGTTTGAACTCATTATATGTAATTAGGCTAGCTGGACCGAGTGTAGTAGGGTCCTTGACTAAGCTGCTCAATACATGAATTATCCTATCTTTAAGTTGATTGAGGTCATTAGAGAGGTCGCCTATTTATAGGACTATTTTCTCATGTCTTTGGAACACTTTTTTGAACCACCATTGCTGCAAGTCCAATTAAATTTCTCACCTATGGATTTTGGGTTGAACTATCTCCATACAAGTGACAATTCAACTCCCTTCAGGTCATTCATAATGCTCATAGGGTTTGGTTAGGGTCCTCATGCCTTGCTAGGGCATTCTTATAGGTTTTAATAGTGCTTCAATGGTAGTTATGAGATCAACTCAAAATATTTGTGTCATAGAATGTGCTCGAGTTTGCCTATTTATACCTTTATCTGTCTTAGGACCATGAGATCCTTAGATTGATCATGCTTTGCCTGCATAACATCACCATGGCACCCATGCTCATCACTATAAAAATATGACTGTTGCCTTTGAAAATTCATCTTTGATCTCACAATGTCTAATCCTTTTATATGAATTAATGTGGATTTTAGATCTTTAGATTATTTGGATCTGGATAGCTATCTTGAAATTGATGTCTACATGCCAAACATTTGACATCTACTTAAATGTCTTTAATGTTCACACAACCTTTAATTTTATACTCATACTCAAGACTCTCTAATATCTTAAAATTGATGTCTTTATGACCATCATTTAATGTATATGCAACCATATTTTATGTCAATGTGACCATCAATTTTAAGTACTTCTTTGAAGCTTTCTATTGAACTTAAAATTGACATCTGAACGACCACCATTTGACATCCATATGAATGTATTTAACATTTGAATGACCATCAATTTTAAACATGTCCTTAGTACTCTTTTTTGAGCTTATCACTTGTCATTTTTGGGTTTGTTATTCTTCCTGCATGTACCACTTGATGGTCTTACATTTGCTCAAGATTTGTTGAGAAGTCAATGTCCATTCACATCATTGGATTAATATTTTCTAAGAAAAAATGGACCATTGGATCATGATCTAAGGAATACACCACCATTGGTTGCTTAAAGTATTTTCAATGAACTCATGATACTTGTCATTATCTTAGGGCTTTGAATTTTCAAAGTTTGTTATGCTCTATTAGATTAACTTTTCCCAACTGAATGTGTATTGTTGATCCTATAGAAAAACACAATATTTAAGCTCAAGGATATATATCAAGAACTTAGGATAAAATACTTGACCTAATTTCAAGACATTTAAAGTGACCATGTTAATTAAAAGGGACTTGGCATAAAGGTTTTGGACCAAGGTTAGGAACATAATAAAAAGAATCCCATGAATAATAGGAGATAAGTCATAAGGTTTTAGCTTAGGGTTTAAAACGTTATGATAAAGGTTTATGACTTATCTATGACATACAAAAGGGACCTTGCATTAGTTAGACCATGTTAGGATAAAATATAAGGGGTCACAGGACATAAAAGAGACCAATCATAATAGTTTTAGCCTAAGGTTTGGTCATGTTAAAAAACATGACTAAGCCTTGGGATAAAAATTGAACTGAGTCCATAGCAATAATTCCTCCTATGTAAAAATAAAAGCTCCCACCAAATTTGAATTTAATTTAAAAGGGACCTAGGTTAAAATATTAGATTAATTTCATAATAAAATTCCCTCTACTTAGGGGTGCCACTTGGTAGTAGGGTATTATTTTAGGGCTTTTATCTAGGGGAAATATTGTAGGCAAAATGTTCACAAGAACTAGGTGCTTTGGGGAAATTGTCTCAGGCAAAATGTCTAAAAGAGTTAGGTGTTTTAGGGAAATTATATTAGGAAAAATGTCCAAAATAATTAAGTGCTTTAGGGAAATTATCTTAGGAAAAATGTCTAAAAGAAATGAAATTTTAAAAACATAAGTCCCAAAATCTAGATCTGTCAGACAAAATGTTTGAAAAAATTCCTGAAAAAAAGCCTGAATAGAATCATCCGAATTGCATAAGTCCTAGAATAACTTGGATAGAATATTTGAAACATAAACCCTGAGGGCCAATTCATTCAGGACAAAAGTTTAAAAGGAAAATTCTGAAAAAGATAAGTCTAAAGACATAAAACTCAATAGTTAGGAACATAATAAAAGGACTTTTCATGTAACTTAAACCACATGAATAATAAACATGATGAAGGGGGTATTAGGACATAAAAGGAGCCAAGCATGGATTTTTATGCTAAGTTTTGGTTGTGTTAATAAACATGACTAAGCCTTAGAATAAAAAATAAACTAAGTCCATAGCATATTTAAATTATTTCCATATAAAATTTAAATCAAAGTTCCTACCACTTTTGGAAGAAGCACTTAGACTAACTTTAAACCAAGGTGTTAGCAATTCAAATATGAATTCAATTTTATTATAAATAGACCAAAGGTTAGTAAAATATCAACTTAACATTAAATCATGAAGCCTAGGATTTTTTTCATTCCAAATGGGCTCCATTAATCCTATAACCTGAAATAATAAGATCCACCGTTAGTAAACTTAGACTAGATTAAACCAAAATCATGCACATATATGCTAACTAAACTAGGTGTGGATGATCTTCAAATATAAATAATGTGAAAAACATGTTAGTGACACTCTGATCAAGTGAATTTTCAAATTTAAGGTACAAATTTTCATAATTTAACATAAGGGTCCCCATTTTTTAGGAATGGGGGGATGTTGACCTCAACACAATTGTCTTTTCCTCATGTTTGACATCATTATATTTAACCTTGTTTTTTATTTTGATTTGAAAATATTGGAATATTTATACCAAGGGCCAAATACTAGAGTCTTTATCAAATTTATGAACTTGATTTCTTGGTCTCTCATTATGTGGCATAGCTCATCAAAAGACTTGAATTTATTGAATAATATGGATTCAAGGAGTAGTCCAAGTAAACTTTTCTCTAAGATGTATTTTAACTCATTGTGTATCATAAGAATGATCATCTTAGCTAGTATGGTCTTATAATGAATTACATATTCATTTATTAGCTCATTGGATCTTTTATTAAGTTTGGGAATCTACACATAAGATACTTTCTCATCAAATTTGATGGAGAAATGTGTTATAAATTAATCTTCCAAAGGGTTGAATGTTGTAACTAATTAGAGAAGGGTATCATAGAAGCATCATGAAGCATCGTATTTGAATATTCTTGGGAATAAATTGGTCAATAATTATTCATTGGATTCATAATCAAATCATGTTGTGTGGAAGGATTGAAGGTGTTTCTTAGGATCACATTTAATTTTATATAATAGGAGCTTAGGATCTAAAATACTTATAGGTAAATGATAAGATGCAATAACATGGGCCTAAAAATTATGAATAAAATCATGTGAATAAATTGAATGGCTAGCTCTAGAATCACCTTTATCTACCTAGAACAACTAAGCCTATAGAGCTGAAACAATACACTTGAGGGAAAGTGTAGTAGGCAAGGTTGATGACTTAATATGCATAGTCATTATAGTATTAGCATAGGTTGAATATGTATAAATGGGAATGGAAATATGAGGTAAGCATTTTTTTTCCCTCACACCTTGGGTAAACATCATATATGTAACTATAAATGTAGATGTAGGATAGTAGATATAGTGTGGTTTGGACACTTGTGGTGGAATAAGTAAATCTAAAATGTTGATGAACATCATGGAAGGGATCATATTTTTATTCAAATGTATTAACTTGATCAAGTTTTTGGTTTGTATATTATTACATATAACATTTTATTATGAATTTTTGGAATGATTTCAAGATATTATTTTAATTCACATTCATTCATTCCCTTAAATCTATCCTTGTTACCTGTTTCATGTTCATGAGCATTGTTAGATCCAATATTCATAATAAGTCCATAAAGAGGATGTATAGTATGTATTACAAAATATATGATAACCTTAGGGTGAATAATGGGAGTAGGAGGAATAAAAGGTATCATGCATTCCATTTTATTGGTGGTCATATAAATCAACTCGGATTGGATGTCACAATAATATGGATAATAGGGTGTTAAATATTGTTTATTATGAATTTCAGCCTTATTAATGTAAAATATTTGATCCATAGAATTATATAGTTGTTAAAAAAAATCATATTAGAGGAAGAAATGTTATGATTACAATCATATATTGCATAAAAAAATATAAACTATGTTCATCCATAATAGCCACTTGTAATTTATAATATTAGGAAAAATAAAAATCAAGATTGAAAGTGAAACCCTATGGAAAAAATCTTAAAAATATAGAAATAAGGATGAAAACCAAAGGGAAACCTAGTTCTTGGTAATTTTAAGGAAAAAGATGGGTTCATAAATATGTTTTACCCTATTTTTAACTAATGTAAATCCTTAATAAGATATAAATTATTTTAATAATTTAAATTATAATGTATATAAATGAAGCATAAATCTAAATGTAGGATATTGAAACTTATTTGGTACTCTAACTTGATAAATATAGAAAGAACAATAAAGGGATAAGATAATTAGTATGTAAATACTTTGTAGAGGACTGAGACTATAAAAAGGTGGTAGGATAGGGTTAAAATTTGATTGTAGGCCATTCAGACCAAGATATGGATTTTCATGTGCACATAGATGAAATAATTACCCTTAGATATATATTAGCACTCACCATGTTTTTAGTTTAATGGTTTTATCTATGTGAATATCACACTTCTATTCAACCATAAGATGGTGTGACTACTTATATTACAATCATCTGTGTGATCCCAAGTTATGACTATGTGTGTAAATCACAAAAATTAATTTCCTTCACTTGAAACCCTAAGTCCAAAATGTATAGTTTTAGATTACGATAAAAGCAGGTTTTGAAGGGACCCCGAAACCCTTTAAAAAAATCAAGAAAGATAAAGCATTAACAACCACCAAGATAAGTAGTCCTAAAACCTACTATAGAGCAGCATCAAAATTAGGTTTTACAGGGACCTAAAACCACAAACATAGTCCACTAAAAGTACCCAGGTTTTACAAGGACCTGACACCTCAAAGAAATTATAGCATAGGGTAAAGAATGCTAAAAAATATATATCTTTAGAATTCTACCCTGGCCAACAATGTAGGTTGCAATTGTAATAACAACACACAAGCATTTACTGGGACATTAAAATTATACAAAATACCTTTGGTTTCTCTGTCCCTTTAATTTAGTAGAGACACGGTCAGATCCAACAATAATGACAGCCATAGCCATGTCAAGAAAAAGGCCATGCTCCACCATGCCCTCAAACCCTAAAATTTCACTACCCATAGCCTTGGCATCCTTACACCAACAGATGCCCCTTGTCAAACACTAAAACTGCATTGTTCAGCTGGTTCCATGCCCCACTTTCAAGATCCATGTTCTACACCCTAGTTACGTTCTGTAGCTTCGACAACCACCTCAGGATTAAATTCCCCTAGGTCCATTTTCCTAGCAAACATCTCCCATAGCCACACCTCCATAGGGGTGGCCTTCAACAATCCACCATCTCCACCCCTCTCTACACCAACTAGGCCTGGAAGTCCCTGCACGTGCCCTTCGTCGTGGCTACGATGGTCAGACGCACGCATGATTTCAAACCCTAGTTTTAGATCAAGGACGCGTGCAAAGCCTTGTTGGGAAAGTGTGTGGGATAGTGATATATATAGTTTTTAGTATGCTTGATTGATGTTTTATAGATAATTAATAATCCTATAATTATTTTATATTTATATGAATCTACTCAAGTAATTTATCATGCCAATGAAATTCTAGGTGCATGGGTTGTCCCATTAGAATGAGTTCATTTTGAAATATGACTATTGATGGGTAAAGGGTGAGACCATCAAATTTAGACAATACCCTATATATGGTAACATTTAAGTCATATAGTTTTGTTAAAGAGACATGAATATTGATGTGATTATTTGGAGATATTTGACTATGATAGTTTACTAGTTTGGCATAGACTGGGGGAATTCATGTAAGTGATTGATATAAATTTAGAAGGATTAGACCCACAGAAAACATGTGGATGTGAGAGAATGGTGAATAAGAGTCATATATGTATAAATAAGTAATTTGAGGTGAAGGTAGGTCAAAAATGACATTTTAAAGCATCTAATACCATAATTTAGTATCTACAATATTCAACATTATGTTTTTATTCTACACCAAAACCTAACACTTTTAGGTTTTCAACAAATGTGAACCCTTCCCAAATAACACTGATAATTGATTAACTTAACCAAATTAGTTAGAAGATTATTTCTAACTAAAAATGATCATATTTGATTTTAATTTATTCCATTGAAGTTTTGGAGTGTTAATTCTTCCATTGGATGAAATTATACCATGTTAAAATGACAAAATGTTGACTACTCTACACAAAAACACCCCTACATGTTTTTAATTGATGCAAGATAGTTGATACCCCTTAGATGTTATTACTATTGACTTATTTGACCAGGGATGTTTTTAATTGATGAAAGATAGTTGATACCCCTTAGATGTTATTACTATTGACTAATTTGACCCCCTGGTCAAATAAGTCAACCCCATACAAGTTCAAAATTTTCATGAGATCCCTTAGGTCTTAAAATTTCCACCATGGTCTTAAAAGAGGTCAAATAATATGGCTTAACCTTAGTTACATTTGTCTAAGTTTACCCTATGTCATATCATGCCACTTTTGAACCACTTTGATGAATTGTATGGTTTCCTTATTAAGACAAGTATGTAAAAGTGAAATTGAATGTCCCATGCATTAGGTAGATTTTAGGGAACTATTATATAACTGACAATTATAGGTTACACATTTAAAACAAGAAGATAAGTTGAAAAAAGAGGATTTTTGGGAAGTTGTATAGATTGTACAATAGTAATAGCATGTGTGGCTACTTTAGAGTGACTTTTAAGATCCCAAAAGCTCATATAAATTCTTAGGTATCCTTGAAAACTCCAAAAATGATAAAAATTGGTTTGACTATCTCATCACTCTCTTATGCAAGTCAAATAAGACCAATTGGTTTTCTGCTAGTATGGATAGAAGGAGAAGAACTGATCTAAATGCTTTTGTTATATGTTACCAATATTTAAGGACTTCAACTCCATGGTCATATATTAAATATTTTTGGATTTTTATTCATGAACAAACTCTAAGAATGATAGTGACTCAAAACTATCTTCACATTTCCAACACCTGTAGATTTTCTCATATGTTGCATTGATCTGATGTTTTTAAGCATTTTATGTGTTTTATCAAAACATGTTATTCATTTTCATTTTGTATTCAATATGGTTTTCATGTGTGTTCATGGAAGGTAGGAAAATTACATCTTATTTTGTTGAAAATGAATATCATAGTGTTCTTTACAACATGTTTCTATAGTTGCAGAGGTTGTCTTTGTGCAAGTGGATTTAGACCAAAGGTAAGGTAATTATGTTCAACTTCACAAACCATGGAATTATATTTATCCATGGAAGCTTGGTATTAAATAAAATAAAGTTTAATGAAGATGGTTTCTAAGGAAATAATTAAGGATTAATCAGAACTTCAAGATGCATAGACACCTATAACTACTTATAGGCCTATATAGAGAATATAAAGACCATCTAAGACCTAATAAATAGGTTATGTACATTTAAAAGGATTTAATGGATATTTAAAGTTACTTAGGGTTAATTAACATGGATAAGAACACTTTCAATCAACATAAAGATATGTAAAGAAAAAAAATTTGTTTAAAGGGAGAATTTACCATAGATTCTCTAAAATAGGTCTCTAATTGATATATTTCTATCTATTGGTAAGTGACAATGGAGTCTTGACAATCCTAATGGTTATTCTCTTATATCATACACCTATTAATAATGATTTAACACAAAAAAAATTAAGGTTAAGGATAATGATGATAGAGTGGTTTTAATCTAATCAATTTTCCATTTGAAATACTCAATGAAAGTTACAATGCATTGAGCCTAGGAATTTAAATATAACTAATGCCCTATGGTATATTGGTGGGAGAATGGTTGTAAGACATAAATGAGTTAATATAGGTGTGTAATTGTACTTAGTGACCTAAATGGAAGATGGAGGTCTGAAACACAATGTTCAAACATAAAAAAGCACCTACAGGTCTCATAACTTCCTAGAAGTGCACCTATAAGTTGAAGTGAAATCTACATACCAGTATAGGCTAAAGAAGGATGCAAGCTTGAATATTAAAACTAATATAGGCATTGGATGATATTAGGATGTTAAATATGGGTTAAAGTTAATGTAACAACAATGCTCAAACATTTATAGGCACTTATAAGAGCCCATTAATCTCCTTAGTTGCCACCTATAGGTGATACCATCAAAACAGTCTGTAGACTATGTCTAGCTCATATGAGATGCATGATTATAAGGTTGGAAGAAGTATAGGTTGTATAAAAATATTAAATACACCCTAATTTATAATTATACATTTCCAGGTGATCTTCATAGATAAGGAACATAGCAAAGGACATGGTTTTGAAATATCCCACATAGTCAACTAAACCTTACCTGCAGTCATCAGACCTGGTGAGCTAGTATTGAAGAATTTAAAGGTTTGAGGGATATATAGGTGTGATCTAATTTAATAATTTGGTTTAGAAAATACCCATGATTTTTTAAACCCCCCCATGGACTCACCTTGGTCATACTAATATTAGAGATACTCTCTATTCTTTCATAGATAGAGAGCACTCTAGTATTAACAGAGTCTATAGACTTGATATATGAGTGTTAAAATGAGAATTATTGATGAAAATAATTGGAATAAGTATGCAGAGGCTTATTCCCACTCTCCATAATAATTTATAATCATATTAAAGAATTAAAATCTCTCTACTAGCACATTCATCATAGGTAGTCTAAGTGAGATAGTGAGAAAGTAAGGTGACTGTCCAAGATGGGAAGTGAGAAACATGTTTTGAGTTTTATGAAGATCTATATGATATAATAGAGGAAAAAAATATCTTCAATATGTGTCATAACATATCTAAAACATGTCTCTTGAGAAACTACAGGTCAATTGAATGACAAATGTGAGGATAAGCCTAGAAGGACTAGTTAGTGGTTGCTAGACAATGAATGACAAGTGGTGTGTGAAAGGCTATTAGTTTAGGGGATAAGGATTGATATAATTTTATTGACACATTTTCATGATAGTTTAAAGGTGTAAAATACCCCTATGGTAGTTTCAATCAGTCAAGTGGATGACTCATCATCAAGGCAGTTTCAAAGAAAGACATGAAGAGTCTTTATGCCAAATTGAAGGAGGTTGTCATATTTATGATGAACACTTATCCAGGATGACTTCATGATTTATTTTTCACCTCATTCTCTCCAATTTTAACTAGGTTATATGGCTTGACAAATGGACTTGTGAACTTTCCACTTCTATTATTCTCTCTCCTCTCTTATGCTCTATAAATATAAGGGATTTTGGCAATTGTAAGTAGTACACATATAGGATGGTGAAGCCCTACTAGTTTAGCACCTTGTTTTGATTTTGAATAAGACATTTAAAGTTTATTTTATCTCTAAAATATTTTTACTAAGTGTGTTAAGTGATTTACTTAGAGGTTAAGTGATGAATATGCTCTCCTTACTTCTATGCTACCTTGCATGTTTTGTGTGATGGATATCTCTTATAATAGGTCCCATAAATTATATGTGTTTACTAAGTGTGTCTTGAAGTGTGAGAGGTATTAGTAGTGTCTAGTATCAAACCTTATTTTCACCCACCTCTAGATATTCATAGCAATCTACCTTTATGAGAAATACTTATACTATAAGCACTGAGTTAGGGTCTATTTTGATAGTCTTCATTCTTAATGCATATGCAAGTGTGTTTATGGACTAACATTTTGGTGTATCACATCATTATTATAGGTTTTCATTAATTTTACTTCTTCCATTTTCACCCCCAATAAAATGATTAGTGTAGGTGATAAGACATAAAAGACTAATATATATAGTTAACCCTTAAAACTAGAATTTTACCTCTTCTATAAACAACCCACATGCCTAGAGGTAATCCAATATTTCAGTCAATCTAGAGTAGGCTTGAATAACCATCTCTAGGGTGAAATATTGAGTGAAAATAGTTATATCATTCCCAGTAGGACTAAGGTCCAAAAGAGTGTAAGGATTTTTGGGGTGTTCTTCCTCTTATTATCTTTTGGAAGTATTCAAACAAACAACAATGGAAACTCTGAATGAAATCATATGGTTATAAGTAACCTAGGTACTTTTTAATTTTTTTGATCAATTCTTATGTTTCATTTATCTAATGAAGTTGATATGTCTAGTTATGCTGAAAATCCACACTATGCACCTTCCTATCAACCTTCTTATGACCTATGATATACCCCTTAATAGCCCTACCAAGGTTGTTATCAATCCTATGAGCTATGCCATCCCTATGATCATCTTATTACTACTCCACATAAACATGATGTTCTTGGATAGATCTATGAAGAAGTATATGGAAAATCCTATCAAGAATAATGTTAAGAAGTGTTTACATATCCATCTTGACTTGATTCTCATCAGCATTGTCATGAGGAATCACACGATCCCATTGATTGGAAATCAAGATATTGGGAAGAAAGATATGAATTCTTATAAACTAAAGATATGAAACTAATTCAACAAATTAAATATTGATAAAACCCCTATTATCCCACTCCTCCTCTTACTTCAATTCTACATAGAGCTAAGTATTTATTGGAACTCATGCCAAACATACTAAAATAAGAAAGAGTGATGAAGAATTGGGATGAGGAACTTGATGTAATCCTTAATCATCTCATAGAGAAGTTGAGGAATTTATTTTAGTTCCTTATGAATGAGTGAAGGATGGTTGAAGAGGAAGATAACTATGTCATCAATGAGAATTTGAATGAAATGAGATGTTATATCCAATGGTGGGTAGATAGGTTATAAAGGTGGGAAAACCAAGAGCTTGAAGATGAGCCTGTAATTGTTGAAGAGCCTCAAGAAGGATATGATCAAAGTGAAACTATTGTTGAAGAAGATGTCTCCACCATTTCTTAATCTAACTTGTCATCTCCCCATGAACCCACCCATGAGCCTATCCATCACCCTCCCACATCATCTCTTCTTGAAGGAGAACCTATCTTATGGGAGATTAGTAAAGAGGAGTAAACTCAAGTTGTAACTGATCAAGAAGATGAAATGAACATCTATGATGAAGAGATCACCATAATAAATCCCATTGGTGAGGAAAAGAACAATGCATCATTATTGAATCAATAAAGAGAAGATGCAGATGAATTTATGGCTATTCATAAAGAGCTTAATTAAGGTATGTGGTAGACATATCAAGAGATGTTTAATTAGTATGAAAGCCTTGAGAATATAGGTCTTGAAAGAGAGAAAGAAGAGAGTTGTGGAGAAATAATGCAAAGTGCCTATTGAACAACCATGTCTTGAGGAACATCATGATGTAGTATATGATGACTATGGAATTCATGAACATGACTAAAAGGATGAGCTTAAAGAGTTTGTGTTTCTTGAGGAGAAAGAGAGAAAAGATGATTGGTAGCAATGGATTGAGTTTTTTTAAGAACTTGAATACTTTTGCAAAGTGTAAGGTCGAGTGCACAATAAGATAGATCAAGATATCCTCATAAAGGGCAATGACCAAGATTGGATAGACTATAAAAATATCCTTGATGAGCTTGAAATTGGTGAGAAATATGACCTCATTCAATGTACCATGGATATCAAAGAATCATGATTTGTTGCAACACCATTGGAAGTTACATATGAGAAGTCTCATGAAGAGGTTGAAGTTGTTTAAATATAAGATAAATTCACCTTTATAAGTGATATATTTATAGATACCCTGATTGAATTGAAGGCCATGCCAAGGAGGGTGGAAAACATCAATAAAATTAATACATCAAGGCCAATACTTAAAAGGCAACTTGCCCCATGCATTCCTTCACTTTATGGAGAAAATAAGGTTCAATCTTGCCCTTTGATCTAGGAGGAAGAGTTTTGTCTAGGATAGTTTGTGTATAAGTTAATTTGTTTGATTTGGTTTGTGTTTTCCCTAAGTGTTCATTAGAACACAAGTGCGTGTTTTTTTTCTTGTCTTTTTTATTATTTCCTATTTTTGTGTGGTGTGTTTGGTTTATTTTCAAAGGATTTTTAGTGTCAAGAGTAGTGTATAGGTGAATCCATATCCCAATGGATAGGATAAAGAAATTTGTCCTTATCATAGCAAACATGCTACCCCTAGGAAATTTCCAAAATGTTAACTAATTTGACCCCCTTGTCAAATAAGTCAACCAACATGAAAGTTCAAACTTGTCATGAGATCTTGTAGTTCCTAAAATGTCCATCATGGTCTTAAAAGAGGTTAAATAATATGTATTAACCTTAGTTACATTTGTCTAAGTTTACCATATGCCATATTATGAAAATTTTGAGCCACTTTGATGAATTATATGGTTTACTTATAAATACAAGTTTTCAAAGTGAAAGTGAACATCCCATGTGTCAGGGAACTATTCTATAACTAGAAATTACATGTTTCATGTTTAAAATAAGAAGATTAATTGAAAAAGGAGTTTTGAGGATTTGTATAGATTAAAAAATAGTTCTAAAATGTGTGGATACTTTAGAGTGACCTTTCAAATCCCAAAAAATCATATCCATGATTAGGTAGCCTTGACAACTACAAAAATGGAAAAAATTGGTTTACCTATCCCATCACTTTCTTATGTAAGTCAAACAAGACCAAGTGGTTTTATACTATTAAGAATAGAAGGAAAAGAAATGGTCTAAATTATTTTGGTGGATGTTACCACTATTTATATCCTTCAAATCCATGGTAATATATTGCATATTTATGGATTTTTATTCGTGAACAAACTATAAGAATGACAGTGACTCAAAATTGTCTTCACATTCCCAACACCTATAGGTTTTCTCATCTACTACATTGATCTAATGTTTCAAAGCATTGTGTGTGTGTTTTGGCAAAGCATGTTTTTCATTTCCATGTTATCTTCAAGATTTTTTGCACATGTGTTCATGTAAGGTAGGAAAATAATGTCTTATTTTATTTAAAATGAATATCACAGTGTTCTGTACAGCATGTTTCCATAGTTGCAAAGGGTTTCTTTGTGCAAGTGGCTTCAGACCAAAGGTAATATACCTATGTTCAACCTCCCAAACCATGGAAGTATGTTTTTCCATGGAATCATGGTATTGAAGAAACTCAAGGTTGATGAATATGGTTTCCAAGGTAATGAGTAAGGACTAATCAGAACTCCAAGGTGCATAGACACCTATAATTACCTATAAGCCTGTATAGAGAATATATAGACCATCTAAGACCCAATAAATAGGTTATGTATGTTTCCAAGGATTGAATGGATATTTAAAGTCACTCAATGTTCACTATCATGGGCAATAACACTTTTAAGAAACATATAGACATGTAGAGCTAAGAAAGTTATTTAAAGGGAGAATTTACCTTAGTTTCTATGAAATAGGTATTTGCTTGATATATTGTTATATGTTGGTAAATGATAATAGATTATTGACAAGCCTAATGGTTCATATCTTATATCCTAGACCTAATAATAATGATTTAAAAACAAAAATAAGGTTTTTAGGTTAAATAAAATGATGATAGAGTGGTTTCAATCTAGTGAATTTTCCATTGGAAACACTTAGTGAAAGTTATAATGTATTGAGCCTAGGAATTTAAATGCAACTAGTTCCCTATGGTATATTGGTGGGAGAATGGATCCAAAACATAAGTGATTTAATACAAGTTTTTAATGATCCTAATTTACCTAAATAGAATATGGATTTCTAAAATACAATGTTCAAACATAAACAAACACCTACATGTCTCACAACTTCTTAGAAGTGCACCTATAGGTTGAAGTGAAATCTACAAATCAGTATAGGCTAAAGAAAGATGTGAACTTCACTATTAGAGATGAGATGAAATAATATAGGTGTGTAATTATATTAATATGTTAAATAAGGATTAAATTTAATGTAAAAATAATTCTCAAACATTTATAGGGACCTACAGGAGCCCATTGATCTCCCTAGTTGCCACCTACATGTGATACCATCAAAATAGTCTATAGACTATGTCTAGCTCATGTGAGATGCATGTTTAGAAGTTTGGAATAAGTATAATATTTATTAACATATTGAATATAAACTCAGTGATAATTACATACTTCCAAGTGATCTTCATAGATAAGGAATAAAGTGAAGGATTGGGTTTTGAAATACCACACATAGTTAACTAAACCCTAGCTGTAGTCATCAAACTTAGTGAGTTGGTATTGAATACTTTGAATATTTTATGGGTATATAGGTGTGATATAATTTCATAATTTGGTTCATAAAATTCCCATTATTTTATAAATCCCACCATGGAATCACCTTGGTCATACCAACAATAGAGATACTCTTTGTTCTATCATAGACAAAAAACACTCTAGTATTAACATAGTCTACAAACTTGAAATATGAGTGTTGAAATGATGAATGAGAAGCATTGAAATAATTATTAGATTATTTATATATTTGGTTTAATTATTAAATAGAGATAAAGGACACATACATCCATTTTTAACCTTCACAGGTGGATACATACTTCCAAACACATACATCCATTTGTAACCTTCACAGGTGGTCTATTAGGCCTAAACTAAGCCTAAACCCTTATGGCCTCTACCTTGTTTCATATGATCACATAAAATATCCAAAATATGTAATGAAACTTAAGGGATAGTATAATTCTAAAAATAATAATTTAATTTTAGATAATAATCCAAAATTTGTCATTTTGACCCAAACCTCTCTTGAACCTACTCAAAATGCACAGAAGGAGCTCGATGGTCACTTTCATCTACTCATAATAGTAAAAACACTATGCATGGTAACCCAAGGAGTTGGTGATAGTTAAATTTGATACCTATATTTAATTAAATATAATTATTTGGGAGTTATAGATTTGGTTTTTATGAATCATCACTAACAGTCCAAGACACCTAAAACCCTTTTTTCAAACCAAATTGAAAAGAGATGAATGGAGGTGCATATATAATTTTTTAAAAGACTTGGTAAGTGTTTTTAAATTGTTTAAAACTCTCATAGGATCCTTTAATCTCATTTTGTTTGTACTATCTTTTATATAAAATACCTAATATAGGGTTTTCTATAAAGTTTTGACTAGTTCTACAAGTATAAAGGAGAATTGTTGATGCCAATAAGTGGAAGAAGTTTATATAGGATTAATCCCACTCTAAATAATAATTTATAATAATATTTAAGGACGAAAACCTCTCTTATAGAACATTCATCACAAGCAGTCTAAGTGAGATAGTGAGAAGGCAAGGTGACTATTCAAGATGGGAAGTGAGAAGCATGATTTGAGTTTCATGAAGATATATATGATAAACTAGAGGGAAAAAATGTATTAAAAAAGTTTCATAACACCTATGAAACACATCTCTTGATAATCCATGGGTCAATAGAATGATAAATGTGAGGACAAACCTAGAAGGACTAATGAGTGGCTACTAGACAATGGATGATAAGTGGTGTATGGAAGGCTATCAATTTAGGGGCATATGAGGAATGTTATAATTTTATTTACACCTTTTCATGATATTTTAAAGGTTTAAAATACCCATATTTTAGTTTTAATTAGTCAAGTGGATGACTCATCATCAAGGTAGTTTCAAAAAAAGACAAGAAGGGTCTCTATGTCAAATTGAGGGAGGTTGTCATATTTAAGATGAACACTTGTCCAAGACCAATTCATGGTATATTTTCCACCTAATTATCTCTAATTTTAACTATTTTATATATATTGACACATGGAATTATGACCTTTCCACTTCTCTTCTTCTCTCTCCTCTCTTATGCTCTATAAATGCAAGCCATTTTGGTAATTGTAAGTAGTACACACCTAGGATGGCTAAGCCCTGCTGGTTTAGCACCTTGTTTTACTTTTTAAGAAGACATATTAAGTTGAGAGTATCTATAAAATATTTTTACTAAGTGTGTTAAGTGATTTACTTGGAGGTTAAGTGATGAATATGCTCTCCTTGCTTCCATGCTACCCTTTCATGTTTTGTGTGATGGATATCTCTTCTAATAGGTCTCATAAAGTGTATGGGTGTGTTGAGTGTGTCTTAAAGTGTGAAATTTATTATTAGTGTCTAGTATCAAAATTTGGTGGGTTTTATATCAATCTTCCTTTATGAGAAATACTTATGCTAGAATCAGTATGAGTTAGGGTTAGTTTTGATAGTCTTCATTCTTAGTACATATGAAAGTGTGTTTGTGAAATAAAATTTTAGTTTATCACCTCATTATTATAGGTTTCCATTATATTTAGTTCTTACATTTTAACCATAGATAAAATGATTAGTATAGGTGATAAGCTATAAAATACAAATCTAGGGACATAGCCCTTAAACCTAGAGGTTTACCTCTATTATAGGCAACCCACAGGCCTCGAGGTAATCCAATGTTTCACTCAATCTAGAGTAGGCTTAAATAACCATATCTAGGGTGAAATATTGAGTGATAAATTTTACATCATAAGAAAACAAGGTATAATAAACCCTAAAAAAACATATTGGAGACAAAGAATTATATCAAGTGAAAATATATTAGTGTAAAAATAACTAATGAAAAAATAACTTGAATTGAAGCAAGGAGATCCCCCAAATTCAATAAACATGGGATGCCACATACCATAATTTGAATCCATATTCATGTATTTATAAGATGATTAAATACAATAAATACATATGTATCAATAATATCATCAATAACATGTATAAAAAATATTGAAGTAAGTCCCGTGTCTATGGGCATATAATATGAGAATAAAAAGTGTTCCTAACATAGTTGTAACATTTTAATATTTTATTAATCCCACTTAAAAAAATAAATTATTTTTGTTAGATTATATATAATAACCATTGTATATTATAAAAAACATTTAAAAAATGGTTACAACCAAGAAAATATAACAAAGTTAAGCATACACATAAAATAATCAAAAGATAAACGAGGATCCATACTCACCCACAACTTCTATTAGAGTTTATTGGGTTACCAACTTGTTCCTAGAATAAATGTACCATCGTCACTTAGAATTCAATGTGAGATTTTTGGGTGGGAAAAATCAAGAAACATAAAGGGAAAAAATAATATAAAATCATTGGAAAATATTTTTTTATAAGAAAATAAGAACAATTGCAATTGGAATTTAAAGATGAGTAAATAAAGTTGAAGGATGTTAGAAGAAATAATAGAAAAAAGGTGAAAATAAAATAATCAATAATTAAATTAGGTGAAAATGTGATTGTATAACAATAGTAGAATTCGAAGAAAAATTATGAATATCTATATAATATGGATTAAAAAAAATAGAATGGGAAAGAATGAAAATAATCAAGACCCCAAACAGGTGAGCTAAATTAAAATAATCCTAATTAGAAAATAAACAATAATACCATATGAAGAAGCATGAATTAAAGTGAAAGGAAAATAAGGAGTGTTCAATTACAATCACTTGGTAAGCATTTAACTAACAAATAATATCACAATAAATTAAATTATAATAATCAATAGATGATGTATTAGTTGAATCATTATTTTCTATTTTTGCCTTCTAATTTATCGTTCCTAGATCATATATTGTACCAAAATGTACTAATACTTATGACACTATAATATTACTTAAGAAAAAGACTTAGGAACTGACATGAGGTGTATAAATAAATCACCAAGGACACGGTTATGAGAAAAAATCATAAATGCATACACATGTATCATCCTAACAATACTTTACATATTTAACACAAACCAATACATAACATATTAAGACTTTCTGATTCAAGTTTCCATATTCATTATCATACACAAATGTTACAAAGAATACACTATTTTAATCTAAGGATCATTATTTATCATACAAATCATATATTGATATCTCCCATTCATCACTTAGACCATAACTCTAATCCTTCTTCATATGTTATGAATCTGTAACTACAAAAATGTAACCAATCTAAGATTCCATAAATGAGACTTTGGTTCCCATAATTATAAAATTCATAGATTCCATCAACGTTTACCAAATATTTATTTATCAATTCCACCTACCCCTTATTTTATAACTGCAACTCCACATGTCCATCCTCATAAGTTTATTATATTTCTCTATGGGAATATTCTTATCAACATGGATCAATCCAGTTCAAATCACATTATCTTCAATTGGATACATTGCATCTATCAACTTCTAATATTTTTTTAACCTTATTTTACATCTATTAATTTTGTGTTTCTTTCCAACCCATGCATTGATGTTTCATTTTACCCACACATTATAGTTATTTTGATGATTTATCTTTCTTCAATACATTAAAAGTATCAAAATTTATTATGTACATCTAATTTGTGCATCATTATACTTAGAATTACTTTAAGATTTTCCTTAAGTGTATATATTGAGTCAAAATTCTCCCACACTACATTTATTTTGTGTCATAAAACAAGTTTTTACTTTTATTGTAGCACTTTATCCTTCTTGATATTCATAACCTTTGGCACTTTATATTTAAATTCATTCTACATTATATCCCAACAATTTATTTATGAATGTACTCATGGTATCAATTCTTGTGCATCCTCCATAATTTTTTATCACCTAGTCATTATGTGGATTGAATTTACAAGTTTTCAATAAGGCATGTACCACTTGATTTTTTTACATATAAATCTCATGCATTATAAATTCCTCTCCCATTGTATTCATCTAAAATTATTCAAATAATACATCCAAAATTGTGCCAATTTTGTTCATTTCCACCTTGAATGTGGAAGCTTCCTTTAAATTTATTTCTCATTTAAATTTATCCTTTAAATATACATTCACAATGTTTAGCTATTTACATGTCTTCATATTCCTTCATGTGAGAATCAATGTATTTTTTTACAAACTGAAACATTTCAAATATATTCTTTATGTGTTTTACCTTTATGCACAATTTTTTATCTTCTTTATCAAGTCCTCTATGTTATCTTTGAAATTTGCATATAATTTATTCAATTTATACTCCTAGATCTCTAAATTAGTAGGTTTTTATTAAACATGTGGTGTGTAAAATAGTTTTTTAATTTCCATTCCTTACTTTTCTAGTGGTATTTTCTCATTCACATTTGAAAATTCATATACATATGGCCTCTCTTTCTCCACCAATTTTTTCAATATTTGAACTTCCTCAATATACCTCTTCAAGGATCATATCTCTCTATTTAAATATTTCATTATATATTATCTCTACCTATCAATCATTATTCTTTTTTAATAATTTAGTTTTTGGTTTCATAAACACTATCCCAAAAATCTGTCATAATTATGCTCAGATACACCATCTAGACTCCATCTTCATCACTATATTCCAAATCATGTTGTTTCATTATAACTATCATCTTATCTTGAATTTGAAGCTTCATTTCCTATATCTGACTATCAAATATATTCTTCCATCATTATCATGTATTATATGTCACATTCATGTGTCTAATCATTCTCAAAGGCATGATTGAATATGATATCTCTATTACTATAATTTCATCCATAATAGAGTGTGTTAATATTATCTTCAAAAAATATTATAATTCATGTGGTGATTATCTATCATGTTATAATCTATGCACTCTTTCCTCTTAATTACATTTATTTTTACATGTATTATCTTCCTCATTTTATCTTTCATCATGTGATTTATTAATTGAACCTATATTGGATTATTCATCTCTAATTTCTTGTTGAGATTCCTTCCTTGACTTGGTTATAGGTCCTTCCATTAGTTTTTGAAAATTTTCCCATTAGTGTGAAGTATCTTCAATATTTACATTTTTGTGTTTTTCATCATTATCTCCTTACACAACATTATTTTCTACTTAAATACCTTCTATTTTTTTTCTTTGGAATCCCCACTTACCCTTATTTACTAACTATAATTCCACATGACCATCATCATCAACATATTTTATTTCCATATCAACATATTATTATAAAATTGAATCTATCCTACACATTCCATGTTCTCCTTTATTATATGCATTACATATATCAACTACTCAACACCTATTTTTCTTATTTTTGTTGTCTACATCTTCTCATTTTTTGTTTCCTTATAATTCATCATTTTATGTTTCTTTTTACTCATGTATTATCCTTATTTATTTGCTTTCTCATTTTTTCACATTGTAAATGTCTAAAGTGATTATGCACATCTAACTCATGTATTATCACTTTTAATGTTTTCCTTATGTGCACGAAGTCAAAAATAATGGTTATCATCAAGATAAAAATCACTATGTTGATTAGTGAATCATAAAACAACGTCATTGCTACATTCATCATTATATTCTTGTTCTTATAACTTATCTACAAATTATTATTTTTTGCATTTATGATATCTTAAATAATGATATATTTTTGAGTCATTTTATTTGTGTAGTAGTAATAAGTTATAATAGGAACACTCTTGTTGGGATATACTTACATATTTAAACCTTATATTATATTTACTTATGTATAAATATTAGATCTTCATTTGGTATTTCCTTATGTAAACCCTCATTTTGAACTTGTTTTGGAAAGGTTTTATTCCTCTAAATTATTATTTTACTAATTGAATCCATAATACTTACATAGAATTGGATAATAAAATATAAATAAAAACTCGTATAAATAATGAATCAACTTATCAACCAGCAACCAATGTGTTAATAATAACACAAATATCTATAGAACTACAAAAGCAAAAAGTATCCAACATTTAGGATTATTTGTTTATTGACTAACAATAGAGATTATCTAATCTAAATAATCTAATAACCTCCCTTGATGACTAAAATAGAAATAATTAAAAGTTTATATAAACTTTAGAAATGTATATTTACTAAGAGGTTTGTTCATTATGTCAATATTTTTCTCTATTATAGGATTTTATTATTTTTTCTATTAGGTAAACAAAGGGTTTTTGAAAGGGTGCCAACCCTTTATACAAAAAGTTAGACAAAAATAAATAAATGACCACTAATTTTAAAAAAGGAATAAAAATACCAAAACTAGTCCAAAATATAGACCAAATGACCAACATGATGTCGATCTTATATAAAACTTCCCTAGAATACACCAGTCCATATAGAATTTTTTTTGAATTAAATAGCTTATTTAATGTAATGGAAGCCTCCCACACTTAATCAAATAAATTTTAAAGTTAATGGCATCAATATCTTGAAAATTCCATTCCAAGACCAGATTATGGTTTTTGATTCTGTTACTTAGTCCTTCTTGGCCTAAACTCAAAATTTATACTTTCCTCTTACCTAGACAATCATAGAATCATTCGGTGTATTTCATGTAGTTCATGGACATTTAAGTGCCAAGTTTTATCACTTGTTCCACTTTTTTTCATTGATGATTACTAGTTCATATTCAAAATTTCCACCCTCCCTATGAGACTCACAACTCATCCCTCAAATGGTTTACATCCTTTTCAGTTATAACTTCTCTTTGCTTGTATAAGACTTTTATGTAGAGGTTCCATTTTGTTCCTACCCCCTTCCCCCTTATCCTCATTTTAACTATCCTTATCCTTAATACATCTCTTGAACATAATCATTTATAGACTAGCTTCTTCCCATATACTTTCAATTTTCCTTTGATAATCCTCTTCAATATTATTTTGATGAGAAGGGCTAAGAGGAAAAACCACCTCCAAAAGATTTGGGGCCTCATACTTAGTCCCTAGGTCATTTTAAGTCTCCTATATCTTATATAATTTAACATGAGTCTCCCCCTTTCCATTTATATTATTATTTAGTTCTTAAACCAAACCAAGGTCCTCACTTAGTTGGGACTCCCACTCAATTTCCTCTTCATATAACTGGCCTTTTTCATTGGATTTTCACTTACCTTTAGAACTCCTTTTTCTGAGGTATACCACTTCCTTTCATTTCTCCTTGGCTGGTAAGTTTACGCTCACCTCACATTACTCTACCTTGACTTAGATATTATTATGATTTTTACAACCTTTGAGATCATCCCATTTTTAGCCTTTTCCATGTTGGTTCTCCTTCTCCCTACCTTTTCCACTACCTTTGTGAGCCTTAGGGTCCAAAATATATTTATATATTGAAATGATCATAAAATATCCTTATAAAAATTAAAAATAATCCCTATTACAAAGGTTCATTACCTTTTTTGATTTGTACATCCAAGATGGACCTCTACATCAACATCAACATATAAAATGGTTTACTCATAGTTTTATCATGATGAAACTGATTGAGGATAGAGAAGTTATAGGAATATAAATTAGAATATTTAATTTTATGGTGATGTAACTCATTACCTAAATATTGGCCTCCACCCATGGCTATGGTAGAGAGTTCCTTATGATTTTTTCCACATCTTGAGATTTTTCCACCAGTTAATTTTTTGCAAAGAAAATATTAATTTATGATTATTTTCACCATTTTATCTTGAAGAATTTGAGACCATCCATAGACATAATAGTGATGGATTAAATTTATTCCTTGGTGTATATATTGACTCCCCTCATATATATAACTAGTCCCTTGGTAAAACCAACTCACATAGGTGGGTCATGGCCCCTTACTTTCTCGAAGAAGTTAGTCAAACCACCTTTCTTCTAGATCTTCCATGAATCAAGTACTTTATTTATAACTTCAAAAGATAAGGGTTAAGTACATGTTATCCCTCATGCCATTATGTCATAGAAAATATTTCTCCCTTGACTCTTCTTAGTACCCTCAAAGGTAAGTAAAATTTTTCTTCTCCAAATTGAAATTATGAATATTTGTAATGAAATCCACACCCTTGGAAAATGTTATTACTATCTAGATTCTCTTCATTCCTTATTCCCTTAGTATCACACAAGTGATGACATAATTAAATAAATATTTTCATTAAAATAATTTATATCTTTCTTGAATCCTTATTCACATGCCTGAGTGTAATTATAAATTGATGTTTCAAGTTTCCTAAATGCCATATTGTAGTCCACCTATCAATGTGATTTATTATTCCATAATTATTCTTATTAGCCATGACTATATCATTCATAATTACATTACCTAGGCTAAGATCCTTGAAAATCCTATCTTCTAGATTTATTTGTAATATTTTATATAATGGGTAGAGGAAGGTTTTTATAATTAACCTATTTTAAGATAACAATATTCATAACCCCATAATTAGGAAACTAGTCTGCCACTTTGTTTCCCTCCTTATAAGTATAGGTGAAAGAATATTCCTCAAAGTGGAATTGTAAGAATCAAAAATATTTTATTGTGTTTTAATTATCTATCTATGATCAAAGGAATTCTTGAAATAGTTAACTAAATTGAGGGAATCCCCCTCTATAATAAATTTTATACAACCTACCCCTTTAGCCAATCAAATTACCCCAATGATTTAGAGTATTATACTAAGTGATTGTTTTGACTCCAAAGATGTTTGGAAAAAACATCTATGAAAATACCTATAATGTCTCTAATTACTTATCTCACTCTCGTTGTGCTTGCATTTCCTTTAACTACCCAATAAAAATTGAGATTGACCTAGTTGGGTGGGGGAGGAATCCACTTGATTGTAATCTAGTCAATATGTTTATAATCCTCCATTGTACCCTATTCCATTTCAAGTCTCTATTTACTAAATTTGATATTTTCTTCCTCAAAATTACCAATCTTACACTTTTTTCTAATAACATGATAGTTCCCCTTAATTTACTCCATTATCATTTAACCCACTCTTTGAACCATGTTCTTTTTATTTTGGAAAATTATCCTATTACATTCTTTTCACAACCCCTAAAAATATGATGAATGGTTAAATTCCATAGTTTTTTTAGGGAGGGACTAGAAAAATGGGGAATCTATTGGTAGAATAATTTTAGCATGGATTTCAACCTTACCCATGACACTTAAAAATCTAATAATAACACATCTAGTACATTGATTTAAAAGATTCATCAGATGAGGAGATGGGGAACCAACATCCCATCATCTTCATAAAGAACACACCCATTTTTAAGGATAATTTTACTTTTGTTAAGGTTGTCCAATATAAGGATTCTATTATATGTAACTAACCATTAGAATAGGTTGTATTTAGGAATCAAGTCTTTCTCACAAAGTATTCCCCATGAGAATCCATTTAGAGCTTGATTTAACTCCATTAAATATCCCCACTTGACACCATACACCCCCTCCTCTATGGCAGACCAGACCACTTAATCCTCTCTTATAACCTAGTTAATGTGGAAGCCTCTTAAATTCTCATTCAGATCCTTCAAATTATCTAATACTAAAGGGTCCAAATTTGATATATGGATAAATTTTCACTCCCTTCCTTGAGTTAACTCTACCATGTAGTCCTCCACATTTACCCTCATACCTTATTTAATTTTGCTACTAAATATATCTCATGACTTCACAAAGTTCAAGGGTCCATTGAATAACCACAAATCATTATAAAACCTTACCTTATCACCCCTTCAAACATTTCATCTATACCCCTTCCAAATAAGCTTCCTACTCTTCACCATGTGATTCCAAAACACTAAGCATAAAGAGTGTCTTATAATGTTACGAAATTATCATCTTCATAGTTATCAATATATTTGGAATTAATTATTTTATTACACATGTTATCTTCCATCATTATTCTATGGATCACTTTGTCTAAGATATATTTATTCAACATCTTAACACTCCTTAGATCTAGACCTCTTTGATTTTTGGGAAGGAAAACATTCTCCCATTCCACCAAGTGAAATCTTGTCTTCTCTCCACACATAAACAAAGGAATATTTTTTTGGATCCTTTCAAAAATTTCTACCATTTTGGATGGAATATTGAAAAGGAACATCAAGTATATAGGTAAATTATACATATATTTTTTAGGAGCTACAACTTCCTTGCTTGACTTAGGATACACCTTTTCCATCTAGCTAGGTTACTTTAAAACATGTACATTAGGGTATTTTAGAAACTTAGGGCATAAATTATTTTACATCCAAGAATGATTGAGATTATTTTATGCCTAATATATAGAGTATTAACAAAGAAGATATAACTCTTTTCCATATTTATGCATTTCCTATAAACCATAGAGTAATTAGAAAGGATGGTTTGGAATGATCTATCATTTTAAATCATGGCTTCCCTAAGATTTTCATGTCATCCACAAATTTTTAGTGGTAAATCAGCTCTATAGTTGGGTCTATACTTAATCCTCTCATCAGACCCTCTCATAACTAGCTCATGAAACTCCTTCATAACATCATGATGATAAAAAAATACTAGGAGATGGGATATCCATGCCTAAGACCTCTCTTTATTGGTAAGAATATTTATGGAACTTCAATAATATTAACTAAAAATTTAGGTATAGAAATGCATGAATATATCAATTTCCTAAACTTGGAACTAAACCCAAATATTCTAACTTTATCAAGGAATTCCTGAGACACTTTGACATATGATTTGTTCTTGTCTAATTTTAAAAATATACTAACCCTACCTGATGATTTTTAGGAAAATAATGAAGTTAAATGTTTACATTATTAACCAATTTATAAATATAATGGTGATGAAATTTAATGTCCTTAATTATGTAATGATATACATGGTTTTTCACCATCTTGAGAACACTTTGGTTGTCATAGAAAATTGGATTTTATGTAGTTTGATTAGTTTGAAGATCCTCCAATATTATTTGAATCCATATAGTTTAAAAACCTATAGTAACTATTATTTTTTACTCCTCTCTACAAGAGGGAGATGAAAGTATAGTCCTAGGCTTTCTCTACCATAAAAAACTATTAAACCAAGATTGAAAATATAACCCATTTTAGACCTTCCTGAATTAACTGATCCTGCCCAATCAAATAATTATACATTTTTAGTACAAAATTAACATATTTATAATATATAATTCCAAATTAAATATCCCATTTGACATATCAAATTAATAATTTTATAGCTTACCAATATTCTTATTTAAACTTTGACATGAATAAATAAAGATAATTTATTGTAAAATATAAATCTAGTCAGGTGGTAATGTGAGATATTAAAATACATCCCATATTATTTTATTGATTTAATATATAAAAATTACCTATAGGTGGATAACTAAATATCTATATAAATTCCTAAAAACAAGGAATCAAACTAATCAACCTAAAAACCTAGTGTTAATAATAACATAAAATCTATAGAACTATAATAGTAATAAGTAGCCAATATTTATGACTTATTATAATTGATTATGTATAGAGATTTATATAATATGAATAATCTAATATTAATTTTATTAACTTGGTATACACTTAAAATATTGATGTACAATAGAAGGAATTTATTTTGTTTGATATATTGAAGGTCTGCCAAGAAAAGCATCATAAGATATATTATTGAGTACCACATGAAATAATATTTGAATTATCTTGGGAAAAACTATGTATTTAGGACTAAAATATGTCTACATGTTATTTATAAATGGATCTATGTCAAATTACATTACAATTCATAATATCTACCCATACACAATGAAAACTTAGTCCTAAATAAATTTAATATATTAAAACAATAAATCAAAGCTAATTACATATTAATAATATTCTAAAATAAATAGTAAATTAAAAGAGGGAGTTTATGATAATATATAGTTTATCATTAATCTCAAGACAATAATTAGAAACATATAACAAAAAGTAAGTTCAAAAGGCGAGGTGAGTAAAATCTAAAATTATTAGGGAAAGCATAGTTTTCTTAGTGCACTCTTTTATAAATTCCATTTCAAACTTCTGAAAATGTTAAGGAATGATTATGGTAAAATTCACATAGGTAAAATCTGATTTGATGATCATGTTCATCTACACAAGGGATTAAAAAATATCACTTGCTTTTCTCAAAATTTTCACAAATATCTAGGAAATTTTTGTCCTTCTCTAAAACCCTAACAAATAAATATGGACCAATAAGAATGGGGATATAATAAGAGTTAAGTGTCATCCATGTATTATTACAAATACCCTAGTTTTAAAAAAATAAAATAAAACATTCAATTTAATTTGACAAGCAATTTGTGGATGCAAGAACTATTTCTATTTGAAGTTTTCATGATAATGAATATATGGAATGAATAAATAAATAAATAAAATAAAATCTTAATTAGAATATGTTATATATTCTCAAATTATACTCTAATACTTTTAGATATAGTTATTCAATAAATGTGTGGTTCTTTCTTTCACATTCACTTATCATTCATTTTGTGTCTTATATGTACTAATGTGTCTATTTATTTATAGACTTCTAAAATTCAAATTAGGCACAAATTGGCATGTGAGATGATATAAAATAAGAAAAAATACAAAAAATATAGATCACAATGAATGGGATATAAAAAAATGTTGTAAGGGCCCACACATGAACCATGCAAATTATAGTCCTAGTGCCCCAAAACCTTATAATGTATAGTTTAGGCCAACATGCCTAGAACCCAAGGAAAAAATGTAGGGATGAGAGATAAAGGGGAAATAAAATGAGGAATATGGAAAAATGAATAATATGGCCAAAATGAAAATAAACATGTGAAAAAGGATCATAATAGGAGTTGATAATTAATATGTAACCTAAATTCATGTAATTTGACAACTAAAAACTCTCCACAAAGCAAAATTAGTTGTGTACAAACTCTAATATAAGGCTATTATAAATATGAAAGTAGTAGAAGACCATTTTAAATAGTAAACACATATACTACATTGATCCATAAAGTAGTTGGGTATATATACAAGGGTTATATTCAAAGGAGGTTTTAATGGATATATAAGGAGAATACACACACACAATCTCCAAGCAGATAGAGGGTGAGTGACCATAATATATTTGGGTTTCATTAGACATTAAACCAAGAGATATGTAACATTAAATATATAATATAAATATATAAAGACCAAAATTCCATTATGTATTAATAAAGAGATATAGGTAAGAATATTGTGAAATATATAAATAAATTATACATAATAAACTAAAATACACTATCCAATACATGAGAAAAATACCAATCAATAATAGTGACCAAAACAAAAAAGAGAGTTTAGGGTTAGAGAAACTTACATTTGTTAGAATTTTTGATTCATCAAACTTTCCTTTGGATTGTCACTTTATTTGAGATATTTTGAAAGCTAACTAAATAAGTATAAAATTAGGGATTCTAAAACTTAATAAACCTCTCAAATGTAACTCTTTTTATTGGCATATTTAAGGCCTTTATGCTAATTATTTTTCCTTAATGTATCAAACATAAAAACTAACGACCAAATTACTAAATAAATATATTTTATGGTTAGGGATACTTACCTTTGTTTTATTTTTTTATGATTTAATCTCCCCTTTGATTGTAACACTTTTTGAGATATCATGGTAAGTGAAGACCTAAGTAGACCAAATTTTGGAACTCTAAATACTTAAATAACCTATTAGGTGCAACTCATGTTTTTGATATCTTCAAGGTTTTTATACTGAGTAATTTTACTTAGTGTATACTCACCTTAAAATTAATTTATCTTTCTCTTCCTAAGGTGGATTTTTGAGTGAAAATAGGGTGGACAATTTGTCTCATTTGAGAAATGACAAAAGGAAATTATATAAGTATGTATAAAAAACCTATAATTCAAAGCTTAGTTTTAGTATATTTCATCAACCCAAGTAATGAAATACAAGAAATTATAAATATAATAATGCATCATTAACCTTACTAATGGCATCAAGAAAAATATGTATTACTATATGATGTTATTAGCTAAAAAATTGATGTCAATTATGTATAGTTAAGGTAGAAAAGAGGGTCATAATAGGTAATATGAATTGAGGATAAGTAATATGATGTGATTGTGGTAGTAGGAAGTATATTTCATGACACATCTCTCAAAAACTGTTGTGTTGACCCACTAGAATCCTAGTGTATGTGTGACCTTACACTCAAAGTGATTAATGTACTAACAAGCTCTAGAATAAAAACATTTCAACACAAGTGAAAATAATGTGTGTACATATACCTCTCCCCCATCCCAATTATTCTCATCACATATAAAAATAATATACAAAGTGATGGTGTTATTTTATCTTATTTTGTATTTAATAGTATAAATAAGCTAAAACATTGAGACTAACTTAAATTATATAATAAACGTATAAATTTAAAAAATATGAATGTAACTAGTAAATTATTACTAACTTATTAAAATTAATATTTATAGAAATGACCTAAAAGATATGGTAATTATTTTGTTTAGGTTATGTTCTATGTTATATTCTAACTTTATGTTGACTTAGATTAATAAACATATTGTTAAACTCAATAATATATATTGAGTTTTATTTAGATGCCTATATCAAATTCATATAGGAGACATGTGATGATTTGTGATAGTTTGTATCAGTGCATCTGTCTTCAAGGGATCATGTGTATTTATATACCTTTAAACTTATGGAAATAACTCTATTTTCTTTATCTTTGATTAAAAACACTAGTTTTCACTCTCAAAATGAATTGTAACCTAGAAAAAGTGGTTATAAAGGATGGGTTGAACTAACTTAAATTCCCCCTAATGAGTGGATAAACATTTTCTATGTTCCAATATTCCAAAAAGGGCTCAAATCACATGTATTTCTCCTATGTAGTTATGTGTGTGCAATAATTCTAATACTATAATGTTATGTAATATTATGTGTGGCTTTAGACATTCACAAACCTATGATTTTGACCTTGTAATGGTATCCAAACTTGGATTATGTCTTTTTCCTTTGAGGGTTTCAAATTTGTAAGTTTTAGGGTAGTTCTTATCATAGTGTAGATGATTAATAAATGTGTTCTTGATCAATGCTATAAATGAATAGGAATAGGTTTGATATGGTTAAATAGATGTTTTTTTGGGAAATTTATTTCTAAACTTATTTCCAAACTTACATGAAAAACATGTGAAATTAATTAAAAAGGTTTTATATTGAAAAGTTATAGGGATAGGTTTGATATGGTTAAATATATGCCTCTTTGGGAAATTTATTTCCAAACTTACATGAAAAACATGTGGAATTACTTAAAAAGGTTTTCTATTGAAAAAATAACCATTAGAAAAATGTGTAGGTAGCTCTAACCAAGGTAAATGACTCTGGTATCTAGATATGTTTGATTTTCTCCAAAGGTGTCCATGAATTATAAAAAATGATATAAGATTAGGAGATAATATATATAAGTTTAAAAAATAATAAAGAAGAGACTAAGGAAATTCCATGTATGAATAACATTATATTTGGGGAGGTTGGGTCCATAAATAAGTGAATGACTAGGAGAGAGTGTGAATGAGAGTTAGTTATGTATACACAAGTCATGTATACTAAGGATTGATTAAAAAAATGACATTATCAAGTATCTAATACCAAACCCCACATTATATTATAGAAATTTAAATTGATATAATAAAAGGATAAAGTGATATACCTGAGTATAATCATGGTGGGTATGTTTAGGTATGTGTTGAATCACTTGATCCATGAAAAAATTGTAATTAAACATGTATAAACTAGTGTACACTATGATATACAATTCAAAGTAATAATTTGAACATATTTTAAATTGAAAATGAATATATAAATGAATACACTTATAAATACACAAATAAAGCTTCCTTTTGGAGTTATTAGATAATGGGATGATTATGCCTCATGGAGATGCTAATTTTAAAACCATGGGTTGATCCAAACCTCATTGGATATGGAAAAGTGATTAGAAGTTAAGTCATTCATAATCTCACTACTCATTAGCTTTTAATAATAATTGGACCCAAAATGGGCTCAAAAAACTAAGTAAAACCTAAGTATCTTAGTAAGTTTTTAAATCATCCACTACAAAAAAAATTATGATTTAACTTGAGTAATGCCTAGGTGAAGTTGAGTATAACCTGAGTAAATAATCTTTTATAATGTCTCACATATGTCTTGTATATGCCTTAAATCTAGTAATATGTGTAATTTGAGTCATATAACATGTGCCAAAATATAATAATATTTATGAAGTGTCAAAATATGACTCACATATATCCCTGATCTAATAACTTGTGCAATATGTGTAATAATATCATATAATATGTGAATTTTCATTCGTAATCTAAAATAATATTTGATGTGTGCCTTGTATATTTACCCAATGTGTTTCAAATCCCATAATGATTTGTGTAAAAATTTTCCAATTTAAAATAATATTTTCCCAAAATATAAAATTTATGTGGTTAAATTTTAAATATATATATATATATATATATATATATATATATATATATATATATGTAAAGTACTTAGTACCTATAATAGGCCCACTATGTATGCCCCCCTTTTGAGCTAAGGGACATAACCTGTGAAATACTCATCTCAAAATATAAGAAAAATATGCATCATGTTATATAAAAAAAATGTAAGCTTGTAAAAAATGTTCTAACATGAATAGATTAGGTAATCAGAGTAATATTTAACCATCTAAGCATATATGAAACATGTATTCAAAGGAATTCAAGTGTAATGTCAAGATATATATAGTAATGAGGAACATAGTAAGATTAATTATAGTAAAAATCATAGAAACACTGAGTAATAAATATGCAATATATGCATGATATATATCATGTCATCACACATAATTAGAATAATGTGTTATATGAATAATGCCATCATAATCTCAATATACAATTGTGGATGTATCCGCACAAAGAACATAGAATTAAAGAGTCACACACAATGTCATGTTCATGAAAAAAGCCAACAAATAAACATAAAATATAACACACTATAACATGGAGTAAGAGTCACACAAAAGGAGTCACATAATTAACTCCTAATACACATCTTGCGTATTCTTTCCAAGTCTTAACTCATCAACTTGCTCACTTAACTTTTTTCTTTCAAATAGGACTTTATGATAGTCATGTACCATGGATTTTTTTAACATAATACTATACAAATTTAATACTATAGGTTTTAGATATGTCGTGACTATCCTAAATATCTTCTTTATAATTATAAAACCAATCTAGTTATTGGTTTTATAAAATAGTTCATTTAATGTTCATATACCCTATTTAGGACTAATGACCTAATTGGTGATCTAGTAGGAAAAATATCAAAATGAGAATTTGAAGAAATAATTAAAACTTATAACAGGACTAAACACACATTTAAAGAGTTATTTAACTTTTATTTGACCCTTCAAGAACCAAAATTGGAGAAATTAGACCAATTTCTTACTTCACAGTCTATAAAACTCATAATTCTAAGTTTTTTGTGCACTCAGATAACTGGTACAGATTTTGTAAACTTCATAAAAATTTTAAACCATTTTATTTCCTTTTAAACCCTCTTTTAAATCTATTCACAAAGTTTTGGAAATTTTCAAGGGTTCAAATAGGACTTTACGATAGTCATGTACCATGGATTTTTTTAACATAATACTATATAAATTTAATACTATAGGTTTTAGATATGTCTTGACTATCCTAAATATCTTCTTTATAATTATAAAACCAATCTAGTTATTGGTTTTATAAAATAGTTCATTTAATGTTCATATACCCTATTTAGGACTAATGACCTAATTGGTGCTCTAGTAGGAAAAATATCAAAATGAGAATTTGAAGAAATAATTAAAACTTATAACAGGACTAAACACACATTTAAATAGTTATTTAACTTTTATTTGACCCTTCAAGAACCAAAATTGGAGAAATTAGACCAATTTCTTACTTCACAGTCTAGAAAACTCATAATTCTAAGTTTTTTGTGCACTCAGATAGCTGGTACAGATTTTGTAAACTTCATAAAAATTTTAAACCATTTTATTTCCTTTTCAACCCTCTTTTAAATCTATCCACAAAGTTTTGGAAATTTTCAAGGGTTAAATCCAAAGTTGTGGAGCTTTTTGTAAGCACAACCTTGAAACTAGGGTTTCTTACAACTTTCCAAACCTGAGTGCTTGATAATGATTGTTCATAGAAAGTATGAAATATTTATTTATTAAAATAATTATAAAACCTTCTTAAATATCATATAAAAACTTTAAAATTCTCACTTTGATATCATGCAATATGTTAGTCATCAAACAAGTGACTTCAATAGAAGATTTCAGGTAGAACAAGGTTTGTGAGTGCAAACAGAGGTCTATATGACCTTAATGGATAATTATACTTTTTAATGAAATTAAATACAATATAAATAGTATTTAAACCATATAATACTTAAATTTTAGATAAAAATAATCCTCTATTTTTCTATCACACATACACAATGTAAAGTGTCAATGTTGGTGGATTCTCAGAACCAATTTTCTCTACCTTTTTATAGTTTCAAACTCACTTTATTGATTTCATAAGAATATTATACATTTAAATAAGGATATTAATAATTCAATAAAAAAATTATCAGATAAAAATACATTTATTATTACATAAATTATGAAAATATATACGTATATAGTCTTACACAGTCATACACCAATATTTTACTTGCAGTCTAAAACATAGTATGAACAATTTCAAAGTTTTTGAGGTTTATCCTTATGAATCTAAAATAATTATGGTACTTTTATTATCATATTTTATTTCATTTATTACATCAATGAACATATAATTTATCTCCAAAATAATCTCTTTAACCTATCTAAAAAGAGGAAATATGACCTCCTATGATGTAAATTAACTTCCTCCTATGTATATCACATCCTAAAACCTATGAAACTTGAAATTTTTTATAAGAATATGAATTTTACCCTTGATTTTAAAAATTTATCAATTCAAATGTGAAACTGGTGGGAAACCACCAAACAGACTTTCTAGGCTAATTTATCTTCTTCTAAGCACTCCAAATGACTAGTTAAGACCTAAATGACTCTTGTAGAGCTCAAAAAAAATAATAAGACACAAATACACTTTAAAAATAGTTAATATGCATGATTCTCATGCATCAAATCCCAATGTCATGTAAATTCAAATCAAATAGAGAAAGATTCACACAATGTGATACATAATCAAGGATCACATGATGTAACATGAAATAGAAAAAAACATGCATATAAAAATCAAGGTTAATCTAAAAAATCAATGTATGCCATCAATAAATATAATAAAATATAATATCAATAGAAATAACACTCTAATTTTGGAAATGTGTTGTATATTTTCCATGAATTACACATTATTAAGTTGTAGATATAAAAATAGGCCTTCTTCCCTAAATTTTTTGGACCATATTAGCATGTATTTTGGTGGTTTGATCCCATGTTTTATATATCCCATGGTTTCAGTACCTATGGTATAGTAATACCTCTTTGATGATTACCTATTGATGCTCTTATATATAGTCACACATACTATAGGGAAAAATGGTAGTACATTATTGTATTATAAATAATAAAGTTGATACAATAAATAAGGAGTTAATGCGTTAGTTTTTTTACCCAAAATGTTTTTTCAAGGTGAAATCATGTGTACTAATTAATATTATGTGTATGCCATTTTTTCATATTTTATTAGCTTAAAGAATATATTAGTATTGCTTCTCTCATCTTAGTTTATCAAGTATATTTTTATCTTCATCTAGGTAGTATGAGTAATATCAAACCATGTGTAACTAGTGTAAAATAATTCAATATGATCAATGGAATGGTCATAGAAATATGTACATAATATAAAGTGTACCATGATTTCCCTAATGTAATCATGCCCTCAATATAGGAAAGGTAACCTCTCAGTGTAGGAATGTCCTACATCTAAATGGCAATGTAATATATAACATGTATATCCTACGTCCCAATAATGTGTAACACAAAATTTATGCACATAGAAACATCAGATATATATCTACAATATGTGATAAATCATGTAAACTAAAAATAAATGTCATGTATATGTCCTATTTTTTTTAATTTTCTAAATATTTATATATTTTTTATTTATTTTAATGTTTTTTAATTTAATATGCTTACATTTGAAATTGATGTAAGTGCATTGATGCTCAAATGGATATTCATAAGTTTTCCCTTAGGTGAATTTAAATGATAAACCCCCGTGCCAAAATTTTATGTGATCAAAAATTGTCCTTGCCAATTTGGTATGAGCTTGTCTTTGTTTGCTTTATTTACATTGGTGTTATTTTGATTATATTTTACAAAAAAGTCACTAATTTCAAATTATAATTTTGAAACTTCTTGTTATATGATTTTTAAATGTGATTATGATATAACTTGATGTGTTCCATAGCCTGTATGCCTTTGTCATCTAACATTTATAGCTCATACAACCATGTTTCTTGATGTTCATTATCTTTGATGATATGTTTTAGAGAAACATTCAAGGATGGTATCTCTAGATCTAAAAGAAATAAAATTTTATTCCATATATTAGAAAATAATTATTAACCCCATGGGCATATGAACACTCTTGTGATAGGATCATAAGGAATAAAAAATATGTTTTTATTAGTCTTCACCATGCTTTGAAACTATTTTACTTAATAATTTAGTGATTGTCTTATTCATTTCTTTTACTTATTTATTTCATTATGTATAGTAAGGAGTGGAAAATGTATGATGGATCTTGCATTTAACACAACATATATTAACAAGCTTATTCTTAAATGATGATCTATTAAATATTATAATAAATAATGAGAGCCCAAATTATGATATGATGTTTGTTATTAAAAACCTACATATATCTTCCCTTAGATTTGAGTGTAGTGGTATTGATTCCACCCATTTGTTATTGTTTTGTACTTGTAATAATGATCCCATGAACCTTTGATGATTCTATATTTATATTTAATATCAAGTCCAATCCCCAAAGTGTGAATGACCATGGTGATATAATAAGTTGTAACTATTGTGAAGATGTGTAATTCAAATTATTATGGCATTGGAATTTTTTTTGTAATTTTTTATGTTCTATAAATTATTTGTCCATTGTGGGCCAATAGTAACCCATTATTAATAATTTATAATGTATTGATTTTCCACCTAAATTTACACCAAATTTACTATTTTTTTTACCTCTTTTCAAGCTATCTAAGCTTCATCATGGATAATACAACATAATAAATGTCTCTCAAATTATTTTTAATCATGGCCTCTTTGATTATAACATTAAAAATTACATCTCTTTGTAACTTACATTTTCCATTCCTTTAGAAATTTTTGGGTTAATAGTTTTGTAAAAAAAATAATAGATATCACATAACAATTTGAATTACATGTAGTACATGTGACTTCAAGTACCACTAAGGCATCCACATTTGTTGCCATAACTAATGGATACTATAATACTCATATAGTGAATATTTATTTATCATCATTTATTTCAATAGGAACTAGAGAAGTTTTGTTGGCCATAACATATACATGGTAATTATCTTTGTGTGGTATTGTTTTAATAATAATTTTATCAAGTATGTCCTTAATTATTTTAATATTTATATTTATGGGATCAAATTTCCCTCTTAATTTGATAAACACCTAAATCTTGATTAGCTGTGACTTAAGAATCCCCATACTCTTAAATATATTTTATTTATAATGTGTGTGTGACATATAATGTGAGAATAAATATCTCATGTTTTTTTTATATTATTTATGCATGAAAACCCTAATAAATATGTGAATGGAATATGTTGTCCCTGAATATTGATGAGAACTACTCTAGTTCTATCCCTATGACATGTTAAATTTAATAAAATACATAGTCCAAGTATCATCATCAATATGATATGTAACAAGATCATCTTGAAAGGTATTATTTATTAGTATTGTGTCAAATAATGGTGTTGTAACTAATTGATCTGAAATTACTTATCCTTTTATGGATTTTTGTGATGTAAAAGTTAATTTAAATTTGATAAGTAACATTACCCATTTAGTTATACATCTTAAAAATTGTGGTTTCATCATGAGAAAATTTAGTTGATCCATAATGACATGCATTTAATTATTAAGCATATACTTTTGAATTTTTTGCGCTGTGATAATAATGACCAAACATAGATTATCCATTACATTATATTTTTTTTCATAAACCATGGATGTGAAAATGATGTAATGTATTATGTTCTCATTCTGATCATCATCGTATTGTCCTAATAAAGCCCCTAAGGCATGATCTATAGTAGATATGATTAATAACAAAGGATTATCTAGTATTGGAGTCATGATAATAGATGAATTAATTATATATTATTTAATTACATAAAAAATATGTTGAAAATTGACATCCCATTCTAACTTTGTATCTTTCTTTAATAATCACATAAAATATTGCATCTTATCAACTAACTAAGCCATAAAATGGCTTATTGCTTGAATTATTACTTGTAAACACTTTAATGAATTGAACTATTTTTTTTGAGAAGTTTTGTCATTTATTTCAAGGTTGATGTCATTGATGTTAAGGTGCATTTGATGAAGATGCATGATGAATAGACTATAAGGTATGAGCTTATGTGTCTGATGTGACAAGAGAATTTGAAGGAAACTTAATTTATATATATTGAGAGAGAATTTTAAGGAAACCTAATGATTCTTATAAGGTTTATTTCAAGTTTTAGGTTAAGGTAAGTATGTTTTGATACTAGTCCTTGAATACAAGATGTCTTGAGAAGCCTAGTCATAACAAACATAGTCATATCATGAGCTTTTACATGGTAAACATTAAGAGGCATGTACAGAGATATTAATTTTTTTGAGAAGAATTTAAGTCATGTGAAAAAGGTTTATAAGCATCAAGGATTTCTTCAAGGTTACTTGGGAAAGTTTCAAAGTGCTTGAGAAGCCTAGTCATGGCACTAATCATGATATGTAAAGACCCAATGAGAAGGTTTGAGCATGGTGACATAGTGAGATGGATAAATAGAGGTATAAGAGACTATATAAATTGTTTTGAGAATGAATATAATGCAGTGGATCACTCAATATAGGTTCAATGTGAGCCTACAGGGGTGAGACCTTAAGTCCAAGTCTGCAACTAGACTAGTTCTAGACCCTGCCTAACCTAATGAGATGTCATGAGGTGTTTTCAAGGCCTATAAAGGATATAAATTAATGTTTGAGAATTATAAAGGTTTATTTAGTTTTTATATTAGTTTTTGAGAGCTTGGATAGTGGTTAGAAGGTTATTTTCAAGGCCTAATGTGACTTGCAGGTCAAAGCCTAGAGAACAAAGAGAGATAACATGGCCTAATGGGGTATGAGGTTCTATTTCCAAGGTAATTATGAAAATTTGATTATTTTCAGAGGTATTATATGTTTTCTCAAGAATTTTCACAAATTTTTAGGTTATGGATTTCAATAAAAGGCAAGAAAAAGTTTTTTGAGGTCTCTCGAGTGCACATAATGAAAGGTTCTCAACTTGAAAAGGACTTTTAAGTGTTTATTGGCACATATAACCTATTAATGAGAACCTAATATATTTTTGGTACATTTTTAAGGTTCCTATTTAAAATTTCCAAGCATTGGTTTTTGGAATTAGTGGCTAAGATTTATGAATGATTATTATGTCTGGAAGATGGTTTAAGCCCTTAAAAACCTTAATAGTGACTTGATATAAAATATATTATTATAAAGTGATTATAATGGATTTTATGGATATTTAAGTGATTTTAAGTTTTATTAAAGTCTAGTAGGAACCTCCAAGTGTGATTGGTATGTCAGGTGACTGAGTAGACCCTATAAGAAAAGCCTTATTTCTCAATGATTTGTTGTAGAAGTTAGAGTTGACCAAGTAAAAATTAATAAATGGTTAGAGGAAAAACATTGATATTTTTATTTTATTAAAATGGTGTTTTATAATTAGGTTATATCCCTTAGGTGTGCTAAACTAGTCATACAAATTGACCAATCACTAACAGGCCTAATGATGTAAATAGTGAGAAACTTAGGTAGAAGTGAGAAGGTGATGAAGGATGTGTTATCATAGATTAGGTATGAATCCAAATGAATGGAAATTTTCTTAAATACATGTAATAAATATTTATTTTTTATATAATTTTTTTAGTTTAGTGAATATGATGAAAATATTTCTCATAAGTTGACTTCTCTAGTATAAATGAGATAGTGAAGGTACAAGGTTATGAGATTGGTTTGCAAGACCAATATTTCCATATGACCATGTTATATTTATATCTAATATTTGTCTAATTATCTAATAATATCATCCAAATTAATTTTAATTCTATTAAAATGGTCATATAGGTGTTGAAGGTCATTTTTACCATGATTGTGCTTTAAGGCAATCTGATAATTTTGGGTAAGCAAGTTGCAGTGATGAATTTGAGACTCTATGACTTGAGATGATATATATAATGAAAATGATATTGTTTTTTGGTAATTTTATGTCTTTTTAATTATTTTAAATATCTTTTAATTTAGTGTAAGAGGTTGAAACATTGAATCCAAAATGGCTTGTCTAGTTGAGTAAGGTCTAAAAGAGAGAAGGACAAAATATTAGTCTGCAAGACCAATAGTTTACATTATATATTATGATATTTTAATTGGAGATTGTTATAAGGATGTTTTAGGATAATTTTAGATCATTTTAAGTCATTTATTGTGTTATTTTAGGTGTTATAAGTTAAAATTTCTATGACTATGTTTTGAGGCTAATTGGCAATTCTAAGTAAGCTATTTTCAGAGAAAGGTTTGATTCTTTTTTATTTGAGTTGTGAAGTATAAATAATATAGAGATGAAAATAATTTAATGTATCTTATATATATTTTATTTTTTTCCATGGTTATTTGGAAAAACTATGTTTATACTTTAGTTATTCAAGACATATGTTTTTGATATGCACAAGCCTAATTATGAACAATAATAATGATGTACTTTAAAGTGGTGGTTGAAGCTAAAAGGTGTTATGAAGTATAGATAATATTATAAATGGTAGATTTGAGTGAAATATTGTGTGTTATTTACATGTAATGTGTTTTATTATGTATCAAGGAAGGTAATTTGTAACATTTCCTAAGTAGACCTAATGGGATTAGGTCTCCATGAGACCTAAAAGATGAGATAAGGCCTAATTGAGCTAGGTAAGACATAAAGGGAATAAAATCAAATTTTATTAATTTTTATGAGATTTAATAAGTTATATTCCATGGCTGACCTAATGGGTTAAATGTGTTTGGATGTCTAAGAAGGATATGAACAAGAAACTTGTATAAATGCAAGGTCATTTTAGGCCTATTGGGTAACATAGAGTGTAATTGAACAAAATAACATATTGAAAAGTAGAATAAGGTATTTTATACCATAATATGAGTGTATATTATATATTATGAATATTTTATGCATGAAAATTAAGGTCATATGACCTAATCAATTTAAGAAGAGGACTAGTTGAGCGAAGAAGCCTAGAAGGCAGTTTGAGAGGGATAGAAGAAAGGGAAGAGCTAAAGAAGGATATCATAATCTTATGTATGATAAAAAAAATGTTTTAGTAAGGTTATAAATGGTTTCATGTGGTTTATTTGGTGATAATTTATTTATGGGCTTGGTTACTCCTTGTAAGTGGGTGCTTTCTAAAGCCTATATGAGTTGGTGCTTAGTTAGTTAGGGTTGGTGATCCATGTGGAGTTGGTGATTCACTAAATTTGATGTTTGTATTATAGGAATATATTATATTTGAATATATTAGTGGGTTTTATTCCCATTGAGGGGTTATCACATAGATGATGTGTTTTTTTGTTTCATGCTTATGTGGATAGGTATTTATGCTTGCAATATATATATATATATATATATATATATATATATATATATATATATATATATATATATATATATATATATATACACACACACACTTGTTTAAAGGTTTCATTATTTATAAAGTAATATTGTTAAATAAAGGTTTTTTTAAGACTAATTCACCCCCTATCATTAATTTTTATTCCAACATTTGGTATCAAATCCTAGTCCTTTGAATCAGATCTAAAATCCTAAATGAGATCGTAGAAGTAAGGATGGATAGTCAACAAGCTCAAGGTGGTTTCTCTACCAATAAGGAATCATTATTAAATGGATATAATTATGCATTTTGGAACATTAGGATGAATATATATTTTATGTCTAAAAGTCATGATATTTGGTAGTTAGTTGTGGATAGCTATAATACTCCTCTTATTCCACTAACTAATGCAACAGGTAATAAGGCTAGTGAAAACAACTTGAAAGCAATGAATTCCATTATATTTGGCCTATCAGAGGTAGATATAGTAAATGTAATTAAATGTGTGTTAGATAAATATATATGGGACAAATTGAATACTATTTATGAAGGAGACACCAAGGTGAAGTTGGCTAAGTTACAAACCCACTAGAAACAATTTGAAATTGTAAAGATGAATGAAGATGAAACAATTACATCTTACCTATTAAAGGTTAATGAAGCTATCAATGTCATTAGAGGATTAGGAGAAGAATTTAAAGAATCTATAGTTATGCAAAAGGTATTAAGATCACTAACTCCCAAGTTTGAATCTAAGGTATCTATAGTAGAAGAGATGAAAGATTTGGAAAAGCTTAAAATGGATGGGCTTCATGACATCTTAACTGCCTATGAGATGAGAAAAAATGATGGAAGGCCTACCAAGATGGGAATAGCATTCAAAGTTGAGAATAATTAAAAAACCAAGAAGGTTAAGGATGAGTAATGTTTAGATGTTGATGATGATCAATTGATAGCCATGTTTACAAGAAAATTAAGGTTGGCTTAGGTAAGTACAAGGGCAAGTTACCCTTAAAATGTTTCAACTATGGTAAGATTGGTCACTTTGAATCTAATTTTCCTAATAAGGGTAAGATAGAGCATGATGTACAACATGATGAAAATCATGGAGATGAAAATAAGATCTACAATCTTAACAAGAATAAGAGAGATTTTAGGAAGTATGCAGATATGAAAGGATCATTCAAAAATAAGAAAGTTTATATACCAAAGAAGATAACTCATCTGATGTAAGTGACTCAAGTAAATTTGATAGTGATGATGGAATTAATGAACCTAAACATGACAATAATAAAACCTTATTCATGGACATAGAGTTAGACAATAAAGCTTGATCAAATGGGAAATGCATTATGGTTGATTTAGAATCAGATGAAGAAGAAGCTAAAGTGAAATTTGAGACATAATTAATAACTACCCTAGAAGAGTTGAAATTCCAAAGAAGAAAGAATCAAAAACTAAGATCATTAGTTAAAGACTATGAGGAGTATATTGTCTTTTTTAAGGAGAGATTGGGTAACACTTCCTAAGAATATGATGAGATCATCAGTTATATTGAATCACAGATGGAGATAGTTAATTAAAACCTAAAGGCTAAAGAGGAAGAATGCATCAAGTATGAAAATGAAGTGGAATCCTTAAAAACTAAGTTGGATCAAGAATATATTATAGGTATAATCACTGTAGGGGTGAATTAGTAAGCCCAAATAATCTAACTTAAATTATGATCTTTACAAATACTTAATGAGCTAACACAAGCATTCATGAATCATACACATCATTCATAGCAATGAGCAAGAGAGATAATGCAAGATCAATCACATAACACAAGCTATACATGGGAAACCTTATTGGGGAATAAACCCCACTAGAACCTATAATTGGAATACTATCTTATAATAACAAGATCCAATTTAGACCAGTTACAACTAATCAAGGAACTATAATCCCTATTTAGTGAGACTATAATTTTAGAAGGTACTACAACACTTATCTAGTTGAGTCGTAACAATAACCAAAATTTTAGCAAGTTTCACCTTTTAAGGAGGCTAAATCCACCTTATATGATGAGCTACCACAAAAAAAAAAAAAAAAAAAACTCATTCATCTCTGAACTGATGTCTACAACACCTGATAATGGACCTCTACTTATCACTTTTCACCTTTGTTCACACTCAAACAACAAACACATTATTATCCCAATAAAATTATGACCAATAGGTCATATAAATAGTCCTTCATATATTATTATATCTAATGTATCCTTAGGGAACTCTATCCCTCCTCCCCCTAATACACACACAAGCCTCTCTCAAATCTCTCACAAGTCTCTCATACAAAGTCTAAAAATCACCATCTTTGATTTCGCTATTTATAGAGAAATTATGATCAACACCATCTTGGTCAGAAATTTAGCATGACTTAACCCTTAAATCATCTATCTCATTAATATAAATCTCAATACAAACATCATAGGTCAGCTATAGCATATATGGGTCACCCTTAAGTATCTACACCTTTTAACAAGGCCTTTGTAACTCTTATAGGTCTCATGAAGACCTATTCACCCATTTAGCACATCATCAGTAAAAAAAGAACACATGAAAACTTTCAAGTACATGGGTCCACTTCTTATGTACCCTTTAACATCCTAAAATTATTACATTCATCTTATCTCACATCTGCATATGCTCAAACAACTCAAACACTCACCTAGTGCATAGGAACATCATGAAAAAAATACATAGTCAACTTCTTAAGCATTGGTCATACTCAAAATAGATTTATCACACCTCTAAACTCAACACAGAGCATTCTCATATAGTATAAAACACTCCCTAATATATAATTCATCATTAGACATCAAAATAACATCAACACAAGCTCAAACATCTATCTTGGGTTACTTACCAAATATATATGGAAACACAGTCAACTTTGTAGCTTCATAACTATGTCTATACACACTTTCAGATCTTCAAATATATATTTATAGATGTGCCTTGGAGTCCTCTAAATTTTTTATTTTAATAGTAATAGAAAATTTGTATTCTATCAAAAAATATGGATAAAATATAGAGATCTAGTTTTTCCCTATGTTAAATTCAAATATTTGAATTAAAACGGTCACAGTTAAACCTTAATCATAATGCTCACATCTCATGTCCTATTATATTTGGATTAAATACACACCATTAATATTTTCCAAACTTTAATGTATAGGTTTCAATGCTCAAATTTTAAACATCTAATAGTTGACCTCATCTCATGTAATCTAGAAACTTTGACTCAATACACTCCATCGATCTCTATACATCCATCAAGTCTTTAGTAATCAATGCTCATTGTTTGGTCAATCTATATGAGCACCCATTCACCATTAGATAATTCTCCTTTACCTTTGATTATTCATTAAACATCATGTACCTATTCTGATCGCACTTCTTCTTGACTTTTTGGAGTAATGTGCACCATCGATCTTTCTCAAACTTTAACTTGTGCATAAATGACTATGGGAAACATGCTTATTTTCCTAAGTATCCATTTTTGAACCTTAATAACTTTTGTTATTAGATGCATGATCTCAAATTTGGACCATATGATCTCCTTACATAGGATAATACAACCATGTGACAAAATTATCTTGAAGCCTTCACATGTGAGAGATATATCTCCACTAAAATGCCTTCTCAAAATCTTCTATCATAGAGCCAACTATGTCAAAACCTTCTTGAGAGGCCAACTTTGAACATGCATAACTTTTATCGTGCTTTAGTGCATGATCTAAAATTTAGTGAAAATAAACTAGGCTCAAAATTGAACAAACCCATATGATCACCTTCTCTTGAAATGTCCACACATGTAAGATATGCCATCATCAAACTAATTATTTGGTTTTTTCTTGTCTCATACAAATTTGGCTAAACATGGGAAAATACTGTCAATATGCCTAGGAGCCCAAATTTGCACTTTCATATCTTTTGATGCACTTAATCACATGATATAAGAATTAGTACATATAAATTAGGTAAAAAAATTAACAAACCCATATGATCATTTTATCCTGACACTTCCATTTTTTTGAATTTTTACCTCATCAACATGCTTACTTAGCTCTACTTGAACCTTTTTCCAATTTGGCTAAGTATGGAAACATAGTGAATTCTATTTGAGTAGCCAAATTTGTGCCCTAATATATTTGATTTGATTCATTTATGACTTTATATTCATCACATAAAAAATAGGGATTAATGTGATCAAAACCATATGACCAAATCCCCTTAACTCATTCACATGTGGTAATGGTGATGTCATCAGATTGCCTACTCAAATTTTTTGCCATTAGACTCAAATTATCTAGATGAAAAATATTATCAACCAAATGGGATCCACTCATGCACACAAGCACTCAAAGAATATATAACCTATTATAGGATACCTTGCACATGCTCAATACTTTATACTCATCCCTAAATATCTCTAGCCATGTAAACTCTAAAGATCAACCAAGCCTTATTCAAGCATAATAGGTCAAGCACATTGCACACTTTGTCATTGTTACTTAGGATATCAAAGCACTTCATCCACTTACCAAGATTACTCCATGACATCACCATGAAATCAATGATAACTCTCCAATAACATCCCCCTTTTTCATTGATGTCAACAACCATCATATATAGCAATATACAACTCATCTTCTCTCTCTTCAAGCACCCACAATAAGAAATTTCTCCCCTTTTAACACAATGAAAAAGTGGGAACCAAATGATGTTAAGGACATAAAAATACCATAAATATGAATGTAACATATTATAAAAGATAATACAAACTTCCCCTTACCTTGAGCTTACTTCTACTTGCCCTAACAACTTCTTCTTGCTCCATGCCAACACTCTCTTCAACCAAGCACTACAACCAATGAAGAAATAAAACACAAAAAAACATAAATCTGATGGAACACATAAATAAACATCTAATAGGGACTTCCCCTAAGAAATTTTAGCAATTACACCTTTTGAGCATCTTTAGATCTCCACACACCATGAAGAACCACAACACATGCTTACTAGCCTTCTCTCTCAAGCTACCACAAGGACCACCAATATAAATTTATGTCACTCACAAAATATTAAACATGATCTCAAACAACTTGATAAATCTCCTTGAAACAAATATACCTTGATCTTCTGGAGAAACTGATCAAAAAGCACTCTTTTTCAAACTAGGCATGTCCAGCCTCCTTGTAGCCCTACCTAAAACTTGTAGAGCCCTTAATTTTTATTAGATACATCTTCAGGACCTGAAAATTCATATCTAGAGAACTATAATATTCCCCCTAAAGCACACCAATTTTCATCACCAGGATCATTCCCTACAACATACTTTCTTCACAAACATACTAGCCAACTAGCTCTCCATATTGACAAAAACATGAATACCTTGAGAACCACAAACCTTAAAATATATATGAATCTTTATTTTACAACCCATTTGGCCCATTATACCTATTAATAATCTTAAAAACTTAATTTATAATTCAAACAACTTTTTTAGTATAGCTTGAAACCCTAAAATCTCAAAATAAATAGGGTCAATAAACCTCTTTCTGGTCAATGTACACCTCTAAAACTTATGTCACACTTGTAAAAACCAATCACACACTTATGGACCAATATTTTATCTTATACATCTTTGAGATCCCATGCATTCTTGCCCTTAAGCCAAAAATTGAGAAAACTGAGAGCACTCAAAAATCTTCCATTAACACAAACATAACTTCAGACCCCAAAGAACTTAGAGAACTTCAAAAATAATTGTACAAACCTTTATAATCATAAAAATATTCTTTATATTACATCAAACTCATTATTCCATCTAGAAACATCCATTATGATCATGTACTATAACTCCTTCACAAACCTCTAGAGCAAACTCATGAACTTGTTGCTCCCCCTTAACCAAAGACCTTAGTTGATTGGAATTATCATCTTGAGCATACAAAATTGATTCTCCACAAGAAAATATCTCTCCTAATATGCATAGCTAGAGACACCCTCTACACCATAATGCTCTACCATGGTGTGAAGCTAGGAGTTACACACAAGTCCTCATATTCCTTCTCCTCCTTGGTCATCTGATACTTATAGTTCTTATTCTTCTTCTTCTTTGACTTAAGAGAAAAAAATTCCTCATACACTATAAAATTATCCTTTTCTTCCATGATTGGATTGAAAATACATGGAGACAACATAGACTCATGATATACCTTTTCATCTGAAGAATTTTCCTTACAGTTTAAAACCTCATCATTACATATAGACAATTGATGTTATTTTCATGATACATTCTTATAAATATTAGGATGTTCAATTGGATCCATACATACCTTAGGAATAACTTCAAATATCACCTTGGTCTTCTTTTTGAGCTTGGTCTCTTTACTCTCAACATGAGCAGATAATGAGACCTCTTGGTACTCTTCAACTTCTGAAGCATTCTCCACCATAGAAAATAAATTACTTGGACTAGAAGTCTCATCATGACTCACACTTTTCACCTTTGGATTCCATTTTTTAACATTCTTTGTTCTTTACACTCTAGGAGCATGATTAAACCTATACTAACTTATAGAACTTTGCTTGTAGAACCTTGAAATGTGACCTCTCTATTCATAATTGTAGCACACCATACCTTTTGTAAGAAATAAATATTGCCTTACCTTATTTGGATAAAAATTTATAACATGTACTATGTCATGAAAATTAAATAACTTAACTCTATTAATACCTTTTGACTGATGACCCCCATCATAGGTCTATGCAAACTCATTTTTAATAGGTCTCTTGCATTCTATACCCATACGACCAAATTGATTACATGTGTAAGAGTAACCATTGAATCTTACATACCTAATGGCATTTGACTATCTAATTTGATTTGTCTTCATTTTGATAGAACCTTTAGTCCTTGTCTGATGATTTGTCTTCAAAGTATAATTATCTTAGTTCACATTAGTATTCATCTTCTCTTGAGTAACATTCTTTTATTCTTCTTCATATCTAAGACCATTTCTATCACTAACATTCTTTTGACCACTCAGAATATTATCTAGATCACATGAGATCTTTTCAAATATCACAAATGTCTTCACCTTACTAGATGTATTTTCTAACTCAGATTTCAAAGACTCATTTTCAAAAACATACCTTAAACATTCATCTTCTTTAGATTTTACGCTTGTAGACAAAAATTATAATTAACAACTGAGATGCTTGATCATATCTTCATGATTTTTGGCATCTTCATTCAGTCTTACCTCATACACACTAAATTGATCCTCATAGTCCTTGAGTTTATATTTTATCTTCTTATTGATCCTATTCTCAGTCTTTAGTTATTCAAGAGCATTCATCAATACAGTCTCATAGCCTACCTCATCTTCATCATCATCTAAATCAATCCAAGTAGACTCCTTATGATGTGAGAAATTCTCTTCCTCAACCATGAATATAGTTTCATATTTAGTAGGAAAATTAGCTTCATGGTTAAATTCTGAGTCACTATCTTCACTCTTATCTGATGATCTACAATCTTCTTTGGTGTAAAGACTCTTCATGTTTTTGAAGGACTTCTTCTTGTTATACTTTCTGAATCCTTTCTTCTCATATGTCTTCTTGTTTTCATCTTGACCTTAATCATGCTCTTCATCATCAATGTTTTCTTATTGATGAGGGAACTTACGAGCAAAATGTCTTATCTCTCCATAATTGAAATATTTGAAGGGTAATTTAACCTTATACTTTCCTAAACCTGTATTTAATTTCATAGTAATCAAGGCAATTAGTTCATCATCATCAATTCAAATATGTCATCCTATTTGGATTTATTACCTTAAAAATTATTCTTAGGCTTCATCTCTATCTTAAATGTTGCTTCTTTATTTGGTGGTTTATCATCATTTACTATCATCTCATAGGTACTAAGGGTGACATGTAATTGATCCATCTTCAACTAAGTAAGATCATGAATTTATTCTATAGCAAATACCTTTAGATAAAAATTGAGAGATATATACTTTAATACATTTTGACCTATAGTATCCTCTTCAATATTCTCTCCAATACCTCTAATGATGTTCACAGTCACATCAACTCTTTACAAAAAGGATGCCATATGATCTTCTTCCTTTATCTTGAGACTTTCAAATTGCTTTATGTGAGTCTACAACTTAACAAGATTGACCTTTGATTCTCCTTCAAAAATGATCTATATTTTTTCCCATATATATTTAGTAGATGTACAATGGATTACCTTGGTAAATTCAGTCTCTGAAACAACCACAAGTGATAGCATTAATTACCTTGGAATTTTTCTCAAATAACTTCTTATTTATAACACTAGATGGATGAGTAATAGGAATAATATAACCATCCAAAATAGATTAACATACATCAAACCCTAGGGACATAATGTATGTCCTCATCTTCATACTCCAAAAAACATAATTAGATCCATTAAACGCCGATGTTTTCTTAGTAGAGAAACCTCCTTGATGACTACCCATATTGTACCTCAGATCACCTTCAAGCTATCAAACATTTACTAAAGGACATAATATGATACCAATTATTATAGGTAGAATCACTAAGAGAGGGGAGTGAATTAGTGAGCCCAAATAATCCAACTCCAATTATGATATTTACAAATACTTAACCTGTTACCATAAGCATTCATGAAACATACACATCATTCATAGCAATGAGCAAGAGAAATAATGCAAGATCAATCACATAAAACAAGACATAAATGTGAAACCCTCTTGAGGAATAAAACCAAATAGAACCTATAATTAGAATACCATCTTATAATAATAATATCCAATTTAGACCCATTGCAACTAATCAAGGAACCGCAATCCTTATTTAGTGAGACTATAATCCCACAAGGTGTTATAACACCTATCGAGATAAGCTACAATAAAAACCAAAATTTTAGAATGTTCTACCTTGTAAGGAGGCTAAAACCACATTAGATGTTGAGATACCACAATAAAAACTATAAACTCATCCACCTCTGAACTGATGTCTACAACACCTAATGATGGACCTCTGCTTATCACTCTTTACCTTCATTCACACTCAAAAAACAAGTGCACTATTCTCCAAATATAATTATGACCAATAGGTCATACAAATAGTCCTTAATATATTATAATCTTTAACTCATCCTCAGGGTACTCTACCCCTCCTTCACTCCCAAATACACACACACAATCCTCTCTCAAATCTCTCACAAGTCTCTCACACAAAGTCTAAAAATCACCATCTTTGATTTCACTATTTATATAGCATTTATGATTAACACCATCTTGGTCAGCCATTAGGCATGTCTTAACCCTTAAGGAATCTATCTCATCAATACAAAGCTTAATACAAACATCATAGGTTAGACATAGCATCTATGGGTCACCCTTAAGCAGCTACACCTTTTAATAAGGCCTTTCTAGCTTTTATAGGTCTCATGAAGACCTATTCACCCATTTAGCACACCATCAAGAAAAAAAAGAATATAAGACCACTTTAAAATACATGGGTCCACTTATTATGTCCCCTTAGACATCCTCAAATGATCACAATCATCTTATCTCACCTCTTCTTATGCTCAAACAACTTAAACACTGACTTGGTGCACATGAACATCATGAAATAATACACAATAAAATTCTTAAGCATTGTTCATACTCAATATAGATTGATCACACCTAAAAAATACACATAGAGTATCCTCATGGAGTCTACAAAACTCGCTAATATCTAAGTCATCATGAGACATTGAAATAACATCAACACAAGCTCAAACATCCTTCTTGAGTTACTTGTAGAACATATATGAAAAATTAGTCAACTTTGGATATTCACAAATATAGTTTTACACACTTTAAAATATTCAAATATATATTTTCATATGTGTCTTGGAGTCCTCTAAAACTTTGATTTTTACAATAATAGTAAATTCAACTTCTATCAAAATATATGGATAAAATATAGAGCTCTAGTTTTCCCTATGTTAAATTCAAATATTTGAATTCAAATGGTCATAGTTAAACCTCGGTCATAATGTTCACATCTCATGTCCTTTTAGATTTGGATCAAATATGCATCATTAATCTTGTCTAAAATTTAACACATAGGCACCAATGCTCAAATGATAAACATCTAACAACTGACATCATCTCATGCAATCTAGAAACTTTGACTCAATGTGCTTCATCAATCTCTATGGATTAGTTATGTCTTTAGAAATCAATTCTCATCATCTGATTGATCTTTATGAACACCCTCTCACCATTATATCCATATCCTTTACATTTTCTTAATCATTAAACATCATGCACCTCTTCTCATCTTGATACTTCCTAACTTCTTGGAGAAATGCACACTATTGATCTTACTCAAACTTTAACTTGTGCATAAATGACTATGGGAACCTTGATTATCTACCTGAGTAACTAGTTTTTAACCTTAATAACTTCTTCTGTGCTTAGATAAATGATCTTAAATTTGGACCATATGATCTCCTTACATAGGATAATATAACCATGTGACAAAATGCTCCTAAAACCTTCACATATTCAAGATATATCACCATTAAAATGCCTTCTCAAAATATTATATCATAAAGCCAACTATGTCAAAACCTGCCTAAGAGGCCAGCTTTGAACATGCATAACTTTTTTTTCATTTCAGTGAATGATCTAAAATTTAGCACAAATAAACTAGGATCAAAATTAAACAAACCCATATGATCACCTTATCCTAAAATATATACACATACAATATATTCCATAATCAAACTACTTACTCAACTCTTTCTTTCCTCATACAAATTTGGCTAAGTATGGGAAAATATTGTCAATATGCTTGTGATCCCAACTTTGCACTTGCATATATTTTGACACGCTTAGTCTCATGATCTGAGAATTAGTGCATAGAAACTAGGTACAAAAATGAACAAACCCATATGACTATTTTTTCTTGACACTTCCACTCATGTGAATTTTTACCTCATAAACATTCTTACTTATCTCTACTTGAACCCTTTTGCAAATTTGGCTATGGGAACATAGTGAATTTTTTCTAAGTAGCCAAATTTTTACCCTCGTATGTTTGATTGTGATTTGATACATGAATTTATATTTAGAACATAAAAACTAGGTACTAATGTGATCAAAACCATATGACTAACTCCCCTTGAATCATTCGCATGTGGCAATGGTGACATCATCAAATTGCCTACTCAGATTTTCTACCACTGGACTCAAAGTGTCTAGATGAAAACTATGATCAAACAGATGAAATACACTCATGTACACAAGCACTCAAAACATAAAAAACCTCATATATAACCCCTTTCACATGTTCAATAATCTATACTCATCCCTAAACATCTATAGCCATGTAAAGTCTAAATATCAACTAAGACTTCTTCAAGCATACTAGGACAAACACATTTCACACTTTGTCATTGTTACTTAGGCTATAAAATCACTTCATCTAATCACTAGAACACCTCCATGACATCACTAAAAAATATATAACATCATCTAGCAAGTTGAAGACCTTTATGAAGTTTGAAAAGAGCACTAAAGCTCTAGATGACATCTTGAGTACTCAAAAGTCTACAAGTGACAAGACTGGTCTTAGTTTCAAAAAAAATCAAGAGGTGGTATCTCAAGTAAAGAATATGAATATTTAATATAATAAGTTCAAATTTAAAATACTTATCAAATAGCATAATTCTATGAGGTATGCTAGTTCATTCAATGGTTACTATTTTGTATGCAGTCAGTTTGGTCATAGAGTAAAAATGTAAAAGACCCTCCAAGAATGAGTAATCATGGGATTATGAAAGGAGTCATAATTCAAATAAGTTGAATGGTATGTATAAGGTGGTTTTTTTATATATTTAATAATCTAGGATGCATCGAAATATTATATCCTAATAAAGTTAGAAGGTCATCAAGTCAAAATAGGAAGTTTGAAGCTCCTAGAGTGCAAGAAAGAAGGCAAATGAATGTATGGAAACCAAAGCTAGTAAAGATGAGTCATGATAAGTCTACAAGCTCAATTGTACTATTTTATGTGATAGAGTATACTTCAGATGTGAAATCAAGTTAGGAATTTCTATTGTCAGCACACATTGATGATTAAATAGTTGATGAAGATGTCAAGCCTATATTGACAATCAAATCTAAAAGGACACTAAAGGATATTCAGTCTTGTGAGAGAATGGAGATCTAGGAATATCTCAAACTTATGTTTTTTTATTTATCTATGGAAATAGGTGAATCCATTAGGATTCATGGATACACTATCCAGTAAGCAAAATCATGGTAGATGCTTGATTTGAGGGGAAGTTATTCAAGTTGTTGACTGAGCTTGATCTATGTTGAGAAGTGGTCTTGTAATCTGAGATAATTTGAAGGAGATATGCATGGATTAAATGGTATCATGTTGCCTTAGTGATTCATAACTAGTGTTTTAATAAGGTATGGTTCTAGAGGGTAGTTTATGGATGACCCTTTGTCTTTAATGTCAATGGGGGAGAAAGTCCAAGAAGGGAGATTGACCAAACTAGGGGCAATGAGAGTAATTAGTTTGAATAATGTTTTTCCATCAATGAAAAAGGGGGATTTTATTGAGAAGTGTTTTCATTTATGTCAAGGTTGATTTCATTTTATGTCAAGGATAATTTCATTTATGTTAAGGTGCATCTGATGAAGATGCATGATGAGTGGACTGTGAGGTATGAGCTTGTGTGTCTGATGTGACAAGGAAGCTCGGTGATAAGAGAGAATTTTAAGGAAACCTAATGTCACTCTATTGAGATAGAATTTTAAGGAAAGATAATTATTTTTTTGAGGTTGATGTCAAGCTTTAGGTCAAGGTAAGCATGTTTTGAGTAATAGTCCTTGAATATAAGTTATCTTGAGAAACCTAATCATAACGAGCATAGTCATTTCATGAGCATGTGCATGGTAAATATTAAGATATATGTATAAATATATGAGATTATTTAAGGAACTCATTTGTACAAGGTTTAAATCATCAAGGAATGTTTTAAGGTCAGTTGTCAAAGTTTTAAAGTGCTTGAGAAGCGCAGTCATGGCACTAGTCATGATATGTAAAGACCCAGTGAGAAGGTTTGAGCATGGTGACTTAGTGATATAGATTAATAGAGGAATATGAGACTATATAAAGTTTCATGATCATTCATATGAGGAATTATAACACTTAAGAGAGTTTTAAGGTGATCCTATAGGGGTGAGACCTTAAGTTTAGTCTACAACTAGACTAGTTCTAGACCCTGCTTGACCTAATGAGATGTCATGAGGTGTTATCAAGGCATATGAACGATGTAAAATAGTGTTTCATCATGAGATAGGTTTTTTTAGTTTGTATATAAGGTGTTGAGATCTTAGATAGTGGTTAGAATGTTAGTTTCAAGGACTAATGTGACTTGCAGGTGAAGAGAGCAAAGAGAGAGAGCATGGCCTAATGGGGTATGAGGTTTTGTTTACAAGGTAATTATGAAAAGGTGAGTGTTTTTAGAGGTATGATATTTTTTATCAAGCATTTTCACAAATTTTGAGGTCATGGTTTGTAAGAAAAGGCATGAAAAAGTGTTTTGAGGTCTCTCAAATGCACATAATGAAGGGTTCTCAACTTGAGAAGGATTTTCATGTGTTCATTAGAATGTGTAACCTCTGCATGGGAACCTAAGACATTAGTGGTATATTGGTAAGGGTTAAATATCAAAGTTATAGGCATTGATTTCTATAATCAGTGGCTAAGATTTATGAATGATTGTTAAGACTGAAAGATGGTTTAAACCCTCAAAGAACCCTAATAGTGACTTGATATGAAAGATAGTGTTATAAAGTGATCAGAATGGATTGTTATGTTTATTTCAGTGATTGGAGGTTGTATTCAACTCTCCCAAGAACCTCCAAGTGTGATTTATTTTTTGAGTGAGTAGACCCTATAGGAAAGACCTTGTTTCTTTGAGATTTATTATAGCAGTCAGAGTTGACTAAGTCAAAATTTATAAATGGTTGGAGGATAAAACTTGAAACTTTTATTTTATGTCCATGGTAGCTTTTTATTAGTCTCTATACCTCATGTGTTCTAAACTTTTCATATAAGTTGACCAGTCACTAACAGGCCTAATGATGCAAACAGTGAGAAACCTAGGTAGAAGTGAGAAGGTGATTAAAAATGTGTTATCATGGATTAGGGATGAATCTAAATTCATGGAGATATTTTTAAATACATATAATACATGTTCATGTTTCATATAATATTTTTAGGTTAGTGAATATGATGAAAATATTTCTCATAAGTTGACCTATCTAGTGTAGATGAGATAGTAAAGGTATAAAGTTATGATATTGGTCTGCAAGACCAATATTTACATATGACCATGTTATCTTTATATCTAATATTTATCTAATTATCTCATAAGATCATAAAAATGCATTTTAAGTCTCTAAAAGTGGTCATACAAGTGTTAAAGGTTATTTTCACCATGACTATGCTTCAAGGCAATTTGGCAGCTCTGAGTAAGCAAGTTATAGTGATGAGTTTGAGACTCTATGACTTGATCTGATTATATAATAAACATGATGTTGTTTTTTGGTAATTTTATTTATTATTAATTCTTTTTATAATCTTATAATTCATTTTAAGAGGTTGAAAAATTGAATCCAAAATGTCTTGTCTAACTAAGGTTTGAAAGAGAGGTTAACAAATTAGTCTACAAGACCAATAGTTGCCATTATATCTTATGATATTTTTATTTTATATTTTTATAAGTATGTTTTTATATAATTTTAATGAATTTTAAGTCCTTGAGTGGTTTTCCTTTAGGTGTCATAAGTTCAAGTTTCTATGATTGTGTTTTGAGGCTAATTCTTAGTTTGAAGTAAACTATTTGCAGATAAGGGTTTGAGTCCTTTTGCCCTGAGTCGTGAAGTATAAATCACATAATGATGAACCTAAGATAATTTATATTTTGTATATGTTATTTTTTTTCATGTTTTTTTGTAAAAATTATGTTTATACTTTAGTTTTTCAAGACATACTTTCTCTGTATGCACATGCCTAATTGTGAATATTACTAACGACGTGTTTCAATGTGGTAGTTAAAGCTAAAAGGTGTTATGGATTATATATAAGATTAGAATGGGTATATTTTATTTGAATATTATGTGTTCCTATTATGTAATGAGTTTTATTGTGTATCAAGGAAGGCAAAGTGTAATGTGTCCTAAGTAGACTTATAAGATGAGATAATGCCTGATTGTGGTAGGTCAGACCTAAAGGGAACAAAATAAAATTTTATTAATGTTTATGATATGTAATAAGATATATTATATGGCTGACCTAAGTGGTAAAAGGTGTTTGGATGACCAAGAAGGATATGAACAAGAGACTTGTATAAATGCAAGGTAATTTTAGGCCTATTGGGTAACATAGAGTGTAAGCTAATAAAATAACATATTTTAGATCATAATAAGTTATTTAATAACATTATAAGAGTTTATATGATCTATTATTAATATTTTATAGAGGTTATATTCATGAAAATTAAGGTCATATGACCTAATCAATCTAAGAAGAGGACTAGTTGAGCGAAGAAGCCTAGAAGGTAGTTTGAGAGGGATAGAAGAGAGAGAAGAGATTAAGGAGATATTAATATATTGTATGAAAAATAAATTTATATTAAGGTTATCAAAGGTTTTAGGTGGTTGAGTTGGTGCTAAGTCATCTAAGGGGTTGGTGCCTCCTTATAAGTGGGTGCTTGCTAAAGCCTATCTAAGTTGGTGCTTAGATAATTGGGGTTGGTGCTCCATTTGGATTTGATGCTTCACTAAATTTGATGTTTATCTTACAGTATATTAGTCCATTTATAGATATCAATGGGTTTTCTTCCCGTTGAGGGTTTCCCACATATATGATGTGTTCTCATGTTTCATGTTTATGTGGATGGGTGTTTATGCTTGCAAGATCTATATGATATTTTGAATGTTTCATGATTGCTCAAGTAATATTGTTAAATAAAGTTTTTTTTAAGAATGATTCACCCCCCTCTCAGTCATTTTGCTTCTAATAATTTTTATGTAAGAATGTATATGATATATTTAAATTTATTTGTATCAAATTATATGCCTCTTAGAGATATGATATAGCCTAAGAACTTTCCTAAAGATACCTAAACTATATTATTTTGGGTTTAGGGGCACATTTTATTTGTATAAATGTTTGAATATTTGTCATAATTTTGTATAATTATCCTCTTAATGTTTATATTTTTAAAGTAGATCATAAACATAATATTTCATGGTTTTGTGTATAAACTCATAAAATATCTGTCATAGGCATTTGATAAGTAGCTCCTACATTATTTAATCCAAATTGAATGACCACATAGAAAAATGTTCCCCATGGTGTAGTAAATGTCGTATTACTTTTTTCTTCAAAATTTATCTAAATATGATTATATTAAAAAAAAATTGTCCATGAATGATAACATCTCATAAATAGTTTTGCAGTCTACAATTGTATAAATATTTGGTTATGGAAAGCCATCCTTAGAACAAACATTATGTAGATCATGAAAGTATTTAAAAAAATTAATTTTTCCATTATGATTTACAGTTAGTACAATATTAGAGATCCATGGGGTGTAATTGATTAATTTAATTTAACCAACATCAAGGAGAATTTAAATTTCACTTTAAAATAACAAAACTAATTTTGGATACATATTTCTAATTTTATGTTTAATTTGATTTGTTTTTGGGTAGAGTATTATATTGTACATAAAAATTTTAGTGTCAATTCTTGACATATCTAAATAATCCTATGTAAATAGCTTGAAGAAGTCTTGTAGTACATATCTAAAGGATCCATATTTATCATAATTGAGTATCGATATGAGAATGAATGGTCTCATATTTTATTTATTCCATGATTTAAGTCAACCATTTCTTCAGTTATCAATTTTGATATATCTTCAACATATGTTGTAGTAGGAATTATATCAGGACCATCTACTTGGACATCATGTCATGAATATTCTATCTCTTCAAAATATGTATGGACATTTATTTTATAAGGAAATATTTTATTATGGTATAAGAGATGGAAATCCTCATATGCCCAAAAAAACTTGAATATATATTCATCATTAGATAATTATATAAATTAGATGATATTTATCTCAAGAATATTTTTTGGTTTATCACAATACATTATTTTATTAAATATAATTCATTACATATATATAATGTGTTGTTATCCTCAAAATGAGGAGTCAACATCAATATATTATCCCTATTATCTCTCACACTTATCTCCTATTAATCCTACCTTTAATTTACCTCTATGAGTTATTTCAACAACTCATTACATGTACACAATATATTATCTCTCACACAAACACTCACATTAATAATATTATTGATTACTCATAATAATATTTCTAACCTAACTCACATTAACTCCCACATGTGAGTACTAACTCTTTTATCTTTTAAAATTTCTCCCTTAGCGAGAACATGGGGAGAGGAACTACATGGAATAAAGATCTCTAAATTGCCTCCCCCATAATTTTGACATGAAGATGTCAGGTTCACCCAAGAATGCATCCATTACATAAAAGAACTTGTTTTATTATTAATTTATATTAACATAGGATTATTTGATAGTCAATTGACCAATGAAAATTAACATAAGATATATATGAAAAAAATACATTTAGACATACATGACTACCATATACTACTAACATATAAAACTTATTAACAAAATGGCAAGAAATTATATTAAAATGACATGTTTTATAAAGACTGACTTATGATGACACATAAATCCAATTAACTACTAGATTTACAAACCAAAAAAAAATAATGCCTTAAACCTATCACTTAATAAAAGTCTTAATAATATAAAAAATATGTTATAAAAACTTATTAAAAAAATGAATCTAACATTAAAAATAATAAATATTAAATCTTAAAAAATATTAACTAATCATAAAAAGTACATTAATTTTTTAAATTAAAAGCTTTAATTCATAAAATTAAAATTAAAACTAAAAAAATTAAACTAAACTTAAAATGTAAAACCATTTTCCATGGAGTCAAATCCATGGCATAAATACTAAAACCATCTTAATTAATAAAAATAACACAAGCTTTTAAAAAAAATAAAAAATAAATAATTTTAAAAAAATAAACCTAATAAATTAACATACCTAAAAGTTTATAACTAAAACCTAAAAATAAAAGATTTAAAACAATTACTAAAAACCATATGCCAAAAAGTGATTTCTATTTGTTTTGACACAACTGAGGGTAGAATAGAATGAACCTTGGATAAAGAGGTAGAATTGGATGAGCTTGGCATATTTGAGGTGTGGAGTTGCTTGAGCTTGGAGGTTGTATGCCATAGAATGTAGTTGAATGAATATTTACAACTAGGATAAGTACCATAGAGGATGAAAATGTAGCTTGAGGTGAATATTTTTGAGAGGAGGAACATAGTATTTGGTAGACATAATTTTTTAACAAACATGAAAGGTTTCATATTACATGTAATGAAATCCATCTCAACTAATGGATTTTGAGGGATCTTTGCATGACCCTATTATCACAACTATCCCATTAATGATTCTCATGATAGATCACTATATGTTTTTATTGAAATTATAATTTGTTCTTCCATACCCATAATAGGTTGTCATTAGATTCTCAAACCCATATTGAGATGCATTTTTAATGAGATAAAATACATATTGGATGTGTCTTGGGATAATGATAATGACACCTCTACATATTATTAGTATGTAGTGTATAGGATGTAGAGTTAGGATGAGGCTAAAGCTATTCAGAATACACTAAACCAATGTAATGATTGATCCAATGTCAAACTAGCAACAATGTAAGTAAATCATTCAATGCAACACTTATCAATAGATCCTTCACATGAGGATTTATGCTTAAGTTGATCCTATGGTTACACTTTTGAAATACTTTTTAAATTCTCTTTCTTCTCCTACAAATCTACAAATCTAAAACATAATTTAAACACACACACACACACACACACACACACACACACACACACACACACACACACACACACACACACACACACACACACACACACACACACACACACACACACACACACACACACACACACACACACACACACACACACACACACACACACACACACACATTTACTTATTATTTTGATTTTTGGGCATGAAAATAGTGAATAGAATGAGGAAAAAGATTGTGAATATAATGGAAAGGATGGAAATAGAGAGGATATGATGGTGAATGAAATTATTTTTACATATGGTTTGCACTAATTTTTTTTTTAATCTTTCAATCAAGGTGAATAGACATAACAAAAATTTCATGTGGTTTGCATTAAAACACTATTATATTATTTGTTTTGATGCAAAAATAAATACATGGAGGGAAAATAGAAAATTCCATGAAGACCTACTTTGATAACATTGATTAAAATTAGATGAGATTACTCTCAAGAATAATTTTTAGTTTGTCATAATACATTAATTTATTCAATATAATTCATTTCATATATATAGTGTGTTATTATCCTACAAATAAAGAATCAACATCAATCTCTTATCCCTATTATCTCTCACATTTATATCTTATGAATCCTCCCTTGACTTTATCTCTATGATTTGTTTCAATAACTCATTACATGTACAAAATACTCTCTCTCTCTCTCTCTCTCTCTCTCTCTCTCTCTCTCTCTCTCTCTCTCTCTCTCTCTCTCTCTCTCTCTCTCTCTCTCTCTCTCTCTCTCTCTCTCTCTCACACACACACACACACACACACACACACACACACACACACACACACACACACACACACACACACACACACACACACACACACATCCATGATGACTAAATTTTAGACACACATGTAAGATAGAATTGAATAAATCCATGTCATGAATCCATAGTCTTTCCAATATAATATAATAATTTAGATCATTGGTCACAATCTGACATAGTTTAGTTGTTGTTCTAAGACTCACAATGATATTCAATACAATTTATCCTAGCACTTTCCAAGGTATATTATTGAATCCCCAAATGTTTATATTAGAGTAATCAATATCCTTATATTATATACCAAGTAGATTAATGAAATAAATATTATAGATAATAAATCTTGATTCATTCTCCACCAAAACCCTCTTAACTGCCACATTTTTTATTCATACTTCAATATATAATGGGAGATGTTAATTAATAATGTATGTGGGAGGTATGTTTTATTTATAAAAAAACCTTTAAGCTATCCATCATAATGTATTTATGACAAAAATGACATAATGGGGCTTTACATCACTCAGTAAATTCATGTCACATAATGCCACATGAAAAATATCCTTATAAATAGGTGACATGTGGAGTAGTTACAACACACAAATTTTAGATGGAGTATTATTAAGTTGATTAATAATATCATACTAATTTTGTAATTTCCCTCTAAAATTACATGTGAAAATTTTCAGACAACCCAAATTAAATGTTTGGTTTTTAAAAAATAGTCTTCATAAATTTTCATGGACACCTTCAACTAAGGCATACAACTATGTAAATTGGGTCCATCTAGATGTGGTTAAAGGTGTCCCCTAAATTTAGAAACAATAATATAATATTAGGAAAAAAATATGTAATATAATAAATGTTAAGGAAGATACTAGGTATATCTTATGTATGAATAATGATATATTAAGGAAGGTTAAGTCCATATATAAGTAAATGACTAGGCTAGATTTTTATCAAAATTTAGTTGTGTACTCAAAAGTCATATATACTAGGACATGGTAAAAAATGTCAAAATCAAGTATATAATACAAAATATGAGTGTTATAGCTACTTTTAGAATGAATTTAGTACAAAAAATATAATAAATTATTGTAATGAAAAAATTGAGAAGATGAAAAATGAAATATACATAATGCATATACCTTAATTTAATTTTTTGATAATTTTTTGTTTCAAGTATCTTCCACACTTTAATATTTCCAAGTAAACATCCTAAGGATAACACAGAGATTGAGATTAGATAATTGTGGTGAATTTTTGGAGATTATATGATGCATTAGCTTTTTACTACCACCTTAATATCAACATGACATCAACTTACCTTATCCCTAAAGGTTCATGTTCCCCCTTATAATCTATTTTCCCATTTGCATGCGTCTATTTGATTTCATCAACCCAAGTGATGTTTTTTAGTTTCCCCAATTTATTCAACTTCATTGTCTATGTCTATGACATACTATTTTAAATATGAAACTTTTTTTACAACATCAATTGGGTTGATGATGTTAGTTATACATGAGTTTTAAATTTTAGGGTTTGGATATGTGTTTATAGTATTTATTATTATTATTATTTTTAAATATATATACATCCAATATACTTTTATCACATCCTAAAATCCACATTATAAATAAGAATAGGAATAAGGGATTATAATCTTGCACTAAGGGGGGATAAGCACTAAGGGGGGATAAGTTATCACAATGTCTTTGAATATATCAGGGATATGATTTGAACCAATAAGGTATACCTAGTATTTGGAGTCCCAAACTTGGGTCTAATTAGGTATTATTGCATTTATATTTAATTCACTTATAATAATGTCTCATTAAGCATTACAAGATAAAGAGGAGATCAATTTATTGACAAGTCAACCCAAGGTAAGTATCCATAACCCTATACTCTTTCCTTTATAGTTTTATTTGTGCTATTATATTTTTTATTTCATGTTCTTCCATGTATATATTCGAACATGATTATTATTTATTTCCCATATTTACATATATTTTTTTAATAGTTATTTATTACAAATAGAGGCACATTTAAATTTTATTGCAACCATTGGATTAGTTATACTATTAATTTTGACTAATGATACTTTTATATTAGTAACATATATTTATTTAGTGTATAATAACACCCTTATCTTAGTTATAACTCTTGATTTAGTGTCTAGTGACACTTTTATCTTCATATCTCTTTCTTATTCCTTGTTAGTAATAATCCCTAGATTTCCTCATTAGGACAGCTAGTTGTAATCTCAAAGTTTATAATGGTACTTGTAAGGTGTTAATTTAATTAAATGAGTCATGTACGTGAATATGTATACTATCATAAATATAACATTCTTTGAAATGGATATAATTTTGATATCATAAAAACTATTATATTTATCTTCATTCCATACGTAAAAAAAATATTACTTCTTAACAATCATGCAAAATTACAAAGATATGGAAGTTTGAAAATAAGATATAATAAATTAAAAAAATTAACTTTGAATGATTAATAATTTAAAACCTTATATTAATTTAGAGCTATTTCAAATATAACATGACTCTTCACCTTCTTGACCCTTCATTTCCTCTTTTGTTTGATTTGAGATAAACATTAATATTGAATTTTATACATTAATTTACATGAATAAAAAAATAATATATGATATAAAAAATTGTACCCTATCCTACTTACAAAATTATACAAAATACACATGAAATATAATTTCAACACATCGACTAACATATTATTGGACTTAAATCATTGTCTCATATTGAGGAAAAAGCTCATGATTGAGTGTACATACTTGAAAATTTAGTTTATATATAGGTGGAGTTTCTTTGAGATTTATTGCATCTAATATGTGAAGAGGATTTGGTCATAGTTATTCTCAAAGTTTTATTTACTATATTTCAATTCTTGTATACTACTTAGATACCATTTTGGGTTTTCACCCAAGTAGCATACCAACCTCCCACCCTTCATGGGTTTTAAATATGTTGGTGTAACTATGTGGAACCATTTAAAAAAATTCAACCTTTCTATCCCTACTCACAAGGTCTTCTTACACACAAAGTTTTTTCTTAAGACAAAATTATTTAAAATTTTATAAGTGCAATATATGATTAAGAAGGTAGCATCAAAGGGGTTGTTGACTAGATCATTTGCATAGAAGCTCATAATGTTTCTGTAGAATATTTTGTAGAAGTTGATATAATGAGGACCTAATTATGGTTTATATTAGTAGGAAGGATTTGTTTTAGCTACTATAGTTAAGGAATTTTATTCATGAGTTCAACATGGGCTATGTAATTTAGTTTATGTTGGATATCCTAGACCAAACTTAAGATATTAGTCAAATATGATTTGTATATGGTTTAATCCATAAGTGCATCCCTTACCATACCGATGAACATTCAAATATGTTATTGGATTTGCACAATCCCTTGAATGTGATTATCATCTACAACTATAATTATTGGCCAATGGGTTACAACTGTGTTCTATATATCCTAAATTATTTTATACATTTGATCCACATAATGTTGTATCTAGATCCACCAACATGGCTCACAACATATATAACTATTAATTTCACATCCTAATCATTACATTTGCCCCATATAGACTCAAGTTATGAAGGGAGAGTGGTCCATTTTAGTTGTTAATGATACTACCTTTGATACGTCGACCTTTTTTCAGATCATCATTATTTTTTTCAAGGCATCCTAAAACCAAGCTTTCTAATCGAGAAAATAATATGAAATTCATTTCTCCAATGTTGTAGATGCATTTAATACTTCCTCATATTCTTATAGAAAATAAAATATAACATCAACTTCAATACAAAGTTTCCAAATTTTCACTCTTATTTTCTTAATGTGTTGTACCATTACCCAATCCTATGAAATTTTAGTGATAAGGGCCATGAACAAGAGTGGTTCAAAAACCACAAATCTAACTAAGACTTGTTGCACCAAAGTAGGACATGTGCCGTCAATTATTTTATTTGTATTTATAATGAACTCATGTAGCTCAACATTATCTTGTCATAATTGTTGATTATCTTATTTAATTTAGTTGGTAACGTTCATGATGAAGGAATGAAATTAAATATTACCTTGAATTCACTTATCTAGCATAAGTTGCATAATGTCTAAGGAAAATTATTGAGGCTCGATGATTATAGAGAGCTATGTTGATGATGTTTATTGTGACATTTTTTGATATCTTAGTTGTGTTATAAGCAAAGTAAAAACTATGAGCCTAAATATAAAACCAAAGGAACCTTTAGTATCCTCCTAATATTATAAATATTTTTATTATGAACTCACTCTATTGAACCAAAACCTGTAGAGGTTAGTGAAGGTTGTTCTTGGCCTTTAGTTGATTCTACTTATTTTGTGTGGCATCCATTTTTATATGGTTGTGACTCTTGTGTCCCTTATCCTGATTTTGGTTTCTCTTGTCCTAAAGTTGCATGTGTGACCTAAGTGTGTTGGGTATCCTACTCTTAATTCTTATCCTCATATCTCTTGTTGTATTTTTCCTCTACCTCTGCCTATAACTTCTTCTCTTACTCTTCATTTTTATTATTTTCTTCATATTCCTTGTCTCTTCCAGTCATTTTAGCTATGGATTTTGATTTTTTCCTTTGTATCATTTTTCTTAGATTCCTGATAATTGAATATTTCCTCAATTATCTTATCTTCAACCTCATTAGTTGCTTGATTTATTTTATCTTTCATTATTTATTCATCTTCTTGATAATCATTTTCCTTATTTGCTTCATCATCATAGTTATTTTGTTGATTGAGAAAGTCTTAATTCTCATTTGTGATTTCTCCTTAGCTAATTTATCTTTATTTACTTGTGCATTTTTTATGTTCTAGGCTAAATAATATTTTATTTACCCTCAAGGTTGTATTTGATATGGTCATCTTGATATGGAGGTTTATCAACTTGGTCATGATCCTAATAAGCACTTGTATCTAAAGTTGCACCAATGACTGAATGTAAAGGAGTCCATTGTGTAGTTATTGGTGAATAATGTGAAAGTGGTCTTATTATAAATGGGTAATATGGAGGGTTTTATTTTTAAGGGGAAGGTGGAGATGATGAGGTAGTTAACTACACATATAATGTAGTTTGGTTATTAGACATGGTTGTCTAAGCTCACAATACTAGTGAAACTAAGACTTTATTATTATAATACTTAGACTAGGTTTACATTATTAAGGCTTATTGCTATAATTTTTAAACTATGGCCTTAGATTTTATATATGTACCCATTCATTATGTGACACTTGAATGTGGCAATGTATCTTTTGGTGTTTGTGGTTTATGGACTAGTGGCTTGAGGTGACTTGTGGCTAGCAAAATTTATTCCTCATTGATTTTAATGGTGAGGGGATAAGTTGGGTATTTTAAATTATGTTTAACCCCTTATTTTATTTATTTTAATATGTTCATATCCTACATAGAAGTGGGAACTTGCATTTGTGAATCATAAATTGATGCCTCTTCTTTAAAAAGAGCTTACAATTTACACTTTCTTTATTATTCTTGTGTGATTATGTCCACTCTAATGGACTCTAGAGGAGGTGGAATCTTGACATAGATAATGGATATGACTCTATTATGGAATCAATAGGTGTAAAAGACCTTACAAAAGATAAATTATTTCTCCTCCCACTTGTCATAAATGCTATTCATGACATCATTGATTATCATATTATATACCTAATTTGGTGTCACTCGAAATGTTTCTATATCATTATCAACTCAAATGGTGGGAATCTATGGGTCACTCAACCATGGCACTAACTTGTGGGTCATTTTTGGGGGTGAAATAGTTTGATATGAATTAGGTGCCTTATGCCTTGTAAAAATATCCTCAATTATAGAAGTGAAAGATTATGGTCATGTTGGTGATTAAGCCCATGATTATGCTTGTGTTTGAGCTTGTGGCCACACAAGTCTTGATGACATTGATTGTAGTAGTTTCACACTCTGTACAACTAATTTATTTTAGTAGAACACTTTAGTTTGTGTCTACTCCATATCTATAAAGAATAGAAATGTAATCAAGGGAATTATTTTTATCTTGTGAATTATTATTTTCACTCCATCATGTATCTTAGTGATGGATGTAATAGGGTTGAGATATTCTAGGAGGTCCATAAAAACATGTGGATTAGCTCTGATTCTTGCTTAAATTTTTTGTATGAACCTTTAAATTTATTAAATGTGCTAATATTTTTCTATATTCTTAGCCACACCAAGTTATAAAATTTTGAGGTGGACAATTATGGTTGTGTTGGTGATTGGGATCATGATTATACTTGCAGTTAAGTTTTTTACCATTCAATGCCTAACAACATTGATTTTTTTAATTACAAACTCTATAAAACCAATCTATTTTGGCAAAGAAATTTAGTTTGTATATGATTCATATCTATGAAGAATAGAAATGTAATAATGGGATTTTTTTTAGTTTTTGGATTCTTATATGCACTCCATCATCATGGTGATGGATTTGATGGGAGTGAGATCTTTTAAGGCACCCCTAGAATCACATGTATTAGCTTTAATTATTACTTAAATTTGTATTAGGCACCCTGATATTTTTCAAATGTGTTAATAGTGTTATCCATCCCTTAGCCACACCAAGTTTGGAAATTTATTTTTTGGCTAATAATCCACATAAATGTTAATTATCCCACAAGCATATTCTATTATGTGAAACTAAATAGGAGTACTAAAAACTAGTACTAGAATAATTGGGTCATTCTCAAAATTATTTTTTCCATGTTATTTTATTAATGAGGTGAGGAAGTTAGGTGAGTTAAAATTATTACCTAGCCTCACGTTGTGGTATGAAAAATAAATTAGAGCATTGGTTACCTACTTGGTACCTTGCATAGTCTACCAATACCAACACATTATGCATTCTAAAAGAATCCTTATTAGCACATCAGTGATTTACATAATAGGAACTTTTATGGTTGAGCAAGGATATAATTAATAAATCTCTTGGAATAAAAGGGATTTATTGTATTATATTATTTCATAACATTTACCCTTGTTATTATCCATGTATCTTATGCTATGGTTGTGACGTTGATATAAATTATCATCTCTAATGAGAGCCAAATGGCTCCCTCATTATATCTGCTCATGAAGGCCATCATCATCATCATGTCATTTTGAATAAATATGGGTATTTTTACTATAATTTTTCATTCTAGCCTATTAATGGATGAGGAAGGGCCATAGTTCATTTAGCTATTGAAACTACTTGAGGTTGGGAAAATAAGTCCTTATTTTCCACATCAATGAATTTGAATGGATTTGGATCATTTTATCTAAATTATCATAATGATAAGATAATTCCAATCTCCTATTTTTTTACATCCTTAAATTGAACAATGATTGCTTGGTGCATGACTGTATTTATCATTTAATTTTGGACTTTGTTTGTGTAGTAAAATTTTTATGGTAGTTATGAAAAAATTCATCTTTCTTTCACATAGTTCTCATTCAACATAGAGAATGAATTTGAAATTCATAAATTTTACAAAGTGTGATTCATATGAGTGTGCCTTTTTTTAATATAATTTTTACCATTACTTATGTCGATATGTTGCTCTACCCTTTGTATCCTTGCATGTGTGTATTGATTCTAGTAACCATTAATGAATTGAAAAATAGCCATTTTTTAGTTTTTCCTTTTCAATGTGAGCAATGTGATGCATCACCATTTTATTTTTAAATCCTTTTCACATTTTTCCATTAATTTCTTATTTATGAGAACCCTATTTTACAAATCCATGTTATATTAATTTATTTATTATTTATTATCCAAATTATTACTTTTTTCCACTACTTAATTTTTTATTCAATTTCCTTGTTATTACTTTCCACTCACATGTTATTCCCAAACTTATTGATTTGCCTAGTTATCATAGATTCTTGTCACAAATCCAATCTAACCTTTCCATTGATAGTGTCACTAAGAATGTTATGAAACCTTGGGTTGATTAAATTAAATTAATTTTTTATAATATAAAGTGAAATAATTATAAGTACTATATGGTACAACAATGAACCAAATTATTATAAAAAAATCATTATTATCGATCCAAAACATAATATTAACCAATATGTATCACTAAAGAAATAGTAATAAGACATTATAACATACAAATTAATTATATTAAAATAAGTAAAAGATTAAAATATGATATAGTCTTATTGGGACTCTAACAAATCATTACTATAGTGATTATTCATTAGATATGGCAACTTTGAAATTTTGTGTGCAAAAGCTATTGTTTTTTACTATTTATTTATATGTGAGAAATTTATCTTTATATGTGTCAAAATAATAATTATAGGACACTAAAGCATCACTCAAATACAACCAAACCACATTTAACTATGTTAGATCAGACCTTGACCCTTTTAGATCTAACACCTATCATGGGTTTGTTGATATATGTCTACGTTAAGGACATAATGCAAATAGAAGAATAACATTTCTTAGATTATAGTATAGGTATTGGAAAAACTCAAGGCTTAACTCATTTTTTATAGAGATATTATGCGGTTACCACCTTTTAGTCTGCAATCAAATCCTACTATAGGGACAATAAGAATTTGGTAGTGACACAATCTACCTAAATTTATTTGTTATGATGTAAATTACTTTGTATTTATCAATATGAGCTCAAAATCTTTAAAAAATGGATATATAAAATGAGTGCTAATATAAAGTGATTCATTTTTTTAAAAAAAATTAAAAAAAGGAGGTAGGGTAAGTTAGGAAATAAGGTTTTTTTTACAACAACAAAGACCAATAGATCCCCTTTAGTTCACCTGATAATAATGCAAGTAAAACTAATAACTATGAGATCCTACTACTTAAACTCATAATATCATAAGTGTAGTGAGGATTCTAGGGTGAATATAATTCACATATATGAGAAAAATGATTTAAAATTATATGTACAATAACTTGCCTTAAACACATTCACTAGCAGAGTAGGAAGAAAATAAAACATACATAATAGACTTTGCTAGCCTAGATAAAAGCACAAACTAAAAAGATACATTTGAAACACTAATGCCAAATTTTAACCATTGAAGAAATGAGATCATATATCATTAACAAATATTGAGAAATAAGAATACATGAAAATAACAAAAATAGTGAGTTAATTACTAGAATTTTTTAATCTTTGCATTAATCTCACAAAATTCTATCTTTGAATTACAATGAAGGTGAGAAACACACTATATAGGCCATTTGAATGCCTCAGTAAATTATAAAAGAACCGTATAACACAACACTTGTCAATAGACAAGGTCTTCCATGTCCTAAAGTTAGAGAATATTCCCTATTCAAAATAAGGAAATATTTTACAATGTAATTTGAATGGCCTTGGGACATGATTCATATTCAGAGGGAGCCTAATAAATGACTATTTCATTCTTGAAGAGCTAGGCTGGGATCCTAGTGGAGTAGTTGATGATGAGGATCTTGATGTAGAGGAAGATAGATGTGAAACAACTATAGCAAAAGAGAAAGTGATAGCACTAGATGAGGATGAATACATCCCAAGAGGAGTTTAGGAAGTAGTGGAACCTGTGATTACAATTTGTTTTTGGGCTTAAATCTACCCTTTCTAGGCTTTAAAGCATTTATTATAGTCTCTATCGATTAATATCATATTGATGATAGTCTCCTTTATTAGTTTAACTATAAGTTTGGCCATTACATCATGTTTGTTTAGGAGAGGTCCTACATATTCATTGATTACTATAACCTTATCTATCATCTGATTGGTAGAGGCTACTAAATCTACCATCTCTTGACTAAAGGTTACTCCTCTAACCATGGTTTGCTTTTGAAAGTTCATATTTTTTTGCAAATAGACCTTGAAGGCATATTTTATAACAATAGAACCATCTTTGTTAGTAAGGTGCATAATTTTAGAATCATTTAGTAAGGTGATGACTCTATCACCTTGTTTTGTAAGGGATCTACCTAGGGAGCTCATTTCCTCAATCCACTAGTTCAAGTTATTCCTCCTTCCAATTACATAGGACTAAGTGATGCTAAGTCCTCGAAGGGGATCAAATTTAAGTCCTCAAATTTCCTCATTCTGATCAAATTCATTAATTTTATTATCTTTTTGACATACCCCCCAACATGCAACTTCTAACTTGAGGACTTTATTATTTACTTCATCTCCCTTTACCTTATACTGAGCCAAGGTATTCAGCATATCAAACATCTCTTCCATGACCCATTCCACTTTAATTATAGTCTGATATAGTAATGTGGCCTTATGTTGCTACTCCAAGTCAATTTTTATTTGATGCACTCCTTTAACCAATTACATAGCCACATCCATAGTTGCTTAGATAGTTGAGAGGGGGTCCTCCTCATATTGTTAATGTTGGCCCTACCAAGTTTTTTTGTCTTTGTCATCTCAAAAAATGTTTCCTATGATTCATACATGATTATGTGGTATGGGTGGGTGACCTTTAGCTTAGTCACCCTCTTCATTACCCTAGCCTCATTGTCAAATTTCAATGTAACCTAGGGAGGGTCCAGTATGACCAAATTTGGGTTCTCCATTATGTCTAATTGTATTTACTTGATCCATGATTTGTCCAAAGAACCACTTGGAGGCTCTGATGATGGAGGTAATGGTTGGGCTAGAGTTAGTCCTTAGAAATTAGCTATTTGGGAGGTTTTTATAGATGTTACTAGTAAAAATGCTAAGTAGGGGGGATGAATAAAAACTAGTGCTACTAAAATAACTAATTTTAAATAGGGGAACTTGGGGAAGGATGATAGAGGGCCTCTTCTTAGGCAGCTACAAACTAGGTCTAGACATACATGCATGGGTGTAAATTGGTCATTACCAAGACCCTATAGGTGGATGATATGTTGAATGGGTTTAAAATGGGAAATGGCATGGTCACGTGCCTAATTATAAGTCTGATGATAGGCATATAGGATAGGAGGTTGACATGGTTTAGAGTTGGGGGTTGATCAAATATGCTTAGGGGATGTTTATATAGGAAATAGGGAGGTAAGGAAATACATTCCTAACCTATAATACTTGGTCCTTATATGATAGGAGAAAGGGGAGGTAATGGCTAAGCTAAAGTTTCTAGTTTAGGAGTGATTATCACCTCTATTGAAGGTGTTTCTTGTGTTAAGGTATCACCTTGAATTTAGGATAGGCTGCCATATGGGACCCCTAAGGTGGAGGCCTAATCAACTTATTTCCTTACACAAGATCCTCCCTTTTCCAAAGTGGGAGATAACTCTTGGAGTATTCTTTGATAGAGTTATGGTTATATTACCCTTATTCTTCAACACTAGCAATATGGAATGGATATAAACATTCTCTAGCCTGAGTAGCTTATTTTTTAAAAACCTAATTTTTTTTTGCACCATCCAGTCTTCCTTTCACCCATGGGATATTCATAGCCTTCAGCATCTACTTGACTTCTACATCATTAGCTACATTGAGTAGAATTGGTCTCCATCCTTAGGCTCATGATGGTATGTAATATTGAGGGTCACCTTATGTTTGATGTAATGATTAAATGTTAAGTGTGTAGGGTCTCATTCTCTATCAGTGTCCTTTTACAGAGTGAAGGTGGACCTTTGTTTGGTAGTATCTATGATTGAGTACCAATTCTTAACTTTAAATTAACTGATGTTGGTTAATTAGGGATGGATTGGTCCTTTATTCTTGTTCTTGCATAGTCCATATACTCCTATGAGTAGTTGGAAGGCAATCTCCTACTTAGATAGATTGTCTAGCATTGTGGTGGGTAACCTAAATGGGACTATCTTGATTCCCACCACTCTAATTATGGTATAATTATGATAATACCAGTGGGCTCCTAATGCACTAAGTGTTTCCCTAATATCTTAAAACAACATGGGCATAATCCCTTCATGGATGTCCCTGTATATAATTGGGTAGAATTACTTGACAATGGGTCATATCTCTTGTCTATACTTGTAAATTCTTACTCTTATGAAGACATGGGGGAATGGTCCATTTTCAAGTTCAGATCATAATTGGTAAATTTGGGTAATTTTATAGTGGCACAAATGACATCAACCAAGTAGGACATCATATAGAAATGATTTTATTAGTTGGTCATGGTCTTCCTAATTTGGGAAACCAAATTAAAGGAAATGATCTCTCTAAGAGCGGGAGTGGTGGAGTCATTTATGATCATGGATAGAAGTGGAACCCACTTCTTATCCATGTGTCTAGTGTCCTTAGATCCATGTAACCTATTCATCATGGCCATCCCCATTCTCACCCCTTTTTGAATTGGGTGATGGGGATTTGATTGATTTTGGACTTATAAATAAACCTCCTTGGGTTTTATGCCTAGATTATTAAGACTTCTTTGATGTTATGTGAGTTGAGCCATTGGGCTATGATTTCTTGATTGTAAACAATTTCAATCCTGGGCAAATAATAATAGGCCTAAAAGGCTAACCTATATATAAAGGATATATGATTACCCAGATTGAAAGATTTGATAATGTTATCTATACACCTAGACTAAATGTATATTTGTGGACCAAGTCCACATAGGGGAGTACATCTAAATTGGATGAACCTTATGCAATCCCATAGACTTGAGTGCCAAGATCTCATACCTTTCCTTTGTAACACTAAGATCCTCTTCATCATCATTGTCCTAGTCTATGGTCCTCTCCATATGGTAGAACAAATCATTGTAATGTTATTCCTTAATAGCCAATGAAATAGAATTGAAACTAGTGTCCTACAAGATGGTTTTCATTTCATATGAATAAAGAAACATAACCTATTTTGACTTGGGGGATCAAAACATTCTTTCTTTTTTTATGGATTTTAAATTTTGATTGATGATCTTGTATATTGTCATGATTTTGGATGAATGTATAGAAGCCTTTTATTAAATAACACATAGTGATTCAAAGTTTTTTAATAGATAACAATTGAAAGTGAGTGTAAATCCTTGAGATTGTGAACTTTAAACTCTAAATTCTTAGAATTTTGAATTGCAAGATATGAGTCATAAATGGCAAGTATATTTTACTTGATTTGAATTAAAGTTAAGGTGGCTCTTCAATTTTGTTCTCATGGATTTGAAAATCTACTTTTGGGAATTAGTCAATCACTACTCTCAGTTTATCCATGCATCTTCCCATCATAGGCTTGACTTTTCCCTTGAGGTGACTTGGCTTTATAATTATAGAAATGATCCATATCATCATTCAATTCACACCAACAAGTGGCACTTTGTGGATAAATATGTGTTTTTTAGGTGTCATACTTGAAACATATTTGACATTTGGCATTATCTCATGTATTTTGGCTTTTTATTTCAAGTATTGCGTTACCTAGGTGTTTTGCATGATATTTTTCCAAGTGGCACCTTTTGATTGGCTCGTTCTTCCTTTTGGTGTTGCATGGCTTGACCCCCTTTTGTTTTGGGCCAAAATGGTCTTGGGACCGCTTCTAGATCACCAAGTGGTAGGCTTTCATTGGCTCATGTTATTGTGTAGCTTTGTTATATGAAATTTTTTATGGACCCACCTATTATGACATTTTGTCATGCATCATCTTTTGATTGGATCTCTCTTTGCTAGGTTACACACCTCCCTTTTATTGTGTATTAACATGAGGTAAGGGATCCACATGTCACCAACCCATTAGTATTAGTTGTTAGGTAGTTTCCACATATCATTCAATTATTCAAGATTGGGTAACTGAGTGGAATATGTCACTTTGTTGTGAATTCACAGTGTTGTTGGAATTGAACTCTAATTCTTACTCTAGAGGAATGAAAGGTGTGACTACCTACCAAGTGTCATGATGCATTTATATTTATATATTGTAGAACTTTGAAAGCAACCCAAGTCTTATAAGGCTACAATTGGGTGCCACATGGTATGCTCTGATGGGGTTACTCTCTCTCATAGGATAAAATGTATAAATTAGATGACAAGTGGCATATCCCTATTAGGTCACTTAGTTTTGAGACTTGAATAAGTATTAGGACATTTAGGAGACCATGATTGGGCACCAAGTGGCATGTTATGATTGGATAACTAGCTTGTGAACTTGTTGTAGCTTTTTTCAAACTCAAAATACCACAACTGAGTGTCAAATGGTAGATACCCATCAGATCATGGGGTTACAAAATTTTCAAACTCCTTTAAACTCACAATGCCATAATTGAGTGCTAAGTGGCATATTCTCCTTGGGTCACTAGGTCATAATAATTATCAAAGGCTAAAGCATATGTGATTAATTCTCAAACTTTGTATAGCTGAGTGACCAATGGTTACATCATTATCATGTGTTGATTGAGGCTAAGTTGGCATTGGGATCCTGTGCCAAGGCAAAAGATGAAAAATTTAGTGATTTTCAAGATAAAGACAAAAATGAGAAAGCTCAAATCTATAAATCTCAAGTATTAAATCTGACCTAGACCCTTTTTAAAAATAAAATAAAATCAAGATAATCCCAGTATTGAATACAATTTTTTTTGACATAGTCAAAGCAATACTATGTTTCAAAACCTTAATTAAGTGATTTTAATCACGTTTTAGGGACCATACCTTGGTTTTTGAATTATAACCCCTTACAAGATCAATTTTTAAACAAGTTAGATCATTAGAAAACTAATGAACTTAAACATTTTAGCAAAACATTTTAAAAGGTATTCATCAATATTTGCGATGGACCAATATTACTTTCAAACTTTTACAACCATTCAAAGGGTTTTTTATCATATGGAACAAATAGTAATATATGTCCTAGGACTAATGACCCAAAAATTTTTGGGGTCCCCATTTTAGGAAAATGGGGTGTATCAAACTCAACAAATGGCAACTTCTATGGAAAACATAACAATATGTTAGAATCTAGATATCCTAGTTTAGAGTGTAATCATTAAGTAATCACCCCTTGGTAAATGCAACAAATATCATAGTTGGTTATCTATAACTAAAAGCTTTTCTCTTGAAGGATTAGAGACTAAAATTCTAAAAATCATTCATACTATGTGTGTGCTTTGAATTAATTGACCAACATGCCTTTGGGTTTTAGAATCAATAACTTCAAAATTTATGGATTTGAACATAGGTTCTAGGTAGGCATATATATATATATATATATATATATATATATATATATATATACATATATAAACTCAACAAATGGAAACCTTTATGGAAAACATAACAATATGTTAGAATCTAGATATCCTAGTTTAGAGTGTAATCATTAAGTAATCACTCCTTGGTAGATGCAACAAATATCATAATTGGTTATCTAGAACAAATTTTCTCTTGAAGGATTAGAGACTAAAAATATAAAAATAATTCATACTATGTGTGTGATTTGAATTAATTGACCAACATGCCTTTGGGTTTTAGAATCAGTAACTTCAAACTCTATGGATTTGAACATAAGTTCTAGGCAGGCATTTATATATCTAAAAATGCCTGCCTAGAACCTATGTTCAAATCCATAGATTTTGAAGTTATTGATTCTAAAACCCAAAGGCATCTTGGTCAATTAATATATATATATATATATATATATATATATATATACATATATATATATATACATACATACATATATACATACATACATATATACATATACATATACACACACACACACACACACACACACACACACACACACACACACACACATATATATATATATATATATATATATATATATATATATATATATATATATATATGTATGTATATTATGTGTGTGTGTGTGTGTGTGTGTGTAGTGAAGCTCAAATTTAAAGAGGATGGATTAGGCATTGATCTATTATTAGCCAAGCATACATAGCCCCAATAGAGGTAACTTTGGCTCCACTCTAGGCCTTTCTCCATTACCATCCAAGTGTACATATTCTCAGTGGAGTTTACCCAAATCACGTTTAAAGGAATGAAACTTTTAGTGTCAAGTCATTTCAACTCAATACACATGTTTTTTGCTCCTTTTTTTTTGAAAACCCTTAGAGGTTGGGAACCAATTTATTAACTAGATTTTAAGGAATCATAGAACTATTGCTCAAGAACCATTCAATTTATATCAACTAAATTCTACCTAAGTAGTCTTATGATGTGAAATTAAGTGTTAGTATTTATAGATCTTCATAATTTTTAGACCTTCATCCAATCAAATGTATGTTTGTTAGCACTAGATTATAATTAGATTAAAATCACATATCCCTTGAAATGATAACTTTATCATTAAACTCTCCCATATATTCTAAATCAACATATGGCATGATCATTTATCAAGATGAACTCGAGCTTCAACACCTTAATTCTTCAAGTTTTAGAACTTGTGACAAATTCAAGAACTTGAGACCTTGCTTAGAGGGATTATTACTAATATACAACACACACCAACTAATCTAAGGAAAGAAAAGGTAAAAATCAAACACACAACAAGAAAAAAAACTAATCTACTCCCACCTACTGTTACACTAAACCAACTCACAATCTTTGGGTAGAGGGGTACAAGGGGAAACCAAGAAGTAGTGATTCAATTAATTTCCATTCACCAATAGATCTAGGTCATTTCCTTGCAAATCCTTTAATTTGATGGTGTTATCACCTAGTATATCTATAATTTGGTATGGCCCAACCCAAAGAGGTGTGAATTTATCATGCTGGCCTTTTTTCTTATGGGCCTTATCCCACAATAAGACCAAGTTTGATATTTGGAACATTGTTATTTTATCCCTTTTATCAAACCATCTTTTGACCATATCCTAGTGCTTGCTGAAGTTATTAAGGGATTCATCTCTGACATCTTCTATCTAAATGATGTTTAATATTCTAGACTAAATTCTTTCATCATCCATGTAATTAGCCATGAAATCATAAGTAGGAAACTAAAGTGTAATGGGAAATATTGGTTTCTTCCCATATACTAATAAGATTGGAGATGACTTCAAGGATTGTTTGTATCTAGTTTGATCTACCTAAAGACCATACTTTAATAATGATTTCCACTCCCTTAGTTTCTTATCTACTAGTTTTTTATTTGATTATTTCTTTATTGCATTCATCAAGTTTTTGTTTGTTGACTCCATAACACCATTCCCTTCTGGATAATGATTTGAGGAAAACTTGACAACAATATTATTGTAATAGGTCCATTCTGTGAATTATGTATATTGGAAATATGGACCATTATCACACACTAGAGACAAAGGATTCCTAAATTTGGTTATGATGTTCTCTTCTAAGAACTTGATGACATTAATTTCTCTATAATTCTTAGTGGAAACTTATTCAATCCACATAATGCAATAATTAGTGGTTTTTAGCATGAATTTGTGGCCTACCAATGAGTTAGTATTGATGAACCCAATGAATTCCAACCCCCATCACGTGAACGGTCTAGCTTCAATCTAGTTACAATGGCATGGTTGCTCTTACTTCTCTACTATCAAATACTTGACATTGATGACATGATCAAACATGAACATGTGCATATTTAAATATGGTAGGCTAATAATAACCTTTTGTAAGTATTTTTTGGGTAGTGGTTCTACCCAAAGGGTGTTCACTTCCTAATTTCTCAAGGAATTTATTTAATCTTTATGTAGCTTCTTGCTTAGAAATGCATCTTAGATAGATGCCTTCATAGTTTTTTATATGAATCACTCATATTTTAATCATAAAATGTTAGATTTTGAGTTTTATTGCTCTTCTTTTCAATTTTTGTGGGAAAGTGTTGTTTAACAAATAGTAGACGATGTTCTTGTACCATTCCTCACTTGAAACCTGTTCTGCTTCTACCTATAAAACATCAATATTAGGATAAGTCTCGATGATTAATTTAATTAAACATTGGCCTCATACCATCATGGCTGACTTGATATTTATTTCATATTTTTGAAGCTCAGTCATCTATTTTCCCCATCTTTCTCCTAACTTGTTTTGGTTAAGCATGAGTTTAATGGTAGGGTCATGTATAATGGCATGAGTTTTGTTTCAAATGATGTAATGTTTGAATTGATTTAAATATTTTACCAAGGCATATGTTTGATTTTATAGGAGTGGGTATCTTTGTTTTGTGTCCTTTAAGTTTTTACTGATTAAGGTGAATGGATGTTCTTTATCATCTACTTTTGTGTTATGAAAACAATAATCGTGTGGTTAGAAACAAAGGAATAAAGGTATAAATATTATCAAAATATGGGATAATTAGCATAGGTACTTATAATATGGATTATTTAATACCTTGTAAATATTTCTTATCCTCAAATGTCCAATCAATCCTCATGTCCTTTTTCAACATGGCATTTAGAGGTATGATAATTTCAGCAAAACCTGAAATGAATTTATGCACAAAGTTATTATTTTCAAAAGATGACTTTAATTCCTTTTTACTTTAGGAAAATAAACCTTAAAAATAAAATTTATAGTGTCAGGGTTAATATCCATACCATTATTCATGATTACATATCCTAAGAGCTTACCTTTAGTTACATAGAAGATACTCTTTTTAAGGTTTAGAAAGATACCATAGGTTCTGCATTTCTCTATAACTTGTTGAAGGCATATCATGTGATCCTTCCTATGTTTAGATAAAAAAATTAAGTCACACATGTAGATAATAATGAAATTACTAATAAATACTTGGAATTCATGGTCTATGACACACTGAAAGGTAGCCTCAGTGTTGATAAGTTTGAAAGGCATCTTTTTATATGTGAATGTTCCCCTCTTGGTTGTGAAGGTAGTTTATATTCTATCTTCTATGTTAACCATCACCTAGTTATAACTAGAGAATCCATATAATAAAGACAACATTTTAGATCCACTAACCATTTGAATTACCTCATTTAAAGAGGGAAACATATAATTATCCTTTTTTGAGGATCTATTGAGATTCCAAAAGTCCATGTAGAGTTTGATCTCACCATTTTTCTTTTTGACTAGGACCAGGTTAGCTACCCATGTAGAGTATCTAATCAAAAAAAATATCCTTAAATCTAATAAATTATTTAATTTTATATATATGAGAGGATCTAACACTGGGTTGATGGGTCTTTTTTTCTACCGAAAGGGTTTACATGGTTTCTTTAAGGGATCGTATGAGTGATAACCTAGTTGTTAGAGACTTTGAGGTCTTTATATGACCACACAAGGACATCCTTAAATACAATATCTTAGTGGCCTCATACACTTCTAATTTTGTGAAAACAAGCTTGATGTTAATGTGTTTGGGGTTACTTGATGAACCCAAGTTAATTTGTTTGTAATCTTTGCTGCTTACTTTAGGTATCTTTGGGTCACTCATTGTCTTCTCTTGGTCAAATATCCTCTCTAGAGAGACCATGACCTTAAGTATTTTATTATCATTTAGTTGAATTATGTCATCATTATCAACTTTGACTTTCTTCATAGATTCTTCATCTTGCTCATCAATTACATGTGCCTCAAAGACTCCAGAATTAGTCATGAAGTCGATGATCTACTTATCATTATAAAATAAATGGAAGTGATTGACATTATATGGTATATAAGGGAAATATATCATCTTAACCATGATTTTTTTTATTTTAAGGGCCTTCGGTGGGACTAGACTGGCTGTTGCAGAGGCCAACATGTCTGCTAATTGATTTTGATATTTGGGCATAGAAGAAATGTTAAATTCTTTAAAGATTTTGATAAAATCCCATGCTCTAAATTTATATTTATTTAGATAATAAATATTGTATTGGTATTGACTACATACCTTCTGGATGACTAACTTTGAATCATCATATACCAAAAATTTCCTTACTTTGTATTTGATGGAAAATTGAAGTCCTAGAATCAGGGCCTCATATTCTACAAGATTATTAGTATATGAAAATTGAATTCTATAAGATGTTAAGTATTTATTACCAAATAAATTTATTAATTTGATAACTACTCTTGAGCCTTGATTTGCTCTCATCCCATAAAATTACATCATATAAAATACTTCATCCTTTGTCATAGGACTACTTTCATTTGAGCCAACAATATCAAAATCATATACACCCAAATTGGTGGATTAGAAATTCACTTTCTCATTCTTGGCATTGTACTATATTATCATGAATTTCGTCCTTGGCTCTCACTCAATTTGTATTTGATTAGGCACACCCCTCCAAGGCAACCACATATGTGAATAGTCATGGACATATATCCATTCAAGGATTTCATCTAGTCTCTACTTGTTAACATCCCATATTTTTTTAGCATTTCCAAAACTTGAATGTTAATGAACTATTGGATATAGGGTTCATGATCTAGTTACATATGAATATTCAATAATTCCCCTACCACATTGACTTTTGACTTTTCCAACTGGATGATAACTCTGTCAGACTTAATTAGAGTTAGTCCTAACTTTTCACAAATACCTATGGGAATTATATTAGTAGATGCTCTAGAATCAATTAAATAATTATGTAAATTCTTTCAAAAGATTATAATAGTTAATAGGAATGAGGGGACCTTAGCTTTACTTTTATACACTACCACATTCACATTCATATATTTGGCCTTACCTTTATCTTATTTCTTAGTCAATGATTTAGGTAGAAGATTAATTTGCTTAGTGATTTGGGTGAGCTCATGTAAAGTATTGTTGGCTTTGATATTATTCATATCTTCCACAATATTTTATCCACCTTTGGATAAAATTATACTTTTTTCTACTATAGGTTGAGTATCCTTTCCCTTTAGAGTAGGAAGATTGTTTTTGGTTCTATAGTCTAGGGGAGTGTCATATTTGTTAGGTGGCATGAAAGTTTTTGTTAATTCCTTTTGGGATCTAATTATTAAGGCATAATTGATTTTATGGTATTATTGGAAAGTTTGTATGTCATCCATGTTACTTTTAGGCTCATTTTATTCTTGGTTAGGAAACTTATAAGTTTTGACCATGAGGTCCATTTTGGTGGGGTTGAACCCATTATCAAGTGCTCTTTTGTTTCTAGAATTACTAGCATTATCTTGATTATTAGATATAATGTCATAACTTTCCAACTCACCTTGAAACATCTCAAAAGCATTAAAAAATTATATTCAATCTAATTCTTCATGTTGAGCTATGTTATGGACCCTACACCAATTAGGCAAGGCCAATTTGTAGATATATATGTCAAGCATCTTATTGGCTGAGGGTTGATTATTTTTATTAGTATTGTTAGATCTATTGAAAAGTCTGTAGTACTTTTGAAATGTGTAATTTTTTATAACATTATCCTACATTTCCCATTTGCCTTTGTAAGTTTAAAAAATCACTACCTAGTTTTTGAACCATCTTCTGAATCACTTCCAAATCTCATTTTGAAAAGTCAAGCTTAGTGCTCTAAACTAGGTTTTGGAAAATGCTTTAGGTGTTAGAGTTATTAATTGGTAATAGATCTTGGTTATTATATTTGGGATGATCCCTAGAATTAGACTAATTAAAGAATCTTGATTGTTGGCTAGGATCAACATGTCTCAATGGAAATTGATTGAGGCTAGGTATCTGATTCAAGGCCAACATATTTTAGTTTGCATTTGGGATGAAATTTAGAGTGGGTAAAGCTATTTTGACATTTGGGATAGTAAAGCTAGTATGTCCTTGTAGGTGTATTTGTTCATCAATTTGTATAGCCTCTACATATGCCTATGGTAGCATATTTATGTCTATGCCCCTTTGTAAGAAGAAAAAAATCATTGGATCTAGAACATTCTTATATATTTCATGTGCTAAGTCATCTTTAGGTCAGTAGGGTGATATGGTAAGGCTATACATATTTTTAAAATTGGAATTAAAAGCTCTTATGGGCTCATTCGGGTCTCACTTTAGGATGGTGAACTGTTGGTAAATGATTCTAGGACTAACAACCATTCCAAATTGTGTGATGAAGTTATCATTGAATTGGTTCCATCCTATGATGGAATCCTTTGGTAAATTTAGGAACCAATCATAATTTACTTCTCTAAAGGTGAATGGGAATATTCTATAGGCTATGCCTTCATGGATGATGTTTAGGAGCCTAAGAGATACCTTAAAATGCTTGATATTCTCTTTGGTAGTTATACCCCCAAATGGATTGAAGAGAGGGAGGTATTTTTTTGGGTTCTTAAGAAAATCATGGATAGGGTTGAGCACATTTATAGAAGATCCTCCTAACTATGCCATGACTAGATGGATGTAAAATAGAGGATGTGGATATTGGCTAATTAGAGAGGAAGGGTGGGATTTAGATCTCCCATGTCTCCCTCAATTATCCTTGGCCTTATGATGGGTTTCTAAAGATTAAAGGGGAACTCTAGTCTAAAAATGAGATATGATCTAGATCTTAGGCAACTCTAGGGTGTTTAAGTAAAGAACTATGTTAGAAGTTCAAAATACTTTAAATTATCTTCAAATATTGAAAAAGCATGCAATAATTGGCTAAATTAATCATAAAATAAACTCTACATAAGGGTCCACAATTAAGCTAAGTCATCTTATTTACCTTTGCTAACCTAGATCCTTCAGAGCTTTGGACCCTACACAAATTTGTTAGAAACTTGGTTTAACCCTATAAGGATAAATGTTAGACATGATATCTCAAGCAATATTTAGTGTGTAAAACTTATCAAAGTGTCTGAGAATGAAAATTTGTAGAGAACATCTTGATGCTACATGAATATATTCTATCTAAACCTTTAAGGCCAATCTTTACACTTATTTTCTATAAAACAAAAGTCCTTCATCCAAATTATGTAGAACCTTTGCAAATGTGGACTAAACAAAGCCCAATATATTCAAATAATTTAATGATATGTATATATTTAATGTTTTCAAATGGAATTTGATCAAATTGGAGGGGTAATGTCAAAATATCCTCAAATTTGAGTTAATGTTTAAAGGATCTCTTATAATAAATGCTTTACAAGGATCTTTCAAAGGTTGAAAATATCTTACATAAAATGAGAAGAAAACATAATATTTATTATAATCTTTTTGTATTTAAATAGATTATGCTATATTTCAATCAAAATACACTACAATCTACTCAAAACAAATTGGGCTCCTTCTAGCACCAACTTTTCTCTATTGATATATGTCTATGTCAAGGACATAATGTGAAAAATAGAATAAGATTTATTAGGTTTTAGTATAGGTCTTGGAAAACCACAGGGCTTAATTCCAGTTTTCTAGAGAGATTATGTGGTTACCACCTTTTAGTCTGTAAGCAGACCCTACTATGGGGATAATAAGAATTTGAAAGTGACACAATCTACCTAAATTTATTTATTATGATGTAAATTAATTTGTATTTACAAATATGCACCCAAAATATTAAACAAACAAATGGATATATACAATAAGAGATAATCTAAAGTGATTTATGTTTTTAAAAAATGTTCAAAAGAGGAGGCAAGGTAAGGTAGGAAAGAAGGTTTTCTTTACAAAAATAAATACTAATAGATCCTCTTTGGTTCTCCTGACAATGATACAAGTAAAACTAATATCTATGATATTCTAGTGCTTAGACTTAGAATATCATAAGTGCAATTAGGATTCTAGGGTGAATATAATGCACATATTTGAAAGGGATGCTTTAAAATGCTACCTATAGTAAATTGCCTCAAATGCATTCACTAGTAGAGTAGGAAGAAAATAGATCATACATAATAGACTTTTTTAGCCTATATGAAAGTGAAAATTAACAAGATACATTAAAAATGCTAATGCCATATTTTAACCATTAAAAAAATGAGATCATATATCATTAACAAAGATTGATAAACAAGAATACGTGAAAATAACAAAAATAGTGAGTCAATTACAAGAATTTTCTTTCTCTTTGCATTAATCTCAAAAAAAATTATCTTTGAATTATAATGAAGGGGAAAACCCAAATATATAGGCCATTTAAATTCCTCAATCAGTTACAAAAGAACCAGATAACATGCCACCTATCAGTAGACAAGGTATCTCATGTCCTAAAGTTATATAATATTCCCTATTCAAAATAAGGTAATATTTTACAATGTAATTTGAAGGGCCTTGAGACATGATTCATGTTAAAATGGAGCATAATAGATGAATTTTTCATTCTTAAAGCGCTGGGTTGGGATCCTAAAAGAGTAATTGATGATGAGGTTCTTACTACAGAAGAAGATAAATGTGAACCAATTATAGTTGAATAGAAAATGTTAGCACTAGCTGAGGACTAAGACATCCCAAGAGGTTCTGAGGAGGTATTGGCTCCTGTGACTATAGTTTGTTTTTGGGAATCAATCTTCCCTTTCTAGTATTTGGAGAATTTATTGTAGTCATTATTGTTCAGTCTCAAATTAATGATAGGCTCCTTTAGTAGCTTGAATGTAAGCTTAGCCATTACATCATGTTTGTTAAGGAGAGGTCTTATAACTTCATTGATTTCTATAGACTTTTATATCCTCTGATTGGTAGAGGTTTCCAAATACACCATCTCTTAACTAAAGGTTAATCCCTTGGCCATTGCTTGCAATTAGAAGTTCACCACAAAGTTTTGTAGTTGGGACTTAAAGGCATCCTTGCTAACTATGGATCCATCCTTGTTAGAAAGGCACATAATTTCAGCATCCTTTAGTAAGGTGATGACTCTGTCACTTTATCATGTAAGGGATATACCAAGGGACCTCATTTATTTAATCCACTAGTTCAAGGTATTCCTCCTACCAATTACATAGGATTGAGTGATGCTCAATTCCTCTAAGGGGATCAGGTTTAAGTCCTCAAATTTCCTCATTTTGATCAAATTCATCAAGTTTATTATCTTGTTTTCATACCTTCCATATGTAGCTTCTACCTTGAGGACTTTATTATATACTTTGTCTCCATTTACTTTGTATTGAGCCAAAGTATCCAGCATATCAAACATCTCTTCCATGGCTCATTCCAATTTTAATATAATCTACTCTAATAAGGTGGCCTTGTGCTACTACTCCAAGTTAGTTATTATTTTTTGCACTCCTTTAACCAATTCCATAGCCACATCCATAGTTGCTTGGAGAGATGAGAGGGGTTCATCCTCATACTATTTTTGTTGGCCCCACCTAGCCTTTTTTGTATTTATCAGCTCAAATAAGGTTTCCTTTGAGTCATACATAATTGTTTGGTTTATGTGGGTGACCTTTCTTTTCATCACCCTCTTCATTACCCTAACCTCCTTTCCAAATTTTAGTGTAACCTAAGGAGGGCCCACTATGACCAAATATGGGTTCTCCATTATAGCTAATTACATCTTCTTGATCCATGATTTGTCCAAAGAACTACTTGGATGCTCTGATGATGGAGGTAATGGCTAGGATAGATTTAGTCCTTGGAAAGTAGATGTTTAGGAGGTATATCTAGATGTATTATTATAAATGTTGAGTTAGAAGATGAAGAATAACTAGTGCTATAGAAGAACTAGTTATGAACAAGGGAACTCAAGGAAGGAAAATAGTGGGCCTCTTCTTAGGTAGTTGTGGACTAGGTTGAAGCATATGCCTAAGAATGACTAGGGGTAAATTGGCCATTACCAAGACCTTAGATGTGGATTATGTGTTGAAGGGATTGACAGTGGGCAATGGCATGGTCATAGGTTTAATTATAGGTCTAGTGAGAGGCCTATAGGATTGGAGGTTAACATGGTCTATAATTTGGGGTTGACCAAATATGCTCAGGGGCTGCTTATAAAGGAAATAAGGAGGTAAGGAAATATGCTATTGACCTATAATATTTGGCCCATCTTTGGTAGGAGAAAGGGGAGGCAATGTTTGAGCTAGAGTTTCTAGTGTAAGAGTGATTGTCACCTCTACTGAAGGTGTTATATATGTTGATGTAGCACCTAGCATTTGGGATAGGTTATCAGATGGGACCCTTGAGGTAGAGGCTCACTCAAATTATTTACTTACACCAACTCCTACTTTCTCTAAAATGGGAGATAATGCTTGGAGTATTATTTGACTAATTTGTAGATCTATCAAGATTTCTTCTTTAACACTAGTAGTATGCACTAGAGATGTTGATGCTCCAACCTAAGTATTTTATCATTCATACACATAAAAAAACTTGCACCATCCATTCTTCCTTTCACCCATATTATTTTCATGGTCTTTAACCTCTACTTGAATTTTGTGTCATTAGTTGCATTGAGTTAGAATTGGTCTCCATCTTTAGGCTCATGATGGTATGTAATGCTAAGGGTCACCATATGTTTAACATAATGAATAAATGTTAAGTGTGTAGGGTCCCATTCTCTATTGGTGTCCTTTTCTAGACTAAAGGTGGACCTTTATTTGGTAGAAAACATGACTGAGTGCCAATTTTCAACTTTAAGTCAGATGATGTTGGTTAATTGGAGATGAATCAATCCTTTCTTCTTATTCTATACACCTAGACTGGACAAAGATTTGGTGGACCAAGTCCACATAGGGGAGTATCTCTGTATTGGATGCAACCTTGCACAATATTTTAGACTTGAGAGACAATACGTTAGACCTTTCCTCTATAACATTGGGAGCCTCATCATCATCACTATCTTGGTCCTTTCCACATGGTAAAAAAAATCATTATAGTGTTTGTACTTAGTAGCTAATGTAATAAAATTGAAACTGGTATCTTAGAAGATGGTTTTTGTTCCATATGAATAGAGAAATGGAACCTATTCTAATTTGGGGGCTCTAGACTTTCCTACTTTAGCCATGGCTTTAGAATTTTTATTAATGAGCTCATATATTGTCTTGATTTTGGATGAATTAATAAAATTCTTCTAGAAAATATCACAAAATGATTAAGAGTTCTTCAACAGATAACAATTGAAAGTGAATGCAAAGCTTTGAGACTGTGAGCTTTAAACTTTGGATTTTTAGAATTTTAAACTATAAGATACGAGTTATAAATGGCAAGTATATTTTACTTGATTTGACTTAAAGTTAGGGTGGCTCTCCAATTTTTTTCTAATGGCTTTGAAAATCCACTTTTGGGAATTAGCCAATCACTACTCTTGATTTGTCCACACATCTTCCCATCATAGGCTTGACTTTTCCCTTGAGGTGACTTGGCTTTATAACCACTAAAATGAACCCTATCATCATTCAATTCACACCAAAAACCAATTATTCATGGACAACTATGTGCTTTTTAGGTGTCATACTTGATAGACATTTGGTGTTAACTCATGTATTTTAGCCTTTTATTTCAAGTATTAGGTTACTTGGGTGTGTTGTACAATATTTTTCCAGGTGGCACCTTTTGATTGGTTCACTCTTCCTTTTGTTATTACATGGTTTGACCCCCTTTTACTTTGGGTCATGTGGTCTTGGGACTCCTTCTAACTCTCCAAGTGGTAAGATTTCATAGGCTTGCATGACTTGCTATATGATTTTTGTTATGGACCCACCTATTATAACACTTTTACATACACCATCTTTCAATTGGATCACTCTTTACTACGTTATAAAACTCCTTTTGATCATCTATTTCCATGAGGTAAGGGGTCCAAGTACCACCAACCCATTGGTCTTATTTATAAGGTGGCTTCCATGTAGCATTTAACTATTCAAGATTGGGTAATTGAGTGGCATGTATCACTTTATCATACATTCATGGCATTGTTAGAATTGAACTTTTATTCTTATTTTGGGGGGGGGGGCACAAATGGTATGACTGCATATCAAGTGTCATGATGCAGTTAGATTGCTCTATTGTGTAAATTTCAAAGTAACCCAAGTTTTGAAAGGCCATGATTTTGTGCCATGTGGTGTGCTTCGATGGGGGTTTTCTCCTTCATAGGTTGAAATGTAGTGACCGGATGACAAGTGGCATATATTTACTAGGTTGCTTGATTGTGAGACTTGAGAAAGTAGTAAGACCCTTATGAGACCATAATTGGGTGCCAAGTGGTATGCTTTGATTAAATTTCTAGCTCATGAACTTTTTGTAACTTTTCTTCAAACAAAAGACACTACAACTAAGTGCCAAATAGCAGGTACCCATCAGATCATGGGTCATTAACCTTTCAAACTCATTTAAAATTAAAATGATATGATTGAGTACCAAATGGCATATTCCCCTTAGGTTAATGGGTCATTATCATACTCTAAGGCTAAAACATATGTGATCAAGTCCTGAACTTTGTATAGTTGAGTGACTATTGCTTGCATCATTATTGCATGTCAATTGAGGTTGAGTTAGCATTGGGATCCTATACGAAGGCAACAAATGCAAAATTTAGTTATTTTCATGATAAATACAAAAGGGGGAAAGATCAAATCCTTAAATCTCAAGTACAAAATCTGAAATGGATCCTTTTTAAAAAATTAAATTAAATTAAGGTACATCCCATTATTGAATATGATTTTTTTGACATATCCAAAACAATACTATGATTCTAAACCTTAATTAAGTGATTTTAATAATGTTTTAGGGACCATGCTTTGGTTTTAAAATTTTAACCACTTGAAATATTTATTTTTAAACAAGTTAGATCATTAAAAAACTAATGAACTTAAACATTTTAGTGAAACATTTTAAAATGTACTCATCAATATTTGTAGTAGACCAACATTACTTTCATACTTTTAGAACTGCACAAAGGGTTTTCTATCATATGGACCAAATAATAAGGTATGTCCTAGGACTAATGACCCAAAATTTTGTGGGGTCCCCATTTTAGGAAAATGGGGTGTATTGAACTTAATAGGGTTCAATCCTGATTCCTTGGCCATCCCTTTGGCATAGCAAAAGGAATAGGTTTTATAGAACCATTGATAAAGTAAGATCATCCCATAATGGAATTTTTTGATGGATTTATATGAATTTAAAAAATACACTGGATTGACCTAAGTCGAACCACCCCACCTACTTGATATCCTATAGAATCCTAACTACACAAACCCTTTTAGGATGTTAGTATTATTAACTGACCTCAGTGACCTCAACACATGACTTAGCCCTTATGACTTTATTGGAGACTTAGGATACTTGGCCTAATAAATATCCCTATTGTTTTGGGTGGCTCTATTGATTTTCTCAACCAAAACACACCATGTTAAAGTTGGTCTATCCAAAATGTTCTATCTACTTTTTAGGGGCCGAACCTTTTTACTTTCTCTCCATATTTCCATAGGAAAAACCATGGTATAAATCCTTTTAGGTATCTTAACCTAAAATAAATAACCTAACTTTTAAGTGAGGGTCTTTTTTTTTCTAATGTTACCCTATAAAAAATAGATTTCTATAAACACTCATATCTAGTATTAAACTTGATAATGCCATATTTGAATAAGCCTTGTTGTATTTGACTTAATCATACATACTTGAATCTTGCTTAAATTATCTCTTAGGCATTCACTCATATATGGGACCAACCTTCTAAAATTGTCATTACTGTTACATAATGTTTCCCTGGTCTCTGTCTGACTAACTTATTATCATACTCAAAATATCTCTTGATCTCAAGTTAATGCTTCACACTTTCTAGACACCTCCAATCTTCCTTAGATGGTTTCACCCTATTGGATCCATCTAAATAATGCATGAATTATATTTAATGGTTATTTAAAAAAATTAAAATTCCTTTTATGGGTCTACCCATACATTTCTCATGTTAGTTTGGAGGGGAATGAACCAAAGAGTCTATTATGGGTCTGAAGATGGTCACACATATAGTGTCTAAAATGTTAGTTTTAAATTATTCCAACTTGATGCATCAATAATTTTCTCTTTATAATGATCAACATCATGGAAACATACATAATTCAAAATCAAGTATAATTCTATTTATACTAAGCACTTACTTGAAAAATCATTACTACACTCAAAAAAACATTCTACACATTAAGAGGAGTTGTCTTAAAGTTTCTAAATATAAAACCACTCAAATGAGAAATATCTAATCCAATTTTTAATACCATTTAAAGATCAAAATCATAGGCTTTAAATTATCTAAAATGATAGTTAGGATTGTATTTCATGTTAGTATTATATTGATTTCACACACTCAAATAGACTGGTGAACTAGATGTGATTTGAAATGCTCAACAACTCAACAAGGAGTGATTAGGGTAATATTAACCCTTCAAAATAACCCCCTTTTACATGAAAACCTAGTGTCAAAAGTGGATATTTATTTACATAGTCTTGGAGGTATTTGAATATACATGAGTTATTGGTAGGCACAAGTGTAACGATCTAATTTTCATAGACCTACATAATGTCCTAGATGGTTCCAACATCAGTAAATGGTTCAACCTTGATATACGTTTCTATTAAGCATCATAATCATCCTATTAGATGCATCCACTCTATTTACAAATCTGAGTACTCACAAACCTATTACAAGCTTTTATTGATAACCATACCCTATCACAGACTAGAACAAAATCTAAAGAAGCTAAGTACCCAATTCTTTTGGTGTTTATATAAATAGTAATTTGTAATAAATCAAAAATAATCTACTAATTACACTCATATTTTTATGTGGAATTTTATATCTTATCCAATCTTATTATTTTTTATTTTTTATTTTTTATATGACCTAAATCCAAAATTAGATAAAACATATTGGTGAACATGTTCCTTGTCTTAAGCACAACAAACCCTATATTTCTTAAAATTTATTTCTATTTTTATAGGGTTTCAATTTTTTTTATTTTAATATTATATTTAGACCCAAATTATGATTTCCCATCATATATGATATTTTTATCTTAGGATGTCAATTCTTAAAACAATAGTTTCTCTATTAAGCATATCAAAACCCTAGGTTTCCCTTAGTGTTTCTTTATACCTTATTATAGTTTTATATTTATATATTTAAATATGATTTATAATTTATAATTTACATAAATAAATCATGCATTTAATGTATATACTCAATCTATATTTTTATTTCAATTTATGCTATTTATAATTACATGTTGTCTCAAAATATGTAACATATTTCAAACTCATGTAAGGAAACAAATTAAACTTAGATGCAACATAAATAAGGATGAAATTAATGATTAATAATCATTAACCCTTATTAGTGATTCATATTTTATAAATACCAAATTTTATATTTATCTAGTCACTATTAGATATCAAATGGCTTGAATCACTCCTTTTATGCTTCCTTCCATAGACCTCAAGGTTGTGACAACTACTATCCTAATCATTATTATCCCTATACTTATATTAGATCCTATGGTCCATGTTATTACCACAAAAAGACTTACAATGCCCAATAATGAATGATAAAATCAATTTAATCAAATTAGCCCTTCTCATCCCACTCAATCTCCAACAATACCATCTAATCTAACTAAAGGGTATGGTGTCATTAATTAAGGAAACCCAAGCTAATATTTCCATGCTATAACTACTCAAGAGGTTAAATATCTATAAATATATCCTATATATAGATATGTGACACAAATTTACCAAGTAATGTGGAACCTTCTTACTTTGGATCCAACATAAATACATTGAAGAATACTAAATTTTAGGTACTAAAACCAAATATTTATAGCATATCAGTCTTGTACATTTGATAAATAGTAATCAGGTCTCTGTCCTTTAGTTCTATACCTCCTTGTTGTTAGAACATTCACATTCACCATTTCACTATGCCTAAATGATTATCTCTTAGTCTTATTTATATCATTTTGATGACTTAGGTCCCCTACAGTGCACATAAACCTTAAAATCTAATAAATATCATTCATTGTCAGGTTTAGATCTATACCTATTTTATATCCTTCTAGATATTACCATCCATAGAGGGCTGCTAACACTGATGGTAGTGTTTATATATTTATCTAGTGTCTATTTTCTAAAAATCATTCAAATTTCAAATTTTTTGAAATCTAAATCAATCTATTTATCTTATTAAAACTTATCATGAGATATTTTCAAAAGTTGTGGTATAAATATAATTATGAGCCTTCTCATTCTTCATCAAGCAAATACCAATAAAACACATATTAAAGCTTAATAAATAAAATAAATAACCAATATATTATACCATATTCATCCCTATTTTCATATCAAACATTAAATCAATCATATTACATGTCTTAGCATTCAAAGAGTATCCCATGAGTGATATTTGTCAAGTTACAAGATAGATCATTGAATGCATCTTGTGCACACATATTACCACACATAGGGGAGAAATAAATAAGTTTGAGGTCCTCCTTAGATTATTGGATAGGTTGGTATCACTCATTAAAAAAGGGATATTTGAGGTCAACTTGGAACTATGAGCCCACTAACCCATTGTTGTTGCTTTCTCAACATGCCCTAATTATTCTAAGAATCAAGGAACCTCTTGTTGGTATTAATTATTGTTCTTTCTTGCACTCACATATTTTTGGTGTCATCACTCTCAAGGTGTTTTGGCAACTCATATCATTTTTAATGCTATATTGGGTCCCATAACCATTTGCATTAGACATAACATGTTCATGTGAGAAAACATTTTTTATATCACTCAACATGAAAGCAGAGCCTTAACCTCCTAATTTATATTTGAAGCTTGGATTTATTAGATATCTTATCCTTCTCTAAGAGGTCATCTCAATTTTCATGCCATTTAGGATCCTTAAATTTATCCCATTGTGAAAACCAAGTCTAAATGGTAAATTTTCATTTAAAGCACTCGGCCTCAAAATAAAGTCTTTCTACACCTACGCTTGCTTGACAATCTTTCCCACATGCTCTCTTAGTTCCTTACAACCACTTTGGGGGGTAAATTTGATTTTTTTGTCCTCTTGTCCTTCGATAATCATCCCATACCATTAACCAAACTTGTATGAGTCATTTTCATATTTGGTACTTGGGCATTTGATGACTTTTGGACCCTTTTATCCCACTTGAAAAATATGATTTGTCTTTGGTCAAAACTTGTCATTTCTTCCAATTAGGTATTTTTGAGTACAATCAAAATTTATGTAAGTCCATAGACCTAATCATGCTTTAACCCTTAATTAGGTCTTTAGGGGCTTATTTCTCCATATCCAATTCTAATCAAACTTTTATCCTGCCCAGGTCTCATTTAAAATAGGTTTTGGCCCATAGACTTGATTGGGCTTCTAAAGTATGATTATGTCTAGGGGTGTTTATGATTGCATCTCACTTTGATAATATTTTTTTTCATCAATTAGGTTTGGTGAGCTTTCACTTATAATTTTCTTATTATCTGAGAGAAATATCTAGATTAGGTTATGGGTTAGGGTGTTGGTTTCATTGTGGTAGTCAGGCTCTAAAGCCTAAATAGGTCTAGGTTTGGTAGTCAAGTATCGATCTAGTTGTAGTTTCATCCCCAGATAAGTTTAGGCTAGTTAAGGGTGGGAAGTTTAGTTCTAATTAGGGACTAAATCCCTAATTAATTTGAGGGGTTTATAGATAAATAACATAGTTTTATGTGGGGTTTTAATCCCACTTAGGTCTAAGTGTGTCAAGATAAGTCATCAACAGTGTTATTCAAATAAAAACTCTAGTTAGATCAATGGAGTACCAAGGGGTGAGGCATAGTGTTATATGAAGTTTAAAATAAAATTATAAAGGGAGTCCCTAATACAAGACACTATAGTTAAATTCATGTGTTCAAGACCTAATTAGGTCTTAGGCCCCCTCCATTCAAAATCTAACTTTCCTGCCAACAAATTTAGTTTTAATCATAAGATAAAGACCCAATTAGGTTTTGAAATGCATAAAAGGTAATTCTTAGTTATATTTACATTTTTGAACCCTGATTAGAACTAGAAGGTCTAAATTTCAAAAAGTGACTTTTAAAATAGACATATTTCCCCTATAAGCTTGATTAGGTATGAAGGATATTTTTAAGGCCTTTTTGTTTTATGGATGCAACTTCTCACTCAGTGGTCTATTTTCAAAACTATTTGATTTTATAGAAAGTTAACTCCATCCCGGACATAATTGTGGTCTCAATTTTTCTTGGTTCTACATAGTTGAAAAACTACTCATATTTTTGTATTGTGTTTTATTAATCATTGCTTTTAATTTCTAGTTTTGACTTTTGTTTGGGTCTTTTTACAACCTATGAATATAAAAATGGTGAATTTGGATGGAGATAGAGAAGAAAGAGGTAGATAAAGCATTAATAAAGGTTGTTGAAGCATTTTATATGGAAAATCCTCCCTTGACTGTGTTGTGTGTGTGTGTGTGTGTATTGACTGAATTATATTATATAAGTGTTGGCTTTTTCTCCTCACATAAGAGATTAGGCTAGTCACTCTTTCATTTTTTAAATTTTCTCTCCCTAAAATCCTCTCCTAAAGTTATGCTAGCAAATATTGGATTTAATCAATTGTAATCAATGTGACAAATTGTTATCAACATGAAAATATTGATTTAAATAAGATTATAAAGGTTTATTGGTGATCTATTCATGTGAATGGTGGTCATTTCTCTTCCTCCCATCCTCTTATTCTCCTTAAACACTTTCATCATTTATATGGTGATTTTAGATTAGTTGGATACATGAGGGATTGATTTTTTAGTGTCATATCTAATTAGTGGCTTCAAATTTAACTTACTTAGCATATACTTTTATTTTCTTTCCTTTCCATTCGATTTTGTTATTTTTTATCAATCTATTATATTAGGGTTTGTATGAAAGTGATCTATTTGAATTCTTATATTGATTACTATATTGTATCCATTAAATATTGATTCATTATTGGACATTAAAACTCAATGGAATGAACTTTAAAGTCAATCATAAATTCACACCAAAAAAACTCTAAAAATGCTTATTTCTTGGGCACATTAAATGCACATTTATCTATTTTTAGCACCTACATGAAACCCATTCAAATGAAGAAAAAAAATCATTATATAATAAAATTTTCAATCATTCATACTCCATTGAAACTAAGTTTGAATTATCCAGACTAGTAGTCCCTTTAAAATGGAATGGTCATAATGAGCCACTGACTAAAGATCAATGCACCTAGACCAGGTAGAAAGAAACCTTGGGAAGATCTCAAAAATCTCATTTCAAGAGAGGTAAGTTGAAAGACTTGCCTAAACATTGGCATGTGTCAAATTCATGCCAATAATCATAAAAATAAAATTTTAAGGGGAAAATCAAAAATTGAATATTTAGGAGCATTTCTCGAGCTCTGTTATTCTAAAAGATAAACTAGAAAGAATATGGATACCCACTAGATAAAAGTCCATTAGGGCTGACTTTGAGTTACTTAAACTTATAGAACATTGAAAACTAAGAGTAAACAAAGGGAAACTAAAAAATTAGAAAATCTAATTAGTTAGTAACTTGCTTACAACTGTAGTTTCCTTCATAAACCCATTTGTTACACCTCATAACCCATCAATAGAGGCAATCCTACTTGGGTTGTTGGAGGTGGATGCCTTATGAATTTTCCAAGGACTACCATGACTTAACAAATAATCCAAATAAGTTATGCCTAAAATACATATCTAATGGGAGTCAAACTACTAAAGAACATATCCAAGGGATTTAACCTTTTAGGGTTTTAGCTATGTAAATCCTAAGCTAAATGAAAGGGTTGAGTTATCTAAATCAATGAAATAATATTCAATAAATAACTAGTGATTTGTTACAAATTTTGACTTTATTTGAGTTTCTAAAAATAGTAATAAATATGTGAAAATAATGACTTATCTTGAAAATAACTGTCATGGAGGCTTTGTGTGTTGAAAACTAGGTTACAAATAGGTCTAATTGTCATCAATAGGGTCCATGAGTCAGATTATTCCCTAAATAGTAATGCCCCACTCAGACAATAATACCATTTACTCTAGTTCCCTAAAAATGGTGTTGGTGTCCTCTTTTTAGGACCATTCTTAAATTATTGGAACACTTGCACCTATGTTTTTGGGTTTTACTCTTGCATGCATGAAATTTGGAACTTTGTATTATGCTTGTAATAGATTATTTAAGTTGCAAACCCTAATCCTCCTTGAAATTATGGTATGAGATAAAAATGTGTGTTATTTAATAGGATAGGCTAGATATCCTCAACACCCCACTATGAAGAGATTTGCCTATATACCTATACTCTGAGGAGGGATCAAGCCTAATGTAGTTCCCCCACCTATTGCTTAGTGCAAGTGCAAGTAAATGCTAGATTTATAGTGGTCTTGAATGCCTTGAGTGTGTTTGAGATTGGAAATATTTAAAATCTAGGATTATTGTAGCTATAGATGGTAGTATGTATAAGTAGGGAGCAATATGGATTAATAACCTTGATTTTGCTCAGCTTGTTTCTTATTTGAATAAGCTTTTTGTATACATTTTCCATCTAGTGGATAGAGGTTTAATAGTCTTATATTTATAGTGTTTCATATCTTATATAGATAATTAAATGTGTTTAGGCCAACCTTAAAAGGGTTACACATTTGAAAATATATTCATTTAGGAGATTTAGGGTAAGGGACACTAGAGCTATATGGCTCTAGTGTCCTTAATGTGATGCTAGTGTCCAGGTAGTACGCTATCAGGAATGAAGGGCCAAAATATGGGAATGTAGGTTTGGGATTATGTTTGAGATGATTGGAGATGTCTACGGTCTACATAATGGATTGAAAATTGTGATAAAGGATTTAGGATAGGTTTAGGGCTAAGCTAAGAATAGGTTATCTCAAGCAATACTCTTAGCATCCAAATACCAATTTTAGGTGATTACACTAGGCATGTAAGGATGTCCTTATCCAAACTCAAGTTCAACATGAGGGTGTTGCTTTCTATATGTTTCCTTACTCCTTGGGATAAGTTACTTATGCCTGGTATCTTATATTTCAAAATGGATCTATTGCTTCCTATAATGATCTAGAAATGGTGTTTATCAATCACTTTAGGTTATATTTTGATATAGTTATTCTGTACCATCACTTTAATGTTTATCATAGAGATCTGAATGAACCAATGAGTGTCTTCAATGCACATTTCCATAATTTATACCATATGTTTAAATAACCCTACATGCAAACAAAATTGGCTTCTATATAGACTTACCTAAGAGCCTTAGACTCAATGATATCTATGTTTCTTAGATGAATCCCAAAGACACTATTATCATTTTCATTGGCATATAACAAATCCATAAATGTTGAGAAATAGATGGTGCCATATGGCTATGGAGTTGGTCCTTTAAATTCATTAGGTCAGCCTAGTGCTTATAACCAAATTTTGATGATCAACCATGATTTTCAACACAACAATCCACTAATGAATCTGATCTTAGATGCCATGTATTCATGCCCAAATCTAGTGTACAAACTAATGCATATGAACTATATGCCTAATGGTTAGTATTATATTCCTCTAAATCATGCATTATTATAGGTAATTAATAAACAACTTATTCATGTGGCCTAAAAAAATACTACTACCATACCCATCACTAGTGGTTATGTTACATCTACTATAAATCATAAAGTTATCGATCATTTATAAATAATTAGATGAATTTAAATATCAATCATAACCAAACACACTTAGTGGTACCTACATTTATAAATTCTATTTTACCTATGGTTGACCCACAACTGCAAAGGGGAAATCAATAAAACGCTAACATGAACATTGAATAACAATCTTTAAGCAAATAGTTCAAAGGTTGACAAAAAACATGGTCAATTTGAGTAAAACAGTAACTCAAAACACTAGACAAAACATGAATAACCCCACACAATAATAGAAAATTCAACTTCTAAATAACCAACTGGCAGTAAAACATGAAGCCCAACAATAGAGGTATGCGTAGTCTACTTGACAATACAAGTTACAATAAGAATAATAGTGCTCAAACTTAGTTAATCTAGTAGGTTTAGAATTACCCACCTGGTTTAGGTTGCACAACATAATTTATCACATTTAAATCAATTATTTCAATATCAAATATCTTCTAAAAGGAGATGGATAATCTAGAGATAATGTTTGCACATGACAATAACAACTCTAATCAATGTGGGTGATAACCTAGTACAACTCTAGTCTTGGAGACTTACGATTTTATGTTCAATATTGAAAATGAGATTGAGTACAACTTAGATGAGGTCCATGCATTTAAATAATTCCAAAGGGGAAATAAATACTAGTTAAGGAGTAAGTTCTAAAGTCTATTAACTACATATACTCCTCTAAATAACATTTAAGTTCCATAAGATGACGACTTGAGCAACAAATCATTTTCACCTAAGGAACCCAACACATATTATTGAAACAAGAAAATTTCTACACCCCCATAAATTGAAGAGCCAATGGAACCAAGTAAAAATGGATATAAAATTTTTGATGACTTGAAGAAAACTAAGGCTAGTATAACAATTTTTGACTTGATCCAAATTTCCAACTAGAAATACATGTTACTAAGAGAAATATCTACCCCTAAAGGGAAATAAGTCAATAGGATAGCTGACATTCATGTTGAAATTTATAAATAAAAATGTAAACCCTTCATTTCCTCCTAACAATCTATATTTTCATTAAAAACTTACATAATTATTTGGTGGATTACAGTGCTTTAAGTAATGTGATGCCTTATGTAGGTGGCCAATAGTTGGGTTTAACTCCTATGAAGTTAAATATAAAAGTTGTTTAGTTGTACAAGTTAGAGGTTAAGTTTATTGGAAAATTGAATCATATTCACATAAAGTTTGCCTCAAATCCTAGGGTGTAACAATTTTTTGATATTCATGTAGTGGATATACTTGATGCTCATGAGCAAATATTGGTCCATAATGCTAAATGGACATATGGCAACTGATTTCTCTCATATGTGGCTCCCATGGTATGGTAAACCCAACCAGATCAAAATTAAGGGAGAATATAAGATGACGCATATGATTACATAGCATAACAAAATGAATGAGATTTTATATGAAGATTCTAATATTGGGGTTGACACACTTGAGAAAAGGGTAGAAACTCATGATAGTATCTTCATCAACATGTTGGTTATAATAGAAGAATCAAAATTGGAGGATTTGGACCCATTATATGAAGAGGATATCCTTGGTACACTTGAGATAGGTCTATTACTAAGTGTTTCCCTTGCTTACAAAGGTTTAAACATAATTTATCCAAACATAGATTAAAGTTGTCAAAAGATTTTATCAGCAACACAAATGGATAAGTTAGAAATTATCTAGCTAGGATACAACTACTCAAGTGAAAGCAAATACATGGTAATTTCTTGTGGTGAACTTGCCACTATTCTAGATAAGCAAACCCCTATATCTACCATAAATGACAAAACTAGAATGTCCTTGGCATGATAAAAAATAAGCTTATACCTTTATAATGAAGAAGATATCCTTGGTACACTCAAAATAGTTCCTTTATATAGTGATGTTTGGAATCATAAGAGTAAAAACCATAATGTTTCAAGTTGTTGTGATGAAAATATCACCATTATAAATTTCTCAATACCTACATCTACTACTAAGACCAAAGCATAAAGTCAATGATAGTAAAATAACAAAGTGGATATCCATTGGATGTTGAAGAAAAAAATTGAGAGGATAGTGTTATAGTCACAATTGTCTCATAGATCTAATGTACCCAATAACAATCATATCTCTAGAACTAATGCTCAAGAGTTCAAGGATTACATAACTAATGTAGTAATTATATTCCTTGAAGAGCATTTCATCACTAGGTTGGGTATACAGATCTCTCTAGCATGTCTTGAAACCCACCCTATCCCTCATACTAATTCAATGAATAGATAAAGGTATCTCTCAAACTCTATCCCAAGTGATTTTTTCAAGTTAAGCATATGTATATTGTTGAATTTAATGTTATAAATTTTCTTAATTTATATGATAAAAACATAAATAGGGCCTCATGGGATAGTTTGCATGGATAAAAGGTTAATATGTTTGTAAGTTCAAGTGTCCTCTTGGTAATATTTCTACCAATATTTTTAAAATTCTAAGTGTTAATATGTTTCATATCAAGTGTTTAACTAGTGAAGGCATCCCTTTGCCAGTCAATGGGTAGTTCCTCAAACACTACTTCTAGGGTTTAATTATATTGATAAGTTCCTACAAATACATTCGATTTCCCTTTCCCATTATTTTGTGTTTGTTTCCTTTATTTTTTTGTTAGTATGGTTTGCTTTTCTTGATTTTTTTCCATTTTTTGCTCTTAGTCTAGCCTCATTGTTTGTCCCTTTTTGGTTTGGCCTATCTATTTTTACCTATAGGTTCCCTTATTGGTCAAATAATGGAGAAAAAAGGCATGTACGTAGGTAGTTTGAATGACATTTTGGTGTATAAGTACTCTAAGTACTTTGTAGTGTATTATATTTTATTTTGAAATTAATTTTGAAAGTTTAAGCTATCATGTGTTTTGAATTTGTTCAAGTTGGGTTATGTTCAACTAAAATTATTTAGTCAATGAAGACATTCTCTCGAAAGTAAGCACAAAATTCACAAATTAATAGTTTCTAGGTTTGCTTGGATGAACTTATTGTGGAGAAAATATAGGGTGAAAAATATATAATTATATATTTTTCTTGCCATAGTGGTCCCCAAAAAAGAATTGAGATGCTAAAAAAAAATAAATAAATAAAGAGAGGATAAAACAAGAATAATAAAATAAAAACTCAATTCTTGAAAAACTCAATTATGGGTGATTCATCCAACCTCTACCAAGGCTATAGAAACTCAATCAATAGTAGATCAAGGAATTAAGTGGCATAAAATACAACTCTTTTGGGGATATGTATGCCTATCTAATAGTAGATTAATTTCTAGGTAAGCATTATCAAGGTAGGACTCACTAGCTTGATGATTATATCCATAATAGTTAGTCCTTGTAGGTTCTAAGTATTAATTAACTCATCTACACACACTAGGTCAACAAGAATGTCTGATTTGGTCCTTTAGACACTCCCATATTATCATATCTATAATATATTCATGTTCTATGCATAATATTAACCATATATTATGGGTTTGTATACATGTTTCTATCATTCTAAAATACTCAGGAATATTTTCCAATAGAGTCCTAATTTATAATTGCTTGCTCAACACACCCTAATTCTTCCAAGAATCAAGGAACCTCCTTTTGCATTTTTTACATGATCCTTTATATGCTCATGTCTTGTTGGTCTCAACACTCTCAAGATTTTTTGGTATCTGATCTTGGTTTGCATGCCAAACTAGGCCTCAAAACTATTTCCTTTGGAAAGATCATGTATGTACGATAAAAATTTATATATAACACTTGTATCTTAGGTGTGTTATCCAAATTTTTGTCCACCATTACATAGGTTCACAAAAAAAATTTTTTTTCATGCATTTTGACCTTATTGATAGCCCATTCCATGCTTTATGAGGTCTTAAAAAGGTCTTTTTAAAGTCTTATTAGCTTTTGTTAAGTTTGTTTTGATAAAATTAAGGTAATGTCTTATTTTTTTGTTGTGCTAGTCTAGTCATAAATTGAACATGAAGATGTTGGTCGAAAAGGTCTCATAGGTTAAAAATTACCTCTCAAGGTCATATCATGCTTTGACCATGCTACATGAGTATTTTACATTTGTTTGGAGAAGTTAATGTTCTTTTGTGAAGATTAAGGTAAAGTGTCATACAAAAGAAAAGTGCATATATCCAGATTAAATGCATGAAAAATACAACAAAGAATAAAATAATCATATAATACACTTTTCAAATATTTTTAGGTAGTTATCTAACTTGCATACATGTTAGGGATGTGAGATCAGGTCAATTTTGTAGGTCCAACATCCAAATGAAAGCAAATCACTATAAAAAGGGAAGTTATAGACACTTGTACAAAATTAAAGGATCCAATTTCAATTAAAAATGTATTCAAAGTGACTCTTAACCTTAATAAATCCATATCCATGCATATAAATCTTTTATAGGTCTTAAAAATCCAAAATTTGCTTTAGAACCTCCATCGACCTTTTGGCATATTAGTAAAGGGCAATTTCATATGTTTGATACAAACATAGGAGAGAGATTCATGGTCTAATATTATGGTAAGTGGAAGGGGATCTAATTTCCTTTGTATTTGTGGCATTATTTCTAATATTGGTTCCCACATCTTTATGAAAAATTGTTAAGACCATCAATTAGTCTTAAACCCTTGAAAAACCCCAAGGTCTCTATTTTGAGCATGGTTGATGCATGAATGAACTAGTGAAGGTAAAATTAGTGTTTTAAAATACTCATAATACCCAAATAAAACTTATCACATGTTCATTTTCCATCATTTAGCATGTGTGGCATTGGAAAGTGAGAAAAGATCCCCATATGATAGGTTACAAGTTTAGACTTCAATGTTTGGAAGTTATTATAGGTTTCATGCATACAAGTGATTTTCAAAGGTTATACATAACAAATAATATCTCCTTCATAATCTCATATTGTAACCAATGAATATCTTGACACCTTATTATCTCTAAAACCTTCACAATCTCATCAACTTTTATGGTTTCAAGCTTAAAAAAGCAAGGTTATGGCCTCATGAGAAATCTATCAAGATAGGGTATTTGAAATAAATATTTATAATCATAATAAAATTATCTAAAACTATAAAACCCTTCCAAATCCAAGTAAAGGTTTCAAAGGGTTGAGATGATTAAGACAACCTCATGTAAAGACTAAAGAATGAAAATACAGATATACAAGTCTACATGCCTATAGGTTTACATTCATGTGAGATGCATGTTGGAGTATGTAGTTCCCTAGTATCCTAAGTGATAATGACAAAGTGTGTAATGTGTTTGTCCTAGTATGCTTGAAGGAGGCTTGGTTAATCTTTAGTTTTGGCATGGCTAGACATGTTTACGGATGAGTATGTAGTATTGAGCATGTTAAATGGGTCATATAATAGGTTTTATATTATTTTATATCTTGTGTGAGTAATTATATTTCATCTATTTGATCATTATTTTCATCTAGACATTTTGGGTTTAGTGGTAGAAAATATGACTAGGTAGTTTGCTGACATCACCATTGCCATATGTGGATGAGCTAGGGGGAATTGGTCATATGGTTGTGATAAAAATTATTACCTAATTTATATGTGATAAATCTTAGTTCATGTGCCTAAGCATGATAAAATATATACAAGTACAAAGTTGGGCTCCTAAGCAGTTTGACATTATTTTCCCATACTTAGCCAAATTTGTATGAGGCAAGAAAGAGCTGAGTAAGTAGTTTAGTGATGAGATATTTCACACATGTGGATGTATCAAATAAATATGATAATATGGGTTTGTTAAGTTTTTATCATATTTAATTTTTGGTATATTTTAGATCATGTGTTGAAGCACATCAAAAGATATGCATGTTTAATGTTGGCTTCCAGACAAGTTTTTGACATAGTTGGCTCTATGGTATAAAAATCTAAGTGAGAATTTTAATGACATTATATATCACACATGAAAGGATTATAGGATTATTTTATGACATGGTTTTATTATTTTTTATGAGGAGATCATATGGTCCAAATTTGAGATTATGCGAGCGAGCGAGTGAGGTAAAAGTTATTGAGGTTCAAAGTTGGCTTCTCATACAGATTGCAATGGTCCCCATACTTAGTCTATTTTTCACAAGTTAAAGATTAGGAAAAAATTAATATATAATGATTCATGGGAAATAATACTATTTTGATATAATGGTTCATGTTGAGTGAGATTATAAGAAGTGCATGATGTTTAATAGTTAAAGTGCTCAGAAGTCATGCGAGGGTGCCAAGTGTCATGATCTAGGTGGTTCTTAGCAAGATCGAATGGTGAGCATTACATGCTAAATACATTAATAATTCATATATATCAATGTATTATGTTGAGTAAAATTTTATATATTTTATGAGATGAGGTCAACTATTAGAAGTTTAATTGTGACTATTTGAATTCAAATATTTGAATTTAACAAAGGGAAAAACTAGTATATGGTTTTTGGATCATATATTTTGATAAATGATTAATTTGATCATGGTGTCAAAATAAAAGTGTTAAAGTAATCCAATTTCATATATAAATATAAATTTAAAGGTCTGAATGGATGTACATACAAATACATTGAGCTTAAAAGTTTACTTTGTGTTTGACTATGTTCTGCAAGTAACCTGAGAAGGGTAATTGAGTTCATTTTGATGTTGTTTTGATATATCTTGATGAATTAAATAAATTATAGTGTTTTCTACTCCATAAGGATTCTATATGTGCATTATTAAGTTTTGAATAATCATATTCTATATGAAAAAATGCTTACAAAGTGACTATGTATTCACTCATGGTGATTATATGCACAAAATGTTGTTTGAGAAAATTGTGCTTAAGCTAAAGAATGATATGATGGATGTTGGTAGTTAAAAATGACCTATAGATAATTTTACATGGGTCCATGAATTTTAAAGTGTTCCTATGTTTATTAGTTTTCTCAAAGAAGTATTAAAAAGGTAAATGGGTCTCCATAAGACCTAAAAGTGACTTAGACCTATTTAAAAGTGGATTATACTTAAGTGTGACCCATGTGAGATGCCTTAAGGGTAAAGGCATTTTTTGTGGACAATAATGAAATATTTTAGACTTGATAATTCATGATTGATCTATATATATAGTGAAACCAAATATGTTGGTTTCTATACTTGTTAAGGAGACTAGTTCAAGGTACATGTGAGAATTATGGAATGAAGGAGAGGTAAGGTGCCCAATTGATGAATTGATGAGTAGAGAAGATTGATGACTATGTGTATGACATATAGGTCATATTTATTATTTTATAAAATTTATTTTGTAGTTTGAGGATATGTGAAGAGTTTTTAGTGTGCATATGATGATAGTTTGAGTGAAGGAGAGAGATTGTGGCATGCCTATGTAAGAGGCCTATATGAGATAGAGAGAGTTTGTGAAGGGGTTAGATAAATATAGATCCATAATAAGGTGTTGAATACATTATTTTTAAGCTGGATATATTTAAAAGAGGGTCTAAAGGACTTTATCTTCCTTAAGGGTAGTTTCTCCTTGTGAAATAGGTGTTTCACTAAAGGCCTTTGGTGAGGAGGATATGATCAAGGCTTCTTGGTCTAAAGGAGTTGATCGGTCTCTTATTTGTAATTTCTTATAAGATAAGTATTCCATTGTGTTTTAGGCTTGAGATTGGGTTTTATTCCCAATGAGGGTTTCCCATAGGAACTATTTATTATGTATTTGATCTTATGTATACATTGAATGAATAAACTCTCTTATTAATGTTGATTGATCAAGTTAATATATGTTGATTGTATAATAGTTTGAAAGAATTGGAATTAAGATTAAAATATCTAGGATCATTGATTTTATGTCTAACAATTTGTATTAGAATAGGTCCTTTAATAAAGGCTTGATAGCTTAAAGGTGATCTAAGGTACAATATGGGTAGTAATCAAGGAGGTTTCTCTACTAAGAAAGAATCAATGTTTAATGGATCCAATTATGTATTTTAGAGTGTTAGGATGAGGAAATACATTATATCTCTAGTGTTTTATGTATGGAAATCTATTGTGGATGGTTATGCTACTCCTACTATTCCTCCATCTAGTGTTGTAGACAAGAAATTGTTTGAGAATAATTTTAAGGCAATGAATGATACTAATTATGGTATCTTAGAGACTCAATACACCAAGGTAATCCATTTTAAATATACTAAAGAAATATGGGACAAAATTTAGATCATTTATGAAGGATATTAAAAGGTTAATCTTGCTAATTTTTAGACTCATAAAAGGTAATTTGAGAGTCTCAAGATAAACAAAGAAGATTTTGTGGCATCCTTTTTGTAGAGAGTTGATGAGATTGTGAACATCATAAGAGGTCTTGGAGAGAAACTTGAAGAATCTATTATAGTTAAAAACGTAGTATAGTCCTTATCCCTCAAGTTTGATCCTAAATTATCTATTGTATAAAAAAGTCATGATCTTACTCAGCTAAAGTTAGATGAATTGCATGGCATCCTTACTACCTATGAGATGAGGAAGAATGATGATATAACACAAAAGAAGGAAACAACTTTCAAAAATAAAATGAAGACAAATAAGTTACAAGTTAATAAATCTAAAGAGGATGAAATTTATTATATAGAGGAGGATGAACTAATTTCTTTGATTTTAAGGAAATTGAGAATAGGTTCAGGAAAGTATAAAGGTAAACTACCCCTCAAATGTTTCAATTATGGTGAGATAGGATATTTTTATAACAAGTGTCATCATAAGTATAAGAAATATCATGATGAAGAGTATGATCAAAGTCATGATGATAGTAAGAAATATTTTAGGTCTGATAAAAGCAATAAAGGATTCAAAAGGTTTAACAACAAGAAATACTTCAAGGACAAGAAGAGTCTCTACAAAAAAGAAGATTCTAGCTCATCAGATGAGAGTGAAGTCAGTGACTTAGAGTATGATCATGAAGATGATGGTATTATTAAAGATAAATATTTGTTCATGGATAAAGAAGGTAGTTTCTCACATCAAAAGGAGTTTACCTGGAGTGATTCAAATGATGATGAAGATATGGACTATGAGACTATTTTGACAAATTCTCTTGAAGAATTAAATATTAATAAGAAGATCAATAAGAAGATGAAATATAAACTCAAGGAATATGATGAGAAATTCAATGTTTTTGAGGCAATATTGGTTGAAAAATCTAGAGAGCATGAAGGTGATGTCGTATTTCTTAAGTCTAAGTTGGAATCTATGTCTACAAGTCTAAGATCCAAAGAAGAATAATGTTCAAGGTATGCTTTTGATATTGTTTCTTTGAAAGATTAGTTAGAGAAGTCTAAAATCAAGGTGAAATCATTTGTCAAGTTTGATAAAATTTCTAATGATCTAGATGATCTCTTAAAGAGTCAAAAGTTATCTAGTGATAGATCTGGATTGGGTTTTAATGAAGAGCCTAAATTTAATTCTTAAATTGACATGAATGTCAATGAGAGAAAGTTAGATCAGCCTTTGACGATAAATCATCAGATAAGGAATGAAAGTGCTAGTAGAATGAATACAAAATAAATTAGACAACCAAATGCCATGAGGTATGCAAATTTTAATGGTTACTACTATACTTTTAATCAGTTTGGGTATAGAACTAGAGAATGTAAAAGACCTATTAAAAATGAATTTTATTGGAACTATGATGGGGGTAATTAGTCAAAAGGTGTGATAAATGTTGAGTGTTACAACTAGCATGATGTGGGACATGTTGCAAAACATTATCCATTTAGGGTAAGGCAAGTAGAATCCTACAAGTCAGAATAGGTTCATTCAGGCTTTTAAAGTGCATGGAATAAGGCTAGTCAACTCATGGAAGCCAAAGGAGGTAAGTATGCATCAAGATGAGACTATAGGTCCATGTAATTTGTTTTATATGGTGGAGAATACCTCATAAAGTGAAGAGTTCCAAAGGCTCTCATTTTTTGCTCATGTTGTGAATGAAGAGACCAAGCTTAAGGAGAAGACTAAGGTGCTGGTTGAGGATAGTTATGAAGTGAGTATGGATCCAAGTGAGCATCACCCTATTGTTGATCAAGATTCATGAAAAGAACGTTAATTTTTAGTACTTATTAATGAAGTACCAAGATATAAGGGAGATTCTATAGATGAAAAGGTATGTCATGAATCTATGTTGTCTCCATGTATTGTCAATCCAATCATAGAAAATTAGGAGAATGTTGTAGTGGATGATTATGTTAATTATATTAAGCCTAAGAAGAAGAATAATAACTATAAGAATCATATGACCAAGGAGGAGAAGGAATATGAGGAATCATGGGAAACTCTTGGTTTCACATTGTTCTAAGACATTATGAAATTTGGTGTCTCTACCTATGCTTCTTAAGAGATATATTTATTAAGGAGAATCAAGTTTATGTGCTCAAGATCTTAATGCCAATTTGTACAGTGACTTGTATTGATATTATAAGGTGATTAGTTAAGGGGGAGAAACAAGTTCATGTGTTTTATCTAGAGGTTTCTGAAGGTGTTGTAGTACAAGGTCATAATGGGTGGTTCTAGGTGGCTTAATGAGATTGATGGAATATCAAGAATATGTTTTGTGCTAAAAAAGGTCTATGAACTTATTTGTGATGTGCTCCAAGTGATTTTGTGGTTTGAAGGTTTCTTAAGTTAAATTGTATATTTTTGTTTGTTCTTAGATTTCTTAGTTTGTGTTTAAGAGTATGCAGGTCCTAAAATGGGTTATAGGAAGTCAAGGTTCCAAATGGTGTGGAAGCTGAAATCTTGGTCCAAAAGTGTGTAATGGTTATCTCCAGGTTACAAGAAGTTTTAGAGGTAGACATTGACTAGAAGGTGTTATGTTGACCTTATTTGTTTTGAGATAATAATGTCTTGGGCTCTACTATAAAAGTAATTTACCTTATGGGTTGAGATCTGAGATTTTTCAATAAGTTGAATTGGTAAAATGGGTTATCAAATCAAGATTCATAGAGATCTTAAGGTTTATGGTTTTCAAATTATTCATGTTTTTGTCAAGATGGAGGCCTAGTTAACAAATTTGTTTCTGAAATAAGTATGTTTTATAGGATGAGCTAGTTGTTGCAAATTGGTTTTTATTAAAGGGGAATATAAGAGTGCTCTAGATATTAATTTTTAGGTCTTGAAGATGTGTCTATTGAAAATTGTGGGATCTACAAGTTCCAGGTAGGTATACAAGGAGTTTAGATAGGCCTAGTCTTGAAGATATTTTTTTGTTTATTTTCTCCAAAATATCAATTTATGTGAGTTTTAATAAGAGTTTTCAGGTTGTTTTTTATCATATTTTCTATTTAATGAGTGGAATGAGGTTCTGTTGGTGGTCTTTGAGGTGGTTTAAGAAAGAAGGCTAGTAAGCATGTGTTGTGGTTCCTCATGGTGTGTAGAGATATAAAGATGTTCAAGTGATGAAATTTATCAAAAATAATAGGGGAAGTCCCTCTTAGATGTTTCTTGGTGAGATCCATTAGATTCTAGTGTTTTGTGTATTATGTCTTCATTGGTTGCAGTGTTTGGTTGAAGAGAGTGTTGGCATGTAGTAAGAAGAAGGTTGTCAAGACAAAAAGAGGTAGGATAAAGGTAAGGGGGAATTTTTATTATATTTATAAGATGGTCATTTTATATTGATGGTATTTTTAGGCCCTCATAATCAGTTGGTACCCACTTTGTCATTGTGTCAAAGGGGGAGAAAGTTCTTATTGTGAGAGTGTTTAAAGAGAGAGAAGGTGAGTTGAATGATGTTTGTTGACATAAATGACAAAGGGGGATTTTTTTGGAGTATTTTCAATGATTTCATGATGTTTTAATATAAGTTTACAAGTGAGTGGATGAAGTGCCTTTCTAGCCTAAGTGATAATGACAAAGTGTGCAATGTGCTTGTCCTAGTATGCTTGAAGGAGGCTTAGTTGATCTTTAATTTTGGAATGGATAGAGATGTTTAGGGATGAGTATGGAGTATTGATCATGTTAAAGGGGTAATATAAGAAGTATTATATTATTTGAGTGATTTTTTACATAAGTAGATTTCATCTGGTTCATCATTGTTTTCATCTCAACATTTTGGGTCTAGTGGTAGAAAATTTGAGCAGGTAGTTTACTTACATCACCATTACCACATGTGGATGAGTCAAGAGAAATTGGTCATATGATTGTGATCATATTAGTACTTAATTTTTATTCTATAAATCTTATTTCATGAATCTAATCACAACAAAAGATATGTAAGTGCAAAGTTGGGCTCCTAGACAATTTGACATTATTTTTCCATACTTAGCCAAATTTGTATGCGGCAAGAAAGAGCCGAGTAAGTAGTTTGGTGATGGAATATCTCTTAAATGTGTATGTTTTAGAGAAATATGATCATATGGTTCTATTTATTTTTTATCTTATTTTATTCGTGATAAATTTTATATCATGCATTTAAGCACATCAAAACATATGCATGTTCAAAGTTGGCCTTCCAGACAAGTTTTTGACATAGTTGGCTCTGTGGCAAAAAAAATTGAGTGAGAATTTTAATGTCATTATATATCACAAGTGTGATGGTTCCAAGATTAATTTTTCACATGGTTGGATTATAATATATGAGGAGATCATATGGTCCAAATTTGAGATCATGCAAGTGAGGGAGGTAAAAGTTATTGAGGTTCAAAGTTGGCTTCTCAGACAGATTGCAATGGTCCCCATAGTCTATTTTTCACGAGTTAAATATCAAGACCAAATGAAGATAAAATGGTTCATATGAAATCATAATATTTTTATATAATGGTGCATGTTGATCAAGATGGTAAGAAGTGCACAATGTTTAATAATTAAAGTGTTCAGAAGGCTTGTAAGGGTGCCAAGTGTCATGATCTCAGGTGTTCTGAGCAAGATCAAATGGTGAGCACTACATGTTAAATACCTAGCTAATATTTATAGATTTATGGATCATTTTGAGTCAAATTTTATAGATTTCATGAGATGAGGTTAACTATTATAGGTTTAACTGTGACTTTTTGAATTCAAATATTTGAATTTAACAAAGGGAAAAACCAGTATGTGGTTTTTGGACCATATATTTTGATACAGGATGAATTTGATCATGGTGTTAAAATAAAAGTGGTATAAGAATCCAAGTCACATATGAAAATATAAATTTTAAGGTTTTAATGTATGTATAGACAAATATTTTTATCTCCAAAGTTGGTTGTGTGTTTGACTATGTTTTGTAAGTAACCTAAGAAGGGTAATTGAGCTCATTTTGATGTTGTTTTGATATATATTGATTAATTATATATATGGGAGTGTTTAAAACTACATAATTATTATTTTTGTGAATTATTAAGGTTTTAATAATCATATTTAGTAATAAAAAAAGATTAAAAGGTGACTATGTATTTGTTCATGGTGACTGTATGTACAGAATGTTGTTTGAGCAAATTGTGCTTAAGAAAAAGAATGATATGATAGATGTTGGAACTTAAGGATGACCTATAGATCATGTGACATGGGTCAATGAGTTGGAAAGTGTTCCTATATTTCTTAGTTTACTCAGAGAAGTATAAAAAAGGTGAGTGGGTCTCCATAGGAACTAAAAGTGATTTAGGCCTATTTGAAAGTGGATTGTGCTTAAGTGTGACCCATGTGAGATTCCTTAAGGTTGAAGGTGTGTTTTGTGGATGACAAGGAAATATTTTGGACTTGATAATTCATGATTTATCTATATATAGTGAAACTAAATATGTTGGTTTCTAAACTTGTTAAGGAGACTAGTACAAGGTGCATGTGAGAATTATGGAGCAAAGGAGAGGTAGAGTGCCTAGTTGATGAATTGATGAGAAAATTAGATTGATGATTATGTGTATGACCTATAGGTCATATTTTTTATGTCAAAAAAATGATCTTGTAGTTATAGGATATGTAAAGAGGTTTGAGTGTGCATATCAAGATAGTTTGAGTGAAGAAGGAGAGAGATTGTGGCATGCTTATGTGAGAAGCCTATATGAGATAGGGAGAGTTTGTGTAGGGGATAGGTAAATAGAGAACCATCATCAGGTGTCAAAGACATCAGTTCTAAGGTGAAGTTATTTAAAGGAGGGTCTAAAGGACTTGAATCTTCCTTAGGGGTAGTTTATCCTTTTGAAATAGGTGTTTCACTAAAGGCCTTTAGTCAAGAGGATATGATCAAGGTTTGCTAGTCTAAATGAGTTGATCAGTCTCTTGTTTATAATTTCTTATAAGGCAAGTAGTCTAGTGTGTTTCAAGCTTGAGAGTGGGTTTTATTCCACATGAGGGTTTTACATAATAACTATGTGTTATGTGTTTGATCTTGTGTATGCATTTAATGAATGAGCTCTTTTGTTAATGTTTCTTGATCAAGTTGATATGTGTTAATTGTCTAATAGTTTGAAAAGATTGGAATTGAGATTGAAATATCTAGGCTCACTGATTCACCCCCCTCTCTATGATTGTGCCTATAATAATGCATAACTTTAAGATAAAAATAACATAGTTTTTTAGTTTTAAAATGCTTTTAAAGAATCTAATATTGATAGTCATTCCATTCCAGATGCATAATGGGTTAAAGATAAAATACAACCAAGACACCCAATGGCTATATACAGGTCTGTTTAAACATTTCAAGTTAGTTTTCAAGTTTGAGGGATAGTATGTAGCATATTCAATAGAGTTTGGGGTTTAAGATAGATAGGAATTATGTATGAAATCCCTGAGTCTTAAGAATATCTTTAATAATCTCAAAAATGTTATAAAATACCCCATCTTAAGCTCATAGTCATTCATCTTATTCACATACAGTTAGGCCTGCTTGAGAATTCAATTAGTTCTCAAGTTTGAATGAGAAGACATAATAGTGAATTTGAGTTTAGAGTTTTAAATGGATAATCAATATTTATGAAATCCCCAAGTCTTTATAATATCTTTATTAACCTCAATAATGATATAAATACCCCATCTTAAGTTCACAGTCATTCAACTTATTCACCTACAGTCATGCTTGTATAATTTTGATGAAGAGAGATGCCTTTTTGGTTTGAGGGATAAAGATTGTGTTAAGGAAAAATTTATATGACAATAAATTTATAATTATAGTAATAAATCCATATGATCTTTGGGGTTAATTAAAATAATGACAAGTTTTGAGAAATTTGCTTAAGCCTAGTAAGCCTAAACATACACACATAAGTGTGTGTGATTAAGTGGTGAAGATATTTATTGATTTAATGTGAAATGAAAACATAAAGGATCTAATAATTTAATTATTAATTAAAGTAAACTCTCTATGAGGTCTTTAACATTTCCAATAATGAGGAAAAAGGAACTCTTAGACTTAAAGGCCTAATAGGGACTGTTTATAAATGCTTATAAAAATTGAGTGATTTGTGCATAAACTGAATTAGAGATGAATGAAAATGGGGGAATGAAAGGTATATTACCTACATATATTCCTTAAAATATCCAAACTTCAAGGAGTTAGTGAAAAAGGGACCAAAGACAATATCTAGGGTCAAGAGTGCATGTATGCTCATAAACCCTAAGCATCAACCACTGATGTTATAGTAGGACTATGGATAATAATGGAAAAGGACATCATTATAATAGGTAAATATGAGTATTAAATACCTCCCCAAGGTTTTTATAATAAAAAAACTCCAATATGGCATTTTCAAGTCACTCACTCTCTCTCAAACTCACCAAATGAAGATGTTCTAGCTCGGGAAGCACTTTCTTAAGATTAGAATAGTACAAACAAGTTTCATGGGAGCCCATTTTATTTGAGTATTTTATGGGAAATTCTCTAATTTTTATTTTTTATTTTTTTCATTGGTTAAGGCTTTGAGTTTTATGAATCATTGTTAAGATGACAAGCATGTTTTTGGCTACCTGGAGGACTAGAAGTGACCTGATGAGAGAGATTGGCTCTCTAAGTACCTAAAATGAGTTGTATTTACCTTTAAAACAATTTTAAACCATTCCTAACTCTAGGATAACCCTCACCATGATATTTTATTGTGCTTGCACATGTACAAACTCATTAAATGTTGTTTTTTTGTGAGAATATGGGCTGAAAATAAAGTATGTGACCTCTTAAATTGATGAAAATTAGTGGAGAAGGTGGATTGATGTGTTTAATATATAAAAAAGTAAAAAATAATTGTACATATAATATTTTAAGTGTTAAAATAAGTCTAATTCTTGAAGGCAATACAAAAGAGCTTGTGAAAGACTAGGTTTTTTGGTCATTTCTTGGTTTACCTACCTACCCAAGGTTTACTAAGATCAAATTTGACATGGGGTATGGTTATGGGGTATTAAAAGTGAATAAAACACTTATTTTTTGTTTCACATGTGTGGGATTATTCTAGATCAAAATCTCAATTTCTAGGCCCAGAGACCTAATTGAGGCCTAATTGGAGAGAGATCAGGTGAATAAGTGCACTTCCACTCAAATTCAGTTCATGAAATTTGGTATGGAGATATAAGATCATACTGGGTACTCATAAAAATGATTATTTTATAAATATTATCCATACATTATCCTAAATAAGGAGCTTTGTGTGTTTTTAGAGCTACAAAGAATTGAAGGCAAGTGAGAGCTTAAGGTGCAAAATGAGGTCTTGGTGAGTGTTTGATGGATTAAAATGAGTTTTTTAAGGTATTTTATGATTTATATATGTCATACATAGAGAATAATTATATTCATGAATATAAATTCAAGATTTGAGCCATTTGGGCAAGGAGAGGCATAGTGAAGCATATTGGGCTTCAATATACCTAAGAAGGTGTAATCATCATTGTAACATTACTATAGGAGATTATATAATTTATTAAAGGTGTCAAGATAAAGGGAATAAGGTAAATTAAGATGAATTTATGATGAAATATGCCACTTGTCACTTTCCAAGCTAAGAAGAGTGAGTTTTGAAGAGGAAGACCAAAGTGTCAAGCAAATATGAAGACTCCTATGCCATTTATAAGATGAACCATCACCAAGAGAGAAACACATGTCATTGAGGATCTCATGGAACCTTTTACAAATCCATTATTGATTATAACTCTCACTTTACACTTGGAAACTTCTCACTTTTACACCCCTCTCTCTTCTACTCTCACTTCTCTATAATTTCAGCCTTAATTAGCTTTATATGGATCCTCCACTTGGGTATGGTGAATCCATACCCATTTGTATGCCTTTGATAAATGAGAAACAACTAGGTTTACCTATTTATATGATTTTACTTAGTGTGTGTGTATGAATAGTTGATCTTGTCAAGTGATTTGACTTGTCTTCTTTGGCATATTGTCTTTTTCTAAAACCTATATTTAGTTTGAAATCTTCTTTTATAGGTCATGTGAAGCATGTAAGTGTGGTGAAAGGGTTGAGTTAGCTTGTCTATTCACCAGTGTCCTCTAATAACAATTTATTAGTCATCCTAACCTAATCATATATCATAACCTTTGTATTTAAATACAAATTTGGAGATTGATTAAGAGTAGTGTATGTTAAGGTTAGTTTTATTGGTCCATAAGTGCACATGTAGCTAGTTGGTAGAGATCAAGTATTTGGTGTATCACCCCCTTTATTTTTTTTTCATGTTATGCTTATCCCTTTTCCTTTACAAAATAGGTAGTAGTAGAACCTAATTTATACATCAAGGGGAGATAGCTCTATAACCTAGAGGTTTGATCCACCTAAATATCACCCATACCCTAAGATCAATCCCATTTCATAGCTCAATTTGAGAGGAATTAAATCACCCTCTCAAGGGTGAAAATTTGAGCTATAATAGTTATATCATGCCATATTATAATTAAATAAAGAGTTTTTAGTTTTGATCTTCAATGCAACATCCTTTGGAGGTAGTTCAATAAATATCAATGGCAACTTCAAATGCATTCAATTGGTTATAATAGTCTAGATACCATTTTAAGAAAGTGTTTTTAAATTTATGAATTTCTCATGAGTTTTCATGGCTGGGTTTGATTTTTATTTTTGTTTTACACAAGTTGAGGAGATACATCAAACTCATGTTCATCCTTGTCTATAATTTTTTGACCCTTATTGGTAGTATGTTGAACCTTATCATCATTGTTATCAAAATTATTACCCTCCTTATTTAACTTATAGTCATACCAATATAGTCCATCTCTTTGGTAACCCTCTTATTCCTCTCATTGGCATTCTCAAGACCATGTTATCCCTAGTCATCATAACTACGTTTCAAATCAGTCCATCTTATGTTTCAAGTAAACCCTCTTGGGATATGAAAGGTATAAGATAGGGTTTAACACATAAAGGGAGTATGGTCAAAATTCTCCTAATCATCTCATGCATAATGTGAGAGACTCATTTCAACTAATAAAAAGAGAGTGGGTAGATATTGAGAGAGTAAATTGGCAAAGGTTCACAAGTGATATGATGGACATAAGTGGCCTAATTCAAGCATAGAGGATAAGATAAGAGTTTATGAAGGGTAATAGGTTCAATGATATCATCAATATGTGCCTTTATTTATAACACCTTATCCCTCTTAAGTTCCACCCATTATCCCTCAAAATACCATTTTAAGTGAGATTCAAAGTGTTCTAAATCCTTCACATACCTATCCAGCTTTCCCATCATGGAAATCAATCCAAAAAAACATCCAAAAGAAAATTTTTGTTGTTGTTGAACAACCTATTATTGAGAATCAAAATAAATCCAAATTGGAGAGATTGATTTATACTTGGAAGGAAGCTAATTAATCCATCTTCGCATAAAAATACACTCTCCTTCCTCAAGAACCCCCCTAATAAGTCTTTTAAGACTCTAAGTTGGAATCAAGTGGTGAAATCATGGGATAAACAAATGAGAACAAGTATAGATTGGGTATTTGATATAAATTAAGTATCTAAACCTATTAAGACCCTCCCATCCCTCCTTAAGAGCTTAAATCATTCCCATATTAGAAGTTAATTCAAGAAGGAATCTAAAGTAAACAAGATATCCTTGTTGAGAAGCTTGAAAAAACTAAGTTCCAATATTAGAAATCCATTAAAGAGATAATTCAAATTAATAATGAATCCATTGTATATAAATTTTAAATCCAACACATTCCAAATATGGATGGATTTATTGGTGAATGGATGGAAGAGAAGAAAAAGCACATTGAGCATGAGAACTCAAAATTGGTTTTTGAAGATGAGTAGTCACTTCTTGAGAAAAATATTCAAGTTACAGATGAATATCACTCATAAAAAGGCTATGAATATGATACTTAAATTATAATATAAGAGGATATAATCATTGAAACACCACTTGGAAAAGATAGATGCAAATCAGCCTTTGAAGTTGAAGAGAAAGGTAACCTTGATGAAGTACAAGTTGATCAAGTGATAAAAGACTTTGAGAGAAATGGTATTTCCCAATATAAACAAGTTGATCAAGTTGATATAGTATAATAATAATATTATAAGGATATATTAGAGGTATAACTTTTTTTTTAATCCCCAAGATCATGATCAAAGAGGTACATCTTCTAACTCTTTCTCAAATTATGTCATGACTTCTTCTATACCAACTCCTATCAAGCTTGATGAAGGTTTAAGTGAACTATAACTAGGTGAAGATACATTGAAGGAATTTTTTGAGGTCATAAGATCATGATACACCCTTATAGATACATGTAATGGTCTATTTAAAATTGAATAAGATAGTCTTTTCAAGTAATACACCAAGCAAGAAGAAGGCAACTCTCCAAGATAGCCATTCCAAAAGACTATTCCATTTAAAGGTGACTTGATTTATGTTATTAAATGAAGTTATAAAACACTCATTACATTTTGAGGCACTTATTCACTCTTGAAAAATGAAATTGATCTTAATTTAACTCAAGGTCTCAAGAAACAAGATACACTTCTCCTTGAAGCCAACACTACAATGATGTCAAGAGACCCATCTAAGATTATTCAACTTAATCAAGATCAACATATGGATGAGGTTGAAATGAGATTGTTTCTACCAAGAAAATAAGTTTTTAATGATTATTATTTGGTATTTGACTCACATAGTCATCTTATTTATAAGGTAATGAATAAAAAAGGTCTAATTTCTAGTCAAAGAGGCTATGAGTATGCTAGCATCTCCAAATGCAAGAAGAAACCTCCACTTCATGAACCATGTCTAGTTTAAATCTACTCATAATGTGAAAATATGATTCCATGGTGACATGATGATCTCAAAATCTTCCCATTTAATCTAGGAGGAGGAAGAAATGTTGAGGTTCTTTGTGTATAGTTGTTTATGCCTTGTGTTCTTGAGGTGCCTTGGCACAATTATGTGTGTTTTGTTTTGTTTTGTGTGTTGTTTATTTTGAGGTCAATTAATTCATATTTTCTTGTGTCAAATTCATTCTAGGTATAAGTTTGAGTAGTAGATGATTTCATGCCAATGGATAGACTAGGCAACCAATCTATATGCTTAGCAAGCAAGCATCCCCAAGAGACTGCCAAAGATGTTAGCCAAATTTTTGGCTACCATTACCTAGGTTCATAAAAAACTTTCTTGTCATACCTTATGACATTATTCATATCCCATTCCATGCTTCATGAGGTCTTAAAAAGGTATTTTTAAAGTCTTATTATCATATGTTAAGGTTATTTTGATAAAATAAAGGTAATGACTTATTTTTGTATTGTGTTAGGTTAGTCATAAAGGTGTCATAGGTTCAAAATTACCTCTAAAGGTCATATCATGCTTTGACCATGTTGCATGAGTATTTTACATTTATTTAGATAAGTTAAGGTTCTTTTATGAAGATTAAGGTAAAGTGTCATACAAAAGAAAAGAGCATATAGCCAAATTCAACGCATGACAAAGCCAAAAAAGAATCAAATATCCATACAATACACTTGTAAAATATTTTTAGGTATTTATCTAAATTTTATACATGTTAGGGATGTTAGATCAGGTCAATTTTATAGGTCAAACATCCAAATGAAAGTAAATCACTCCAAAAAGGGTAGTTATAGGCACTTGTACAAACTTGGAGGGTACACTTTTAGTTGAAAACATATTCATATTATATCTTCAACTTCCTCAATCCATATCCATACATATAAAATTTTTATACATCTTAAAATTCTATAATTTGCTTTAGAACCTCCATCAACCTCTTGGTAGACTAGAAAAGGGCAATTTCATATGCTCAGTATAGACAAAAGAGAAAGATTCATGGTCTGAGATTCTAGGAAGAGGAAGGGGGTCTAATGGCCTTTATATTTTTTTTCATTATTTTTTAGATTGGTGCCCCCATATTTATGAACAATCATTAAGATCATTAGGTGGTCTTAAACCCTTGAAAAACCCCAAGGTTTTCATTTTGAGCATGGTTGATGCATAAATGAAATAGTGAAGGTAAAGTGAGTGATGGAAGAGAATCCTATGGCCCCAAAAAACCTTATTAAAATTTCATCTTCTATATTTTTGGCATGTGTGGAATGGAAAGTGAGTAAAATATCCCCATATGATAGGTTGCAAGTTTACACTTCAATGTTTGGAAGTTATTACAAGTTTCATGCATAAAGGTGATTTTAAAATGTTCTCCATATAACCTAATAGTTACTTCATCATATTAAATTGTAACCAATGAATATCTTGAGACCTTACTATCTCTAAAACCTTCAAATGCTCATTAACTTTTATGATTATGGGCTTAAAAAAGTAGGGTTATGGCCTCGTGAGAAGTCTCTAAAGATAGGGTATTTAAAAATAAGATTCAACATCATAATAAAATTCTCTAAAACCCTTAGACCCTAAAAAATCCAAGTGAAGGAGTCAAAGGTTTAAGATGATCATGACAACCTCATGTAATGACAAAAGCATGAAAATATAGACCTACATGTTTATATGCCTTTAGGTCTACATTCATGTGAGATGCATAAATTTAATATGAAGATAGTATAGGTTTTTAGTCTTGAAGTGGTGGTAAATAATATCAGACTGATAGTCATTCCATTTCATATTCCACCATGAGTTAAAGAGAAAATACAATCAAGACATAAAATGTCTATATATAGGCTTGTTTGAACATTTAAGGTTAGTTTTCAGACTTGAGGAAGTATATGTAGCATATACATTAGAGTTTATGGTTTTAAATGGATATGAAGTATATATGAAATCCATGAGTCTTAATAATATCTTGAATAATCTAAATAATGATATAAAATACCCCATATTAAGCTCATAATCATTTAGCTTTTTCACCTACAATCAGGCCTACTTGAGAATTCAGTTAGTTCTCAAGTTTGAATGAAAATATGTAATGGTGTATTAGAGTTTGGGTTTTATATTTATAATAAGTATGTATGAAAGACTAGATTCTTAATAATATCTTGAATAACCTCAATAATTATATAAAAGACCCCATCTTAACTTCACAGTCATTCAACTTATTCAATTATAGCTAGCCTGTATACTATTGATGAAGAGAGATTCCTTTTTGGTTTGAGGGAAGAAGTTTGTGGGAAGGAGAAAATTATATGAGAATCAATTTTTAATGATATCATGAACTCCATATGATATTTAGGGTTAATGAAAATAATGATAAGTTTTGAGAAATTTGCCTATGTTTGGTAAGCCTAAATATGCACACATAAACTTGTGTGAATAAGTGATGAAGATATTGTTGGATAAGGTGAAATGAAAACATAAATACTATAATAATATAATGAATAATTCAAGGAAACTCTCTATTAGGTCTTAAAATTTTCCAATAGTGAGTAAAATGAAATGCTTAAACCTACATGATTAATAGGGATCGTTCGAGATTGATTATGAAAATTGAGTAAGTTGTGAATATACTAAATTAGATATGAAGGGAAATGGGGGCATGAAAATTATATGACCTAGATAGAGACCTTTAAAATATATAGACTTATAGGAGTTAGTGAAAAAGGGACCAAACACAATAGCTAGGGTCAAGAGTGCATGTATGCTTATAAACCCTAAGCATCAACCAATGATGTTATATTAGGAATGTGGAGAATAATGGCAAAGGAAATAATTGGAATAGATCAAGATGAGTGTTACAGACCTCCCTTAGGTGTTTGGAATAAAAAAACTCTAATATGGCATTTCCAAGTCACTCTTTCTCTCTCTTAAACTCACTAAATGAAGAATTTCCAACCTGAGAAACACATTCCTAATCTTGGTATATCATGAACAAGATACATGGAAAAACAAGCTCTTCAAGGATGTTTGGGGACATTTTTTAATTATGATTTGTTAAATTTTTCCATCATTAAGTCTCTGAGTTTTATGAATCATCATTAAGATGATAAACAAGTTTTTGGCTACCTAGAGGACTATACATGACCCAATGAGAAAGATTGGATCTATAAGTATCTAAAATAAGTTGTATTGACCTTGAAACCACTTATAAACCATTACTCACTCAAGGAGGACCCTCACCATGATACTTGACTGTACTTTCACCTATATGAGCTCATTAAATGTTGTGTTTTTATGAGAATTTGGGCTTAAAATAGGGTATTTGACTTATTAAACTAATTAAAATAATTGGATGAGGTGTATTGAGGAATTTAATATCTCCATAAGTACAAAAAATCCATAAATATAATCTTGGAAGTGCTCAAACAAGTCTGATTCTTGAAGGTGGTACAAAAGAGCTTGTGAAAGACTAGGTTTTTGGCCATTTCTTGGTTTACCTACCTACCTAAGGTTTTAGAAGATAAAATTTGTCATGAAGCATTTTAATCTGGTATTAAAAGTGAATCAAAAACTTATTTGTGGTATAAAATGTGTGGGAGAAGTCTCGAGCAAAATTTTAGTTTCTAGGACTAGAGGCCTAATTAGGGAGAGAGATCAGGTGAATAAGTGCATTTCCAGTCAAATTAAGGTAATGAGATTTTCATGGAGATTTAATGGTATACAAGGTACTTAAAAATATTCCTAATTTCCAAATATCATATGTACATTGTCCTACACAAATAGTTTTGTGTGTTTTTAGGGCTACAAGGAATTAAAGGTAAGTGAGAGCTTAAGGTGCAAAATGAGGTCTTGATGAGTGTTTGATGGACTCAAATGAGTTTTTTTAGGTATTTTATGACTAATATATGTCATCCATGGATAAAAATTTTAGTCATTAAGATAAATTCAATATTTGAGCCATTTAGGTAAGGAGAGGTGTAGTGAAGTCAATTAGGCCTTAAGACACCTAAGCAGGTGTAATCATCATTGTAACATCAGTATAGGAGATTATAAAACTGATTAAAGGTGTCAAGATAAAGGGTAAAATGTAAATCAAGATGAATTTATGATCAAATAAGCCACTTGTCACTTTCCAAGCCAAGAAAAGGGCAATTTTGAAGAGGAAGATCAAGGTGTCAAACAAATATGAAGACTCATACACCATTTAGAAGATGAAGCATCACAAAGATAGCAACACATGACATTAAGTATCTCATGATACTATTCAAAAATCCTTTATTTATTGTAACTATCACTTTAAACTTGGCAACCTCTCACTTTTATGCCCCTCTCTCTCTTCTACTCTCACTTCTCTATAAATTTAGCCCTAATTAGCTTTGTATGGATCCTCCACCTGGGTATGGTGAATCCTTGGCATTTATATGCCTTTGATCAATGATAAAAAACTAGTTTTACTTCCTTATATGATTTTACTTATTGTGTTTTTATGAATAGTTCATCTTGTCAAGTGATTTGACTTGTCTTCCTTAGCATGTTGTCTTTTTTTAATACTTAGACATAGTTTAAAAGCTTCTTTTTCAACTCATCTAAAGCATGCAAGTGTGGTACAAGGGTCGAGTGAACTTGTGTATTCACTAATGTCATCTAAGACCTCTTTATTATTTATCCTAACTTAATCATCTATCATAACCTTTATATTAAAATACTAATGTGAGAGATTCAAATTAGGAGTAGTGTATGTTAAGGTTAGTTTTCTTGGTCTATTAGTGTACACGTAGTTGGTTGGTATAGATCAGATATTTGGTGTATCACCACCTTTATTTGTTTTCATGTTATCCTTATTCCTTTTCCTTTAAAATTTAGTTATTAGTAAATCCTAATTGATACATCAAGGGGAGCTAGTCGTATAACCTAGAGGTTTGATCCACCTAAGGGTCACCCACAACCTAAGATCAATCCCATTACATAAATCAAGCTAAGAGGACTTGAATCACCCTCTCAAGGGTGAAAATTTGATTAATAAAAATGTGTTTTAAGAGTAAATAATATGTATATTAGTCCCTTTTTAGTCCAAATGACAAAAAATCAAGCATAACAATACAATATGACTAAACACTATTGCTTAAGAACTAGGGAGAGAATAACATAATAAGCAAGATCACAAAATAGAGATAAAGACAATACAAATTTATTACCTCCTTTGATGAATTTTATGCTTAATTTTTGGCATAATGATATTTATTCTTAATCTATTATGATTTTAGTATTCTATAAATGCTCTTTCATGGAGTTAGCATATCTCCAAAAGTAACTTGTGGTTTGGTGTGAAGCTTGGCATAAACTAGACATTATAACACTACTCTCAAAGGTTTCAAGAAGGTATTCTATCAAAATAACATTAAAAACAAAATATTTTTGGTATATTGTATGGGAACTTGTATTTATAACTCAAATAACTAACTCTAACCCTAGGGAGGTTATGTTAAATTATAACTTGGGTTGAGTCTAAGATAACCTAGTTTGAGTTAGTCTAACCCTGGGTTGAGTTAAAACACTCATGAAATATTGAAACCTTAATTTTAGATATTTTTGAGGCATGAAAACTAACTTTAGATATTTGTGAGGCATGAATCATATTTTTGGAATATTTAGGAGACAATAAATCACTTTCTTAGATCATTTGACCTTGACTTCATATTTGGCTAAAAATTCCTTTTTTTGATAAATAAAATTCACTAATTTGATTTGGATTTTTTTTTAGGAAAATTTAATTAAGATTTGAAATGTAATTAATCTTTATTATTAGTTTTTGGCTTTTGAAAATTATTTTAAATGTTATGAATTAATAGCTTGACAGGTCAACAATATCAAATTACTAGGTTGTGATTTGACTAGGGTTAAAACTGAACTAGGCTTTTGGTGTATATAAGGTAATATGCCAAATAAACTATCCTAATCATATTTATAAGAAATTAAATCCCTTATGTAGGTGAATTTGTGCCATTCAGCTGATTTCTAGGCTTAAATTGTGTCAGTTCCTATACATTTAACGCAATCCCAAATTAGGCATGAAATTGGCCAAAACTTAGTGTCTATACTTTGCCCCTATTTGAGAAGGCATTGTGAGACATAAAATTATTAATGTATTTTAAAATAATTAAAAATTTATTAATCCAAATGGTTCATGCCCCAAAGATAAATTGATAATCCCTTGATGCCCCCTTGAGGGAATGAGCAATGAGAATAAAATCATCAAATGTTACCTAAAAATGAAGAAAATGTCATGATATTATACCAATTAGGTTGGAATTAATAAATTTCCTAAAGTTTTATATAAACATTAATGGTTTTAGAGTCACTAATTTTCCCAAAATTAGTTATAATCAGTAACCCAAGGTGTGACACTGGTTTGCCCAAAGGTGATTATAAATAGTGGCATGGATAGTTGACCCACTAGAGTAGTGGGATGAATATTGATTTTAACAAAGGTAGTTATAATCAGTAATGAAATGGGAAACACTAATTTTCCTAAAGGTAGTTATAATTAGGAACAAAAAATGGGAAACACTAATTTTCCCAAAGGCAGTTATAATTAGGAATACAAAATAGGAAACACTGATTTTCCCAAAGGTGGTTATAATCAGGAATAAAAGTGCCATACTTGAGGATACCTATCATATCCTCAAGATACCAATGCATGTGTGATGCATGTTATAGGCACCACTAAAACAACATCATGCAATTATTGATTATCTATGAATCTATTAGGGTATCTACATGGTTCAACTGAAGGTCAATATAGACATAATTGAGACTTATATAGATATTCATCTAGACGATCTACCTACTAAGGATCCATCACTTGTAGGTCTAATTGATTAAGAGTTTGTTTGTCTTATGGAAATTGTTAGTGGCATCTTATTTACTGACAAGAGTAGTCTATACTTTCATATGGGCTTAGGTGGCATCATAAGGAACCACCTAATTTTTATTTGAATCATGGCTTGCTAAGCTCTCTTAGACTAATCTAGGAGTTCATCTCAATTTTTGTGTCATTTAGAATCCTAAAACCTATCCCATTATGAAAACCAAGTCTGAACAGTAAATTTTCATATAAATCACTTAGCCTCAAAATAAAGTCTTACTACACGTATACTCACTTGAAAATCTTACCCACTTACTCTCTCAGCTCCCTACAACCACATTAGGGGGTAACTTTAATTTTTATTCCCTCACAACCTTTGATACTCATCATATTCCTTTGAATAATATCATGTGAGTAATTTTCATAGTTGGCACTTAGTCATTTGATGAATTCTAGACCCTCTTAACCCACTTGTAAAATCTTACTCGTCTCAATTCAAAACTTGTCATTTCTCTTGATTATTTGTTGCCGAACATGATCAAAATTAGTCTAATTCCTTAAAAATAATCAAGATTTAAACCCCTAATTATTTCTTTAGTTTTTTATTTATCAATATCCAATGATTATTATACTTTTTATCTCACTTAGGTCTCGTATGAAATAGGTTTTGGCTCAAAGACGTAATCAAGCTTCTAAAGCCTAATTAGGTCTAAGGCATTTGTGTTTGCCTCTCGCTTTGATAATCAAAAACTTTTTAATGATTAGGTCTAGAAATATTTCACTTTGAAAAATAATTCTTTATCCAGTTCAAAGGTCAGATTACATGTGGGTTATAGTTTTAGGTCTGTAGTAGTAGTTGGGATTTAAATCCCAACTAGGTCTAGGTTTGGTAGTCAAGTATTGGTCTAGTTGTAGTTAGGGTTACATCCTTAGATAGGTATAAGCTAGTTAGGAGTAGGGATTCTAGTTATAATTAGGGATTTAATCCTTAATTAGGTATTATGGGGTCATAAATTGATAACATAGTGTTATGTAGGGTTTTAATCTTGTTTAGGTCTAGGTATGTCCAAGGTAGTCACAAATAATGTTAACTAGAATAAAAAATTAAATTAGGTCAATATTGAGGGCTAAGGCATAGTGTTATCTAGATTTTCAACTCTAATTAGAATAGTATCCCACAATGTAAAAAATTATAATTCTAATTAGAGGCTTAATATCCAATTAGGTCTTGGGCTTGCATTCATTCAAAATTTGACTTTCCCACCAAAAAACTCAGTGCTAATTGGAAGACAAAGACCTGAATAGGTCTTTAAATGCATAAAAGAGACTCCTTGGTTTTATTCTAGATTTTAAAGCCTGATTATAACTAGGAGGTCTAAATTTAAAAAAGTGACTTTTAAAATAGACTCATTGCCTTCCAAAAGCTTGATTAAGTTTGGGGGGCATTTTTGAGCCCCTTTTGGTTTTTTGGATGTAACTTCTCACTTGGTGGTCCATTTTCAAAACCATTTGAATTGATAGAAATATGAATCAATCTTAGACACAATGATGGTCTCAATTTTTATTGGTTCTAAATAGTGGAAAATCTATTCATGTTTTTATGTTGTGTTTTACTATTCATTACTCTTAATTGTAAGTTTTGACTTGTTTTTTGGTCTTTTTTCAACCCATGAAAATTAAAAGTGGAAAATTTGGAGGGACATGGAGGAGAAAGAGGTATATAGATAATTAATGAAGCTTTTTAGATCATTTTGGAGGGAAAATCCTATGTTGGGAAGATGTGCGCATGCAAGCACGCGTGCACACACACACACACACACACACACACACACACACACACACACACACACACACACACACACACACACACACACACACACACACACACACACACACACACACACACACACACACACACACACACACACACACACACACACATTGAATTATATTGTACAAGGGTTGGATTTTTTCCCCACACAAGAGATTTGGCCTATCACTCTTTCATTTTCTATATTTTGATTTTATTTTCTCTCTCTCAACTCCTCTCATGTTGTTATGCTAGTATATTTTAGATGTAATCAATGCTATACATTATTTTTTTATTGTTACTGGGATTTAAACAAGTCCCTTGCCTTACAAATTTTTTCTCAAAACCAAAAAAAACATGACAAAACATAGTTGTGTGTGTGTGTGTATTACTATGGGCAAGGTCAATCAATTTAGTGTGCCAAATAGTAACTAAATACATATACCCAATGAAAAAAAACATAAAAACCTTGAAGGGTCATGAAAAAAACTAGTAGGATATATATGCTATTCTGAGGAAGATTACCAAAAAATTTGTAGTTCCACAATGTTCAATTTGAAACATCCTTATCCTCAATATCATCCAAAATAATGAATTCATCACTATGAATATACATATAATAAGAATAACCTACCAATTTATTCCTAGAGCCCCCAATTTTGAGTTTGATGTTGCCCACCAAAGAAGTAGCTCGATTGCTAGCCATACGACCCTACATGATCACCATGACAACCCAACGAGGTGGCCCTACTAGCCATAGGGGAGCAGTAAGTAACCCATAAGACACAAATTTAACCAATAATTTCACTATATCCACCTAAGATTTGTTATGTTGAGTTACCTTCCAGTGAGAAATTTCTAGAATTAGGATTCTGAGTTATGCCAATGGAGGCATTATAAAAAAACTAGCCTTTAGTAGCATCATTGTCATAACTTTTTTATTGAATTTCTTCCACAAAGCCTACCAGGACCATGAAATGTGTCTCCAAAGCCCTAAAAATTGAAAATGGAATCAACCCAACACCATTAGAACCAAAGAAGGGTAGTTTGGTAAAAATACCCAACTCAACACTACCTATCACCTCCACAAGACCAAGATGATGCTCTGGTTTAATAAAAAACTCCACCAAATTAGAAACCACCTCAGAATCTACCATTAATTACATGATATTTGAATCAAACATTGTAATAATTAAAATTTTTACTTTGTTGTGCATGCAATGATCTAGGTAATCCACACCTAAGATAGCTAAAATAGATTGGAAGATATCTTTTGAAGGAACCCAGAAAACATGTTTGAGCCTAGCCTAAGATATGCCCCCCTCAAAATCAATTTGTTGAACTGAGCTAGTGCCATAAACCATCATATTTGCAAGTGCCAAATCAAGTTCTCTCCATGATGAGTATTAAGCATCCATAACATCCAAATTGATAATGCAGATCAACCACCCTACATAAATAAATCACTTCCACACCCTTACCATAGATACACATAGCTTTCACCCTTAATCACATGATAAGTCAATCATGCATAGATAGTAACATTGAATAGCCCAATAAGGTGGCATGGGTATAAATTATTACAAAAGAACTCCATTAATAATAATCAATCTCATTGATTATTATAATGGATTAAAAAATAATTTGATTTGATTTTTTCAATCCTTTTTTTATTGTTATTTTTTATTTTAAAAACCCATATTAATGAAGACTAAATTGTGAAAGTCTTCCCAAGTAGCTCTAAGGTTATCCATACAAATTTATTCTTTTTGATCAATCCCACAATTGGAAATGATATTTGTTGATGAGTTAGACTTTCTAAAATAGTGTTTGTTGTCCAAGGATGAAAAATTATCTAATTTAGCCCATACAATAAATAGAATATTATCTAGTTTCCAAGAAGTGGCTGACTTTTTCTTAAGTAAAAAAATATAAGATCTAGGAGTCACCTTCAATAATGATCTTGTTAATTTTACAATGAATTTCAAGATCAATCCTAGTGGATATTACTTGACCTTCAACTTCATTATTTGTGCCATCCAATTTTTTTCTAGAAATCACTCTAATCAAAGATCTACTACAATCATGAATAATACAACATGCACCAAAATCACCTAGATTTCCTCAAGAGGCACCATAAAAATTTAATTTAAACCACCTTGGTGGTGGATAAATCCATGTAGGCTTGTCCTTTATCAACCTTCTACTTGATCTTACTATTGACCCATTAACGGGTCAATGCTATACATTGTTATCAACATGAAACTATTGATTTAAATAAGATTTTGGAGGTTTAGTGGTGATCTAAACATGTGAATGGTTTTCACTTCTCATCTTCCCATCCTTGTATTCTCCTCAGATGCTTGAATCATTTTTGTGGTGATTGTGGATCAACTAGTCACATAAGAGATTGATTTTTGGGTGCCTTATCCAATTGGTGGCTTCAAATTGACTTTGTTTAATGCAAAATTTTATTTTCCTTCCTTTCCCTTCTCTTTTGTTATTTTCATCAGTCTGTTAGATTAGAGCTTGTATGAAATCAATTTATTTGAATGCTTATCTTGATTTATATGTTGTATCCATTATATATTATTGCATTACTAAATGTTAAAACTTAATGGAATGAACTTTAAAATCAGCCATAAAATCATACAAAAAAACTCTAGAAAAACTGATTTGTTGGGAAAATTGAATGCATGTTTATATATTTTCATCACCTACATAAAACCCATTCAACTGAAAAAATAAACAAGAATTACCTAGTAATTTTTTCAATCACTCATACTCTGTCAAAACTAAGTTTGAATTATTCACATTAGTAGGTCCCTTAAAATGGAATGGTCAAAATGAGCCACCAAGTGAATTTTAATGTACTTAGACCAGTTAGAAAGAAACCTTGGAGATATCTCACAAGTCTCCTTTCAAGAGATGCAAGTTGAAATACCTACCTAAATGTTGGTATGTGCCAAAAGTCACGTCATCTCCAAATTTTATCAAACTCATTCTAAGCATGAATAAGGATGAATAGCTAAGTTTTGATCAATTAGCAAATAATAATAGCCTTTATCCTAGATCTAAATACATAAAAAAAAAGGTGACATAAAACCCAAAACATTAAATATAGTCACATCCAAATGTAATAATTATTTCATACTAGAAACCTATGTCACATTTAGACACTAACATTAATAGTAGTGTCCATATCTGATGATAATGTACAAAGATACATATGTACAATTTTTGAAACTAACGACTGATCTAGAATATTGATTCTACATACTTTCCACATATTTCTAGTATAGATTTTCTTGTGCACATTAAACCTAGCTTAGTATCATTTTTATTCGGTATTGTAATTAATTGAACATCTTTTGAATTTATTACTTTCTATAGTTTGCATATCTCAATATTATAATTCAGAATGTTCATTTATCTAAGTTTGTAATTAATTAGCCTACTATAGATTAGTTTTTACCACCCTTGTGATTGAACTATTTCTACATTCTTAACCCCATCCCATAATACATCTAAATTTAGGGTTAAACATAGGGTTAGTATTCCACAAAAGGATATGCAATAGATAATCCCATTTCATAGTTGAACCATACTTGAGAGGCCTTTGTACCAAAGATATATAATGGATTCCAAGAAAAAATTTTCTATTCCTACACAACATACTCAGTTACCTAGAAGAACTAAACATGTTCTAATTATTGCTACTCTAAAAAACCATATATCACTCAATAATGGGTTATATGAACCCTTACTCATTTTATTATTTCTTCATGACTACATACGTATTACACATGTAGAATGCCATAGATTATCCAAATCTAGATATGACACATATGTATGCTCCTTTTCAATATCACTAGTTTGATGTACCATTTTCTAAATTTCAAGTGACCTATGAGCATCCCTTGGATGGGATCATAATATATCCTTTTATTTTCAAAATATTCAATAAAATACAAAAAATAAAATATTCAAAAAAATACTAAACATTCAAATAACCCAAAAAATAAAAAGATATTCAACATGCCCATGTTTATTAGCTCCTTGGCACCTATATTATTTGCTTTATGTTAGTACATAACATATCATTTATTTCTATATACACATACATTTCATGCATATTTTGAGTGTGATATAGGCATACCCAAACACATGATATATGCACTTACATATTTTGGACCTCTCTTCTACCTACATCATATAGTATATTGGAGGCATTTATTTTTTTGAAAATGATTGATACAAGTTACATATCTTTTGTGATCATTTCTACATTATCATGTTTGAACTTGTAAACTAACACTCACACATGTATATATATATATATATATATATATATATATATATATGTTCATATCTTTCACCATGTAATTTATATGCTATGTTACATAACATTTTTTGCTAATACATATATGTAGGGACTAGTATAAGATGTGTATTATGATTGTTTATGCTTAATCTATTTTTAATTTACTTGAGTGTATTACATTGATTGCTATTATATTTTTTTATGGAACATTTTAATATGTTATTTATTTATCAGCTCTTGTGCCATTATATGTTGATTAAACCTTTGAATATGTCATTCCTTTTGATTGTGTGACATTTGAACATGCCCCTTGTATGAGGTCTCATTGGACCCTTATTTTGCATCACATTGAGTGATCTTGTTTGTGTGTTTGATTATTTGTTGATCTTATAAATTTACTCTCTAGTCATTACTATGATCTATATCATTAATCTTAGGACTTGATGTGATCACATACTATGAGCTTCAATGATATATCTACTTCAAAATGTTATACCTATATGTTACACAACTCATACATAAACTATACATATATCTTATCATTTTTAGGTAAGGTTCCTATTGTCATTCCAAACGTGTACCCATGGATGATCTATGACACAAAGTAATTTTAATTATGGGGTGATGGGCATGAAGGTCCTATATAGGGTGTAGGAGGACTCAACACTAGGCATGGAAGTATTATGGTTTAACTATACATTAGAGAATCAGTTGTCTTGTTGCAATAAAGGGAATGCCCCCAAGGAAAGTGACCCTTGCATGAAAATATTAAAGTGTTTCAAAAGTAGATGTAGAGAATTAAATTGCATCTGATCACCTTCACTAATTTAATTCCTATCTTCAAGCAAGCTTCCCTTGTGCCTATAAGCCAACTTATGGGACATAAAGATTTTATGACCAAAGTTCCTAGCTTCAGGTAGTATATCTACTTTGTGCCTCTAATTAAATCCATTGCTTTTAAAGTACCAAGCTTCAAAAATCTTGTGCTTGTGTTATCTCAAGAATTCATCCTTCCTTAGGAGCCTCAAACATAGTTATGGAATCCTTATTGGACCAGGCATCCTGACTTCACAATGACCAAACTTGTAAATCTCCCTTATTCTATACCAATTGAAGCCTCTTGATCTCCCACCATCTCCATTTTTAGAGGACCAATTGTATGGAAGGCAAGCATAGAACATTCAGATGAGGAGGATACTTCAAGTGAATGTGATGAGGAGATGTCATAAAATGGTTTCCAAAAGGCATGTTGGCCTTAGATAAATAGTTTCAATAAGTGTAAAGGCAACCCACTAAATTTGTGAGCTTCCAAAAGATTGAGAATAAACCTCTCATGCTTCAAAGGGATTGGTTTGAGCAAAGAGCATAGCTAGGCACTAAAATATATGGGAAGGATTGGTTTGAGTTTGAAAACATTAGCCATCTGGGAGGAAAGATTTTGCACAACATGGTAGAAACATTCATCAAAGGAGGGTCTAAATAAATGAGCATCCTTGAGTACTTCCTTCACAACAAACAAATGTCATCATGCCTCCACCAATCATATATCAACAAAAGGAAGGTGCACAACACAAAAGACCTAAGAGGTTTATGTTTTGACCTAGGAGGATGAAGTTGCATGTTTTTATATTGTATATAGTAGATTATAATAGTGTGCATTGTATTTACCTAAGTGCCTTCATACACATTGTATAGTCTTAGTTTAGATTTATTTTCCTCTAAGTGTGTTTTGCACATCTATTGCTTGTTCTTATCTATTTTATTTTTTTGAGGGAAGAACTAAATTCAATCTATTCAATAATAGGCCAAATATGTTACATCTTTAACTAATCCAAGCCTAATGGATCACTTCAAAGGCCATTGGATTCCCACTTAGTAGGAAAGTGGCCCACAGAGGTTTTTAGAAGTTTTAATTTAATAAGTTACCCCATAATAGGTGTAGCGCCTCCCAAGGCTTACAAATATAGGACACACTTGTGAATTCCCAAGCACTCCAAGAATAAAGTGCATAGGTGCTTCTCACCTATGTTCAAGCCTAAGATAGAAACACAAGTCTGTACAGTAGTATACTGATGACTTGCACCTACATAAAATTTTTAATACATGCATGCATGCAAGATTTTATGGCATGCAAGTCAAAAGGTGCATACATTTAAGGATGTAAAGCTTAAGGTTCTAAATGTCCAAGTAGTGGGAATGCATAAGGAGTGATCAAAAATTAGGTCACAAAGGATGTACCAAAGACCTTCATCTTTAGTATGAAATCCTATTTAAAGATCTCCCCATACCTATCCAATGTAGTTATGCACCTATACATAAGATCCTACATATTCACCCTCTTATTATGTAGGATGTAACCCTTCTTCTACCATTTCCATGTGGTGGATTAGCACTAGTTCTACATAAATAAATTCTTAGTTTGCCCAGAATAAGTGTTAGCCTTTCATGTGTCATGACCAAACTACTTCCATCTAAAATACCCAAAATACTCCTTTAAGATCCCTTAAGACAACATGTATCATTACTAAAACACCAAACCCAATACCATCTATGAAATACCATGTGTCAAGTGGCAATTAGATATAAAGAAGGTTGTTGGAAGTAATTGAGTAGAGTCTGAGGCATTGTTAGAGTGATTACATGCATAAATGACTATTAGTCATCAGGGTGTGGATTCACACCACCCTCTGACCTTGTCAAAAATATCTTATATTCCCCTATGCATGTGTATCCCAAGAGGATCTTACCACCAAATCCAAATCTAATCAACCTAACAAAATTCAAGAATTAGTGGTAAAGCATCATAAGTGAATTTAAAGTTATACCCACTACCCCAAGTGGTGAATTTATTATAAAATAGGCTTGATTCACTATAAAAACTTGGATTTACATTGTAAAAGGTTTAACACATTTTTAGTAACCTCAAACTACTAATATTTTCCCTCCATGAGCACTTATATTAGCTAATTCTTATAGATTAATGAGAATTAAGTTCAACTCCTTATATTATTCTGATGGTCTGTGTGTTATTTTGTGTCTATTAATCTCTATCTATGAGTAATGTTCACTCATCATATTATCATTCATTCCTAATACCTCCTCATTAAAATTAAATCTCCCTTTTAGGTCATACCCTATATGCAATCAAGTTTATGTTGATGTTATCTATGGACCATTTATCATCCCTCTCAGTGTTGTGATATGTTCCTTCACCTCTATGTGAAACACTTATGCATCTAGAGTTTCTTTGGTAGAATCTATGTGGAAATGTCTTGTTCTTAAGCATTTGTAGTGTTCTTATGGTAGTATGAGTGCTCACTCTATTATGGGTGCATCACCTTTTTAATTTTAGCATCTCTTACGTTTTCCCTCCCTTTTCCCTCAAGATCCTAGGTTTAGATTAGAGGTAGTTTACCTTTCTACTCTTTCGACTTGCACACTAGTCTTAAAATAGGTGTGCTTAGAATAGAAGGATTTTGGCATACTCTAGAGGATCATCCCAGGGAGCAAAAATATATCATGATTTAGGGACATTCCCATTATTGTAATGAGACAACAGATGCTCACATATACATCTATGAAATAATACTTCCATTCCTAATGTATTCACACCTAGTGACCCATCAAAAAGCACTCCCACACCATGAAGCATCCATGAGTGCATATTTCAAATGACAAAAGTGCCTATAAAATTCTATTTTACTCACCTCAAAATATAGGACATGACATATAATAATGACTTCCACATTTTTCACAAATTCTAGATTTTAGTGGGGGCATGCTATAAATGCATGACTTTTTCACTTACACACTTACTCACTTTCTAGGTTTCAATCAAGGAATGTCATAAAATAATTACCTCCACACTTATAAACTTACACATTATTGTCACAAAAATGTAAACATCAAGTTTTAATTTTTTTTGCCAAGTCTTTAAAACTAAGTCTCCTTTTATTGTTATTCAATATTATTGATACATTCATACCATATAGTTTGTCACCATTTCAACCTTATACATAGTATTATCAATTTATATGGTTTAAAATACTTCTATTTGCCTTGTGTGGGTTTGTTAAGTTAATTCTAGTTTCAAAAGGATTCCTTTGAGCTCATCATACCTTGTAAAATCCTCTAAATGATGTTTTTAATCTTTCATGTGTCTAGTTGTCAAGAAAAGTGCACTCTAATATTTATTTTTGTAATTTTTAGACTTCATAAACCACTTTTACATTAAAATAGTTTCTAAAATGAACCCCATTTTCATTCTAGTCTAAAAATAACCTTTTTGAACCTTCCATGTGCCTACCAAAACCATTCTATGTTGTTTTTCCTTTTGTTTTACATTTGATGTGTTTCAAACAATTCTAAAAATTATCAAAGAGTTAAAAAGAAGTTATTAGTGGTTTTTAATGATCAAAAATGTATTTTCCAATTTTTTTGAAGTGGCATTCACACTATGAACAAGTTTTAATTTATTTGTTATGGATTTTTTTGCTCTATTTTACATGTTATGGATTTAGAAAACACATTTTACATGTATAAATAGTCCCCAAGACCAAAATTCTCTTCAAAAAATTCTAAACTACCATGTAACTCACCAAAAATCATTGTAACCCATTGTGAAGATAGTTTTTATAATCTTTATACCAACCTCCTTTTGCATGTTTTGGGTTTGGTACTAGTCTTTTACATTTAAATGATCTATCACTAACCCACCAAACACCTAATCTATAGTTTATAAGAGATCTAAGGCATTTTAAAGGTTGTTTTTATAAGGTTTAGAGTGGTTTTAATTTTATGTATGAATATCCAATATATTCTTTATTACAACTTTCATGTAAGCATTATACATGAAAAACAAAATCTCAAAACTCACAATCATATTGAATGAGCATACAAACTATGTAAAGAGCTTTCCAAGTCTACTAAGGTAGATGTATAAGTCTTATAATACTTAATTTATAATTTTTAGTGGTTTTTTGGATTATATTTTACATGTGCAGACTCCAAACATTCCTTTTACATGTAAAATGAGCTCTTAAATCTTATCATATTAATCCTCAATTATTTAATCAATCTTGATAATATTTATATGCATATATTGAGGTCTTATTCAACTTTGAGATGTTTTTTATAAATTAATTTATAGATAATAATAAGCATATACAAGGAACTTTATATTCCTAGAGCTCATAAGCCATTACTTTGACACTAAATGCTTCTTTATCACCTATGCATACAAAGAAAGGTTTTATAAAACCTCTAGATTTGAATTTATTTAGTCTTAATAAGATTGAAAATAACTTTCTCAAGCTCATATAGGCCTAAATGTTGTTCAAAATATTTTCATAGGTTCAAAACAACTATTGTATGCATAAGGAGGTATTCAAAACACTATTTTATCTAGAAGGCAATGTTCCTTCTCTCATAGTTCTTTTTTTTCTCATATCAAAGTTGCAAGATTGACAATTGAAAATGGTCCAAAATAATATTTAAATAATTTGTGTAGAATTTCATGTACACTATGCTAAATTCAATTCTTCCACATAAACATTTTTTTTATTTGTATCTTTTCTTAAACAATCTTAATCTACTTTCTCAAGTTTATATTCTATTGACCACCTCATTAAAACTATCTTTGATAACAACATGAATCACATGAACATTGAAAAATTATGGAGAGGATGGATGATATGAAATGAACTACATTGGGATAATTGATTTTGGATAGTGGAGTTGCACATACCATTGCATTTCTAACTTCCTTTTAATGTACTTATTTAGTTCTTGCATGTGTAAAGTACTAAAATCTAAAAAATACGGAAAAAATCTTTGCAGATAATCAACTAGTAGATAAGCTAGATATAAATTACATAGGCATCACTTCGATATTGAACCTCATGATGAAATAATGTAAATATTAAAACATTTCTCAATAGTTATAGGTAAACAATCATGAAAAATGAAAAAATATGCTTAGTCCATCTTGGTTGACTAACTAAAGAAGGGTAAATATCAATCTAGTCAAAACTTTATATAGATCTAATTTGAAGTAAGAATTGTCTTATATGATTACTTTTCTAAACAGGGTCATGGGAAATGAAGTAACACATGTTTTTCACTATTGGGTAGGCATGTTCATTAGTATCATTTGTTTTGGAAATTAGTTCATTGATTGAGATTTCATCATTAGTAACAACATTCATGAGCATTGATATGTGATAAACTGTCAAAAATCTCTCATGAAAAAAGAAAGAGTCATTTCAATGGGGTAAATAATGCTTTCTCTATTATGCTAGTTAGAGCATTGGATGTCAATATTGTAGTTAGGATATCTAATGAGGTAGGTGCTCTAATTAAGAAATATGGGAGTTATTTAATTTTGTTATCAAAGTTCACTTATATCCAAGTAGGTGGATTTGAAGGTGTTCCTCTTAGACATCCAAGATATCCTAGTGATAAAATAGTTTTGATTGAGATTTTTATACAACTAAGTAAGGTTCATAAGAGGTGTATCAATCAAAATTTAAGAATAATAAATTTCCCTATCTAATTCAATTATTTAATTTTTAAATCATCTAGAGATGTTTCTAATATTTAAAATTCATTGGTAGACTTTCCAATGTAATCACACATGAGAAGACTTGATTTTAATACCAAGGTATTTTTTATAACAATCTCAGAATGGGTCTCTATTGTCCTCATATTCCTAAAATTAAAGACTATTAAGAAGAGTATGAAAATCATTTCAAATTAAGAGAAAGAGATTGGTCACAAATGCATTTGAAATATATGAAGGCTTTCATATTTTAATTGTACACAATAAACTTAGAGGATGTTGATAGTGATGTTGTGGAAGAAATTTTCAATCATAAGGTTTGCCTCATAGCTATGCCTTTGATCAATTGGTATATAAGGGAATTAATAGATATTTTAGAATGCATACAAACCAAAATAACAAGATTAAGAGATTGGTATGACAATAAATTAAAATAATATACTTTAAGAAATCATTCAAAAGATGAAGGAGACTCAAAAGGTCCACAATAGACTTCTTCTCCAATTACTCAATCTTTTGGGTCCAAAATATTCATAAGAAAATCTATTTTGGCTACTACAAGAGGAGGAGATGGAGAATAAACCAACAAAGACAAGCCTTATAAACATACATGTGAAGGTGATCTACCAAGGCAAAAGCTTCAAATCAAGAGGCCCACTCCATTTACCATTATAAACATCACATGTGATATTGATCCTTTGGTGTTGATTAACAACACTAGTCAATAGTTCTTGGCTTTTGATTTAGGTTCAATACCCTTTCTCATTATTCCTAATCCCATAGAATCATTGGTTATTGCATTGATTCCATTTCCCCACCAATTTCATCATCTTCATTCTTAATTCTACCTTCACATCCACCTCTTGCTTTCCCCATGCATCAAGTTATTTATCATCAACAATTGATTGAACTTGGATCCATTTTTGTATCACATTTTTGAACTTCTTCCTCATTGACTCTTTTGGTTTTCTAAATCACTTAGTTGGTGGTATCACATTGAGATATGTCTTTTTCAAGGATACAACATATGTTTTCTAAGAAAAATACTATGGTAACATTAATAAAAATTGATTTTAATGTTATTTCCATTCTTCTATATAGGTGTCAAAATAAAAGAAAGGAAAATACTAATTTGTGGTTGATGATTGATTCTTTAGGTGCAAAATCTATTGATATTTAACACCCTATTGTAAAAAAAGTTGGATAATTACAACATCATAAACATTAATCTTAGTGAATCCACTTCTAAAGAAAATGTTTACAATTTCAAAGTGGATACAACCAAGCTAATCCAAATGATATAAAAAGGATGAAAATTCAAAAACAATTGGAGGAAAAAGTACATATGATTTTATCATACATCAAATAGATATTGAATATATGTGAGAATTCTCAAAAGGTGATATCTACACCCATATCGACCTCTTCCACTATACAAATGCCAAGTTATGAATTTGATGTTGATAAGGAGATGATTTACAAAATTAGTTAAGGATAGTAATCATGGCAAGGTCATGGAATCTTAGGTTGAATAATTGCTTATTAATGACATGAAATTCCCTAATGAAAACTAGAGAATCTAAAATTTGATTAATTTCAATCAAGTAAAGGTCAAAGAATAAACTATAAATACCAAGAAATAATATGGAATATAGAATAATTTGATCATGGAATTGAGAGACATGGTTTTCATGGATGAGAATGTTTTTGTCTTTGAATGTATTATTGATAAAGACAAGGATAATTATGTATGTTTATGGTCTCAATTCGTGAATTGGAAGATTCATGATCTAGAAGAAGCTTTGAAGGAATTAAAACAAATTATTTAAATGTTGTGATGAAATGAAATTAGAGGCACATACCAATATTTGGGCCATTCATTGTGAATTATTAAATGAAGATGAATCAAAGGCACATACAACTACAAAATTAAAAGGATAATTTTAGAAGATGTTTAATAAGAGTTGTTTAGACTAGAGACATTAAACAAAGAAATTTTGATCAAGCTAAGTAATATTCATTATGTTATCAAATATATCACTTTGAAATTTCATGGTCTTTTCAAGAAGATTGAATAAGAAACTAATGCATCCTATGAGTCGATTAAATGTTTGGCTCAAAAAATTGTCCCTACAAAATAAAAAATTAACCAAACTATTTAGAGATTCAAAATTTATCAGCTCAAATCATCATGTAAAGAGGATTCAAATCTGATTTCGGTAGTTGAGGAATATTCTCAACAAAAATAGTCTTCTTCTTCCCAATAACCACTCAAAGTCACTTTCTCTCTCTCAAAATTTCTATTTCTCTATTTCAATTTTTGTAATAACTTAAAAAGGTCATATTTACTTGTTAAGGGATTTTTGGAAAAAATAACTATAAAATAGAAAGGATTTACCAAAAATGTAGTTACAAAAGTGGTTATTAGGTGGTTTCATCCTCATAATCTATAAATAAAAAAGTTTTATTCATTGTAAAATGGCTTTTTGACACAAATAAATCTTGGCAAAGGAGAAATAATAGATTTGTATATGTAACTCAATGAAGAATCAATAAGGTAGGAATTTGTAAAACTTTGTGTTTTGGATTGTTCTAGATGAATAGTACTTGTGAGTGTCTTAATCAATTTTGATTATTTTATTTTAAATATACTAGAAAATCATTGTTAAATTGTCAGATGATTTAATATTTTTTGTATAAAATATGTTAGAATTTATATAGGAGATTTAAAATCAAGAAACACAAGTGAAATTAGGGAACTGAATTTTTATTTATATATTTCAAGGAATACATAATTGTTTATAAGTATTATTAATGCTTAGAATCTCCATGGTGTATGGAATTGATGCTTATGATCATATCCTATCTTATTTTCCTCTCTTAAGAAAATAGTTTCCATTGTACTATTGATCAACCACTATAGAAAACCTTAGGTAGTTATTATAATTTTCTATGTTTAAACTAATAAAACTACCCTTTCTCTTTCCTCATTTTCCTTTCTCTCCTCTCACTTTGTGAAATTATTCCTATCATTTTAGTTTTCTTTTCTGCCAAATTTTCATACTTTTAGGTTTCAAGTACAAAAGCCCCCTTTGATAAGACACATTTTTTTGTAAATATTTTATTCTAGTATTATATTTCCTTTTCAATAAAGGTAGCTCCACCTTCTAAAATGAGAGGGATTCAGTACCCACATTATTTACCAAAATCCTTGATTTATCCCCCTAAATTTTTTAGCCAACACACTTATTCAATATCTTTAGATTTTAGTGGGGACATGCCATAAAGACATGAGCTCCACACTTACACAATATTTAGTTTAGTTTCATTGTTTAGATATATACTTGGGTTAGAATCCTATACATTACAATGATTTTGCAAAGATTTGAAACAATTTTTTCTAGATTTATGATACATATACTCTAGCTTAGACACATTAGAGGTGCATATGCAATGGTATTTCATAAAATAATTCAAATTTTACCAATTATACTATTCACTAGAATACACTAATTACACTGAGATGTACTATTATCAAGCCTTTTTTATTGTAGTAGTTGGTTCATTTTTATAGTTTGAAATGATTAAATAATTCAACCTTACTCTATTTATAGGTTGGAGTGATTAAATCATCCAATATCAATATATTTATAAGATGAGTTGATTAAATCACTCACCTTCACCAAATTATATATATTCACCCTTGAGTTGTGCGATTGAGATATACTAATCTCAAAGGTCATGTCATAACTTACCCCATGAATGGGATTGGGGGCATAATAACTTCTAATATTGTTATTTAATTATCTAAGGTTTAGGTCTAAACCTCTTCTACCTCTAATATTTCATAAAGAAGCATATTTAAAAAGTTAAAGCATCAAGAGGCAACATGGTTGCATCAACACATAAGTCATACACTAGCAAATCACTCAAAGTGGGATCAAGTAAAATCAAGGTGTGTTATACACACCTAGGTACACATTTATTTTCTTTAAACTAATAATTTCATACTTATGAATTAATATATTAAAGGAAAGAAAAATGTAGATACTAAAACTAAATATTTATAGCTTCTAAATCTTATACATTTAAAAAATATGAATAAGGGATTTACCCTTCAGTTCTAGACCTCCCTACTATTAGAAGGTTCTCAGCCACCATCTCACTATGCCTAAATGTTTATATTTTAGTCTAATATATGTCATTTTTATGACTCATATACCTTGCACAATACAAAAAGTTCAAAACTTGATAAACATCATTCACTATCAATTTTAGATATGTACCTAATTTCTAGTGTTTTGGACACCACCAGCCAAAAAAAGACACTAATGTTGACCCTAGTGTCTAAATCTTTATCTTGTGTCTAGTTTCCAGAAACCATCCAAATTTTATATATTTCAAAACCTATGAGTTATCATATTTATCTTATTAAATCTGACCATGAGATATTTTTAAAATGTGTGGTATAAGTACAATTATAAGCCTTCTCATTCCTCATCTAATAAATACCAAGAAATAACCTACTAAATTTTAATCTATCAATTGACCAACAAAGTTATTCTACCATATTCATCCCTATTTACATATCAAGCATATGAGTAGTCATATTATAGTTATGAATAATTAAAATAAAATCTCATGAGTGATATTTATCAAGTTACAAGCTATATCACTGCATGCATCTTCATACAGTATATTGTATCCTTGTGTACACACATTTCCATATATGTTGTAGAAATACATAATTATGAGGACCTAATTAGAGTATTGGTTATGTAGGTAGTGCTCATTGATAGAGGGTTCCTTGAGGTCAAATCAATATCATGAGTTCGCTAACCCATTTTTATCAAAATCATTCTAAGGGTGAATAACTAGGGTTTGATCAATTATAAAAGAGTGTAAAACTATATTATATATATTAATAAATCATCTAAAAGGTGATATAAAACCCAAAACATCAAAGTTGGTTGCATTAAGATCCAATCACTATTCCATACTAGATACTTGTATCATAATCAAACACTAGCATTGATGATAGTGTCCAGATATGACAACCATTTAAGTAGATACAAAATTACAATTTCCATAATTTGATGATTGATTCATAGTGATTATCATGCATACTTTATAATTTTTTCTAGTCTAGATCTACTTATTCATAATAAACACAAGTAAGTATCATTTCTCTTTGGTATTGTAATCAATTGAACATATTTCAAATTTGGTAATTTATTTATTTAGTTTAACTCAATATTATAATTAAAAATTTTCATTTATCTGAGTTTGTAATTAACTTTACTATTATAGATTAAGTTATCACCCTTATGCTTGAATTCTTTCTATAATATTAACCCTATCCCCTAATTCATCTAAATTTAGAGTTAAACATAAATACATGATATATTTTGAAAATGATGACTTTCCTACTCAACATAATATAGATCAATATATCCCATTTTTTAGATCAAAACATATTTTGAAAAGGATGACTTGCCTACTCACCATAATATAAATCAAATATCAACATAAAGCTACATGTATGTTGTCAACTCAATAAGGAGAGTCATTTTACAATTTTCACAAAATAACAAGACATGAAATAGTGACTTGTAAAACATTAGCCTAAAATGTTTAGAAGTTTAAATATGAATGGATTATTAAAGTGACCAATATAGAGAAAAATCACATAGAGGATTCTGTAATCTACAATAAGACATTGACTAATATAAAATACATTGTGGAAAATTAGTAGTTATCCCCTCCTTGATCAAATTAACTCATTGACAATTCTAGTTATATTAATGTTAATAAGGATGAACATCTCCACATTGGTAGGTATAATTGAATCATACACATTAATCATTTATTATTCTTCTATTATATTCCTCATTCTATTTTCTCCCTCTTTTGGGTGAACTACATTGGTCTGAGGTCCATTTAAACTATGTAGGTAGTGCTTGGATACATGATGTATCTCAGGTTAGCTCAGCCACTAGTATTATTCCATCCCCATTATTGTATTTCAATAATATATTTCATCACTTTGTGCATCCTCATGTGCTTGATTATTTATGTCTTCTTGAGTGTTTGAAAAGTCATTAGACCATCGCACCTACATTTATGCTCATCCATCTTTAATCTATGTGAAATGTTATATCCTTGAGTTATGTTTGCCAATTCACCCTAGTGGGGCATAACCAATTTATCATGATCAAATCTACCCTATTGGGTAAAAATAATTATTCAATCTAGGTCATCAAAATAATTATAACTACCTTTGGATAAATCATTATTTTGACCCATTTGCCCTACTAGAGCACATACTTATGCCACTGATTATAACTAACATTAGGAAAATTAGTGTTTAAATCTCTATTATTGATTATAACCACCTTTGGGCAAATCAATATTTTAATCAATGCATGTAAGCATTATCTCAATTAGATTAATCTAGTATGTGGGTTCTTCTTACTTCTTTTTGAGGGATTGTCTATCAATTGTATGTTTCAAACACTCCCTTGTGAGGGCATCATAAGCTTCCCAAAATTTGTTTGGATAATCATTCCTCAATCGTCATCTTTTTTATTCTTAATTACTTTTTCATTTTTTGAAAAGACATTATTATTCTTGTGTCTTTTAATGCCCTCTCAAATAGGGGAAAAATGTAGACACCCTATTTTGACCACATTTGTGTCTAATGTACTTCAAATTAATTTCTATAATACTTTGTAAATTAAGTCTAAAAATCACTTAAACATCTATATTAATCCACAAATGGGATATGACTACCCAAAATCATGTCTAGGCTTCCTTATTTTGGGTATTACCCTATATGCAACAATAATTCCCATGGAGTCATCCCCGGTCACGTTGTAACCAAGTAAACTGACATTTTTGACCAAATGAGTGGGAAACTCAACTAACTTTTAGAAAAGGTCAAAATAACACTCAAATTTACTTAATTGATTAAACACAATTAAGTTCTTAGTTAAATAATCCATGTGAAATTAATTAATATGTAAAATTGGAAAGACAAAAATGTAAAATATCAGGCAATGGCATCATCATGACATCACCCTAAAAGTTGTCAAGCACTCAAAAAGTTAATGAAAACAAACATCTAAAAATGAAATCCATGCTTGTTAATTATAGAATTTAATGTATTTTTCCTCTAAAATTGGGCCAATTATGATCCCTCCATATTGAACTTGGATTGAATGGTCACGATTAATCCATGTTGTTTCAAGAAAAGTTATAAATAAGAGTTCCCTCCTGTTTCAAGAAGTTTTTCTGTGTAAGGTTATTATACTAGAATGCCTTCAACAAGATCTCAATCCAAAGTTATAATGCCTAACTGATTAGAGATAGATTCACATGCTAAGCTAATCCAAGCCAAGGCCATAAGCCAAAAAGTGACAAGAAGAGATGATGCAAGGAACACAATTATTAAATAATCTTTGATCACATGACTAAGTACATTACTCCAAGGCCAAATTGTAACTCTTACTCATAAATAATGTGAATATTACTTTTTTGTCTTCTTTTGTTTGTTATTTGAATTTTTATATTTCTCCTTGTGTATCTAGGCTTGAGGTGTTAGATCTCTATGTGTTTTTATTGGTTTTATCATACTAACATTTGACTACCCCCTCTTTGATTCATATGTTACATAATGGGGCCAAGAAAGATCACATAATTTAACCCATAATCATGGATTGATAAAGAACTAGTATATAGGATAGGTATGAATTTGGGTTATTTTTTATTATAGAGATGTACATCCTAACTGGCAGGGATTATAAATAATTTATGGTTTAATTACTCTATGTTTGGGTGATGTTTAGGATATTCCAATTATGAGAACTAATACCCACTACATTACTTATAAGATCCACTATCCTAGTTTTTTTAATCACATGATGATATGCACCATGATATAAAATACCATGATGACCTATTTATAATGTGTATAAGGAATGACTCCTGATCTAATAGATAATTAAAAATAATGTACCAATGATAAAAATCATGATTCCAATGTTGATGTATGAATATGGATGGACTCAAGTAAAATATGCAAGGAATCGTGAATACATGTATACTGAGTCAAGGTAAACTAAAGAAAGAAAATAAATAAGTTAAAAAAAAACAACCAAACAAAAAAACACACACAAATATTGAAAATAAAAGTAATAGAAAGCATCCTATTGTTATCTAAATCAATATCTACATGTGAAGTCTAACTAGAAGGATAAAAAAATGGTACCCAAAAGCAAGGGTATATATAAGGGAATGACATGTAGGGATAATATACCCTGGTATGAGCTTCATGCTTTGGTTTTACCCCAGTAGGGTGAAAGCTATGAGTTTGGCCTAAAAGTGAAAATTATATGGTGCCCCTAAGCAAGGATACATGCAAAAGGAAGGTCACATCCCCAATGTTAGTGGAATATTGGAACCAACAATTAGTTTTCCCATATAGAGTGGATTTGGTAAGGACACATTCTAATGAATTATAAAATAATTGGCTCAAGGACTAAGGTGGAAAAAAGTGGGTGGATTACGGATTGTTGACAAGGTTTAAGATAAGACAAATGTTTTTGGATTTTGGGGATTTATATCTCTCTAAGAAATTACAAGCCACTTTCAAATGTTTAGGTTTTTAGAATGTTTAGAATGTTTTTGTAATTTTTAGTGTATCTTAAGTCATTAGAGATTAACAAGATATCACTTACAATATGGTGAAATAATGGGATAAACCAATGGCATAGTAGTGCATCAACTTTAAATTCATAATGAACATAAAAGTGACTTAAAAATAGCAAGAGTGTTGGCTTAGATTTCTCACAAAATGATGAGATCATGGCTTAAGAGGTTCATTAGTGTATATATTTCCAATTCAAAATGCATGCAAAAGGTGACTCACAAAATGATGAGAGTTTTTACTAAAATTATTTTTAAAATAGAGAGAGAGAGAGTGGGAAAATGGGTGACCAAGCTGGCCTCAATGTAAATTGAGTGATACTTACATAGTCCCAAAGGACCTCAAGTCAATGTAATTATGCCTTAGAATAGAGAATATATGGAAATGTTTCCAAAGTTATAGGGTTTTTTGGTATCTCAACTCGATAGAGGATTACAAGATACAGGATGCTCTACATCACAAAATGGAGAAATCATGGGAAAATGGGTTCATTATTTCAAATTCATAAGGCACACAAAAGTTGACTCACAAAATAATGAGAACATTTACTAAAATTTCTCACAAAATGGTGAGATCATGGAAAAGGGGGTGACTAAGCTAAACTCAATGTAAATTGAGCACTGCCTATATAATCCTAAAGGACCTCGAGTCAATGTAGTTCCACCTTAAAATGAGGAATCCTAACTAAGTAATAACAGGTCAAGAATGGGGAAATGGGTAAAAGTATGAAACAATGATAAGTCAAGGTAAATGGTAGGGTAAGGTAAATAGAAGGGTATGAAATAATAGTAAGGCAAGGTAAATGGCAAGGCAAGGTAAATGGTAAAGTGAAATACATGAAATAATGACAAGGCAAGGTAAGGAATGATTCTATTGTTCATGTTAATGTGGAGATGCACATCATGATTATCATATGATACAACTAGAATGGTCAATTATTTAAATTACTAGCTTGTACCCCTTTTGAATAGTTGATCTATCAAGAACCTACTACTAATTTGGACTCTAATCACACTACTATGATATTCATTGGTCATTTATTTTGTTTTCTCCAAACTTATAGACAATATGTCTTCATAGCCTTTATAAAGGAATGTGTGGCTAGGGATGGTAAATAATGACAAGCATTAGATAAAGTTTCTAATTTGGAAATGTAATATAGGTATAGAATGGATAAATGTATCATAATGGAATGTATAATGGTTGAGAAACAAATGAAAATTGGAATTTCTTAGTCACACACAATGTTGTTGGTTATAGATTTGACATATTTTTAGTTATGGTGGGGTCAAAGACGTATAAATATGCTCTCGATAGGACAACCATATTTTTATGTTGTTTGGGCATGAGAGATGCTACCATCTAATTATGTTATATATTAGAAGTTGTACTAATGTTATCTTCAATAATGTTTTCATCAATAAATGAAGAACTATTATGCTCAACTATTGGCACCTCAAAGAAGTTTTTACCAATAAATTTGTCTGAATTTTCCTATATCACCTTTGAGAAGGTTTCACTAAAGAATGTTGGCTTTTGACTTTGATTGTCTTCTATCACCTCAAATAAGGTTTCACTAGAAAATGTTGAGATTAGACTTTGATTTCCCCCTAATGCCTCTAAAAAGGTTTCACTAGGAGATTGTTCTTCTACATGAATGTGGTCTTGGTCCTCCTGATATTATGCAAATAATACGTTACCATGGATATAATTTAATAATGTGTGATTCTATTGGCCCTAATAAACACGTGTGGGAGGTGAAATGCCAATATAATGCATAGGTTGGTTGGTGTTAGTAGAAAGTGGAACAGTAATGTAATGGTAAGAAGCAGTACAATCCTTATAAAAGATACTAGGAGAACTTGTGTCGATGCTAAAGTAAACATCCTTGAAAACTATGGAAATATCATAAATATATTAAAGCTGATCTAGAAGGTGTGTGTAACAAATATTATAACATCCACTAATGTATTATAATTTTAAAGTTGATTCTGACTTAAAGGACTCTAAATTTGATGTTGAGACTAACATTGATTCTACTTTTGATGCAAAATATGATATTGGTTCAAGAATAGAACCTAAATTTAATGATGATTCTTATTCTAGTGTCGTGGTAAAGATGTTATGTTGAATGTTTGGTATTGGACAAGTAATGGCCTATGGTTGAATAATGAGATCTTAAAAAATAAGCTCATCTAATAAAGACTAGCTTGTCAAAGTGAGATTCTTTAAAGATAGGGTAAGGGTCAGAGAGTGATTCAACAAAGATTGGTTGTCAAAGTGAGTCTCATTGATAATAAGAGACTAGTCAATACGCAACTCCATAGAGATTGGCTTGTCAAATTGAGGCCCTCAAAGATAGGTAAATGGTTAAAGGGTGAATTAGCATAGGTTAACACATCACAAATAGTTATTTTAATAAAAACATCATATATTGGTTGAATATCTTGACATTATCTTACATTTGATTTTAAAATATCATATTTGGACAAATTTTAGTCTTGAATAGATAATGACTCTTGGGGAGGCAATGGTTGGCTCTGTTGTGGCTTAAAGACCAGCTTAGATTTTCTAAAGAGGGGAAAGTTTGGCAACGATGAGTAATGACCTACGATTTAACAATGGGCTCTTTTTAAATAGGATCCTCAAAAATGGGCTCAATAAAGACTTATTATGATTATATGATGGTAATTATGATACATCTAGTTGTAATTACATAATATTATTGAGATAATGAACTACCAAATTGGAAGAAAAGGGGGAAGGGACTATAATTGTAATCCTTGAGTGCGACAAGCTTGGTTTCTAATGCAAGCTAAAGGAGTAGGGCCTATAATGGTAATCCTTGGGCATTGCATAACTTGGTTACTAACACAAGACAAAGGAGGAGGGTTGGGAATGGTAATCCTTGGGCACTATAGAGCTTGGTTGCTAATGTAGGCCAAATGAGAAGGGCCTAGAATGGTAATCTGTGAGTGCTATGGAGCTTCATTTCTAATGCATGCCAAATATAAAGGGCTTGGAATGGTAATCCTTAGGAATTGTGGAGTTTGGTTGCTAACATAGTTCAAAGGAGGATTACCAAGATAGGTAAGGGACCAGGTACCATTATTAGATAAATGAGCCTTGAAAGGGTGAACTTAGTAATTTAATTGGCCCAAAGAAGGGTAGTCTTTTAATATGATAATTGGCATGGATGGGTTTGAAAATTAGCCCAAAGAGGGAAGTCTTGGTCTATAAAATGGTGTTGAACTTTATCTTGGTATGAAATGAACTTGGTCTAGGTCTAGGTTGGATTTTAATTGATTGGGATGGTCTAAAAGGGTTAAAATATGACCCTTATTAGATTGAATTTGGGTTGAAAAATAACCCATGACTTGGCATGACAATATGAATTTGTTAAAATACTTATTTTTTGGAAAAGGTCTGGCTTTGAACATGGTCAATTTAAACATGAAACTTGGAATTAGTCTAGTTCTAAGTGTGAAAATGGAATTAAAAATAAGCTTGAAATAGGTCTTTGGAAACAAATTTGATCTAGGAACATGAAATAGATCCTAAAATAAACAAACTTGGGCTAGACATTTGAAAATAAACTTGATCTAGACACATGAGATAAGTCTTGGCATAAACAAACTTGGGCTAGGCATTTAAAAACAAACCTAATCTAGGTACATGAAATAGGTCTTGGCACATAACTTAAGATAGGCATACAAATTTAAGAAACTCTTAAATCTAAAAATACCGATTTGAAATAAATGACATACTTGGTCTAAAATAGAAACTTGGAATCAAGGAAAAACATGGTAAACATAAACTTGGTATCTAGACAAAGGTATTTAAAAATAATACTAAAAATACATCCAAGTTTCATAATCTAAATAAAAAAAGTTAAAACACTCAATCCCAAGTTGTAAACAAGACCCAAGTGTAAACCAATTATTTTAGATCTAAACTTCAAAAGGTAGATTTTGAATGAGATTTTGAAATACTTAGATTTTGAAATGAACAATGACCTAGACTCAAACATGTAAAATAATGACACTTTTGGAATAAAAAGTCATAAAAATGGATTTATACTTGGTTTTACACAAAGGTAAATATCTTGGAACAAATTCGATAGTGTAACAAAGCCTTTTCGAACAAAGGTACAAAAGGTGGTTTTTGAAAATATCTAAGGAAAGTGTTTGGAATGATTTTGCTAATGTAACACTTCTTGACTCAAATTAGTGTGTGTAACATGTGTTTCATCTAGAAGTTTCGGACTCAATTTTGACACAAAAAAACAAATTTAGATCCAAAAATACATGCTAGTAAAAGAAATATAAAAAGCACCTAAGTTCATGTCCTAACCTAAAACTGAAAAGTTGTGCATATGTTTCTCCAAAGTTTCCACTAATATAAAAATATTGAAAGGAATTAAGTGTTAATTAAAAAATTGAATAATGAATGTAGGTAGAGTAAGCCCCTTGTCTCCAAATAACTGCTACATATAAAGGAACTTAGAGTGACAAATCACTCAACATTTGGTAGGATATTCCATATAAAATTAGGGTTTACTAAAATATACAATTTTTGAAATGATCTAAATGGTCCCAATTGCGGTTAACACAAGGGTGCATCACATTAATTAGATTTAAACTCACTATCTTTTTATGTAAAGGTCTAGTCCTTTGCACAATGGCTTCAATCATGAACTGCTTAATGAAGTATGATGTCTAGCATGAACTAATTTGGGTTTTCATTATATTTTTTAGGCTAACCACTCAACCACTATTCAATTATAGTATACCTTATCAATTTATATACTCCACTATGGAGTGGGGTTAGATTGATGCTACGATATGAAACCCCAAGTCAACACTCCCCTAAATAATCTATGAGGAGGCTATGAATGCTTGCCCACAAGCCAATACAAAAAAATAAATAAATGAAAAATTGGAGGAACTTTAGGGTCATTTTTGGGTCACTATGTCACTCAGAGCTTGAGGAGAGCATACACAAATTTTCTTTATTTCTAGACTCAACCAAACAAAGAAAGACATAAGGGATTTTTGATCACCTAAGTTAACTAAATAGGATAGGGGAGAGCATACATGCAAAGTTCATTTTGCCAAAAAATTAATTAATCTAAGAAATGGAAACTAATTACCTTTACAAGAATAAATAAACAAAAAGCAAAAGCTCTTAGGAATACTAACCTAAGGTTGTTATTTTTAGATCACTAAATAATATGTGAAGTGAAATTTAACCCCTTGGATTTATTGTTTACTCTTATAACATTGAAAATCAAAAAGAAAAGTTGTTAAGTAAATTTTAAGCACCAAAAGTAAGTGTGAATGAATTTTTAATGTTTATTGAAATATTCTCCCTTTGACTTAATCTTTAGTAAGTAATTATCAAGTGGAAATAGTGGATCAAGTAGGAGTGGTCAGATGATAGAAGGAAGGTATATGATGGTAAGATGGTTTTGAGTGATATTATGATGTTTTTAGTAGATGGTAGTGTGGTGTCGAGCAAAAATAAGATTCTATTGGTTAATGGTAATGTAGTTTGGAAATGATAGGAACTTGTTAGTTGATGTAAGGAAGGTATTGGGTGACAACAAGATGTTGTTGGTTGATGCCAAGGTAGTTAGTAATTGCATGAGTTTGTCAGTTGATAGTAAGATGGTTTCAAGGGACATCAGGATGCTATTGGTTAATGGTAGGGTATTAGATGATGGAATGAGATTATAAGTCGATAGAATGATAGTGCCAACTAATAAAAAGATGTTGTCATTTGATGATAGAGTATTTAGTGATGGTGGGAGTTTATGTATCGATGGTGATAATGTCATTCAATGATGATAGAGTCTTCTACAATGATTTTATCTATCGATGGTGATGTTACATTATCAATCTATGGTGATGTTATCTATCAATGATGACATTTTTAAGTGATGGTAGAAGTTGTCGATCGATGAAAAACTATCATTTAATAGAAAATATGTTAGTCAATGGAAAAGATATTGATTGATGGTGATGGTGATGATAATGGGTGATAGAAAAGTTGTTGGTTAATGGAAAAGATACTAGTCAACAAAAAAGTTATTATGTTTTTATGATAATAGAAAAATAGTCAAATGATATAGTTAAGTTGTCGAGTAACAGAGTTGAATAGTCAAGTAGTTGAGTGGCACCATTGTCATTTATTGAATAACATGTTAAATTGGTAGAATAAAAACACATAAAATATCAAGTAAAAAATTAAAAAACAAAGTCATGAGTGAGCTATTCATGGATTTTAAGAGTCCAAGGTCACTCCCTTAGTGCTTATGGGGTGTGTTATCCCACCAAGCATGCCATTATGTAACATAGGAATCCAAGAGGGGATTAGCCAAATGTTACTATGATAAAACCAATAAAAACACATAGAAGTCTAACACTTCAAGCCTAGATACTTGAAGGAGGAAGAAAACAATGCAAGTAACAAATAAAATAATATAAAACAAGTATTATTAACCTTCCTTGTGAGTAAGAGTTTTAAGTTTTCCTTGGAGGAATGTGCTTAGTCATGTGATCAAAGAGTCTTTAACAATGGTGTTCCTTGCATCATTTCTCCTTATCACTTTTGGATTATGTCCTTGGCTAGGCTTAGCATGTGAAGTTATATCCAATCAATTGGGACTTATAACTTTGGCTTCAGATATTTTTGAAGGCATTCTAATAGAATAACCTTACACACAAAAGCTTCTTGAAAGAGAGCAAGGGCACTCTTATTTATAGATTCTTCTAAAATCTCATGGATCAACTATGGCCATTCAATCTAAGATCAACACGGAGGGTTCAAAATTAGCCTAATTTTAGAGGTAAAAAGCATTAAATGTTGTAATTAATAATCATGGCTTGCCTTTTTAGATATTTGTTTTCATTAACTTTTTGAGTGCTTGCCAACTTTTAAGGTGATGTCATGATGATGTCATGGCCATAGATTTTTCATTTTTAAATTTCCAAGTTTAGATATCCATTAATTAGACATGGATTATTTAACTAAGCATTTAATTATGTTTAATCAATTAAGTAAATTTTATTAGTCTTTTGTACCTTTTCTACATTTGGTTAAGTACCCCACTCAATTGGTTGAAAATGTCAATTTTCTAGGTCACAACCTAACTAGGGATGAATCTATGGGAGGTTATTATTACATAAGGGTAATAATCCAAATAAGAAAGCCTAAAAAAAATCTAGATATTTCTACCCCATGTGCAAATGAATTTGAGTGTTTTAGTGATATCTAGGCTTAATTTGCATAATTTGGTAGAAATCAATATGAATCTTGATTTAGACATAGATGCGACCAAAATGGGGTGTCTACACATTCAAGTATCCATGACAAGACATTGAATAATATAAAATACATTAAAGATAATTATTGATGATAGATTAAAATTTACGAGGAAGAGAATGTTGATGCATGCAAGTGTATCACAGGTGGTTCTAAGTGTTTAAAAAACACTACTCATTTTTTGAATTCAGAGAATCTAATGTATGATTTTCAAGTTATGATAATCTTATTATCTATGATGGAATAATGAGGTAATAAGTGAACTATTTCACAATATTTATAAAGTTTGGTTATTGGGAGCAACCATGGCCTGATAGTTGATCTTTATGAAAATGAAAGAAATCTTAGCTAAATGAAGTGAATTATTTTAAAAGAATTAAATCTAAAGTCTAAGATAAGATGGATATTCATAATGAATCTAATATAAAGTGAATGGATCAAATAATTAGCAAAAGGAAGGGTAAGGTAGAGAAGGAACATGTTGATCTTGTTAATATTTAACATAGATATTATGACAATGTTAAAATATCATACAAATATGTACTTAAAACCAAAGTATAACATTAAATAGAATAAGATCAAATCCTAATACACATTAGGCAAGCATCTGAGGAAATGAAAGAATGAAAATAATAACTTAATTTACTTTGAAGATTTACTCCTACAGGTAAATATCATAAACACATCTACAAGAAGAGGATAGAAAATGATATAAACCTAAGAAATTTTAGTCAACCTAGAATTATCATAAGTTAAAAACCTTTAATTTTTAAAGTACACATTAGGAATCAATAAAAACCATTTAAATCTAAATTTCAAACCAAAAAATTAAGAGAGAAGCCATGATATAATTCACACAAAACAAATGAGACACACTTTTCATAATTCTATGTTTGCATTAATTACCCCAAAATTATCACAAGTATTCTTGGTCAAAACTCCCTCTATTTTCAAAATTGATAATACCTCTTTTTATAGACAATTAATGAGGTATGTCAGTGGATCCTGCCAAGTACTAAGGATAATTATCCTTTTATAATCATTTTAGAAACCTGTATATATTTCCAAATGACTAACCAATAGGCAATGCTATTTACAAGTTGTGCATCCATTTAGAAATAATAATATTATATTTTCAAAATATTACACATGTTAAGTTACAAAAGGAATACTCCAAAATCAACTAGCTTGACCCTAAGGTCCCTGTGCTGATGGGGTGCCCTATTGTTGTTGCAAGATATTTACTGATTTGGCATGTTGCTCATATATTAACTTAAAATTGAAAATAGGCTCCATGAAGATTCCATCCTCTTGATCAACTAGGTCTCTAAATTATTTTTCATCCCTTTCCATATCTTCTTTAACAATTCTTGCATTCACTATCCTTTCTTCAACATTTATTATCATATCTAAGATCATGTTGTTATTAGCCCTAGTCCTTCCTTGGCTTTGGTTTCTCACTTCTTGCATAACTTGAGAATCTCTCAACTTGAATTCTTCATCAGTGATTAGCCCTATAGGGATGAGAGTAGTGGGATTTGTGATCATGCTTCCAAGTATGTGTTCCATCCTATTTACTAAATGCTTTCCATCTTCATGAAGTTCCTCTAGGTTCTTGGACCATTTGTTTAGACCTTTAATCTTATCCACCAGTATTGTCATGGTGATGTTTAGGTGAGCTAAGATGATTATTTCAAAGCCAAGAATTTGATCCTTTATCAGGATATCTATCAAATCCTTTACTTTGTTGCTTGAGTTGTACCATTAGTGGACTAGATTCATAGCCACATTGCTATATTATCTCACCATACTCTGTCTATATTTCATTGCTTTCAAAGAGTTGAAATATCAAATAAAGAGGCTTAAAACATATTTATCATGGCCTTAAGTACCGACAAGATAGGCTACTTTTCCAAATTCTCCTTTTGTTACTACATGCTTTTGAGGGTAGTTTACAATTGTTTTGATTGTGCTTGGGCTAATTCAAGCACATTATATTAAAATATGGGATTCTCTCCATAATTTTTTCCTACCATTAGAGTAAAATTAGTCAATGGTTTTACTTTATGGAAAGTGATTTCCTCTCCTACAACCATGACCTTATTATTTTTTATGCTTCACAATCTAGCTATCTTTGGGTTAAACTTGACACAAACTAAGGATTATGTTACATATGGTGTAGGGATCTCTATTTGTGTGAAACTTGGTTCTACTAAGGTATATAATCTCCTTTCATCATCATTTTATAGATCCATAATCCATTGCTTTATTTCTTCATACACAGGGATGTTAATTGCTTACATCATAGCCTAAGGATCATATACAATATGTACTTTCTACAATATGGGTCCATAAATGAATTAATATAGAATGGTTGGTCCATAAATCAAATTTTTTTACTAAAGAGGTTAACTTCACCCAAAGGAGTAATTAAATTCACCTTGGGCTTCTTGGCCTTTACTGAAACAATGGCCAACTCAGCTTTTCTCTTTGGGGCATCTACAAAAACTAGATCCAATATTTCCTTCCCTTTTTCTTCTTTTGTTTCTTTCATTTCTTCATCATCAAATTTATAGGCAAGTTATAAAATTTTATGTGCATCCTCTATAGTCTCATCAAGGTCTAATGCTACCATATGAATCTCTTCCAATGGTGATATTTGTTCCTTTTCTTGGGTTAAAAAAGATGCAATCTCATCGGGGCTTCATTCCTCTAGTATTTTCTCCATATATGCCTTAGGTTTGTGCTTTATTTTGGGTTGAGTTAATGGATGTATAGTTGATTTAATACCTAGAAAATGGTATCGTCTAGGCCCAAGTTTCCACCTATCATCTCCTTTTTGGTTCCTCTCTAGTCTGGTCTAAGGTTTAAGGTTATGCTCTTTCAACTTTATTGTAACCTCATAGTAGTTGGATGTCTTAGTGTAGATAGTTAAAAAACACCATGATAATGATCATAAGGCACATTAAGCATCCCCTTAGTTTTTAAATGATATTTAACCCTTAGACAAGGGTCCCACTACTTTAGCTTATCAATTTACAATTTGAAGGATGTTCTATGTCTGGATGATACTTCAATGTTCTCCTATTGTTTGAATATTGTCCTCCCAATATTTATTGGGAGGATGTAGAGGAGCCATTTTTTCTTGGTCCTACATATGCCATCAATTCCATGGAGTAATTGATATTCTTCCTCTTACTCTACTATCTTATTAGAGACATGTATGGGTAGCTTGAGTGGTTGGCTCTGAGTTCCTTTAATTTTGATGATTATATAATTTGGGTACAACAAGATATTTCCCATAGTCTCAACATACTTCCTAAATAGCGGGCTAACCCTCTCTATGGGATGAATAGTTATAGCCTCACTAAGGGCTAGATAGATGCAGTCATAAATGAATTGAATGTGATTTATGTACCTAAATATATGTAAATTAAAGTAATATTGTGGAACTATCTGAGTTCTACTAGGTGACCATTCCCTTACATTGGGAATATTAATTATTCCATAAAGGGAATCCAAAAGGTATGACATCATGAAAAATTGGGTACTTTTCTTCTTTTTAATTGTAGAAATCTGCTTGCTCAAAGAGGTGTAGATAATTTCACCTAGAAGAGGGGTTAGCTAATTTTCAATGATGAAGTATACTATAGGCACCCATACCTAATCTACATAGGTAGTGATTGAATTCCCACACAATATATTCAACATGGTCATAATCATCCTAATTATGGACCTAAATTGGCTAATTAAGATGCTTTTGTTGAAGTCTAAAAAGACTTGGTTCCCCAAATATAGCCACAAAACTAGAATGTCTTTCAAATTGTTCTTTTGGGCCCAAGCATTGATAGAAGGTAGGTCAACTTGGGGTTTGAAAAATTAATAGTAGTTTTAAAATGATACAATAGAAATATAGGCTACATTTATACTAGTATGTTCATTGATTAACATGCCCTTATCAATTTTACCATATTTTAAAATAGGAGCAAGAATGTAGATATAATGAACTACCTTAGGTTTTTCTTCTACATAATATAGGTCCATCATTTAGATTGAAACTATGTCATAGTAGAGCCTCTTAGCAAACACATTCTTCACTTATTCTCAAGTGATGGCAGGTTGGTCTTCAATGGTCCATAAAAACTTAGACCAATTATATCCCATGTATTTAGAGTAGTGGCATTGAATTCTATATTTTTGAAAATCCTACCCTCAACATCTATGGTTAGATAGAGCTCCACATCTTCTCTTGAAACACCTTTCCTAGCTACCATGGTTGTGAATTAGTCAAATTACTTGCTAGTGAACTATAATTGATTTTATGTTTATTATCTTTGCAAAAGTGATAATTCAATGTTCTTTAACTTGATTATGATAAATCTAGGGTTAAATTATGGATTTTTTACTTGATAGGGATTTTTGAAGGTTTTCATAGTGCTTTAATGGTGGAAACTAGTTCAAATAATGAGTTTCATGCCTTAGATCTTGTTTGGATAATGTATTTATACCTTTTCCTTCTATGGGTATATGAGATCTCTTAATCTGACTTGACACTTATGTGGCTCCACCATATCTCCCAAATCATTAATAGTTAAAAAGTGATAATTTGTCCTTTAAGACACATGTAAATATCTCATTAGGTCTCAGCTTGTTGACAAGTTTACCTTGCCTCACACTATTGATTTGGATCCAAAAGGTCACACATTATTAATTTATTTTATGCTTGGAATCTGAGATTATTCCATGTGTCACTTTTATGGGTTTTCTCTATGCCTCAAACTATCATTTTCCTCTTGGGCTAATATCTTTGCACCACATAGCATCTCCTCATTCATCCTTGTGTTCTTTGAAAAGTCAAATTTTAATACACACTATTGGATCTTGGTTATATAGATCAATTTGCATCATTGATCTAGATCCTCTAGGCTCTGTCCTTTACTTTATGGGTCATTTATCTTATGAATTGATCTCCATGATGGTGACACTTGTTGCCTTAGTACTTGGTTGGTGGGATTTGAATTTTTAACCTTTGATTCACACTGTCAGATCATCTTCACCCAATCAAATACACTCCATCAGATATCAATCTAAGTAGTTGAACACCATTAGGTGTTCATTGTAATTTTTACAAAATTGTTACACTTTTCACCTTCTCTCTTGTCTTGGGCTTCTATTGAAGTTTTGACTTAACATGCACCATCGATCAAAATATGTACGCTCAGCCTATATCATCAATCTTTGGGAAGATGATCAAGATTTAACTTGGGGCTGTGACTTGACTTTTTAGCTCTAATCACACATTATTAGATATTTTTATTTGAATGAACATTTATCATCAATCAAGGTACTTGAGATATTGACTTTTTTCAAAACATTGGATCAACTTTGCTCGAGTAAATGTACAGCATCGATCCTGTAGTCAATAAAATAAAGCAAGGTTCAGGAAATATAGAAAACTTATACTATGGTTTTATTTATGTTGATAAACATGATAAAACCTTAGAATAAAATTTCAAGGTAAGTTTTAAAACATAATAAAGGGGATCTTACATTTATTTAGACCCTACAAAGATAAAAAGGAACAAAGGGGGTTCTGGACATAAAGAGCTTAGGATAAATATTTTAGACTAAGGTCTTATTCATGTTAATAACAATGGATAATATATTAAGGTAAAATATAAGCTAAGTTTTAAATAAATATTGAATGTTCCCAAATAATTTTAAAATAAAAATTCTTTTTTAAATTTAAATTCAAATTTAAAAGGCTTAAGCTAAAAGAATTAGACTATGGGTTTTTAGATTCTTAAACATGAATTCAATTAGACACTTAATAACAATGACTAATCAAAGGGTCAATTTATCATTAGAGTTCAAAACCCTAGACATTATTCACATTTTTGAGACTCCATTATATTTACAAAATATAAGCATAAAAAGAAACCATTAGTAACCTTAGGCAAAATAAGATAAGGATCAAATAGAAACATGTTAGTTAAGCTAACTGAGAACTAGGTGTGGATGTTCTTCATACAAAAAACATTGATTAAATGGCATTTTCAATTCAAAGCAAAAATTTGTAAAAAATTGAAATAAGGGTCCTTATTTTTAGAAATGGGGATATATTGACCTCAACAAATGGAAACTTTTGGGGGAAATATATTAACATGTTAGAATTTAGAGACTCTAGTTTAGACTAATAACTAGGATACTTATTCCACATGATCAGGTACCAAAGTTAAGATCAAGCCATATTTAAGATAAGTATCACACATGTAGAATAGGTATCAAACATAAAAACATAGCCATGTTGTGTGTGTGTGTTTATTCCACTTACTAATTACCATGTGGTTTAGAGAACAAATTATAGATTCATGACCTTGACCATTAACATTGACTTATAGCTTATTTAGATGTTCATTAAAAATCATGCTTTAACTTAGGGAAGAATTGGGCATTGCTCTACTACCAGTTAGGGGTCCATATCCCTGATAGAGATACTTTTGGTTCCATTAAAGGCCTTGCTCCATTACTATCCAGGTGTCCATATCCCTGGTGGAGATTACAAGAATCACCTCTGCTTAGAAAGATTTTAAATTTTGAAATAAAGTTCTTATTTTTGTATTTTTTAGATATTCTTTAATTTTTAAAAAAGGTTGAGAACCAAATTAGCCATGTTTTGGGATTTGGTCAAATGTTTGATCTTCAACCAATCATCCTTGGTTGTAAACTTTGTCCCAAGTAATTAATATTTTTAAGTGAAAACACGACTTTGTCTTAATAATTCAAACTTTAATCCTACATAAGTAATACTTATCAGAATCAGACTTAGATCAAGAACCATGTTTAAGATTTTAGGAATAACCATCCTAGATACCAAACCTTACCAACTTATCAAAACTTTAACATCAAGCTCACATTTCAAGATCCATGATTATTCATTTGGAGAAGTCATACTTCAATTTCTAATTTGTTGACATTTGAGAAATTACATGCATTACAGATTGAGGACTATCTTGTAAAGACTTATTGAAAGCAGGGAATAAAAATAAAGGAAATGAAACACACAACAAATAAACCAATAAGGAAACAAATATTTACATGCATTATGTAAAAGAAAGAAAAAAACCTAATCTAAGCCTAACTAATCCAACTCTAATTAGTCTTATAGGTTACTCCATATGAACTTGAGGTGGGGAAACAAATAATTAGTACTTGAGATATTGCTCATTAGTTGGCAATGTGAATTTTTCTCCTTGCAAGTCTTTGATATTGAAGGTGTTGTCTCCTATTATTTTAGCAATCTAATAGTGGCCAATCCACAAAGGTGTGAATTTTTCATGCTTTCCCTTAGGTTCAGATGCTTTATCCCAGAGAATAACCAAGTCTCCTTGTCTAAACACCTTAAATTTGGAACATATGTCAAACCATCTATTTAATATGGTTTGATGTCTACTAAAATTGGTAAAATCTTCCTCTCTTACATCTTCCATTTGAATAATATCAAGTAACCTTGAACTTGTAAACTCTTGATCCTCTCCTTCCATGTACTCTTGCATAAATTTATAGGTTGGCAACTTGAGAGTGATAGGGAATATAGGTTCCTAACCATATAAAATTAGAAATGGTGATGCCTTTATAGATTTATTGATTCTTATTATATTAGCCCAAATGGCATACTTGAGTAACTTGTGATAGGTTCTTGGTTTGTCAGTAGAAAACTTCCTGATGGATTTCATAAAATTATAGTTTATCGAATCAAAAACCCCATTGCCTTGAGGTTAATGGTTTGATGAAAACTTGAGAAAAATGTTATTTTCATATTCCCAATCAATAATCTCAATGGATATATAATCATATCTATTATCATAAAATAGAGACGCTAGTGTTCCAAATCTTGTACATATATTCTCTTCCAAGAACTTTATCGCATATTTAGTCCTACATTGTTTAGTTTCCATTACTTTTATCCATCTAGTGTAGTAGTCAGTAGTAGTGAGCACATACTCATGTCCCTATAAAGAATTTGGGTTGATTACCCCCATAAAATATAATCCCCATTGAGCAAAGGGTTTATCAATCATCACTGTCCTCAATGGCATAACTACTTTGGGTTCTTTAGTATTGAAAATTTGGCACTAATGACACTCTCTCACATAATTATGAGAATATTTGAAGATATTAGGCCAATATTAACTAGAATTAAGGATATTATGTGATTTTTTATTTCCTAATGGGTGTCCACTTCTTATATTCTCATGAAAAGTACTTAGGATCTCACTAACTTCCTCTTTGGAAACACATCTCAGGTATATTCCTTCATATTTCTTCCTAAAAATTGCTCCATATTTTATCAAGAAATGAGTTGCCTTAAGCCTTAGAGCTCTCCTTTGTTCCATGGTTAACCATGTAGGACAATTTCATTTTATTAGCAAGTGAACAATTGAATCATACCAATCATTAGGTTGAAAACTTTGCTTCTCTGCCTACATGACACTTAACTTGGGATTAGTATTGGAAATTAATTAAATTATCCCTTGGTACCTTACTAATTTGGTAGTCTTCATTTCTAGGTCTTATTATTGAATTACATACATACACTTACCCCTTCTTTCTCCTACTCGCATTGTCTTAGCATGAACTTAGTGGTAGGATCTAGTAGTATTACATATACCTTATTTCTAACGATATAATGCCTAAATTTCTTTACTACCATAACTAAAGCACAAGCCTGCTTGTCAATTAGGGAATAGTTTAACTCAAAAAATTTAAAATTAGTGCTCATGAAAGAAATAATATGATCAAATACATCTATTTTTTGAGTTAGGATAGTTTCAATTGTATTGTCAAAAGCAAAGTAATAAAGATAGAAATCATTTGAAAAATTAGGGCTTATCAATACTAGTGCTTGCACTATTAAATCTATTACATCCTTGAAGGATTTTATATTTTCATCATTCCATGTGATCTTGGCATCTTTCTTCAACATATCATTCAATGGTCTCACAATATCTACAAAACTAGAAATAAGCTTTCTCACAAAGTTGATCTTCCCAAAGAAAGATTTCAATTATTTTCTACCATTAGGGGGTTCTATCTTATATATATATCATTTAATATATTAGGGTATATATAAATCCCCTATTTAGTTATAATGTGTCCTAATAATTACCCCTTAGTTACACAAAAAATGCTCTTCTTTGGGTTGAGAGAAATTCCATACCTTCTACACCTTTCAAATACTTATTGCAAGTGCATGATGTGGTCCTCCATATTTAAAAAAAAATAGTTAGGTCATCCATGTAAATGATAATGCACTTACCTATCAACCTTTGGAAATCATGGTCCATTTCTCTTTGAAAAGTTGCAATTGCATTTATCAGCCCAAAGGGCATCTTTTTATAGGCAAAATTTATCCACTTAGTTGTGAATGCAGTCTTTAATTTATCTTACTTATTCATAATCACTTGGTTATAACCTACAAATTCATCAAGAAAAAACATCATTACTAAACCACTAATAATTTGAATAACTTGATCAAGAGAAGGTAGAGGATAGTTGTCCTTTTTAGAAGCCCTATTTTGATTTCTAAAGTCTACACACAATCTGATTTCCCCATTTTTATTCCTAATTGGCACTAAGTTAGCTACCCAAGTGGAGTGTCTAATTGGAAATACTATCTTTTCATATAGTATCTTCTTGACCTCCTTATATATCAGGGGTTCTAAGATAGGGTTAACTAGTCTCTATTTTTGTCTAAATGGCTTGTAATCTTCTTTTAAAGGTATGGTGTGAGTGATGGATCTAGGATAAAAAATATTTAAGTCCTCATATGAACATGATAAAACATATTTATACTTTTTCAATATTTCTTTGGATTTTCTTAACTCTTCATTAGTTGTGGTTGTACCAATATTGACTAGTTGGGGTTGACCTTATGTTCCTAGGTTAACTATTTTATAATCTTTCCCATTCACCTTAGGAATATTGACATTTTTATTTAGTTTATCTATGTCAAATAATATTTATATGGAAATCATGCCCTTATGAATATTATTATCACTTAATTGCATAATTCTATCATCAGTATTACCTTTATCAAGAGTATTTTCATTAGCTTCATCAATGATGTGAGCCTTAAATACTCATGAACTATTCATTAAGTTTAAAATTTGTTCATCATCATTGAATACCTATAAATGCTTAACATTATCCTAGAATGAGGGACATGGGATCAATTCAAAACTAAGGTGCACAAGTTTAGATTCCTGGTTGGGTATGAGATTAACTGTAGTTGAGGCTAGCTCATCTGCAAGCTTGTTTTCTTCCTTAAGAATGGAAACAAAATTAAAATCATAAAAATACTCTATTAGGTCCCAAAATATAAAATTATATTTCTTAAGGTAAGAAAATGTTCACTAATACCTACTTCTAACTTGATTAAATACTAGTTCTGAGTCACTATAAGCTAACAATTCTTTGACTTTATGTTTGATGGTAAATTATAGACCTAAGATTAGAGCGTCATACTCTACCAGGTTGTTAGTACATGAAAATTAAAGTCTGTAATAAGTACTAAATTATTTTCCAAAAATATTAATCAAGACAATTCCTACACTAGAACTAGACTTACACCTTGCACCATCAAAAAATAATTTCCATACCCTAAGTATAGCATGAGTATCTTTAGAATCACATACCTTAGAAGTGTCAAGAGTGTAAAATCATAAATATGAATTGTCCATGTTGACCCTTTAATTTATATCATTGTACTCAGTGATCATATGTTTCATCTTAGGTTCTCTTTTAGTTTGAATCTAATTTAGAACTCCTTTTCATGGAAGCCACATGTGTGAACAGTTAGTAGACATGTAACCATTCAATGATCTGGTCTAATCCCTACTAAGTAGCATCCCATAATAATCAATAATATCCACTACTTGGATGTCTATAAAAGGTTGTATCCTTGGTATAAGCTACATGTGAACATTCAAAGATTCTCCAATTACTTTCACCCTGGACTTATCTCATTGAGTGACAACCCTATCATATTTAATTGGAGTCAAACCTAATTGATCACAAATAAATTTAGGAAATATGTTAGTAGAAGCACTTAGATCTAGTAAATAATTATGTAAATTATTACCAAAGATTTTAACTATAATCAAGAAAGGTGGAACATATACCTTGTTCTTGTATATAGCAACATTAGCATTTGAAACTTTGGTGACTTCCTAGGTTATTAGATAAATATTCAAGTAAAAAATATCTTTACTTAGTTATTTGAGTCAATTCATATAGTGTGATGTTGGCCTTAATCCTTTTCATGTCTTCAACTATATTTTACCTACCTCTAGTAGAAGTAATAGATGAATCAACATTAGGTTTAGAAGTACTTCTCTTGGGAGGCTTAAGATTATTGTCAGTTATGGGATCTAGAGGAGTGTCAAAGTTATTTGGTGGAGTAGATGTTATCAAATGCTACTTATATTCCATATTCCTTAGAGGATAGGTCTTCTTCAAATACTACTAAAAGTCATGCACCTCTTCAGGAGTATCTTCAGGTTCATTCTCTTCTTGGAATGGGAAGTAAAATGTTTCCACCATCAAGGTTATATCTACAGATTTGGATGATTTTGAAGAACTAGAGGTACCTAAAGAATTATCTCTATTAGGTGCACCTTTAGATGTATTTAATTCATCTTGAAACAACTCAAAATCATTATATAATTCAATACAATACAACTCACCATGCTTTGAAGTATTGTGAATCCTATAATATTTAGTTAGTGAAACATCACAAATGTTAACCTCAAGATTATTCTTACTTGATGATGACTCATTATTGTTATTATTATTACCATTATTGCCATTGTGAAACTAGTTGTTAGGCCTATTAAACCTTTGATAAGATTAATTTCTATTGGAGATCTCCCCAGTATTACTTACTTGTTTTTATAATTGAAGGAAGTCAACACTCAGCTTTTAAACCATCTTAAGTATGGATTCATTCTCATTTTTTGGTGATTATAAGTTATGAACTTGATTTTTATTACTAGTTTATGGAATTAAATCTCTCTATTCCTATGGATGAAATCCATTTGTAGCATTATTCAAGAATCCCAAATTTTAGCTAGGATGAACATAGCTTAAGGTAAATTGGTTTAAGACTAGTGTCTAATAAGGAAAAGACATTCTAATTGGCATTAGGAATGACATTTAGTGCTAGGAAAGTGGGGTTAGCATTGGGAATGGCATATGCAATTTGACCTTGATGCTAAATTTTATCATTGATTATTATAGCTTCATCATAATCCAATGATAAGGTGTTTATGACTCCAACAAACCTTTTAATAAACACATAATTAATGGGGTCCAAAGCATCCTTGTAGATTTCCAAAGCCAAAATCTCATCAGGTCTGTAAGGAGATATGGTTCTACTAAACATCTTCTAGAACCTTAAGTTAAATGTTCTAATGGTCTCACTAAAATCTCTCTTTATAGTGGTGATTTGTAAATACAAAATTTAAAGACTAATTATTTTTCCAAATTGATCAATAAAGATTCTATTAAAATCTTTCCAACTAGTAATATAGTTCTCTAGAAGGTTGAAAAACCACTCATATGTAACATCTTTGAAAGTAAATGGAAAAAATCTATATGTTACATCTTAATGAACTACATTTAACAAAATTAAATAAAGTTTGAAAGATTTATTATGTTCTTCAGTTATGACAATACCATTAGGACTAAAATATGGTAAATCTTTTTTAGGGTTCCTAGGTAGATCATGTACTTGACCAGGTACATTAATGGAAGATACACATAACTAGGCCATACCTTGGTAAATATTTAACATAGGATCACTTTGAATATGTGAAGTAGGTTGAGATTTAGAAACCCTTCACTTACCTTTGTCTACTCTTGCTTTCCTATGATATTCTAATGAAAGGACCGGTAATCTTGATTTAGACCTTGACCTAGTCTTGACCCTCAGTAGTTCCAACTTGTAAACCTTGAGTCCTATCCAAAATATGACTTAGAAAACTTATCTTTGAAAAGATGATTGATATTTAGCTCAATTCTTGCAAATAATAATCCAATTCTTACATATGAGTGGATTTTCACATTTAAGATTCCTAAGTTAGGCAAAATTTTCACAAATTTATATAAATCCCTTCAAAGAATGAATATCTATGACTAACTAAGTTTAAATATATATTTAAACTTGATAATTTTAATGATTTTTACAAGTTTAAGTCCAAATAAACCTAAATTTGCAAAGGTTCAATCAATCTTTGAGAAAATTTGCCATCACTAATTCCAAACAAGGAAGATTCACCAAACTTAAGCTACCTTTATGAACATTTACCAGGGATCATCAAATAATGACAATCTTTAGCTAGATGATCCTAAAGATTGGTCTCAAACCATGCACATCAATGATATTTACACTATTATGTCAAAAAGAACACAAATATGTAAATAATTTATTGATATTTGAAAAAATTCACTAAAATTAGCAAAGATACCACAAATTTACAATGATTCAACAAAGCCTTCCTTCTAGCACTAACATAACATGTTCCTTGTTGATACATACAAGTGTATTACAGGTGGTTCTAAGTGTTTAAAAACACTACTCATTTTTGAATTCAGAGAATCCAATGCATGAGTTGCAAGTTGTGATAATCCTATTATCTATGGTGGAATAACGACAAAACAAGTGAACTATTTCACAATATTTATAAAGTTTGGTTGTTGGGAATAAACCTAGATTGATAGCTGAGATTTATGAAAATGAAAGCAATCTTGGATAAATGAATTGAATTATGTTCAAATAACTAAATCTAAAGTCTAATCTAAGATGGATATTCACAATAAAGCTAATATAGAGTGAATTAATCAAAGAAAAAGCAAAAGGAAGGGTAAGGTAGAGAAGGAACATGTTGATCTTGATGATATTTAACAAAGATATTATGATAAAGTTCAAATATCATCCAAATATGTACTTAAAACCAATGTATATCATGAAATAATATACGCTCAAATCCTACTACACATTAGGCAAGCATCTAAACAAATGAAAGAATGCAAATAAGAACATGATTTGCATTGAATATTTACTCTAGTAGGTAAATATCATAAGCACATCCACAAGAAGAGCATAGAAAATGATATAAACCTAAGACTTTCTAGTCTACCTAGAATTAACACAAGTTAACAACTTTGTATTTTGAAAGTACACATCAAGAATCAATAAGAACCATTCAAATTTGAATTAAAAACTAAACAATTAAGAGAGAAGCCATGATATAATTCATACAAATAAATGAGACAAACTTTTCATAAATCCCTATTTGCATTAGTTTCTCTAAAATTAACATAGGTATTCTTGCTCAAAACTCCCTCTCTTTTTATAATGGATAATACCTCATTATATAGACAATTCATGAGGTATGCCAGTAGATCATGTCAAGTACTAATGACAACTATCCTTATATAATAATTTTAAAAACCTCTATATATTTCTAAAGGACTAACCAATGGGTAGTGTTATTTACAAGTTTCACATGCCTTTACAAATAAGAATATTCTCTTTTCAAAATATTACACAAGTTAAGTTACAAAAGGAATATTCCAAAATCAACTAGCTTGACCATGAGGTCCCTGTGCTGATGGAGTGCCATGTTGATACTATTACAATATTTTTATTATTTTGGCATGTTGATCATCTATTAGCTTTAAATTGACAATAGTATCCATGAAGATTTCATCCTCTTGATATGCTATGTCTCTAAATTATTTGTCATCCCTTTTCATGGATTATTTAACACTTCTTACATTCGCTATCCATTCTTTAGCATTCATTATCATATCCAAGATCCTATTTTTGTCAGCCCTAATCCTTCTTTGGCACTAGTTTCTCAATTCTTGCATAACTTGAGTATCTCTCAACATGAATTATTCATCAGTGATTAGCCCTATGGAGTTGAGAGTAGTGGGATCTATGATCATGCTCCTAAGTATCTTATCCATCATATTTACCATCTACTTACCATCTTCATGAAGTTCATATAGGTTCTTGGACCATTTACTTAGACCTTTGATATGTTCCACTAGTATTTCCATGGCCATGTTCAAGTGATCTAAGCTAATTGTTTCAAATTTAGGAATTTCATCTTTTGTCAGGATACTGATCAAATCATTTACTTTACTACTTGAGTTATACCATTAGTGGACTAGATTCATATCCACATTTTGCTATTGGATTACCACACTATGTCTAGATTTCTTTTATTTCAAAGAGTTGAACATATCAAATAAAGAGGCTTTAGACATTTCTATCATGGCCTCAGGTACATTAAAGATACCCTACTTTTCTAAATTTTCCTTTTGTTATTGCATGCCTTTGAGGGTAGCTTACAATTATTTTGATTGTGCTTGGGATAATTCAAGCATGTTCTCTTTAAATATAGGATTCTCACCAGGATTTTGTCCTACCATTGGAGTCAAATTAGTCAATGGTTCTAATTTTTGGAAAGTGATCTCCTCTCCACCAACCATGACCTTCTTCTCTGTCACCCTCTACAATCCATCTATCTTTGGGTCAAACTTGACACCAAATGAGGATTGTGTTACTGGTGGTGTAACGATATCTATTTGTGTTCCATTTGGTTCTCTTAGGGTATCCAATATTATTTCATCATCCTTTTATAAATCCACAATCTATGGCTTGATTTCTTCGTGCACATGGATGTTAATGGTTTGCATCATAGCCCAAGGATGATATGCAATAGGTACTTTATGCAATTTGGGTCCATAAATAAACCACTCTAGAATGATTGGTCCATAAATCAAATTTTATTCACTGAAGAGGTTAACTTCACCCAAAGGAGGAGTGAAATTCACCTTGGGCTTCTTGGCCTTTACTAGAATAATGGCCAGCTCAGCTTTTCTCTTGGGGGTATCTACATGAACTAGATCCAATATTTCCTTCCCTTTTTCTTCCTTGATTTCCTCCATTTATTCATCATCTAATTCATGGGCCAGTGATAACATTTTAAGTGCATATTCTATAGTCTCAACAAGGTCTAATGCTACCATATTAATCTCTTCCAATGGTGATATTTGTTCCTCTACTTGGGATGAAGAAAATGCAATTTCATCAGGCCTTCTTTCCTTTAGTCTTTACTCCATCTATGCCTCAGGTTTGTGATTTATTTGGGGTTGAGTTGATGGAGGTCTAACTAATGTACTACCTAGAAAATTATACTACCTAAGCCCAAGTTACCACCTATCATTTCCTTTCTAGTTCCTTTCTAGTTTGGGCTCAAGTCTAAGATTATGCTACTTAAACATTCTTATGACCTCAAAGTAGCTAGATGCCTTGGTGTAAATAGGGTCAAAATCACTAGGCTGATGATCATAAGGAAAATTAAGCATCCCCTTGGTTTTTAAATTCTTTTTAACCCTTAGAAAAGTGTCCCACTAATTTAGCTCATAAATTTGTAGTTTGTAGGATGTTCTATGTCTAGATGTTATTTCAATGTTCTCCTATTATTTGAATATGGTACTCCTAATAGTTATTGGGAGGCTATGGAAGAGCCCTATCTTTTTTGTCTTACTTAAGAAATTAATGCCATGGATTAATTGATATGCTACCTCTTTTTTGTTAGCTTATTAGGGACATGGATGGGTAGCTTGAGTGGTTGGATTTGATTTCCTTCAATTCTAATGATTGTATAATCTGGGTATAATTAGATATCTCTAATAATCTCAAAATACTTCTTGACTAGTGGGTTGACCCTCTATATGGGATGACCAATTATAGCCTCACTAAGGGATGGATAGATGTAATCACAAATTAATTGAATGTGATCTATGTAATTGAATATATATAACTTATAATAATATTGTATAACTATCTGAGTTTTACTAGGTGACCATTGCCTCAGGTTGGGAATCTTCATTGTTGCAAAAAAGGCATCCAAAAGGTATGACATCATGAAAAATTGGGTTCTTTTATTCTTTTTTATTGTAAAAAACTATCTTCTCAAAGAGATGTAGATAATTTCACCTAGAGGAAGGGTTAGATGCTTTTTAGCCATAAAGTAGACTATAGGCACCCAGACCTAGTCTACATAGGTAGTGGTTGTGTTCCCACACAATCTATTTAGCATGGTCATAATCATCCTAATTATCAGCCTAAATTGGCTAATTAAAATGTTCTTATTAAAGTCTAAAAAGACCTGGTTCCTTGAATATAATCACAAAGTTAGATTGTCTTTCAAATTGTTTTTTTGGCCTAGGCATTGATAGAAGTTAGGTCAACTTGGGGTTTGGAAAATTTATAGTAGTTTTCAAATGCTATAGTATAAATATAGGCTATATTTATATGATTATGTTCATTGATTAACATGCCCTTATCAATTTTACCATATTTAAAAATAAGAGAAAGAATGTCAATACAATGAAGTACCTTAGATTTTTTTTTCACATAATGTAGGCCCATCATTTGGATTTTAACTATGTCATAGTATAGCCTCTTGGCAGACACATTCTTCTCTTCTTCTTGGGTGATGGCAGGTTAGTCTTTAATGGTTCAAAAAATCTTAGACCAATTATTGTCCCTTGTATTTAGAGTAGTGGCATCAAATTTTGTATCTTTGAAAATCCTACCCTTGACATCTGTGGTTAGATATAGCTCCACATCTTCTCTTGAAAAACCTTTCCTAGCTGTCATGGTTGTGAATTGGTCAAATTTCTTGATAGTGGACTATAATTTGTTTCTAGATTGAATTATCTTTGCACATGTGATAATTCAATGATATTTGGATTGATTATGATAAATGCAATTTTGAATTAAGGATTCCATACTTGATAGGGATTTTATAAAGGTTTTGTAAGTGCTTTAATGATGACAACTAGTTCAAACAATGAGTTTTATGCCTTAGATCTTGTTTAGATCATGTATTTATACCTTTGCCTTCTATGGGTCTATGAGATATCCTAATCCAAATTGGTGCTTCCATGGTTCCATCATGTCACCCAACTCATTAATTTTTAAAAAGTGACCATTTATCCTTTAATACACATGCTAATATCTCATTGGGTCTGAGCTTGTTGACAAGTCTACCTCACCTCACACTATTGATTTGGATTTGAAAGGTCAAATGTTATTGGTTGATTTTATGTTTAGCATTTGAGATTATGCCATGTGTCACTTTTATAGGCTTTCTCTATGTCTCTAAATATCATTTTCCTCCTAGGCCAATGTCATTATACCACATGGAAGCTCCTCATCCATCTTTGGGTTCTTTGAAAATTTAACTTTTAATATGCATTATTAGATCTTGGTTGCACTAATCAACACACACTATTGATCTAGATCCTCTAGGATCTATCCTTTTTTCCATAGGCCATTTATATTCTAACTCAATCTCTATGATGGTCAAACTTGTCACCTTAATGCTTGCTCAATGGGCTTAGACTTTTCAACCTTCACTTCGCACCATCAGATCATCTTTAGTCAATCAAATGCACTCCATCAGATCTAAATCTAAGGGGTTGAATTCTATTAGGTGCTCATTGTTCTTTTTATAAAATTGTTACACTTGTCACCTTCTCACTTTTATTGGGGCTCTATTATAGTTTTGACTTAACATGCACCATCAATCAGAATGTGTATGCTCAATCACATACTATCAATCTTTGGGAAGATGATAAAGCTTTAACTTGGGTCCACTGCTTGAATTTTCAATTCTAATCTCACATCATTATATATTTTTATGTAAGTGAATGCACATCTTTAATCAAGGTGCTTAATATATTGACTTCATCTTCTACTGTTGGATAAATTTTGTCTAAGCAAATATGCACTATCAATCTTACGATCAATAAAATAAAGAAAGGTTCAATAAATATAAAGAAATTAGGCTAAATTTTTAGACTATGGTTTTATTTATGTTGATAAACATGATAAAACCTTAGGATAAAAATTTAAGCTAATTTTTAAAACATAATAAAGGGGACCTTATGTTTAGTTAGACCCTGCAAAGATAAAAAGGAACAAAGGGGGTTCAGGACATAAAGAACTTAGGATAAAGTTTTTACAATAGGGCCTTATTCATGTTAATAAACATGAATAATATCTTAGGATAAAATATAATCTAAGTTTTAAATAAATATGTATTGTTCCCACATAATTTTCAAATAAAAAGATCCACATAAATTTGAATTCAAATTTAGAAGGCTTAGGCTAAAATAATTAGACTAAGGATTTTTAGATGCTCAAAAATGAATTAAACTGGACACTTAAGAACCAATGATTAATCAAAGGGTCAATTTATTATTGAATTTCAAAACCCTAGACATTTTTCATAATGTTGAGACTCCATTAAATTTTTACCCTGTAAGCATAAAAAACAACCATTAGTAACCTTAGGCAAAATAAGATAAGGATCAAATAGAAAAATGTCAGTTAAGGTAACTGAGAACTAGGTGTGGATGATCTTTAGATAGAGAACTCTGATCAAGTGGAATTTTCAATTCAAATCACAAATTTATAAAAAAATTGAAATAAGGATCCCCATTTTCAGAAATGGGGATATGTTGACCTCAACAGAGTACTCGAGTACATGTAGTATTACATTCCTATAACATTTGGTACATGATACTAATGAATTAAAAAATATATACATATTAAAAGACAATTTTTACATGTTATGCAATCAATTTATTTTGGTCCAAATGTGGTTGATACATTAAAAATGGTGATGTGCATTGGCAACTAGTTTCAGGATACACTTAAACAACATGGTTACAATAGATGCAATCTATCATGTTTATACCAAATATACATATCCTACTTGTATTAATGAATTACAATCAGGATTCAACATGATGGTGATAATGAAATAAAAAGTTCAATATTTCAAAGATAATTAAAAAATATATAATTCCCTAAGACAACTCATGATCGATCATACATAGTTGAATAAAATACAATGGGAGTGTATAATATTTGGGAAAGAACAAAAGGAATGAGAATGTTGATTGACATAAAATGGTATGATGACAATTATGATAATTACCTATGGGAATTTTATGAGACCTCATACCTATATTTGAACATCTTATAGTTAGATCCTCCACATGAGTCCTCACATCCATTGGATGCCATTTTAAGCCTTTGAAATTCACATTATAAAAATAAAATAAAATTTAAAAACCAAGATCTATGAATGACATGTATTTCTTGATTAATTTTTTTAAAATGATTTATCACATATAGTAGATTATATATCTAGTTTCTAAATATGAATGAATTTTATGGTATACATGAGTGAGATGAAGGACATATGATTTACATATGATATAGACATATAGATACAAGACTTTCTTTCTCCTAGGGGCTACATTCCTACATTGGGGGGCATGCTTTCACTTGGGGAGTATTGGTACACTTTAAAAATTCTATATCTTTCTATGGTAATTTCATTGATCATATAGAGATGTGTTAACATTGATTACACATGGATTTCTTTTACACTACTTACATTGTTATTTCTATGGATACTATATTTTTATTTCTGTGATAGTGACATACCTTAATTTTGTAGATTAACCTGACTTGTTTTATGCATGATTTATGACTTGGTATATTTTTCTTATCTATTGCATTGTATGACTAATTCTTTGATTCTTTGTGACTCTACATGACATTGGGTGTTCATTTTATGACTCATTTTTCTGCTTGAATCTTATTCTTTGTGATTGTTTATGATTGGTTTTTATTTAATCTACTTTAAATTATATGTTATCATGCATGTTTCTATGATTTATTTTACATTTCATGGCCATGACATTATGTGCGATAGTATGACTTTGTTTTCTATGTGTGTATACATCTAGGATTTTGTATCGAGCATGTAATAACATGATTTATATCACTCATTATTATTTTTATGTGTGATGCCATGATACATATCATGCATCTTATATTTATTTATTACTTATTTTGTCTATACCCATTGTTATAATAACTTTATCACTATGTTTCTGATTGTTATACCTATCCTAAAATGACACTTATATGCCTTAATATACATGTTTTCATATATGCTCAAATTATCTATTATTACTATGATAACAAATTTTATCATGTTGGAACATAATTTACATGATTATATGTTTTTATATATAATATGATACATATAACTCTTTTACTTTAAGATGGATAATTTTAAGACTACATTCCTCACCTTAAAATGGGGCGTACACAGTGGTTTGTATTAGGGACTAAGTTCTCTACACAAATAATTCAAATTTTAGGCACATAAAAATTCAGATTTTAGACACATATTAATTCAAATTGGTGAAAATTTACACATTATCATAGGTTTATGTATATTTTGACATATTTATAACAAGTTGAAGGAATGTGTTAGAGATTTTATATATTTTTGAACTACATTTCTTAGGTATTATGAGCTTAATACAAATGCTACATGACTCATTTTACATAAGTTATTTGATTAGGGGAATATGAGTGACATATGCCAATTATTTTTAGATATTATGATATTTTATCATAGGTTATACTGCTCAATTTGTACATATTATTGTATTAGGGCATATACAAGGCATATGTGACACATTCTATAGAAAAAATTACTCATGTTTTTCTTAGTTGTACTTAGGTTATAAGATTGAATTGTGTAATTTGTCTACAATTGATGATTTTAAAAACTTACCCAAACTTAGATTTACAAATTCTCAAATTTTTTGGAACCCATGATAGGTCCCAATCCTTAGAATAATTATAATGAGTAATGTGGTCAAGGTTCTATGTGACTTAACTTCCAAGCACTTCTTCATATACAATTAATATTAGGGAATATTCATCTCAAACCATGGTTTTAACACCAGTATCTTCAAGGGGAATGATAACCACATTCTCCACTATCTCTAAAAGGAAACTTGACTCACCTACATACAAGTTTGTTCATTCTTTATTATTTTATTTTCAAATAGACAATATTTTTACTTCATATTTTATATCATAACTGAGCATGGACTAAGGCACAATAATCAACACCTACCTAAACACACCCACTATGGTTACACTGAGGTATCACCTTCTATCATTTTAATCCCATAATTTCATTACTAGAAAAAAAGGGAGAGGGTGGTGTGTAATTTTTTAGTGTAGGCTTTTTTCCACTATATTGTTTTACCTACACGATCTAGTTAGCTTGCTTAGGTGTTACATAGGTATTTAATAAAGGTCATTAGGGAATATAATCCTTCATTCATGAGGATGTGATAACATGTCTATCTTCCTCATATATATGTATATTTATTATGTAATTTTGGCTAACCAGCCTGGAATGTTATTGCATTGAATTATTTTGCACATTGTGAAGTTTATTCCTCTCATGTGTTCATGATTTCACTACTCTATATAGATTCACCTTTGTGAATTCAATCCTATTTATATATCTATCCTCAAGTGTGGCCCACTCTGACAAAATTTAGACACTTATATTTGGTATTAGACACTTGATAATGTCAAGTTTAACCAAGCCTTGGTCTTTGTGACTTGCATACACATAAATGATTATTTCTCACATTCTATCTTCTCCATTCACTCATATACGGGCTCAACCTTCCCAAAATTTTATTAATGTTAAACATGATTTCCAGAGTCTCTACTTGAATAATTTATTATCTCATTTAGATTGTCTCCTTATCTTAGATCAATGTTTCCTAATTTTTGGACACCTCCAATCTTCCTTAGATGTCTATGGCCTATCAAATCCATTTACTTGGGATGGATTTATCCATAAACCATTCAAAAATATTTTTTTCACTTAAAATTCCTCCTATGGGTTGGCCTATACATTTACCATGTTGATGTAAAGGGAAATTATCCAAAGAGTCAACTATTAATATAAATCAAGTCCAATCCTATTCCTATCTATAACTCATTTTCAAATCATTACTAAACTCAAGAAAATACTATAAACATTGATAGAAACCACCCTAAAGTTTCCAAATATAAAACAAATTAAATTATTAATCTCTAAAACAAGTTAGAATACCATTGCAAGGTCAAAATCACAAATTTTTAAGTGTCTCAAGTCATACTAAACATTTTACTACATGATAGTATTACACTCATGTACACATTTACTTAGGTTGGATAATTGTGTGTTCTTTTAACCCTTTTCATAATACTATAAGTGTACACAACACTCAACCACTTGGCATGGAGTTACTAGGGTTAGATCAACCTATTTCACTAACCCCTTTTTTTAAAAACCTAGTGTCAAAATTAGAACTAGGGTTTTAAAACAAGGAGAAGGAAAACAAATTTATATACATAAGATCAAATGTATCTTAATATATAGGAGTAAATTTTAGGTATAGGTGTAACTATTTGATTTATCATATACCTAAATGTGGATGTTCTAGATGGTTCCAATAGCCAGTAGATGCTCTTACCCTATTACAAGCATTGAGGAACTATTAAATTTATCCTAGTAGACACAAGCACTCTATTTCAATATCTAAGCATTGATATACCCATTACAAACCTTAGCAAATGGTTTTACACTATCACATAAGAAAAAAATATAATCAAGCTAAGTACCCAATTCCTTTATTATTTTTATAAATATTAATTTTTGATAATTAATTAATACTCTGCTAGTCACATTCAAATTTGTATGTGGACTATCATATCTTATGTAATCTATAGTTTTATCTTGTTTTGATAACCTAAATCCAAAATTAGATAAAATAATTTTAAATTTCATTTAAATTCTTAAATAAAGTCAAAATTTTCCAAAAAAATTCCCATAGACTCAAAATTTTCCAAACTTCATATTAAATTTAGATTTAACATTTTTGATTTATTTATTCAAAAAAATAAGTATAAAAGAATGACTAATTTGTAAATAAGCGAAAGCTCATTTCAAATCGAAAACTTTGAAAATTCAATTATGGTTCATAAATTAATTCTATAATTTTTTTAGAATCATGGTAGAGTCAAATTCAATACAAATATTATTTTATGAATATTTAAGAAAAGTTTAAACATGATAAAAATTATGTATATCAAACTAACAAAAATAAGACATGGTCACATTTAATAATAAAATTTAGACATGATCACACTTGACTCATTTAATTACTTTCTAAAATTTCAATTAAAATCAAAGTGTCCAAATAATACATTTCCCCCTTTTTTTCAAAGGTTATAAAAGAGTTACACTTTCATATTTCCTATTAATATAATATCATTTATTTTTGTTATTTATCATTTAGATAATAAAAATATTAAAAGGTATTCAAAATATATAATAATATTTTTACAAATAAATATGAAAAAAAGGCACAAGCTTCTAATTTTATCCCTTTGAAAGAAAGCTCTAAAACTAGTCTCACAAACCAAGGAAGGAAACGCTCACCTCCCAACTATATTACCACCATCAAATGGGGTAATTTAAGAAACCCCAAATCCATGAGCTCATAAATCAAAAGTAACTAAAAAGGGATAGAAATAAAAAAAATCCCAACACATATTTTGTAAACTTGTATAGAAAGGGATAGATATAGGAAATACTAGCTTCCTAAACTATGTGATTTCACTTTCTCTTTATTTCATTAAGCTTGGAAATAAATTAAACATACAACTTTATCTATATATACAAAAATGGAGGAGCACCATTTATTATAAAATATAGGGGGTGATGGCTTACGAAAATTCCTTGCAAGTTTCTATCCCAACCCATTGAAACTAATATCTACAAGCTAACATAACACTCATGAGATCCCTAACTTTAAACACCATGAAAACAAGATGGTTTTATAAAATTAGGAAGCCAAAACTTACTATTTTAAGTTAAAAATTATAATAAATTAATTAATAATTACAAGCTCCAAAAATGGCATAATAAAATAGGCTTAAGGCCCATAAAGTCTTACTAAGACTTTTAATAAGCATTGTGAGGGGAAACAACTTTACAACAATCTCATAGAAATTTTCCATAGTAAGAAAGAAGGTAATTCAATCAATAGTAAATTAAATAAAGATAATAAATAATTTTATGTGGTAAACCCCAAATCTCTAGTCCTCCAGTCGATAATAAATTTTATCATTCTCTTTAGCTTCCTCTAAGTCTCCAAATAAGTCCACTAGAGAGTAAATATTATAAAGAAAGAAGAGTTGAATAAAAAAATGTAATATAAGAATTAACAAAGTTTCCAAAATGTATATATCTCCTTTAACATATAATAAAATCCCTTAATATCTGACCTAATCGGTCATTACAACTTTTCATCCTCATTCTCACAATATTTTCCCTACAAATCTTCCTCACTTAACTCCTTGAAAACCCAACAAATCTTTACATTATGTTTATAATATCCCCTTTTAGGGACATCATTCCTTTACCCATTGAACTCTAGCTAATTTAATCCCATGGTTGAAAATAATTTGTATTGTAGTTACATCCTTGTGTATTATCAGTTTAATGATTATTAAAAGTTTATGAAAGACTAATTTAAATTTCAACTCCACATAATTATCATATGAAATTTTAAGTTCCTATAATAGCCTTTATTATTGTTAGTAGGGTCATATCCTCTTAGAGGGATATGAATTCTATCCCATATGACTTCTATAAAACCTATACCTGATGGTCCTAACCTAGTTGTAAGCATGACCTACTTGGTGGAGCATTTTAGAAGTAAGGTAATTTAACATTAATTATAGGTAAGGATCCCATGTGGACATGTAAGATATTTTATTATGTGTAAGAACTAAGTTTCAAGAAAATCCATCTTGTGTAATAAATTTATGGGTAATTTATAACATAAAATGACCCATGTAAGAGAGGGTACTCTCTTCATTTAATGGGTTGGTGGCTATCTTGGAGGAAAAAATACTCTTTTTTATGGAAAATCCGTGGCCATTATTTGGGGGTTCTTTTGAGGTGCATTTTTGTGGAAGGAGAGTGGTAGTGGAGAAGGAATAATCTTGGAGGATTTTATGAGGAAATAGGAGTAAAGGTTGGTTCTTTTAATTATTCACTTTTTTATTTGGAAATTCTTCCCAAAGTCTTATATTTTCTCCATTTCTCTCTCCCTTTTCTTTAGTAAAATACTAGTTTTAGGGTGATTTCTCAATTAGGGTTGTGCTATATTTTGATTGAATATTCTTTCCCTCCCTTTCAAATTTTATTAATAAAGATATGTTATTTTGTTTTTTAAAGAATACACTTCTCTCTTGTCCTTTTACTCCTCTCTTTTTGAAACATGAAGATTAAAATTCGAGAATGATGATTGTCAATTTATATTAATATGATTGTAAATATAGTGTAAATGTTTCTTGATGAAAATTAATCCCTCTTTCCTTGTATTCAAGTGAATGAAATAAATACCTATGTATTCTATTGAATTCCTAAATAAAATTTTCATTGATAATGAAAATTAAATGTTTAAAAAGGAATATGAAATATTTGTGTTTGCTTATCAATTTCTTGCAAACATCTCTTTCTCCTCTTGAACTCTTAATTAAAATACGTTTTGTAAATAAAAATATTTTTTAGTGTTTTGAGTTCCTCTCTCTTCCATTTATAAAATGAACTTTTGAAAATTCATGTATCTCTTCTCCTTTGCATCTTGGAAAAACCAAGTGTGTAAGATAACATTCTTGTTCATATATCTACCCTAATTTTTGTGTAAAATTAGTTTTCTTGGTATATATCATGAGTTTATAAATTGGCCTTATTATTTGGAAACCATACTAGACTTGATTATTGGATTTATCTAATTCTATAATTCTGATTTTTGCTATTATTTGGTATGGAAATTATAAAGTTTTAAACTTTTAAAAAACACACAAAAAAATAAGGTCACATCATTCTAGGGTTCTAATCTTAAGAGTTGTTGATTAATGTAGTTTTAACCTTGATTTGGGGTAGGAAACCATGAAAATTTTATTTGTGTGAAATCATATATCAGTCACCTTGTTTGTATTTTCTTTAGATTTTTTAATTCTTTTATGGTAATGCCACACCTAAAAAAATTGTGGCCTACCTGGTGGCCTCCATACTATTATGAAAATGCCTCCCTTTCTACTTAATTTTTGTGTATAAATATAGTTATTTTATTCAATATCCACATGAGGCTTGTGTTTCTCCTTAAAGTGACTGATTAACACTTGAGGTAAGCATATTAATTATTTTTGGTAGTAAAGCATGTTATCATTACACATGATCTATATTTATTGGTTTTCACCTTGGAATAGATGCATAATGATTAGATGTAGCTTACTACTTGGTTCCTAAACTTGTATCGAATCATTTCTTTTATGCATATTTAAATATTTGGAATTATATTTTAGACTTGGTATTTCCACCTTGGAATTTAGTAAACAAGCATATAGTTTTGTATTTATCTTGTTAACAACTCCCTTCAAATCTTCATACAATTGTCCCTGAAGGATAGATATTATTATTAATCCTTTTGGTAGAGTGGGGATTCATGTGGGAGGGTCTTGTTTTAAAGCCATTTTGGAATTTTATTCACTCAAAAATGAATTGAATTATTATAAATTGTCCATTTTTATTTGGATATTATTGTGCTCTTATTCATATGTTTAATGTTCAAAATGTGTCTAATGGATGGTGTCATGCCTTGTTAATGGTCATTATTGATCTATATGAATTTATCACCTTGAGTTTTATGATGTAGTATAATATACATTTCAAAATAAGTATATATTATGCCTTTTAATATAGATAATAATGTTATTGGGGATATTATTTAATTATGAACTAATGATATGCTACCTGGTTAAAAGGATCTAGAGATTATTGTTTAAGACCCTATTAAATGTATTTAAAACCCTTTTGGAATTGGAATATTTTAAATATTTATGAGTGAAAATTAACTAGACCAATATTTGGAGTTAAATATTTTAGGTTGTGGAATTATCCAAAAATCATTAAATAATTTTCTTACCTTTTCAACAACGATCATTTGGGGCCATTTTTGAAAGCTCTTTGTAAAACAAAATTTACACTTGTTTCTTGTCTTTGAAGTTGATTTGGAATAAAATTAATTAAAATAATTAGGAATGGTATTATTCAAAATAGAAAGTTTCAAGAAAATTATAATAAATTTAAATTATAATTAAAATAATAAAATCATTTTATTGTAAGTTTTACTATTTTTACAAAACTATTTTAAAAATATGTTTATTTAAAATTTTGAGTCTAGTTTTCTAAGTAACTAAAGCCACCTTGAAATGGTTGATTAAATTATGGTTTCCCTTGAAATAAATATTTTTTTACCTTAAACATAATATTTATATCTTAGATAATTTTTTTAAGGCATATAAAATTTATCACCTTCTCTTGAATTTTACACCAAGGATGTTTTTGCGCCTATTTGTTAGCTTAAAGTTTAGTATGTTTTGAAAAGCCTCTTATTATGGTGGTTGTTGTGATATATTAATATAGTTATTTGTTTCATGAATTCCCTACCCTTTTATATATCTCTAGTTATACACTTTTCACCTTAGCTCGAGTTGGGGCCACAAATACAAGTGTTTTGTCTGGGTTAAGTTTTTCAATGGGTAGAACTAGGATAGGGCCTTCTAGAAGTTGTTTTGGTTATGCTTTTGGATTGATTCTTGGTATTCACACTCAATATTATATTTATATGTGTATTTACTTATATTAGGTGTATATGCCTTAGTGTTTTTCAACTACATTTAGACCAAATAGTGGTTTGGGAATTATTATAAAGGTGTTTTCTTTCACTCAATCATGTAGCTAATGGGTGAAGGTTGAATGCCTTCACATTTAAACTAACACTCATTTAGGAATTGGTGAATTATAAACATCCTTAACTCCACATGTGATGGGATCACCATAGATATATAATCAGCTCTAGGATTGGGTGAAGGCTTAGTGAACTAACCCTTAGGATGCTCCTTTGTGTGGGTGTTATCAACTAACTTGAAGATGTTATTGAAGAAAACGCATAGATAACTAACCCTTAGGATGTTTTACTAGTGTGGGAAAATGAAAAATAACTTTAGTGTGATTTTAGAGCATGTGTTAAATCATTTAACCCTTAGAGCACTTATTTTAGCATGAATCATATAGCATTATTCCTCACACAAATGATTCTTATTAATCCTAACCACATGGTTTTCTTAGTTGATTAGTTGTTGAAGGATAGTTATCCTCATTTATTATTGATATTATATATTTTTATCTTCTATATTAACCTTGGACACCATTATAGACTTGCTCAAGATATGGATCTTCTTTGAGTAGCATAAGTTAGAGATTGTTAAGCCATTTACCTCATTGGAATAAGAGAATCTAGATTCCTAGTTACATTTGACTCTCATCGTGATGTCATGTGGGAGTGCTTGGGTAAGCACAATACCTCATGATTTTGTAGGTGGTGATTTATGACCTTTGGATGTGTTGTTAATTTGAGTCTTTGATGAAAGTTTAATAACTCACTTGAGTGATATATTAGAACCCCTGTTGTTTGAGTGTCAACTCAACTTTGGTGATGTTTTCTTGTGGAGGAAGACATCACAAGTGAAAAGAGAACTACATTATAACCTAATTACATAGAGTGGATATATAGGTTTCTCAAGTTATGGTGGGGCATCAGGTCCCAGTTCTTAGGATAAGTTAGGGGTATTTGTCTTATTTCTTCATGTTGGGCTCATACATTATTGTTTGGATTAACTAGATATTTATATTACTAATTAAATTTTGAGTTTTATCATCATATAGATGTTGTTAACCCTTTCATATTAAAATTCATTCATATTATAGTAAATTATTTAGTTTTATGTTCCTTGAGAGTGGAATTTGTATAAATTTAGTTAATAATTTTCATTGATGATCCTTAAGGTGATAATCCTATTGTAAAGTAAATTATTGCCTTGGTTCGCTATTGTTCTCCTTTATGTGTGAACAATTTTGTGATCCTTTAAACTAAAAAAATATAATTCAGTTCTTCTTAATAAGGTGACTTATCCATCTTAATTAGTTAGAATATTACTAATTAATTTATGGAATCACATTGATGTTAACCTCTTATGATTTTATTCTATTCTTAAAAGGCCTCACGGTGGCAAGTAAATGTGTTTAATAAATCATGTAATAATTTTTTGTGCCACACTTCAATTGTTCATAGGCCAAATCACTATAATTAAAAATTAAGTAATCATATTGAATAAATAAACATCACTAAAATAATACATAAAAAAAAATTACATGGGTTTTGGGATAATTGTTCTGGGCATGATAATGTTGGAAAAAAAAATATGTTGCTATACTTTTTTTATTTATTTCATTGACATGTTCAAAATATGTAGAATAGTTTTGAAATATTGGAGAAGAAATTTTCCTCTACATTTGAAAGGAGAATCTCCCTCATATGTTATGGGGTTTTTGGGTTATTTTGAATCTTAAAAAAAATAGAAATGGAGACAACTAAAAATGAAAGGAGATAGAAAATCATGGAAGCGAATGCAAGAAACCCACAACATACTAAACAAAAAGGAATACTAAATAAATCAGATTTGGAATAAATTGGGTTGAAACCTTTCCTACAACATGATAATGGAAATGTGTAAAAAAAATATAATGGGGATATAAAGGTTGCCTAAAGCATAAAATATTCTTGAAAATCAAGTTAGGTTTTCTTGGTACAAATCTAGTCAACATGGATTTCGATGCAAAGTTTGAAAAAAATAGAGGGTTTCACATAAGTATGAAAAAATATATGATTTTAATGGATTATCTATCTATAAAAAAAATTAGATTTCATAAACAAATAATATTAAAAACCCATAAAAGAAGAAATTGATCTCATTCATTTACTTTGGTTCTAACAAGTCTTGAAAAAGTGTAAATGACAAACAAAATTGTAGCCAACCCTTATCCTAGATATGAAATAAAAGATAATACATGTACAATTAAAAGTAATCCTTTATACAAAATTTCACTCAAAAAGGTAGTTAAACACTCAAACTTTGACCTAACTCAACCTAAATCTTCACTTTCCTTAACTAGATTTTTCCCTCATTTTTATTTTTATTGTTTGGACACTTTTCCATATTGTTGTATAATTATTATTTTTAAATTTTATAATTGTAATTTATTTAATTTACTCAACTCATGACTCCACATATATTTAGATTTGTTTTGAATTTAACTCAACTTTAATTTAACTTAATCTTGAAGTCAAATCAACTTGATGTTAATCAAATTAACATTAAGCCAACTTGAAGTTAACTATTTTATTATTTTCACATCCACATGAACTTCTATAAGTGTTACATGATAACATTAATTAATGATTTTATGATTTTTAAATCTTAATATTTAATATTGATTCATCAAAAAAATTAATTTGACCCATTAATGTTAAGTCACTTAAGTTGGTCCTACACATTTCTAACCCTTTTGGTATATTTAACTTTCACCTTTATAATAATTTTAATAAAAATCAATTAATTCTAAAATAATTAATATGTTTTAGTAGTATAAAATATTTTAAAGTTCAGTTTGGACTCACAAATGTTAGTTCATGAATTTGTGCCATGCAAATTTATCTTCTATGGGGTTTCCACATGTTCCTTTGATATAATTAAGAAAATAATAATTTTACTATGATAAATATCTTACTTGTATATGGAACATTGAGTGGGAATGTTAAGCCCTATCCATTAGATGATAGATTCAACAAATTGATCTTGTAATTTATTGGTTGCTCTTAATCTTGATTCATGCAACACATGTTATCTATTTATGCCTATATGTTATAGTGTTGTAATTTTTAAGTTAAAAATACCTTGAATTTGATTTTCCTCCAATTTCCTATAATATTACAATTATGGGTCTTATCCCAAAGTTTAAAACTCAGAGATAACAATGGATTTGGTTGTGGAATCACTTTCCTTTGTAGAATGTCGATCACTACCTTATCATTTTAATTTGATCATTTACCCCACTAAATTTTACATGATATACTATACATAAGGTGTTTGAACTAATTTATTTCAATCCTTCAAGGTCAAACTTATTTATCATCTAAAATCCATGCTCACTAGCTTCCTTAATTATATATGGCTCATCCATGCCTAACTAAAGTTATATGTTCCTTTAAGATTGAATTTGAGATAGAAATAATTTCATATTCTCTCCCTTATATCAATTTTATCTATGAAATATTTCCCTATACCTTTCCATTTTCATTAAAGGTCCCTTATACAACATTAATTATTTCATCCAACTTATCAACTACCTAGTTTGTCATTTCACTCTCTAAAATTCCATCATTGCAAAGAGAATTTAAAGAATATAAAATAATAATAAGATTTAGCATCCATAGTTTTATAAAAACTATAATAGGCTCTACTAACATAGATATATAAATCAATTCATTTAAGGTAATAAGATCAAGAAGACTATTTATAAGATGAGATGCTTTAAGAGTTAAATCACTAGATTTATTCAAAAAATATATCATTTTGTAGCATAAGCACAAAATATCTTTAGACAAATTAAGATGTACTACATATAATTTTGTGTGCACTTGAGTTCATGTAATAAATTTTAGGTCATATCCACTTTACCCAACTAACAATCTCACAGTGTTAGAGAGTGCATCTCCCTTGATATTAATTAAATAAAGTCCATTGTCATTATGAAATATCTTCTTTTCCAATAATTACATTTCATTTTGTAGAGGTAAAATTTTTAAAAGGAAAATATAGTAATTGAAATTTATTTTGAAAGTAAGGAAGACAAATTCCCAAACATTACCACATGCTATCTCACTAAATAATTTTTCCATGAATCAAAAGTGAACCATACTCATGTTGGCATTCATTGAGATACACTGTTTATAAATGATGTGTAAAATATCAAATTTATCACAATAATCACCTGATAAAATAATGTGGTTTCTTGTATTAGATTTAATACTCTTACTTCCTCAACATGGATTTTGTAACTTTATACTACAACTTCATTCTTTTTTGTAATCATTCTCATTGATTATCGTGGGGTTGGAAGAAAGCCCATAATTTTCATATCCCCAAAACCTAATGTGACATCTTTTTCATAAATGATTGCAACACAATATCCTCCTTATAGTTCAGACCCATAAATGAATTTTGTACAGGTGAGATGTTTTTTTAAGCAATGCACTTGTTTCATGTATGTCAAATTTGGATATTTAGAATGCGCTCAAGAAGTGTTTAAAAAAATGTGTGAACAAAATGTGTTCATTTTTATTGAAATGGTTAATGGATATGATCCTAATGGATTGAAAATAGTTTTAAAAAACTTTCTCTATCTTCAAGTATTTGTATTTTTTTATTTTGTACAAAATATTCCCTTTATTGTGTTAATCTTTCTTTGCCAACTACATATGTAAAGATCAGGAAAAGTGATTAGATCATATGTGATATGTAGTTATGGGATATGCATGAGATTAGATTTATCCATTGATAAAAAATCATTGTAAGGGATTCCAAATTAAATTAATTTTTTAAGTCATATCATCCTCTTCAGCTAAATGTTATCCATACTCCAAGAATTGATTTTTAAATCCATCAAACCATTTCTCATCTTCAATAGAGATGTAAGAATTAATAAATCATTAAATGTTTCCAATTTAAAAAGAAATTTGTAAAAAAAATAACAACGCCTATAGATTCTATTCAATTCTCAAGCTTAATTTTTTTAACAAGGATGGAATCATTATTCATGTGTAAAATATACTTCCACATGCCTAGTCAAATGTCTATGTTGATGTGAGTGTCCTTATCCAATGTAAGTATCTAGTGACATAAATTCATCTAATTTTTAAGTGAAATGTATCCTAATGGTCAACCTAACTGATATTATGTGATATATTCTCTTGATAGGAGTGGTATATATGCATGATAACTCCTCATTTTAAATGTGCCTAAAACATACCTAGATTCATATAAAATAGCATTCAATTGATCAAAGCTTCCTTATTTTATCTTATTTCCATATTAGTCATAGGTACAACACATATAGAGATATGAATTACTAAATTATCAACCCAAGTGATATATTTATCAGGTTACAAGCTTGGTCATTGTTGTACTTGCTAATCACATATTTCATGATTCATACACAAACTAACATATAAGGGAGAACTACATAAGTTTGAGGCCCTCTTTAGAGTATTGGATATGTAGGAAATGTTTATTAATATAGTTTTATTTGGGTAATCTCAATAATATGTGCCCACTAACCTATTTTTCTCATAGCCACTATGAAGATGAATAATTAGGATTTGATCATTTAATAAAGAATGACATTATATGACCCAGATATGAATGCACCAAAGCAAATATAGAAAGGAAATAAAAAACATCTAGGTGATTGAATAATATTTTAATAGTTATTCCATACTATACACCTAAATATAATCTAAACACTATCATCAATGTAACCATCCCAAGTTGATGTAAGTATTTACAACTACATAAGCACTTAATCTAGAATTTGGCAACTGTTTTATAACATTCTTCCAATCTACTTCCTACATGTTCTAAATATAAATATGTATTAACATCAGAGCCATCTAAGCATATTTTTTCATTATCATTTCACTATATTTCATAAATATACTTTCCATTTTAGCATATCTTAACATACTAAATTCAATATATGTTTTATCTGAGTTTTAAAATTAAGTAGCTTGTTATAGATCAATTTATCACCTGTGTGCTTATTAAATTATATATTCTTAACCCTATATTTGTCATAATAAGATACACATTTAATTTAGGGTTAAAAATTTGGTGAACTAGATGTGAATCTATTACATCATAGATCCACAATAGGTTCCATATAATTCTCATCTAGTACACATCACATTCAAATATCTATAGAACCTACACGTGTTCTTATTACTATTATTCCAAATAAACCACATAGCACTCAATTATGGGTTCAACAAAACCATATTACTATTACTCCTACTATTTATTCATGACAATAGAGTCCCATTATACATGTGTAAATAATCCTAACTACTACAATGATAGATATTATGCTTACATATGCTCCTCATTAGTGTCACCAATTTATCAAACTAGGTTCACAATAGGGAGATATATATGAGCTTCCTTTAGATGTGATCATAGGGTATTATTTTCACATAATCTAAAAATACCAAAATAATAGAAAAAACATTCAAAAGTGAAAAAATATTTTTGGCATTTACATATTCTATTGGCTCCTTAGAATCTATGTGTTATTTCCATGTCAATGGATATCCTATTATTTAATTATACATACACATGTTTCATGATTCTATTTGAGTGTGATATGGGCATAAAATATACATGATCCATAAATTTTTTGATGTTGGGCTTTCACTCTACGCACATCACCGAGATGTTGGGGGCATATACCTAAATGATCATGATACATCTAGGTTATATCATTCTATGGTCATTTTACATTATTATGTTTTAGAAAACATGTACTTACACATGAATTTATCCATGATTATGTCTTTCATAATGTACTTGATATGATATGTAATTTAAATTTTAGATAACACATTTGATCCATTGGATACTATGAAATGTTTATGTTGATTTTTTATGTTTTCATTTATGCACTTCCTTGAGTGTCTTATTTTACTATTGTCTTATTTGTTAAGAATTTAAATGTGCTCCATTATTTTTGGCCATTACCTATTTTATGTGAAAATTTTAATATTTAATTTTTGATTCTATGTACATTTTTTTAAGTCATGTGTATTCAATCGTGTGTTATTTGAACATGCCCCTTGTTTACAGTCTCCTTGGACCATTATCTTTTGATTTTATTTTGGGTGATCTTGCGTGTGTGATTAATTTATTATTGATCTTGTATTATTAATATCTATATTTTTCCATGATATATATCATGCATCTTAGGCCTTGATTTAATCACATTTTATGTACTTCAATGATACATTTACCTAGACATGTTCTCTTATATAATAGATGGTTAATTCATAGTTATATGTTTATCTTATCCTTTTGAGGTGAAGTAACTACTTATTTTTATCTTCCTTCACCTTAAAGGGTGGAATATAAATGGGGATATGTAATATAGGAATGTATTCCACACATTAATAATTTTAGATTTAGTGGATACATGTCATATAGGCATGGATTCCACATGTTCACAATTTCATATTCAAAGGGGCATGTTTTGGAAACATGTTCTCCATAGTTACTCAATATTCAAAATCTATATATTATAGTGGGAGAATATTTTAGAAACATTTACTATAAATTATAACTTATAATAGTTTTAGTTTTAGATTATAGTAAGGGCATGATTTGGAAGCATGTTCTTCAAGATTACACAATTTAAAATGGGTCAAATAACACAATTATATGATTCATATACACATTTATGACATATTTCTATACATTGGTACCATTGTTATACAAAAACTCAATATGAAACATATCTAAGGTTTATATTTTATGAAATGTGTACATAATATTGAAAAATACAAATCAATTTTAGATTTAAAATACTTTAGGGACTATCACCACCCACTAGGTTGGACTTCTATGGACTATATTGAACCAATATACTCCAATAGTTGGTTCACTTTTTAGGTATGGTTGAGGTGATTAAATATCTTAATATTTCTAATTTTTTATGTTCAAATTGATTGTATCATCTAGCCTCACCATTTTTATAGTGTGAGTTAACTTGGTTCACTCACACTCACCAGATTATAAGTATGATTGGGTTACACAGTTGAGCTAGTTTCAAATGTTAGGTGATAATCCACATTTTATCCATGGTTGGAGGAATTTTCCATCCTCTCTCTCTATATCTTGTTATATATATATGCACTTTATATATTTATTATTTTCCTAATCTCAATTTTAGTGATTCATAATGAGACATCTTTCAAATAAAATTACCAAAAGGCTAGATGGTTGCATTGATACACAGTTGTACTCATAAATCTTATTCTTTTTTAATTTAAATCATTTCAATACTTGAAATTTTAGATTATATACAATGATTATATACTGTAATATGATTTTGGTTACAAGTCAGTCACCAAAAAATCAATGAAGTTGGACTCAAATAAAGGCATGATATGTTCTACACACCTAGGTATGCATTCATTTCATTTAAACTAGAAATTTCATTACTAGATTAAAGTGAGGGGGGAGGGAAAATGTAGATGATATTTATGAATTATATAGCCCATCAATCTTATACACAATAAAATTAGGCTTTGACTATTCATCTCTGTTCTAACCTTTTCACACTTCTGTAAGTCTTACATCTAATCATTTTTGTGCCCTTTGGCCTATCTCTTTGTCCAAAAACTATTATATTCATGACTCAAACCTTTTATATTACCTATAATTCTTAAAACTTACTTATCTTATGCCTTTTCAAGTTTTGTACTTGTACCTACTTTTATGCTTCTTAAACACTTACATCTTAGTTATACGCCTATGTCAATGAAGTGTCCTTACCCAACACAAGTGTTCAGTACCTCAAGTCATCTAATTTATAAATGAAATGTATCTTAATGGTTAGATTAAGTGATATTATGTGATATATTATCTTGATAAGAGTGGTATATATGCATGATTACTTTGTAGATGATATTTATGTATTATATATCACCTTAGTATTATACACTCAGCAAAATCAGATCTTATTTAATCCTTTCACTTATGTATCTTTCTCACTTTTTCAAGTCTTGTATGTGCTCTATATTATGCCCCTTATCCTATCTATAAGTTTGAATAGTATTATGTTGATGACCCATGCCTTCTATCTTACCAAGAATACTTAAAACATATTCATCTTCCACCTTTTCAAGTTATGATCTTGTACCTATTTTCCTACTTCTTATACACTAGTGTTTGGGATATATGCTTACATAGATGAAGGTGTCTTTATCTAACACAAGTTTTTAGTTCCTTAAAATTCATCCAATTTTCAAATAAAATGTACCCTAATGGTTGGTCTAAATTATTTAATGTGGGTTATCTCTCAATGGGATTGATATAAATACAAGATCAATCCTCATTCTTTCCTCACCTATGGATGATCGAGAAATAATACCAAAGAGCATTCAAAGAAAATTTAATCGATCAAAGCTTCCTTATTTTATCATATTTCCATATCAATCATAGGGACAACACATATATAGGTTTGAAGTACTGAAGGAACATCCCAAAAGCCCAATTTTCTAAGTTACAAGCTAGGTCACTATTGTACTTACTTTTCACATATTTCATGATTCACACATAAGACAACAAATAGGGGAGAATGAAATTAGTATGAGAACCTCTTCAGATTATTAGTTATCTAGGTAATGATCATTGATATATGGGTCTTTTGGGTCATCTTGACATTATGAGTACACTAACCCATTTTTCCTTAGGGTCACTATGAAGATATTTAATTAGTGATAGTCCATGACCTAGATATGAATGCATCAAAAACAAGGAAAACACAAACCCAAAATCATCAAGGTGGTTACATCCTATTCAAATAGATAATGTTTACATGACACCTACATTGAGTTTAAATATTTTCTTCAACACAACCATCCCAAGATGATGCAAGTGTTTGTATTTATAGAGGAACTTAATCCAAAATTTGGTAACTAATCTAGAATCATCTTATGGTCTAGTCATTTCCTACTCTAGATCCAATTTTAGGATTGGGAACAGATAAGGACATTTTTTCTTTGTCATTTGCATATATATCTTAGTTGTACTTTATATATTTAGTCTATCTCATTTTAATAAATTCAACATATGTTATATCTAAGTTTAGCATCTACTTGGCCTATTGTAGATCTTATTATCACCCTTGTGCATTGTAATTTCTATATACACATTTAATCAATAGTTAACACCAAACTATAATTCATTTTAGGGTTAAACATTTGGTGAACCTAATCTTAGAACATTAAACCCTATGTAAATTAAGGTTTCTTGATTTTTGTATTGTTAATCCCTAATTATTATCCTTTTTGTAGATTTTAAATTTTTCATCTATAAATCAATGGAAAATGTTAATACAAAAACTCATTTTCAAATGGAAGACAAATAATCTTGATCACTCATCTCAATAATAACAAAATATTAATGGATGCATTTTTGTATGTCACATGAGATGAAATTAGTAAACATGATAAGGCTGAGGTCTCCTCACCTAGTGATGGTGAATAATTAGAAGGTACTACAAGTGATTACATACCTATTGACCTGCTTAAATCTACCATGAAATTACCAATTATTTTAACATAAATACTGGTTTCAATACCTATTAAAACTCAAATAATATTCACATCCCCTTTGGTGACTACTTAACTTGCTAATGTAAATCCAAATGGGTCTAAAGTTTAAAATATTCTTCAAGTTATAAATAACTTAGAGTAAAAAGTTAAAAACATTGAATAAATCACTTTAAAATATCCTCATGATATTGATCACAATATAAATTGCATAACTCTCTTACACTTGAGATATCTTTGTACCCTTTACTAGCTAGTTTTGTTGCACCTAAGTTTCCATTTTATGATGGTAAGGGTGATCCTTAACAACATATTTGATCCTTCTAAGTGGAAAGCCTTGACTATGCCTCCAATGATAAACTTTTGACCAAATTATTTCCAAGAATCCTTAAAGATTATGCTTTGAGGTGGTTCTAATTTACCTCTCCAATCCATGAAAGCATTCAAACCTATTGAAAATCAATTTTTGGCACACTTTTAAGTTAATATTTATGAGAAGGTTTCCTATGCTCAAATTTACAAAATAAAACAAGAAACCAATGAACCTATAAAATGAACATGTCTTGAGATATAAGATAATGTTAGATAAAATGACCAATCCTATGATAGATAAAAAGTTGCAAGACATATTCAATAAAAGTTTTCTTGATCCATTACATGACTAAATTTTTTAAGAAGCTTAAATCATTTAATGACTTATGACATATTGTATAAGACTATGAAATGAAGATCATTTCAATGAATAAACTCAAGTACGTAGCAACCACACCAATTGCATCTACATCTTGTATAAAGTTTAAAATCAATTCAAGTTATAAGGTAAAACCCCTTGAGCTTAAAAAGGAAATAACCACCACAATTAAGATAGTTTCACAACAACCTAATCAAATTATCTTATCCAATGCACCAAGGAGATAATTCTCACATTTACCTAGGTCCATATCTTTGTTACTCCTATAATTAATAGAGTTTTAACTTTTATCTCTCCCTCATCCTATAGAAGTTGATATGAGTAGACCTCTACCCAAAAGATATGATGTGAATGCTTATTATGACTATCAATGGGGATGAGGGCATTCTATAAATAAATAATTTACATTGAAGCACAAGATAAAACATATTATTGATGACCAAAACCTTACATTTGATGATCTTCCAAAGGAATTAGGTTCATAACCTGGTGATCACCATAAACAAAAAATATTTAACAATCCTTTGTAATACCATTCCAAGAGGGAACTAGAAGTAAAAATGGCATATAATGCACATCCTCCTCCATCAAATTATGGGAACCAATTAGATGGGATTATTTGTAGTTACACATGACATATACCTCTTTTGGTTTAGGGACCTTATGTATACACATAATATTTTTAAACTTTTATCAATTAATGATGATCTCTATCTTGTACTAACCCATCAAGTCTTGATATTTTTGAGTGTATGCCTTAAGGGGTACATAAAGAAATGGGTGGGCATACCATTGGTGATTTACAAGATTGTTGTCCCTTTTTCCACTTGTCATCTACACTTGTCTCCTAAAAACCATTCCCCTAAGATTTACCTCTTATTTTTCACCCTCCTCTAGTCTTTTACCACCTTCATTAGCTTATTTCCCTAACCTAAACCCATTTTTGGTAGTTTACATGACTATGTCATCCACATCAACCTTGTATTATTATTTACAATATTTTACTAAGAACTAAGTCAACCATGGTCAACATAGTTCATTATCTAATATGTTTTTGTCAATTTCAATACTAGGTTGATCAGGTTGACCTTGTCATCCAAAACTTTTAGAATGGTTTAGAGTTAGATCCACCTATATAAACACAATAAATTCACCATTTCTAAGAGAATAGAAGAAAAATTATGATATATTGTGTATCTACTTATCCACCATTCTACTTGAGGAGCAATCTTAGGGTTTCATAATTTCTTTGAATATATGGATCTTGTCTTGTGGAGAAGTCTTTTGGATGTATTGATAGGTTGTATAACATAGAGCTGATTTATCCTTATCATCATTACATAACACAAAAACCTCTTGTGAATCACCTTGGCTAAGGGAGAGATTTAGGCTTGGAGAGTTTGTCTTCAAAGGTAAGTATTCCTAACTTTGTTCCTCCTTTATAAGAGTAGATAAATATGAATTTGTAGTTCTCTTCCATGTATTAGGATTCTATATACATTTATGTGAGAATATGTCCTCTATGCATGTTTAGTTTTAGTGTTTATTAGCCCCACTTCATTCCACAAGATTTGGTGAGCACTATATTATATTTTTTCATTACTTGTTATTAGTTTAGTGAATATGAAAACATAGGACCTAGTTAAGTTTATTGCATAGTTTTACTTGACTAGAGGCTTTGGAACCCTCCCTAGTTAAATTATTATGATAAGAGATTCCTTAGATAGGTCTAGAAGATCCATATTGGACATGACTTCGATTATTTAATGTATCCCCAATTGGAAGTGTAAGTAGGTTTTATCTTCTCTGATCTAGGATTGATTTGTAGATCTATTACATTTCCCATTGCATACATTTTGGTGAACCTGACATAAATCTAACTCATGCAAGTTTTCTTTCATGCTTTCATTTCTATTATTTTATTATTTTTCTATATTTTCAATACTAGGTCCACCAGGATAGTATAGTTCTAACTTCTATGTGTAGGTTTAACACATAGTCATATCAAAACAACTATGTTTTTTCTATACAAGTCTTAATCAAATACAAGTTACTATATCAAATAGGTCAACATGATATTTTTATTTAGTTCCAAACAACAAACTAAGTTGACTAGATTGACTTAGTCTTACAATAAGCATCTAGATTAAAAAACTAAGTTGTGTAAGTCAACTTAGTCATCCAGTCAGCATCCAAATAAAAAACTAAGTTGATCAGGTCAACTTAGTCATCTTATCAAGCTTCAATAAATAGGGTTTCATAAAACTAGGTCAACCCAATCAACCTAGTTTTTAGAACTTGAAATTATCATTCAAGGCACTTTAATAAAAAAATTGAAATCTTAATCATCTTCCAACCCACCAAAGTTCCTCTCTTTCTCTCTCTGTCAATTCAATACTTCATTATAGTTCTATTTTGTGCAAGTTTGTAGTCTTGAAAACTACACTTCTATATAAAACTAAGTCAACCTAGTTGATTTAGTTTTGTAGCTTATATTCTATCTAAAAGACTAAGTTAACCTGGTCAAATTAGTTCTTAAATACTTTTTTTTTTATAAAATAGTAGAAAGGTAGCGGACTCTATTATGTACTATTTGCATATAGTGTTTTCTAAATAAAATCTGTACCATTCTTAATTTGAGAATTAACAACTATATGCTAGTAATTAATTTACACTTTCATTTTCATCTATTTACATGCTTAGAGTAGATTATATAGTCTAAATAGGTGGTTTTTCAATTTTCCAATTAGTTTCACTATTTTGATCTTTTTTCACACACTAACAAATCACATAATATTCAAAATGCATTTAAAATTTATCTTCCTAAGGCCTTGGATTTCATCACCAAAGGGGAAGCTAACTTGGTTTTCTAGCCAAGTATAAACACTTGGTTAATGATATATATTGGAAAATAACCCAACACCCTTATCATTGTGGGATTGTGAAGTGGGGGGGGGGGTGTAGGCCCAAATACTAAGCTAGTACCATTACCAACATAGATCCCTTTGAGCCTAAACATCTTGAAACCATCCATAGATTACTTTCTAGTTCCCTATTTTCATCTAACTTCCCTATCATAGTTAAAATAGCACTTTATAATAATATAATAACACTCAAGATGACCACTTAGTTAGTAGTTACTTTTCAGTTGACTATTTTCTCTTTGATCATTATATGTTATATTGCAAAAACATGCATTGGCTAGTATTAGTGTAAGGTTTTGATCTATGTGACCTAAGTAGATCATTCCCATTAATCTAATTATTTGTGTGTTTTATTTCATTTCTTATTTCACTTACATTGAAAAAAAATCCTATTTTTAGCACACTTTTATTATGTTTGACACAGTTTGTTACAGACTATCTTTTTCCTTGACTACAATACTAAGTTGACTTGGTTGACCCTATATTCTTTTCTATCAATCAGGTTATAGTACTAAGTTGATCTAATAAAACTTGTATCCTTATTAGACTATATTTTTCCTTATCTATAGTACTAAGTGAACTTGGTCAAATTAGTACTATTTTCTATCAGTTAGGTTATAGTACTAAGTCAACGTAATGGACCCTATATCCTTCTTAGATTAGTTTCATACCCTATTTATAGTACTAAGTCAACCTCACTAACTCTGTACTCTTATTTTTCTCTTATATATCTTTGATTTTGCATCATATTTATCTTCCATGATTTTTTTCCATCATGAACTACCTATTTGAAGATAACACTAATTTTAATTCAATAGATATGATGAGTTTTACCAACCCCAATAGGTTCTCCCATAAGCAACTTGTGGCTCCTACCCTATATGAAAGTAATGTTAATTTATCCACTCACACTAAAAACTATGGTACCCCTCCTCATTCCTCTTCACTTCACAATCCTCTCTTCTCATTTGAAGATCAACCTAAATTAGAGTATACCCTATAAATTCTCTTCTTCATCAATGATTTCCTCAACATCAAAGAAAATATCCTTCTACTATTTACCATCTCATGATAATTGGTCAAGTTGAGGATCCCTATTCACCTTCTCCCACATTCTCACATAGACTTGGTGACACTAAATTATTTGCTTCTCAACCTCTTCCCTCTATTTTGACCCATTTTCATACCATGACATCTTCCTCTTTTATTTCCTCCACCTCCATGCCTAGTATCTCTACTAACATGGCAAGTTCTACATCTAGTGGGCCTCTTCCAAGGTCTACTCTTCTTAATTCTTACACTAGTGCATCATTGCTACCCATGGTAATCATGCCTCTAGTGCCATTTATTCTCATCCCTCTACTAGTGCATATTTTTGCACACAATAAAGTCATTCTATTAGTGCCTCACTCACCAAAAAATTATTCTCAAGCTACTAATAATACCCATAGTGGTACCCAATCCACTACTACCAATTCCAATGCTTCAAAAAATGCCAATAATACTACTCAAACCCATCAAATTCTATTAAAAACTCTTAATCAAATGAATTCCTTATAAGATAAAAATGAAAATAAAATTATGTAAATGCAAAATAATCTTACTCATCTTCAACCCACCCTTAACAGGTTCTATAGGGCATGCATAACTAAAATGTTCCCCCACCCCCCTTCAGGATTCCCATGGTAATCTTATCCCTCAACCTCTCCTTGTTAACAAAAAAATCAAACACCTTAAAAATGAGCCTCTTACACCTCAAATTTCTAATATCAATATAGTAGGTATCACCCTTACCATTACTTACAATGGGTCAATGGATCCTACTCTCCACTTAAAAACACTAGGAAATCTATATAAATACTGGGTCAAGTTAAATACTTTTACCACTACCAATATACTATCAAAGACTCTCATGGGTGATAAATTTAGATTGGTATAACCAACTCAAATCTCATTCTATCACTAGTTTTTAATATTTAGTCAATTCTCTAGTCCAAGAATTCTAAACTAGTGATCTCCCTAAAATTACATTGGCCCATTTTATCAATTATAAGCAACTTGAGGATGAAATCACACAAAATTTCATCAAATGATGAAAGACCTTGTCTAAAAAATATGAACATAATATGGTAGATGACAACCTCTTTCATCTATTTACCAATGTTATTTTTTCCAAATTATAATATCAGGTCTAGACACTCTCTCCATGTACTTTGGAAGAGGTCATTGACCAAGCCAAGCATCAAGAAATCCTCATACATCAATTTAATCCATCTCAACCTTCTATGGGTAATCACATGTTAATCAAGAATAAGAATCATCATGCTACAAATGATGGTGCCATTGAATCTTATGATACCATTCACAATATTCAAGCTATTGTTCTTGACCAAGCTCAAGAACAAGCTTTTCCTATTAATCAAATAACTAACCCTCATTTATATTAAACAAATAACAACAATTTTCATAAACCTTTATCTTTAACGGAATTACAAAAACATCTACCAAGGCCTCTTCTATAATAACATGATCCTGTTCACCCCATGAAATCTTCATATGATCCCAAAAAAATTATTGGTTTCATGCTAATTGGGGTCATTCTCATGAGATTTGTAGGCAAATTTGTAATTTATCTATGTATTTCTTTATCAATCCCAATTGTGACCATGATTCTATCATTCATAAATGATAAAAATCCTATGACATTGCCTTCAAAGCCCATGAAACACAAACTAAATCTCAATCTTTAAACCAAGCTAATTCTCATTTGGTCATTTATCAATATCCTCTTCCAAATCACCAAGATAACCAAGACAAGCCTACCTATTCTACCAATAATATTAACAGTCTTCTTAACCCCATTCCTAAAGAGAATGTGGTTAATATGACTAATATGCAAAGGGTGGTTGCCTTCATTGATCCTCATCCCATCCACACTCCTCAATTTACTTGCACATTTTGTGTTATCTAAGAATATTCTCCAACTCACTTGATAGAGTTGGGGCAAGAAGACCTTATATCATTTGATGAAACAATTATAAGATCTCCCTTGGATAACACTTCTTATAACATTTCTATTATTCCTCTAACCTCTTTACCCATCACCAATAATAATCAAACTTATATTAATACTTCTTCTAATCCATCTCAAACCAAACCTACATCTACTAGCCCATCCTTTCAACACAATCCATAAACTTTTCCTCCACTTAAACCTTCTGCAACTTATCAACATAAATTCACATACACTTAGGTTCCTCCTTCTGAGGACCTCCTTCAACACTATGCACCTCTTTATAACAATCCTATTATGGGTTATGATGAATGGGATCCTATCATAGAGTTTACTATTCTCCCATCTCAAATCTCATTTCTCAAATTGATGCAGACCTCTGCACATCACCATAATCATCTTATGCATTTTTTGTTTTAAATGAACATCCCTCATCCTCCCCTAGAAGGATGTGAAGCCACCTTAACTAGATTAGAGATATCATTTTACAATAGTGTAAATAGATGTCTATACATGTTGATGAAACAATGGACACTTCTCTTTCCCTTCAATTCCCCATTGCTTCTATTATCCTTGATGAGATTCTAATTGGTATGAATGGTCATCTTCTTTTTATTAGTGTCCAAATTGGTGATATCTAAGTCAATCATGCCTTGATTGATAAGGTTTATGGTACCTATGTTACCTCTCTAAATTTTATTAAAACCCTCAGATATTTTGAATGTAATCTTAAGTCCAAACACAACATGTGTCAAGGCTATGACCTAATTCAAATGCCTCCCTTAGGCTATGTGTGGGTCCTTATTACCATCCCACTTGTCATTATTTATGTGAATTTTATGATTTTTAACTTTCCTCTATCTTATAAAAGTTTGCTTGGTAGGCCATAGATTCATTGTATGAGAGAAGTTGCCTCTTATGTTTGGAAATGTGTTAAATTCCCTCACAATGTATTAATCTATAGGATTCAAGGTGACACTAACCCTTATAAGTTTGAACAATTCCAAGACCATGGTGTATTAAATATTCCCAAAGTTGAACCTTTGCCAAGTATTCCCTTTCATGAAACTCAATAGTTTAACTTTCCTATCAATTCCACCTAATGTTATAATGGTCACCCCAAAATCATCAAGAATATACCCCCAACCTCCTAGATTACAATTATGATGAGCCTAATGATATCAATTTAAATATTAAAACCTTAGATCTATCACCTCATCTCATTTTTCAGCTTCCCCCTTCTTTGTAACCTCATTCCTATCAACCATCTAGTGATGACATACTTATTATTTTAATTGAGATTCATAATTCCATTCATCACACCACATCAAATGACAAGGTCATCCCTACCAATACCATTGATATTCATACAATTTATTATGATAATGGCTATACCTTATATGATCCATTTGTAGGTCTTTTTCATGCTTGAGATGATAAAATTATTTATTATCATTCCTATTTACTTCAATATTTTAGTATTTCTTCTAGCATTACATCTTATATCACTCTTAATTTTAGCATTTTTCCTCTTGATTATAGGGTAGAGATGGTATGCACACATCTATTTTATAAATATCCTTATAGGAGCATGCTTATAGATCATTTTATGATTAACCCCTATCACTTTGCTAGATACTAGGGCCCCTCTAGCCAACTTATCCCTAAGATGTTTGTGACTATCCTTTAGCCTTCTATGCATCCCACCCATATTTTAATAGAGACTATTTTGGATCCTATTCCCATTTCCTCTCTAGTTGAGTCTCTACCTATTTTCGATCCTATTAATAATTTAGTTAAGATTTACCGAGTCTCTCAACCAATCCTACCTTCCCTAGGTGATGGTTTGATCAGTTTACCACAACTTGCTCCTTTGCCCATAAAATAGATTGATTAACCATATTATGATATTCATAAAGTTGTTAATCATTAGACTACATACTATTCATTATACAAACATTCCTTGCCTTCCTCTTCCACTCCTCCTATGAGTACACCTACCATACTACTCACAAGCATATCTGTTACTTCTATGACATAGATAATCATTCATACATGCATTATCATAAGCTATGGTAATATATCAACACATTGCATCCCATCATTCCTTAGACTATATATAAGGTTATACCTCTCCCATAATTATTACCTAAATATCTTCCCAAACATAGAGAGGTATATTGTCTCTAGCACCAATGTGGTATACATCACACTAATCATTATCATATCCTTCATTAAAATATCAAATATCAACTCATGACCATTCTTATGCCTACTACCCTCTTCTCATATGGTTCCCTCATAATAATTATCCCCCTTCTTCGCCTATGACTCCACCACTTGTGGCCCCTTCTCCAACTATCATTTCTTTACCCATGGACATTCCCTCACTCGATCCCTCTCCACCAGTGACTCCTTCACCTATGGTCCATTCCCCATTGATGACCCCTTCATCTCTTATAGATTCCAATCCCATTCCTTCTCTTGAGCATCCCCTACACAATATCCCTAATCAAAATTCTCCTTTAGGTATTCCTACATTTTCCATCGAGGAGATTCGATGTGAAGTATTTTCTCAACTTTCCCTAAAGATTGATGAGTCTTTGGTTTTAATCCAATTTCAACTTCATATATACTTATCATATGTTATGGATAATGTGTGTGGACAAATATATTAGTATTTATGAACATAAACATGGTGTTATTTCATTTCTTTCTTCATTTGGTTTGGATGTATGCTCCAAATTTACATTTATCTATTTTATATCATTTGACATTGTGTCAAATTCTTATCTATCTTACATGGTGACTTTTATTTTGCATTACATGTTGCTTATGATGTCATTATTCTTCTTATGTTCTCTTATGGATTTTTTCTCATGATTACATACTTATTCTTCATGTATTCCTTTTTTGATGGTTATCTTGTTATTTTTTTATGATTTTTTGCTATCTTATCTCTATAAACACATATAATTATTCTTGTGACTTAGTTATACAAACCTTAGTCATTCCTTATTTACCATGTGATCAATTATCAAAAAATTCATGTAATTTTAATGTCTTTTTATTGGTCTATTGTAGATCCCCCTTTATTACCTATCACAAAATATGCATACACATGGTTGATACTTGAGATAAAGTGTTGGTTCAAGTTAAGCCTAAGTTTTCTAGTTTATGATATATTTGGATACTTAGCTTCCTTTATCTAAAGCCTAAAATCTCATTTTTGTGTATCACTTCATCTCTCATGATTGGTCATTCCAAATCCATATGGAGGAGGAATCTTAAAAGCCATAAACATTCAAAATCTAAATCATTTAACAAAAGACAATGATCTAAAAGGAAACATTCAAAATTTTCAAAAGTTAAATCATACTAAAAGTTGTGACTCTAAGCATATCTCATTTCTATAATCAAAGATAAAACTCCATAATTTTCCTCATGAAATAACCAAGGTCCATTAGGGTGCGGTAGGCCAATAGATTAAATAAGGAGAATAAAAAAATCTTTTAGTGCTACCTACTTTCTCATGCAAGTACCTAATAATCATAGTAGATTGACGAATCTATAAGGGGTCTTGAGGAATGGGGAATACATCATGGGAAGGTAGGTCTATTTTAATTTTCTTGTTCAAAAATAACAAAATTATTTGATCTTAGTACCACACTTATTTTGCCTGCATAGCTTTATACCTATAGTAAATAGGTATCCTCTGTATATTGATCATCACTAGTCACTTATTGTCTTTTCATGTCCTTAGTATGCCTCATGTCTCCTAAGGTCTTCTCATAAGATGCCTATGTTATGCTTATTACATTACCTCTTTTTCTTCCTTAAACCCTAATATTTACCCTTGAGATATATATTTTTGTTTACTGATCAATCCCCTTAGGGATTCTATTTATGAGTTATAGTGTAAGACCTTGAACAGGTCTAGGCCTTCCTCACAAATCACCAAATTCTCACATTACCATTCCAAACATACCCTTTTACCATATTTTAAAATTTATTCCACCTCATTGGTGATCCGTTTATGAGTTCTAGTGTAAGACCATGGATATAACCTAGCCTTCCTCACAAAATTTTCCAATACCCAAGTCACAACGAACTTACATGTGTCAAATATGAGATAAAATGTGATTGATTATGAGTTACATTCCATTAACATACTTTTCATCTTGATTTAGTATGTTTTATTCTTACTTCATTAATATCTCATCTTTTATCTTATTATTTTCTGATTACATGTAAGAATCCAACTATTTTTCTTAAATTTCTCATACTTCCCAACTTGAATTAGTGTGATTAACTTAAGACCATTTTGCCAAGTTTGTTTCTCTTTTATACTTTCCAACATGATTTAGTATGAATTATTGAATTAATTGATTTATTTTTCTACCATTTGTCTTTCACATGTTTTCTATTTTATTACATTATTTTCATACTTCCCAACATGACTTAGTGTGATTTTACTTATTTTAATTTGGTGCCAATCTTTTTTATGGTTTAAAAACATTTTTCCATCTTGTTTACCACTTTTTGGTTTATTATACTTAGTCATATTTTGTTATTACACACTTACTATCATGATATAATGTTTAGTGCATTTGTTTTTTATTAATTATATTTTTATAAGTCTTTTTCACATGTTTCTTTTTAACTATGCATGTGTACTACATAATGCTAGAAAAGAAAACACTCCATGTATATTTCCTATAACATATACCAAAATAACAAAATACATATGCTAGAAATAAATATACCCATGAATAAATAACCAAAACCAAAATATAACTCATAAGATCAACATCCAACTATCAAAATAATATATTTATATATATCATGTATTTTTCTATAAAATATAACAACACATCACTCTATCTCTATGGCTGGGCTCCATCATGCCTAACTCATGGCCTATCCATGCTACCCATAGATGCCTTGGAATAACCCCTCTACATGGTGTGTTATAATGAGGTTGTCCACAATATCAACCCTAATACTTATCCCTATAGGTTAGCTTCCTGGGCCTATACCTATCCCAGATGGATCATGGTAGTCATGTGTGTGGCTCTCACTTGAGCCAAGGCTTGCTAAGCCTATGTCTCTCCTGTTCCCACCTCTATCAATGGATACACTCCCTCTCCACATGTTTGTATCTACCTTATGTTATCTCCAACTATTATAAACTATATCACTTATGTTTCAAAGAATTTTAGCTTATATTCTTAAGAGAAAAGAGTAAAACTTGAAAGAAGGGTAAGGTTAGTAGAACCTAGATTTGGTTTGTGATCCATGATCCAAATAGTTGTGAGAGCTCCTCTTTAGCTTGATTAGATGACCTATAGATAATAAAGCACTAAATAAATGGTTGATTAGTTTGGTAGAAGGGTGGATTGCCTAGCAAGATAGATCCAATAAGTACATGACTTCCTTGGAGGCTATCAATCCACCTTTTAAGATAAGTTAATGTTGATAAAGTTATTGATAAAAGAGTTTGTATAACATAAATGAAAGTAATTAAAAAAAATAAATATATAGTTTTCAAAATAAATGCTTAGATTAATAATATAACATTAAGGTGAATGATAAACTATCAAAATATGGTTCAAGTATGGTTAGGTTTTTATTTATGGTCTGTATTGTGATAGAAGTCAAGAAAATAAGATTCTGGTTGAGGTTAAAAAGTGGTTTTTACTTGCTAATTTTGGGTGTCTAGTTTTACACAGAGACCATCAATGATCAAGGTGACCCTAAATGATAAGGGTGACCCTCAATGGTTAGGGTGACCCTTGATGGTTAAGGTGACCATCGATGGTCAAGATCACTATTGATGGTTACTATCAATTTTGATTCATGTCAATAAGGTTGCCAGGTTGAGGTTGAAAAATGATTCTAGAAGGTGGGTTTGGGTTAGATATTAGTTGAGAGATAGAGGGTAAGGTTCAGATGTGGTTGGTTCAAGGGTTAGTTATTTAGATGACTAAAAAGAGGTTATGGGTGGATGGGTGAAATTTCTAAACTAAATAATTAAAACTTGAAACAAATAACAATATACTTATCTGATGGTTTAACAATTGATGATTGATGGCTTGGTGAAGTTTTGGATCTTGTTAAAGATGATTAATGATAAAGACATACATATACAAGAATTTGATGATTGATCTAGATCTCTATTCTCTCTCCTACTCTTGCCTTTTGATGATTTACTTACCTCTTCTCTCTCCCTCTAGTTCTACTTTTTTATAGGAACAAAGGAGAGGAATAGAAATATGTTAACAAGGGGTCTAACTTGCTATCTAATTTTAAATTTTTCATGCATGGGCTCACACACAAATTAGATGAGCTAATTATAAAAAATCAAGTCAGATTTTAAGTGCCACTTAAGTTGGTTTAGATAGTGGAACTTGACCATCAGTGGTTAGGGTGACCATTGATAGTTAGGGTAACCATTGATAGTTGAGGGTCAAAGTCAAATTGGGTTAGAAAGGCAAGTTTGGTTAGTAGGTCAAGTTGACTAGGATTAGGCCTAGTTGTCAATTGAAAGGCCAATGGTTGGGTCCTAGGGGTTCCTAAGGTGGTCTAGGGGTTTTTCAACATATAGAACCATAGTGTGTGGTTTTTTAGTGTCTACATTTTGCCCCTTTTTGCTATGTAGTTTGTATTAGTATGCTACAAAACAAAAATGGATTTCAAGTCAAAGGTTAGGTTACCTTGAGTATGGGAGAAGGTGTTCCCCCTTAAATTGAGAAGTGATGAAGTGAAATATAATTAGGTTTAGGTTTGATAAGTGGGTAAGCTGGTAATGAAGGTGGACATCATGATGGTGGGTGATAGGTTAGGCAATAAAGTGCAAACATATGTATAAAGTGTGACAAAAGTGTAATAGCCAAGATCATGCATTAATTAGGTTTTCATAGTTAGTAAAAATTAAGGTTGATACTAGAAGGATAAGTGAAAAGTGGATCACATGATCACATTTAGGTGTGGTAGCTGGGAACACTCATAAATGAAAGTCTCCTAGGTAATACCTATGCTTTTATGGGTATCCAAAGTAGGAAGTGATCCCAAGAAAAACACAAATAAGTTAGGTGAGGTCAAGGGTATCTGAGGTAAGAAGTGCTCTTGAGAAGACATAAGTTGGTTGAGTATGCGTAAGGTAATGCAAGTTCAAAAAAATTTAACATGGTAATTATTATTAGTATGGTCAAAAGGACCAAGGTAAGGTCTTCATAAATCATCTAATAGTTTAGGCCAAAATGGCCACTAATGAGATGATGTAGTTGGGGGTAAGGTTTGGTGGTAGAGAAGGGTAATATCTAATGGTTGGGGGTTAGGGTAAAGTAGTAAAAAAAGGTTAGCACTAGAATGAAAAGTGATAGGGTAACCAAACCATAGCATTAGGCATAAATGATATGGGTTACTCTAATAAAATAAAGTCTCTTAGGTAAGGTCAATGTATTTATAGGTATCTAAGGTAAGATGTGATCTTGAGAAGACAAAAATGGTTATAGGCATCAGGATAACAAATAGCTATGCTTTGAAGTACCTAAATGGTCAGTGCATAAAATTAGAATAAGTTTGTCAAAAATGGAAAGTTAATGATGGGATCAAAGTGACCAAGGCAAAGTTGGGTTACAAAAAGTGTGAAAGGTGGAACAAGATTACCAAGTTGAGGTTAACTAGTTTGGTTGGGTAGTAGAGAAGGTTATATCCATTAGTTTGGTAGTGGATAAAATGGTGCTTTTCAATAGGTAGTGTGGTTATGGTAATGTTATTATTTTTTTGAAAAGGTTTGGTTGGGTTTCAATGAATCTAAGAGGGAAAGACATGATTTCACAAGTGGTCATAAAAGTATAAAGATGTTGAAACAATCTAGTTGGTAAAGACCATAATGGAAAGATGGGTGGGCTTAATAACATAATCCCCTTTCTTGTATTTCATTGGTGTTAGTTCATTGGTTAAAATAAGTGGCTTAATCATGTAGTGTCAAGTAAGCTCAAAATACCTTGATTTATAGTGGATAAAGGGGAGATGGATGAAAATGGAACATTCTTATGAGACTAGGATGCCTCTTTTATAGGTCACCAAAGAGCTAGTATAAATAAATCTATGTCATAAAATGTGTAGACTGAATGATGTAAAAAGTCTACTTGGAAAAACCAATTGTGGCTTCCAACTTATTTTGCTTTTGAGATTTGATTGAATTTTTTAAGATTAGTTTTCTTTTATGGTGATTTTGATAATGGGTATTTGACTTTTTTGTTGTTTATGGGAAGTTAATCAATATGGGAAGCATCCAAGAAATTTATATGTTTTTGACAAATGCTTTACTCAACCATCCTTCAAGGGAGTGGTTTAACTTTGGTTTTGTTTATGTTGATAGATGTCCTTCGAGGGAACATTTGACCCTTTCAATAGTTTTTTTGATAGTTTAGGGTAGTTTTCCTTCAAGGGAGTAGTATGCAATGCTAGAGATTCTTGACCCAAGTGATATTTAGTATCCAAAATTTAATGTTATGTTGGTTTAGACATGGACTAGTCTATAATGGTTTAAATCCTTTCCTTTATAGAGGAAAAACCATAGCACTAGAAGGTGAATGATGCGTGAAATAGGTTTAAATAAAAATTACCATGGGAATTCATCCTATAAGGGATTAAAAAGTTTCCATGAGATTCATGCCATAGGTAGAGATATGGTACCCATGTTTAAGATTAGGCTAAAGTTGTGACAAATAATCACATGATCCAATTTTAATCGATTGTCCTTAAAATAAGGAAATGAAGGTGGATGAAAATAATAGATGATATTAAGTGAGACATAAGATGATAAAGAACTTGGTTTAATAAAAGAATGGGATGTGAATGCAAAGCATTGAGAGGTTTAGGTTTTGATATGCCCCAGATCCACACTTACATGTAAATGGTTTGAGCCAATTAGGAGAGAAGCGGTCCCCTAATTACTTTTAAACAATTTATTAGATTTAGAAAAGACTCTAGGTTGGATAGAGTAAAAAAAATTTAAGGTTGGTTAGGTGATGTTGGCTAAACTTTGGTTAGTGACAATGTTGGTTGGTTTTTGGTATGGTTAGGTAGGTTTAGGCATTGGTTTAGGTTATTGATGAAAGGTTGGTCAAGGTTAAGGTTTGTTTAATTTTAAGGTTGGTTTAGTGGTAGGATAGGTGTAGGTTGAGGCATAAGTGCCAAGTGTTGGTTTGGTCATTTGTTAATGATGGGGTTATTGCTTGGTCAAATCTTTTGGAGGAAGAATTCCCCTAGATGCTCTTTCCATAATGTTGAGGTAGGAAAAGATTATTAGGTAAAGACATGGGTTAGTAAAGAGGGTTTAGGAAGGATGAAGATGAATTCATTTTCCTCTCAAGGGTTTTTAGTTGTTTGTTTTTAGTTTGGAGTTCAAGTTGATGGTTTGGTTCAGGCAGGATCTTCATTAAGGTGCTATGGTGAGGAAAACATTTTTGGGTTAGATTTGGGTAGGTTTGAGGTCTAGAAATGATGTTGGGAACATCATCCTAAAATAGAGGTGGGTTTTAAAAGAGTTTCATATTATCCCAATGAGGGAGCTTAGGTGAGGTGTGGGTGACTTGGATAAAAGGGTAGCCAAGATTTAAGAGATCTCAAATGAAGCGCTGATGTTTGTTTGTGTTGATAGATAAGTTGTTTATGGTTGGATTAAAATTTGGGTCAATCATGGTTGACTGATTTGGTTTAGAGTTTTGTTTTATTGGTTTGGGGAGGTAGGATGGGTGGTTAATTTAGCTTGTTTGTTGGGTTTCTTGTTTGTTTGGTTGGTTTGGTAAGGTAAGGTGATAAATATTTAACCTTGTTTAAAAGGGAATAAAATCAAATACAATGTCATTAGGTAGATGAAAACTTGAATATTATAAAATAATTAAATGAGTTTGATTTTAGTTGAGGTTTGGTTGGATTTATTTATAATCTAGGTGTTTTAAGTTTGGGTTGGATCCATTAAAAGGGGAAGTGGAAGAGGTGGGTTAGTTTCCTTTATGATGGTTTTAAAGGAAAGTTGATAAGGATATTCTTGGTCAAAAAGTGGTTGGTTTAAGTTTTATTATTCCTTAGTGATTATTTCAAAAGGATTTTGAAAAGTTTGCACTTGGTTAACAAGTTCATTGGTTGGGTTTTTTTATTATAGTTATAGTTATTGGTTGGATGATTTTTAGTTTGATTTGATGAGGTTTATAAAGTAGGTTGATAGTGGTTGGGTTGATGGTTGTTGGGTTGATAGTTGTTGGTAGTATGACTAAGGGGATAGAACAAGTCTTGGTTTTGAGATAAATAAGGTTGACATAAAGGGGGTATAGGTGATTGATGTGATGGTTGAGGTAGGTAATCAAAAGTTTTATGCAGTTGATGTAATTGATATGATGTTTGGGATAGGTAACCCAAAGATTGGTGAGGTTGAGATAGTTGAGGTGGGTTATGACAAGGGTCTAATAAGGGTTAAAAGTTTATTGGTTGGTTTAGGTGATGATCAAGTGGTTGTTCAAAGGTTGTCAATTGGTTGAATTGATTGCAGGCAAGGCTGGGTTGGTTATTAGTGAGGTTGGGTTGATTGTAGGTGAGGTTAGGTTGATTGTAGGTAAGGTTGTGTTGTTTATAGGCATGGTTGGGTTGATTATAGGTGGGGTTGGGTTGGTTATAGGTAAGGTTGGGGGTATAAGTGGCTCTATATGCAAGGAAATGTTATAAGGCAAGAGGGTTGTCTGCTAGGAGTCTAACAAAGTTATTATCTCCTAGAGAAACTATAGGAGGGATATCCATTGAACAAGGAAATGGAGATGAGGTGGATGAAGGAAAAATGGTAGAAGGTTTCCAATGGAAGTTATATTCCTCACAACTCAAACAAAGAGAAGACAAAAAAGTCAATGAAGATAAAACATACACTAAAGCAGCTAAATCCTAAGGGTCTTTTTAATATCTCTTTTGGCTTATTCCTTAAGCTTTTAAGAAATTGTGTGAATTTACTTGGGCTGATAGAATAGGTACTTAAAGAAAAATCTATGGATGGTTTTAGGTTATTCAAGTTCTCAAAAAGGATCTATATTGGAAATCAATACGTGGCTTGGTATTGGGGCCTACCCCCTCACTTCACACACCAAAATAATAAGGTTTTTGAGTACTTAGCCAATATATACTAATTTCTAAAGTTTATAATCAAATAGAGAGTTGAGTTTGTTCTCCCCTTGGTAATGACCTCCAAGTAGGATTGGTAATAATAGTTGGGCCTTATCTCAAGTTCTTTGATGTTTGATTGATGTAGGTGGTTTGGTTTAGTGTGTGTAACAAAAGTGATGCTACTATTGAATTACCTTACTTTAATGTAAACTATGTGAGATAAACTTGTAAGCAATCAATGTATGAAGTTGATTTTAAACCCAAAAGAATTTTTAATTTCATTTATGATCATAGAATAAGGAGAAGAACATGTAGATGCAAACAAAATAAACCCAAGTAGAGACTCAAGTTCCCATCAGGCATGCCAAAATATTTCAAATAATTTTAGCTTATATTCTTAAGAGAAAAGAGTACAACTTGAAAGAAGGGTAAGGTTAGTTGAACCTAGATTTCGTTTGCAATCCGTAATCTAGACGGTTGTGAGAGGTCTTCTTTGGCTTGGGAGGATGACCTAAAGATAAGAAAGAACTAAAGAAGTGGTTAATTAGTTGGGTAAAAGGGTGGATTGCATAGCAAGCTAGATATAAGAAGTACATGAGTTTATTAGAGGCTATCAATCCACCTTTTAAGACAAGTTAATGTTGATAAAGTTGTTGATAAAAGAGGTTCATAACATAAATGAAAGTAATTAAACAAATGAAATAAATAATTTTAAAAATAAATGCTTATATTAACAAGATTAAATTAAGGTGAATGCCAAACTATAAAAATATGATTCATATAGGGTAAGGTGGTTGTTTTTGGTCTATATTATGATAAAAGTTAAAGAAAATAGGGTTTTGGTTGAGGTTGAGAAGTGGTTTATGGTTGTTGATTTTAGGTGTCTAGTTTTACAAAGTGACTGTCGACAGTTAGAGTGACCCTCAATGGTCAGAGTGACCCTTAGAAGTTAGGATGATCATTGATGGTTACTGTCAGTTTTGGTTCAAGTCAAGAAGGTTGCTTAATTGAGGTTGTAGAATGGTTTTGAATAGTGGGTTTGGGTCAGATATTGGTTTCAAGATAGGGTAAGGTTTAGAGGTGGTTAATTCAAGGGTTAATTATTTAGATGATTGGAAAGATGTTATGGGTGGATGGGTATATATATTTTAAACTAAATAATTGAAACTTGAAACAAAGAACAATATACTTAGCTCATGGTTTGATAGTTGATGGTCGATGGCTTGGAAAAGTTTTGGAGCTTGTTGAAGATGATTGTTGATGAAGAGATACCTATATAAAAAGTTGATGATTGATCTTGATCTATATTCTCTCTCCTACTCTTGCCTCTTGATGATCTACTTGCCTCTTCTCTCTCCCTCTAGTTTTCATTTTTTTATCGGAAGGAAGGTGAGGTGAAATAATATGTTAACAAGGGGTCTAACTTACTATCTAATTTTATCTTCATCATTCATAGGCTCACATGCAAATTAGATGAGCTAGTTATAAAAAAATAAATTTAGAGTTGAAGGATCACTTAAGTTGGCTTAGATAGTAGAACCTGACCTTTGATGGTCAAGGTGATCATCAATGGTTGAGGGTTAAGGTCAAATTGGGTTAAAAAGGTAGGTTTGGTTAGTAAGTTGAGCTAACTAGGGTCAGGCCTAGTTGTCAATCTAAAAGCTAATGGTTGGGTCCCTAGGGAGTCTTGAGGTGGTCTAGGGGTGTTTTGACATCTAAAACTATAATGTGTAGTTTTTAAGTGTCTATAACTTAAGATAGGGTATATTTTATCACAAGATCATCTAGTATGGTGAGTTCATATGGTGCTAGTACTCCATCTAAAATGTCATGGACCATTGACATGACTAGAGACCCCCACCTAGTCTCCTCTATCATGGGGTATACAAAAACCAACACCCTAATATATATTAGAACATATATATATATATATATATATATATATATACCTAGCATCATACACAAACTAGTATTCTATATCAAAAACTAAAAATTACAACCTTTATTACCTATTTTAGTGTCACCTACCACCATCTCCCTAAATATTCATTTATTGAGCATAGTCTCTCCATTAGCTCATCCCCTAAGTACATCATCTATGAGATGCTTCCCAATCAATGCAAAACTTAGAGTCACCATATATGCATATCTCAAGCCTCTCCTCAGTGGTGCCTCTATCAACCAACTCTACCCTAAACTAACTACTGAGTCATCATGTATAACCACTCTTTGTGCTTGATCCCATTGCTAGCATCTCTATCAGTGGTGTGACCAAGGTGGTCACTACTCCTATTATGTTTCCTATTGTTGTACCTACCTTACCATTGCATCTATATACATGCCCTATCCTCCTCTGACCACTAGCTATTACTCTTGACCAATCCATGGTCTCACATAACATGGTCTAATCTTGGGTCTCTTAATTAGTACTCCTCCTACTATCCCCCTCAACTTTATTTCATGTTGTGCCTAAAATGTAGGCACTATTATAGGAGATATTAGGTATGGGAATCCAAAATGACCTATTAAACATGCCATTAGATGTGACTCTACCGAATAGGTATAGTTACATGTGATCCACTCTAGAGCCAACCCTAGCACCATAATCACCCAACTCAACCAAATCATAAAAATATGTGAATAGGGATACCACACAATATATCCTCATATAAATATCTACAGCATTAGCATGTGGGGTAGAATCCATGCTACCTAGTCTTATCCCCATCTTACAACTCAAGGGAACCTATCATCAACCATATGGGAAACTTAACTAGTCGATACATCAAAAACCTCTTATATATCCATGCACTTATCAACACCATTGGTCCCATTATCTTATACCCTTTGGAAAACATCCCATACATATCATACATGAGTTGGACCCAGATGGTAGATCCAAAACCATAAAGTGCCCCCTGATCTAACATGGACTAGCATAAGGTTATCACATATAATGGTACACTACCATCTGACTTATGACACATCACTCAAACTATCATAAGTTCTATAAGAACCTTTTTAATATCCAAAATATGTGAAATATAAACATTAAATAAGATCACCCTCAACCTTAGATCCTCTCTCAGCCTATCTCCCACCTAGCTAGTGTTTATCTCTCTTTAGGATAATCTGATGACACTGGCATCACCAGTGTCCCTCTTCTAGGTAGTCCAATTAATTCATGGACATCTTCCAATGTGATACCTACCTCGATGGTATCCCCATCTTCCACCCATAAAAAAATTTTGGTCAGTCATTCTCATGTTCCAAGGAACATGACAACAAGATCAACACTTAGTAGGATACATATCATCTCCATGATTCCTCCCAAACCCACTACTACTAATCTCACTTTATCCTCATCTATCAATCACTCCAAAAAAATCAAGAAAATATGAGGTATCAATAAATCACCATAATCTATGGTGCCTCTACAAAATATCAAACAATAAAGGATGTATTAGACCTACATGTCATCTATAATCATAATACATTGTTATAAAATTCACTGAAACAAGTTGTTTTACTTCAAATTTTAACCATATTTGGCTTAACAGTACTAATTCAACCACTTAATACTAAGTTGGCCACTTACTACTAAGTCAACCCCCTTTCAGTCCCTAACCAACTAAGTCATCCACTTACTACTAAGTTGGCCAACTGGTTTTTCTTTTTTTTCTACCAACTAGGTCAACCTGATCGACTTTATTATTTCATAGACATGTCTTTTTGCCTAATTTTCCATTAATACCTTAGGCATTAATTGGCATAATTATTCTCAACCCAATACCCCATTTCATCCCTAGTGATCCTAAAATTACATAGGGTTCATTCTGGTCTCTATATTTGGCCTAATTATAAAATTTATATAAATTAATCAATGTCAAATACAAATTTCTCAAAAATATGAAATTTTTAGTTGCTTACCTATGCTACACTCGTTATGGCTACTATGCATCCTCCTCATCTCAACAATCATCTCATCTCCATCCTTGATCTCAAGATATCTCACTCGATCTATTAGATCTCTCTATTATTATTATAATAGTAAATAATGATAAATGAATTCTTTTTCACTCTATTTTTATTCACTATTTTAAAACTTATTTACCTTTCATATGTTTACCATCAGATTTCTTATTTTGCTCATATATTTGTCTCTACTAATTTTTTTTCCAAACTATAAAATATTCTATAATCTTGACATTGTAGAGATTATTTTCCACTATTATATGCCTATATTACAAAAAAATTATTTTTCATTCTTTTTTGCTAATCTCTACAGGTTCACCTAATGTTCTTCACATTCGACATATTCATATTTATCACATCTCCTTCTTTCTCTACAACACTAAGGTAAGTAAAGGTATGTTTTTTTCAATTCTATCCTTTCATTTATCTTATTTTCTCCTCATTTCACTTTATTCAACTTCAACATTATGTGTTTCTATATTCTTTTCCCAAAGCACCATCCTATATTGCACCTACATGACACATGATGAAATTTGAGTGGGGCATATATATACACAATATTTTCAAAATTTTATCAGTTACTGACACTCTATCTTATAGGAACCCATCGAGTCTTAATCTCTCTGAGTGTACACCTTAAAGGGTACACTAGAAAAGGGGTGGTAGACCATTGGTGCTTTGTGTAGACATTAAAAATATGCACACCATAATTTTGAATGTCATAGCTCCCCTAGACTACCCTAAGACCCCCTTGGGACCAATATCACTAGCTCTTAGTTAGTTTGGATAAATTGACTTAACCTAGTCTTTTACCCACTTTTTAACCTCAACCACTGATGGTTAGGTTGACCATTTATGGTCACCCTGACCATCGATGATTAGGGTACACCTCCCCAACCAAGAACATGTAAACTACCCACCTCACTTTTCTAATTATAACTTGTCTAATTCCTATTGTGATCCTTTTCATGGACAATTTATAATTGGATAATCCAGTTGAACCTTTACTTCTACCTCTTGCTTGTGCCTATATGAAGAGAGGAGCTAGGAGGGGAAATCCATCTATAATTTTTATCAAGATCTTGTGTATCTAGGAGTTTATTTATTGTAGGTCAATCAACTTTATCAATCTAGTAATCTATCAATCATACCAGAGAGCTAATTTACCATCACCTCTCCACCTAGTCCTCATGTATCATTATTCTATCAGAATCAAGCTAGATTCTACCAATAGATCAACTACCTCAACTATCCACCCAATCAAATTTTGGTAAGACAAGTATTTGTTTCTCAATACTCATCTACTTTATTTTCATTTCACAATCAACCCAACCCTTACCCATATCTCAGAATGCATCTTTTAGATCTTATTAACTAGTTAAATTATAAGCCTAGATCCTGACATAGTAACCATTGATGGTTGACTTAACCATCGATAGTCTTTCCAACTATCGACAATCACCTTTACCATCGATGGTCATCCTAACCACCAATGATCACTATGGCAATGAAAAATAGCAATTTTTTTTCACCTACCTACACCTAATCAAACTTGATTTTCTATGTTCCTACCTATTTATAGACCCCTTTCTAATTTTATGAAGCATACTCCAACCCTCTATCACTAAGTATTAATTAGTTTGTCATGAATTTAATCATTTCTAATATATTTCCTAGCAAACACTCTTGTATTTAATTTTAGTACCTTTTGATTCACTGATGCAAGTATCTTTTTTTTCTATTTATAAGATTAATTGTTTAAAACATGTGGACTGACAGCCCCTAAGGAAGCTCTCACTTCTAGGATCTAGCTATCACAAGGCAATCCACTTAGCTATTTATCTAACAAATAAGTTTGCTTTAGTGTTTTCTTATCTACAGGTCATCCTCTGAAGATAAAGAGGAGCTCTTCACAATCTTTTGATTCAATGCACACACTATCAATCAGGTTTTTCAATAATACCTGAATCAAGTTTCTTTTCTCTCTTTCTTTAGAACTTAAGAAAAAATTCACTGAAACATTTTGGCATGCCTAGTGGGACCCTTGTGTCCTTACTTTGGTTCTTGTTTGATTGTATTCTCTCTCTATTATATGCTCATTAAACAAAATAAATTTTTTAATTTGGGCTTAAAACTAAGTAGATACATCAACTTCTTGGAAGTTTAGTTCACATAACTTAGCTTAAAAGGCAAAGTAATCTAGTGTAGCTTCACTCTTTATTTCACACACCTAACCAAACCACTTTCATCAAAAAAACTTGATGCAAGGCCCAACTAGGATTTCATCACCTAGTAGTAACCTTACCCTTTCTCGATGATCCTACTTGGAGGACATTACCAAGGGGAGGACCAACTCAGCTCTTTGATTGAGTATAAAATCTAGATATCAGTATATTTTGGTTAACCAATTGACACCCTTAGCATTATGGTGTGTGAAGTAAGGGGGTAGGCCCTAATACCAAGCCATGTATTGATTCTAATATAGATTATTTTTGGGAACCAAAACATAATCTAAAACCATCCATATATTTCCTCTCTAGTACCTACTCTACAAGCCAACTTGTGCCACACACCTTCTTAAGGCATAAACCAAAAGTGAGATTATTTAAAACTCTAGGGCTTAACATATTTCTTAGAGTGTGATTTTATTTATTTGATCATTTTACTATCTTCTCTTTGTTTGAGTAGTAAGGTTGTTTATGCTTTCTATCTCCCTTATCCCACAAGGTTCTCACTCACCAGCAATGAAGAAACCTTATAGAGCAAAACCCATCACCAATTTAACCTACCTCTTCTACCTTTTCATCAATGTACTAAATTTCTAAACTAGTAGACTCCCCTCACCCCTTAGGAAGTCTTACCTTACCTCAAGAGGTTCCTCAATGAGATGAAAATTTTGCCACATTCCTAGATAACAATCTTGTGTCCTTACAACATTACCTTACAACTACATCTTACCATATACCAGCTTTGGTTCCATCCATAGATCAACCTTATGGCATGTCTCTCCACCTCATGGGAAGTACCTCTATCTATATGGTTACTACCTAATCATTGACTACCCAATCTTCCTCATCAACCGATAACCCCTTTGAAACTACCATTGAAAACTAACCAACTCAAACTACCACTACCCTTACAACTTCTACTCCTACCAACCACTCCATCATAATAGGAGTGCCTACCTCTATCACTACCAACTTTCCTTTAGATACCTTCAACCCATAAATCACTACTCTACTTCAAATCCTTTTGGTGTCCATACCTTCTACCTTACCACTAATTAGCACAAAAGTCACCACCCTTCCATTGGTCACCAACCCAACTACTGTTCCTATCCAACAAGTACCCCTTGGACTAACCTTTGGCTACATCCCTAACCTAAAAGGGCATGTAACCACTACCCAACCACCTACCCTTATGTATCTTCCACCCAACCACTGACATCTACTTACCCATATGTGATAGCCTCCCAATCTTCTACGCACTATTTGTATGTCCCCCAACCACTGTAACAATATGCATCTTATAATAATTTAGGGGAAAAACCCCAAATATACCTAATAAAGATGCTTATGGATAAGATGACCACCTAAGAGTCATCCATTTTAGGTGATCATAACATATTATCATATGAACAAATTTTTAATGAGCCCATCCATCTATCTATACCTATCAAACCATGTCTTCCCTAATGGGAACTTCCCAAGTTCTCTAAATTTCAAAGTAAGGAGGATCCCCAATAGCACCTTAGGGCATTTAGACATGATTTCTATCTCATCACTTAATATTATGCCCTTCTCCTCCATAGTTTCCCCATGTCTCCAGCTAGTCCAACATTGGATTGGTATATTGCCATACCTAATCACTCCTTTTTCTCTTTCACCCAACTAGATCAAACCTTCTTGGACCATTTTTTGATCAATATCTCCAAAAAAGTGTCTATCACTGACCTCTATTATATTTAGTAGTTTAAAGATGAATCTATTGTAGATTTTGTGGCTCATTGGAGGAACCTAATCAACCAAATATCCTTATCCCTACCTCAACTTGAACTCATAGATATCTTTTCTTGGGTATGTGCCAATCATATCTCTTCTACCCTAAATGTCCAAAGTTTCTAAACCTTCGATGAAGCTTTTGCCATGGCACGTAATTTAGAGATCTCAACCATTGATGAAGGAAAGCTTAAGCTAAAAAATAAGAACTTAACCTATAAAACCAATGAGGCTTCTTACTACAAGTCAAGCAACTATCTCAATACCAACACCAAGAACAAGGGAACCATGAATGTAGTTTCCCTAAATGTTGTTCCTCCACCTTCTGTTAACCAATCTAATCCCTTTAGTTCCTCAAAGTAAAACCCAAGGAACCAAACATGAAACAACCAAAATAAATTCACTCCACTTAGAGAATCCTATACTTCTAGTTTGGAAAAGTTATTGAAATATAATATCATTCAATTCCTCATAGAAAGCCACCCCAACAATTTAACTCTTCTCATCCTACACCTAGTTGGTACAATGAGAATGATTTATGTGCCTTTCACTAAGTGATAGAACATGATGTCAATAAGTGCAACACCTTCAATATCCTTATCAAATACCTCATTAAAAAGGGAGAGCTTACATTGGATAACCCCAATGCACCATCAAACTAATCCCTTGATATATTTAGGTAACCTTTCCTAAACTATTCTCCTACCAAGAATGAGAGAAACAACATTGAGTGTTCTCATGATACCCATATAGTTAACATGGTTCTTGACACACTCATTTCTAAAGATCCTATTGACCAAACCATTTATCTCTCACCCTCTCCAATTTTTGTGGTAGTGAAGTTACCTTCCCTTATTTTAGATACCCAAACCAAAGAAACACCATCTTCTCCCCCTCTACTTATTAAGGTAGTGGAGCCACTAGCCACCCTTTTAACTAATATAGCAGAACAACTAACCATCACCATCTCACCCTCATATTTAGCTACTAAACAAACCACTCCCCCTTCAGAGATCATTCTTGAGGAGGAAAACCCCATTCCCACTCTTCCCATCGAGGAATCACCTATTTCAACCCTACATCCTTTGATTGAGGAAGAGGTTGAGTTTATTAGCCCTATGTCCCCACCTAGGGGGTTATCTTTTAGATCCACCATTCATGGAATCAAACCAACCTATAAACCTTTCTCTAATATAATACAAAAATTGTAATTTATCTTAGATCATGACATGGATTAATCCACCTTCTGGCAAAAATTAGGCCTCCCTTATATTACCCAACCAGAACCTCCAACCCTTTCTCAATTAGATGAACCTACCACTTCCATTAACCAACCTCTTACCATATTTATATAAAATAACTAACCAACTAAAATATCCACCAAATCAACTGACCTTCAACCACTTAATCCAACTAAGACCCTAGTAAATAATCCCTCTCCCATCATCCCAACTAGGTCTATCAAAAATCTTGGTATCTTCCCTACACTAAACCTTAGTCAGCCATTTGTGAAAGTGGAACTAACCCCATCAAGCCCACCAAAAACATGTTAGACCAAAGTAACAAAAGAGGCAAAACCACAAAAAGGATAGAAGGCCCAAATTTTTCCTCCCTCAACCTTGCCCTCCATTTTGGGGCCTCATCCCTCTACCTTGTGTAGGAAGCCAGTTAACTCTAAAAAAACCTCACCACCTCTTTTGGTGACACCTTCATAGTTTCTCTTTGATGCACCTCTTTTCACCATGACAAAAATACCTAAACTACATACCTTATGACCTTCCACCTCTATCTCATCAACCTCTTTGTCTAAACTAAATCCATTGACCAAGCAGACCACCTTACCTAAAGAACCTGTTACCAAAACTATTTCAAGGCAACCTCCTACCTCAACCACTAAATCCAAGACCACTAATCTTTTACTATCTTTATTCAAATATTATTTGACCATTTTCCATAGGTTATTACAAACTTCTTACTTAGCCTTATCTCCCATCAAGCCCTTTGACCCCCTAACTTCAAAACCCATTTGGTACAATTACCACCAAGTGTGTGCTTATCATAGGACACCAAGCCATGATATGGATAACTAAAAATCTCTCCAAACCATCATCCATTAAATTTATGAAAAGGATGATCTATTATCAGATGAACCTCTAATGAGCCCCATACTAATCTAACTACCCACCATACCTACCCAACACTCACCCACTCCTTCACTCTCACCTAAGAGTGGAGATGAGTCTGACCAGTCTACTACTTCAACCTCTCCTATCCATACGATCAATATGGTCACTATATCACAATATAAGGATAAAGGAAAATCCAAGGTGTCTATTCCTTGGACATATCCATTTTTAACCTCCCAATAAACCTACACCCAACTATTCCCATCTTTGACCATACCCGAGGTGTCTATCTTAGGTGCCTCCCAACCTAAACCCCCATAATACATTAAGAGAGTTGTCCTCAAACAATTTCATCAAACCCCAATGAAGATGATATTGTATGTGTTAATCTCCACCTCTCCCCATCATTACCAAGTGATAATAGAGGTTTTGTAATCCATTGAGGTCTAACCTGAGGACCCCCAACCTCTATCTACCTTTGTCAGTGCTCTTCAAATTTCCAAACTTATTACCTTCAAAGATTAAAAAATTCCTTCCATCCACCTCAAGGACCTATATCCCCCACTCTTTATCACTACCCACATCAACCAAACTTGCATCAAATGGGTCATGATTGATGGGGAAGATAACATAAACATCATCTCCTCTCATGCCTATGACCAACTTGACCTACCAGATAATGTCATGTCTTAATATTTGACCATCATTCATTCCTTAAATGATACCATTGCTACTACCTTAGGAACTATTATCCTTCATATCTGTGTAGGACCCCACACACTCCCTGAACTATTCTATGTTGTAGAAGGTGAATTCTAACACAATGTCTTATTGGGATGACCTTGGATTCATTTCATGGGTTGCATTCCCTCTACCCTTCACTATTGCATTAATTTTTAGAATGAAGTCCAAGTCATCACCATCTAGGTTGAACCAAGTACTTCTTTAACATGCAACATGACCTATCATCCCAATAATGTCCTCATTCCCACATCCAACACACCCTCAATAGCTAAAACCTATCCTAAAACCAACAAAGTAGATATCATATCCCCTTCCATAGATAAAGAATTGACTACATCCTCTATACCTTCACACTAAATTATTACCATAGACACTTAGGAAATAATATTCTATCACCTTTCATTGGGGGAGTATTAACTTCTCACCCTTGATGCTTTTCCTACTCCTCATGAGTATGGGTAACTTACCAACCAACTAGGATATGACCCTAATGTTAGAACTATCATTCCATTTAGACCTCCCAACCATAAAAATCACTTTGTCTATGGGAAACTTGACAAACCCCTTGGTTCTTCCACCAACTCTCCCTCCCCTAGTCCATTTATTACCAATTTCTCCTACATAGATAAATCAAGCTTCACCAACACATACCTCTATCAGTTTCCTTAGAAAGGCTTTAGTATTAAGTGATATGAAAATAGCCCACATGATTTGGTCTCCGTTAAGACCATAAAACCTCATGAGAATCATGGCCTCAATTTCATCTTGCCCAAAAAGAGGCAACCCAAAACACCTACCACCACCATTATTGAGGATGATGCCCCTTCCTCATCACCCTCTCCCCTACCCATGTGTGAGGATGATGATATCATCCCACCTAGCTTTTTTTCATCAACATGATTAGCCTTAGACCCCTGACTTATCAAAAGGAGAGGGTGATCATAACCATCCCTTTAACCCATCTTGAGATGATAGGATAATATTCTCCTATCATTAACACCATTCAGTGTTAGTATGATGATTTTATCCTCACCTACATTGGTGCCTTAGATTTGTCGATCCATGAATCCCTTACTTCTAAGACCTATACATGTTTAATGTATCCAATATGGATATCAACTTGGGCACTCTGAATAACCCCCACATAGTCTAGCCAATCATTGAGTACCAAGGAGCTTCAAAACTTCCCCTCTTTCCTTCAAGACTGTAGCATAACATTCAGTTGGTCTTCTATTGATATGTCTAGAATTGACCCCACCATCACTACCCAAAACATAATCACTATCATGATGCCAAACCTATCAAGCAAAAACATCAACACATACATCCTCATATATCCCTTCACATCAAAGAAGAGATTCAAGGTCTCCTATCTTTCAACTTCATTCAACCTATTACTACCCCTAATGGGTCTCTAATGTCATACCTATCACTAAATCCATAGGGTGACTATCAATTTGTGTGGAATTTTGTGACCTCAATATCACCTACCCTAAAGATGACTTACCTCTACCTAGCATTGACCAGCTTGTTGATCTTATATCCAAACATGAGATTTTATCTCTCATGGATGGATTCTCAAGTTACAAAAAAATCGTAATTACTCTTAAAGATTAGCATAAACCACCTTTACAACCCTTAGGGAACCTTTTATTATAGATTCATGCCTTTTAGGTTAAAGAATGCTAGTGTAACCTACCAACATGCTATGACCTACATTTTTTATGACCTAATCCATAATATCATAGAGCATTATGTGTATGACCTTCTAAGAAAATAAAAAATCCAAAAATATCACTTGGATATTCTTAAGATCATCTTCAAGTGACTTATCCACTATCATGTCTATCTTAACTCCAAGAAGGACATTTTTGGGGTTTTATCAGGAAATCTTCTAGGTTTCATTATCTCCCTTCATGGAATTTAATTTTATCCCATAAAAATCAAAGCAATCTTAGACATGCTCACTCCTACCAACCTTAATGAACTCTAAATCTTGCAAGGGAAGCTCCAATCCATTCATTGTTTCATCTCCTAGATTTCAGATCAATGCCAACCATTCCACCACCTCCTAAAGAAGGATGTCTTTTTCAAGTGGAATAACAATTATCAAAATGATTTTGATTCACTCAAAGATTAATTTTTTTTACCACATGTACTTACCCCTCCTAAAAATACCTACCCTTTTACCTTTATATCTCTACTACTGACCATTCCCTAGGGGCAATGTTAACTCATCAAGATGTACAACATAGAGAGCAATTCATATACTACATTAGTATTACACTAGTAGAGTATGAGACTCAATATACTCATACTAAGAAACACTACTTATCTTTAGTCTTCATAGCCACTAATCTCACCACTACCTTCTTAATCACAAAACCTATGTCATAGCCAACACTAAACCTCTCAAGTAAATACACTCCAAGCCATACTAAAACTAGTGTATGGCCCAAGTGGATCATGCTCTTAGCATATTTTGACCTTGAGTTCCTTCATTAATAGTCAATTAAGGGGAAATTATTTCTGACCAATTGGTTTAGGCACCTTTAGTAGATAACCAACCTCCTCCTCTTGAGTTTTTAGATGATTCTATCATGGCCCTCATTCAAGTAGATTTCACCTATCAAGCTACCATGTTCTTTGATAGATCAAAGTGCCAACATGGTGGGGGAGTGGAATTATCCTTATATTATTTTATGGTGAACCTCTCCCTTTATCCTTTAAGCTTGATTTTGAATGTACCAACAATATGGATGAGTATGAAGCCCTAGTGATAGGCCTTCAAACTACCTTGGCCCTAGGAGTCGAAATGATTAGCATCTCTGGTGACTCCCAACTTGTGTTCAATCAAGTCAATGGCTCTTATCAATTTAAGAATGATGTTTTGTAGTAGTAAAAATAACTAGTTAATTAACTCTTGGCATCATTTAAATGCTACCACATCTAGTCAACCCCATGATCTATAAATTAGTTGGTCAACACCATGGCATCCCTTGCCTCACAGATCCCATCTACACCCTCAAACTCTAAGTTTTCCATCATTATCCATAGACTTACCCAACCATCCTATGTTAAACTAGATTCTCTCACCATTTTCAATGTGGAAGAGACCCAACCTAAATTTTGGTATCAAAAAACCTTCAAAAACCTTAACCTTAGCATAATTCCTTTTAGCCTCTCTAAGAATGCTCAAAGAGAATTTATTCAAAGTAATTTTTACTATACCATTATGGGAGGAATTATTTATAAGTGTGGCTTTTATGGCCTATTCTTCTATTGCTTGTATAGTCAATAAGTCTTTCATGCTATCAAGGAAATGCATGATGGTTTTTATGGGGGTCACTTTAGTGCCCTTGATGTAGCAAAGCACATCCTTTGTCTTAGCTATTATTATCCTACCCTTAACTAAAAATACTATGATTATGTGAAAAAGTGTGTTAAGTGATTACAACATGCTAATTTGCATCACACACCTAGCCATGTTATGTGAAAAAGTGTATTTTACCAAGTGGGTAGAGGTTATTCCTCTAGTCTCAACCAAATGGGAAAATATTTTTGACTTTATCAACCATCACATCATCTATCTCTTTAGTGTTCCTCATAAGATTATCACTGACAATGGTAAGTCCTTTAAGAACAAGTAAGTTCGGGTATATGTGATGCATTTGTCATTAAGTTAAGTTTCTCCTCACCTTATCTACCTCAAGATAATAGATAGGTTGAGGCCTCTAACAAAACTCTTAATAACATGCTAACTAAAATGGTCAATAAATCAGTTTGGGATTGGTATTTGAACATCTCATTCACCTTATGGGTTTATCGTAATATCATTAGGACCCTTACGGGTGCTACCCTATTTTATCTTATGTTTGGTGTTGAGGCTGTCTTACCTCTTGAAGTCCATATACCCTCTCTTCATGTATCTTTATAAAATATCATTTCTAATAATGAGTATCATTATCACCATTTAGCTTAGCTTAAGCTCCTTGATAATCATTATTTAGTAGGCCTTACACACCTCCATGTCTATCAAGAATGCATCAAATGTGCCTATAATAAACACCTTAAAGTGTAAGAATTCAATATCAGGGATCTCATCCCAAAGGAAAATCAACATGTCACTAATATGGAGAAAAGTAAGTGGGTCAAGTTTGCTTTCAATTAGTTTGGACCTTTTATCATAACCCATAAGTATGTATCAAAAGCTTACTAGTTATCTTCTCTTGAAGGCCACCCAGAACCTGAGCCCCTCAATGCATCGTATCTATGCCTATTCTTTTATTAAGAAGCATTATGTTCACCTTTTGTCTAACTTAATCTCATCCCTTGCTCACCACTCATATTCTATCTCCCTATTTTAGGAGAAATTTATTAAAAATGAATCATGTGATTATCCATCATAGTCATAACCTAATCTTGAATAATGAGTACCATGAATCTACTCATGGCATGGTTCTCATAGTACTTTCCACCATTTTTCAATATGGATCCCCATGATCATTTTCTCTTAAACCTCTTTACATCTACCCAACCTTCTTGTGCTCTTTGTTTTTCCTTCATAAAGGTGAACCACTAAGTCAACCTAAGCACATCTATGTCAAGCAAAATCAAATAAATCAAAAGTATACAATTTCAATCATTAGTAATCATGGGTCACTCCTAGCATTTGTAGACTAGTCCCTTGAAGGATAGTTATTGAAACTTTATTAAAAAAATTCCAAAATAAGGCAGACCACTCCCTTGAAAAATAACTACCAAGAGCATCAAACAAAGCATATAAACTTAGACCACTCCCTTGAAGGATATCTGAGTAAAGAATCTATCAAAATCATAGTAATTTTCTAGAAGTTTCCCACATAAATAAACTTCCCATATGTATTAATGAAGCAAAAGACCCATTATCAAAATCAAAACAAAAGAAAACTCATCTCAAAATCCATAATCATCTCTCCAATAACATAATAAGGTGGAAGCCATAATCAGCTTTCACAAGTATACTTCATCAATAAATCTACATATCTTGGCATATACTTGTTTATACTGACTCTTTGAACACCTATGGGAGAGGCATGTTGGTCTCACAAAAATGTTACATTATTCACCCATCTCCCCTGTACTTAAGGGATTTTAAGCTTACTTAGCATTATGTGGCCAATATACCTTTTAACCAACTAACACACACTCATGTGAATCATTTGATAGGATTAGGTTCATTAAACTAATCTAACTTTGATTCTATTTTAGTCATTGTCAATGATGAAGCACCATTGTTTCTACTTATCCTATCATGACTAGTTGATTTTTTCATTATGGTATTTATCTCTTGATTATATTCTTTAGTTTCCCATCTAGTGTTGTTATTAAACTACCTCATATGACTTATCATAACCATAACCATAAGCCTAACCATATCATGCATTATAATCACATCCATAAGAATTTAAACAATTCAACCATTTTCCACCACATGTCTAAAAATAATAAAATCCAAAATACTTATTAAAGATTAGCATGTCATAAGCAATCAGGAAGCATAACCATAACCAACTCATGCCTAACTAAGCATATATCAATGTCTACATAACCATAGCATAAGCATAATCCATAAGCAATGTAAAAATCACATCATAAGCAATAAAATGAAAATCATCATACCATGAGCTTTAAAACATTGACATCAAACCATAAAACCATGAGCATAAGTAATAAATAAGATCAAAAATGTATAGCTTGTAAATCAAATAACATCATCATATACATCAATAATACAATAATGAATGTATGTTATCTTCCTCTCATATACATCTCGCATCATTAACATGTAGGTCAGTATTAAAAGTTAAAACATGTGCATCTATCATGTCCATGGGGCACCACTATCATTGGCCCCTCCTACTCTTATACCTGCACTACCATCTAGTGTTGGTCCTCCTAAGATGCCTATATGTCCACTCAATAAAGAGGCCCACTATCCTAGAGTAGCCATAGCTAGACCACCTACTAGATTGGCCTTGTAATCTCCATATCTTGGCCCTTGTGTACACCATATCAACATTATAGCCTCATAGTATCTCAACTCCTCAATTATGGCTAAGTAGCATGTCATCAGGATCATATCAAGTAGTCCTCTTATAGGTTATACCATATATCCTACTCTCTATCTCAATGCATCCTAATCTTAAGTAACCAACCCAAAAGAGACCCTCACCTAATTTTTCTCTTATCAACATGGTAACCTAACCCTATAAAGTGATAATTTGGCCCTGTAGAATGGCCACCTATCCTTGTAAACTTGAAATCTAGGCTTGTGCATATACTAGTGCTACTCCAACCTATCCTTGTACCTATGGACCCCCTATAACTAGATCTACATCCATTGATTGCTAACCCCCATCACCCCATCCAAAATCAACCACCAAATATATAGCCTAATACCATGCCATATATCCATCAACAAAACCAACATCATCTATCACTACTCTAGCTGACAGCTCCTCATGATCCAACACTACATTTTGTGGATATGGCTTAGGTAGCAAACAATCTAAAACCTCCTTCTTATACCTCAATAAATCAAATAAAATACCTTATATGAGGCCAAACTACCTTTGAACTCTATTAAATAGGATCATCTCATACTCCCCATCTCACCTCTTATAGATCCAGTGCTAGATCTATAATGATAGTATGTGCCATGTGTCATGGGCCCACCTAGGCCAACCCACATATGGTCTCTATATCGCATCCCCTACCATTAAACCCTCCAACACATCTTAGAACCAATATATGTCCCTCACCCCTCCACCTGCACTTATCAAAGCATAGTTTCCTCTCCACTGTATAAAGCCCATTATGTAGGGTATTTGGGTGTAGCCCTCCCATGGTAGACCTCATAGTCTCAAAACCTTGATATGCTTGTATGCCCAATAATGGAGCACAAAATTAAAACTGATCCCATATCATTTGTGAGCTTGGAATACCCAAATCTCCCTATAAATCTATACCAACAAGATAAGAGCCCACCTGAACATTATCTTTCCCAATAACATATTAACCAATACTCCTAACAACAGATATGAAAACCATCTGCTACTTAAATCTATAAATGTGAAGCAAGACATGACAATCATCATCATCATCATATGTCTCTTATTTACAACCCCCTATTATAATGGCCCATATCCAAAACCACCTAAGTTCCATCTCACATGGGCCCTATCCTCACTATAAAGTAGCTTTACCTACTCCTCCCTTTACTTAAGCTTGATATGGTAAATAATCTCCCCTCATATCAATAGCCATGTGATCCTATGTACATTCTCTAAGAGGATGATGATCTTTCCTATCGGTAGTAGGAAGGTGTTAGTGGTAGGATCCCATCTCTTGATGAGAGCCACTATCATTGATGCATCATGTGTCAACTATTAATAATGTTGCATGGCTCTTAAGTTGACCTCCTTGATATGCATCCACTCATTATTTATCATCTCTCCATAGACCTCCACAAAGATCCTCGACATGCAATCCCTCATTTGGATCTGGTCTTACACCTATAAAATTAAGGTTAAAACATGTCACCATTGCTCATTTCCAAATTGACCGCATTATTAACGTATTCCCTCCTCTTCCAACCTATTCCAAACTATCCCAGCCCATCTTGAACTTTAGAAGCAACCCTCACCCACAAACATTCAAACACCTACCCTAACCTATCATATCAAAGCCTAACACTTCTATCACAAACATATACCCTACCCTACACACTTTTCAACACCCTAACTTAACTTATACCACCTTCCCTAAACCTATCCCAATGATTCCTAACTCTATCCAACCAACATCTCCACACAACATTCCTACATGATGCTTTTCAACAACCATCAAATACACTATCACCTCCACCCATTTTTCCTATTTTGAACATTTACCTATCCTACACTTAACACTTACCCTATTAAAGCTAACATTTAAAACATACCTTTGAAAAAATTTAAACAAACCCCTCCTCAATAGGCACTCAACCACCAATGGTTCGCTTGAACCATTAATGGTCTAGTAACCCCTTTTTTCCTTAGTACTCAACCACTAATGATTCACTAACCATCGATGATCATGTTGAACCTTTCTCTATAGGCATTCGACCATCGATGGTTAGGTTGAGCCACTGATGGTCACTATGTATGACTATTGGTGGTAAAACCCTCCACTCTTCTTACCTTCAAATCACACCAAAACAATAACAATAACAACCTAAACTACTTACCAAACAATTTTATCTTCTTGATTGGGATATAGGGATATAGCATTTAGGGATAATTGAATATCCTTGAGATCTTGATCATAGTCAGTGAGGTTTACCCAAGTGTTGTTCTGCCAGTATTGATTAAACATTATCCCCACTCTTTGTTTACATCTTTCTATTACATCTTTTTTTTGAATTTCTTCCTGTAAGGGTTTGCCTCTTACCCAGATATCTTCCCAAAATTTCACCTTTTTACCATTACCTACTTTCCATGCACTACCTTCTTCAAGAACATGTTTTGTTCCCTGGACTACCCCCCAGATAGCAGACGGATGAGAAATATCTGGAGTAGTAAAGAAGTCATGAATTGACTGCGCCTTAAATAAATACTTATGCTTCCATATTTTACTCCATTCTTTATTTTCCTGATAGACCCTCCAACCCTGTTTAGCTAAAAGGGTAGTGTTCATACTTCTTATTTTCCTTATACCTAGTCCACCATCCTTAACCGGTTTGCAAATGTTATCCCATGCAATAAGAGGCATTCTCTTTTTCTCCTCAGAACTGGACCAAAGAAAGTTTCTTTGGATTTTTTCAATTGCCTCAGCAAATTTAGAGGGGATTTTAAAAAGACTCAAAGCGTATGTGGGTATACTTTGAAGACTTGCTTTGAGGAGAGTTAACTTTCCTCCTTAGCTTAGAAGACAACCTTTCCATCCTGCTAACTTCTTACTAAATTTATTTATAAGACCCTCCCAAAAAGCTTCAGGGGCTTTCAATCCGAAAGGGAGACCAAGGTATGTGGAAGGAAAAGAGCCTATAGAGCAATCAAGAATTCTAGCAATTTTGTTCTATCTATAAATTGGGGTATTAGTAAAGAAAACTGCACTTTTATTCTAGTTTATCAGTTATCCAGAGGCAGAGGTGTACAGATTAATTGCTTCCTTGAGAGTCCTTGCTTCAGTAACTTCAGAATGTCCCATGAAAATAGTATCATCCACAAATTGACCATGGGAGCAAGATAAAGGATGTGAAGAGGGTCTCAGACCTTTATACTGACTTCTATGAACCAAGTCCCCAAGGTATCGTCCCATACTATCTGCCATAATAATAAATAGGATAGGGGATATAGGGTCCCCTTGTCTTAATCCCCTAGACGGATTGAAAAAATGAGACGAGGTCCCATTTACCAACATAGCTATAGAAGTAGTAGATATCAACTGTTTAATAATATCCACCACTCTTTGCTCAAATCCAAAGGCAATTAGGCTTTTAGAAAGGAAATGCCAATCCACCCTGTCGTATGCTTTTGCAATATCTACTTTCATTAAGAACCCCTCGGTGTTGGATTTGAGAAGTGAATGAATATTCTCATGGGCCGTTATAACTGAGTTGAGGATTTGTCTGCCAGGAATGAATCCATTTTGCTGATCAGCAATTATAGAGGGGATTACAAGGATTAGTCTGGTCGTAAGTACTTTGGAAATTATCTTATAGAGGGAGTTGCACAGACTAATCGGCCTGAACTGATCAGGACTATCTGCACCTGCTTTCTTCAGAATAAGGCAAAGAAAAGTGGCATTAATTTCCTTTAGCATCTGTTTAGCTCCAAAAAACTCCTTCACTGCGTTGCTGACATCCTTTCCTATAAATTTCCAAAACTTTTGGAAAAAGAACATGGGGAAACCATCTGGTTCGGGAGCTTTTTCTCCTCCAAGAGATCTTACAGCTTTAAAAATTTCCTCCTCCTTGGGTATAGAACATAACATATTATTCTGCTCCTTCGTGATCAATGGGGGAATCACTCGTAGAATGTCAGCCTGACCTTTCAAGTCAATGTTACTATCTGCCTTCATCAGGGAGGAGAAAAATGAAATCATTTCCTCCTTAATTTCCTTTTCCTCTGTTATCTTCTGATCTCCTTTTTTCAAATGATGAATATGTGTTTTTGCTCTGTGTTTCAAAGTGGAGAGGTGGAAAAACTTTGTATTTTTATCTCCATCTTTCAACCATTGCACCCTTGATCTTTGTCTCCAATAAATTTCCTCCTTAGTTATTATGTCTTGGTACTGAACCAATTGTTCACTTTCTTCTCTTTGGGATTCAGAAGTATATCCATATTGCTGAATTTTTTCCTGTATTCTTCTGATATTCTCCTTGATGATCTTCTTTTCCGCAAAAATGTTTCCAAAACAGTCCTTATTCCATTTCTTAACTTTCTTTTTAACGTTTTTGAGTTTGGAAACAACTCGAAAGAGAGTTGATCCCTCTATGGAGATATTCCACCACTCTTTTATTTTGTCTTCAAACTGTGGATGCTGCAGCCACATCTTTTCAAATTTGAAAGGATGATTCTTTTTTTGGTTTAGTTTATCCGCTAATAAAATTAGAGGGGAATGGTCTGAGCCTATTCTATGGCGTGCTTCCAACTTGTAATTATAGTCTTTTATCCAATTTGGGGAGATAAGAGCCCTATCAAGCTTGGCCTGAATGCATTCCTTGTTCAGTCTCTTATTGCTCTAGGTATACTGAATTCCTTGCAGCTCCACATCCATTAAACCTTCTTTGCTTATGAACTCCATAAGGTCAATTCTCCCTTCCATTTGGATTGTATTACCACCCATTTTCTCATAATCATATAGAGGGACATTAAAGTCTCCCATTATAATCCAACGCCCACAGTGATCATTCCTTCTGAGCTTTGAGAGAGTTTCCCATACCTTTTTCCTTTCATTCCTGATATTAGGAGCATAAATATTAACAACATACCAACTATCCTTTTGGTTAACATTTGTTAATTCAACTGCCAAAATTTTTTTACTTTCCAACAGAATCGAACCAGCAAAAAGATTTTTTCTCCATAAAATCACAGTACCTCCCGAAGCTCCTTCAGAGCTACTAGCTTTAAAGGTGTAATTTGTGAAGTCTTTGATCTATTCAGCTTTCTCCTTACTCATTTTAGTTTCTTGAAGTAGGAGGAGATCTGGCTTTTGCTCTCTAACAAAATTCCTAACAAGATCTACTTTAAAAAGGCTATTTAGACCCCTTATATTCCAACTGAGAATCTTCATTTCTTTTTGTTGTCGTTCATATAATGCCCCATGGTTTTCTGCTTTCCATCTGCTATATCAAGAGCCAAGTGGACAGTTTAAAGTCTCTTCCATCTTCATATCCAGGGGAAATGGTAGAAAACCATTATGGACTAGAGCCTGGATCAAGGGACTCATTCCTAAAATCAAGTTCTTTTACTGGACCCTTCTCCAAAATAAAATTTTGACTCTGGATAATTTACAGAAACGCAGAATCAATATTGTAAACAGGTGTATTTTGTGTAAGAGAGACCTTGAAGATAGAGATCATCTGTTTGTGAATTGTTCCTTCACTCAGCTTGTCTGGAAGGAGGTTCTCAATCTGTGGGGCATAACATGGATTCATCAAAAGAATGTTGAACTTTCTCTCAAAAGCTGGTATTGCCCTTCAAAGAACCCTAAAGTTCTATTCTTATGGAAAATTACTCTTCCCCATGTCTGGTGGGGAATTTGGAAGGAAAGAAATAACTGAATATTCAGAAACAAAGAGCTCCCTGGATGGGTGGTTGGCCAGAACATCATTAGAGCTCTAAAGGAAAATTTTTCATCTCAAAAAAATCCAAGATCTAATCTCAATGTGGATAATCCTCTGAGGAAGGATATTATTCTCAGTGAACCTGAAAACCCCAGATCAGGTGTGACTTGGATTAGTCCACCTCAAGATTATATTAAAGGTAACTTTGACGGTGCAGCAAAAGGGAACCTGAGAAATGCTGGTTGTGGTGGTGTTCTGAGAAACCATGAGGGAAGGGTTATTGATGCTATTGCAATTCCCATTGGTATATCAAATTGTCACATTGCCAAAGCTACAGCTGCCCTCCAGACCCTTAAATTAGCTGTGGACTCTGGATATTCCAAATTGTGGCTTGAAGGGGACTCTTTGAATGTTATAAATATCCTTAATAATAAGAATATTGTGTCTTGGACCATAGAGGATAAGGTAAAGGAGATGAGAACATTATTGAACAAATTTGAAGAAATAAGAATTACCCATACCTACCGCAAAGCCAATGGAGTTGCAGATTGGCTTGCCAATTATGCTGTCTGGGAAGGGAAAAAAGCGAGGTGGGATGAAACCTTAGTAAGGAACGTGGATTTTAGGGCCATCATTCGTCTCGATGCCACACATGCGAAAGAAGGGAGGATTGGAGTGTAATAAAATCCTAATGAGTAGGAGGAGTGGTAGCATGGGGATAGGAACCCAATTATTAAAAAGCAAGGCTCTCTATAGGGAGAAGCGGATCTTGAAAAGCCAAAAACAAATTCGACGTCCTAATCAACTTGACAGCAGGAGGATCCATGGTAACATCCACAGTAATCAGGTTTCAAAGAAAATGAATATGGCGCGAGAAAGAAAGGGAGAACCCCGTAAGCAGGAGCCCAAGAGTTGTGCAGAATGGAGAAATAAACCCCAAGTCTAGAAAATTATGCAGAAAGGAAATGTAACTAGCTACATGGAAAGACTCCATGGCTCTAAGCCACATATCATGATGGCCTTCTTCAAAAATTGGTCCGACGACAGGGTCACCCTGCATGGTATAACTGTAAATTTAACTGAGGATTTTCTTGCTGAGGTTACAGGGTTGTCAATGGAAGGAATCAAATTTTCAAAGCAGACCAGAATTTCGAACGAAGCATTTTGTAAGTTCCCCAAAACAGATGAGGAGGAGTAGAAGTTGGTCAAAAATGGGGACTTTTATGAGCTGGATCAGATCAAAGGGATATGGAGAGACGTCCTAAGCTGTATAAGGGAGTACTTTATCCTGGACGGTAGAAGCAAATGAGTGCATAAGTTCCATTTTGTCTTCCTCAACCACTTCAGGCATAAGGTCAGTTTATCTTTTCCTTTCTATCTTCGCTACTCCCTGATTCAAAGTCTTTACGCTCATAGAAAAAAGGATTTGTGCCCTATTCTTCACGAAGGCCTAATCCTACTTATTGAAGGCTATTGTAAGAATAGGGCTCTGGTTAAGTCTCCCAAATAGGGGAAAAATAAGTTGCCAGGGAATAAAAAGAAAGAAAGTGTAAGCAGAAGTGGAAAAATTAAGACTCCTAGTCCTAAAAAATAGAATGCAGAAGAAGAAAGGGGTCGGGAGAGACTTGAAGAACCCGAGAAGGAAAAATCGGAGGATGAAGATGGAACAGAGAGTTGGGAAACCAACTCTAGTAATGATGAAGAAGGATCGGAGGAAATTGAAAAGGACAAAGTCAATACTGAGGAGGATTCTATTACCAAAACAGAAGAGTTGGAGGAAAACCAGAAAGTGGTGGAGGAAGACACTGTCCAGGAAGATCCGGGTGAGGACCCAACTTCTAAGAAAGAAAAGGAAATATCTATCCAAGAAGATATTCAAAAAATGGAGATGGAAATTGAATAAGGAATCAATGAGCGGGAACAAAAGAGCAAAGATGACCTCTTTGAAGAAGATAGGAATAGTCCGAATAAAAAATCTGAGGATTGGAGAGGAAAGAATCAGAATGAAGAAATTAACACTCCTATGACTTGGGTTAACAGTAAAGCTGAGTCTTCTTCCCAATTAGATTTTTGGCTGTGTAGGGAGATCATTGAACTCAAGAAAAAAGTGGAAACGTTGGAAGAGTCTCTGAAAGCTGCTTGGAACAAAGTAAACAGCATGGAAATTCAGCTAAGTGAGATCCCTGTGAAGCTCAAAGCTTACGAAATCAATCTCCAGGAGTTAATAAAGGATAACAGAAAGAAAATGGATGAAGTAACGTCTAACATTTGTGCAGCAGATATCAACATAGGTAAATGAGCCAATGAGGAGACCAAAGCACTAGAGGGTCCCAGCAAAAGGACAAGGCAAAGTTCCAGAAAGAAAGATACACAAAAAGGAGCTTTACTGGAGGTTATCACACAGGAAACTGCTTTGAAAGAAAAAGAAGCCATGAACTTGATCCTGGAACTGGATGAATAATCTGGTCCTTCTTGGTGGTAAAGAAATTGGTACAGTTCTTTGTTTTTTGCTTGTTAGCTTTTGTTTGTTGTTTCTCCAGACTTCTGTTTCTGGGTTTTGATCGGATGTATCTCTGATGGTTTCAGGACCATTCATAACTTGATGTTGCTACTTCTCTGTAGTGTTTTTTAGGAGTTGCCTATGGGCGTTGTTGTTTGTATGTTTTCTTGCTCTTTGTTATATGGTTTCGGGGCCCCTTTAAAACCTACTTTTACCTCTAATCTAAAACAATCTAAACTACTTACAATTCTTTTGCAACCCACCCCCAAATCAAAACCTCAATCAAAATCAAAATTTGCCTGATATATAAGCTAATTGCACCTAAGACCTATCCTAAGGAAAGCCCACCCAAACCTAATTTCCAAACTACCCATAAACCATCAAATTCAACTGATCAACTGATAAAAGTTAACTATCTATAAATTTCAATTTAACCCCTACCTCATTCTTTCATCATTATCAAGGTCAGATCCCACATCTTGCTACTTAGCCACATCCTCATATACCCTACATGTCTAGTCCTAGCTAGATCAACATAATAACTACTTAACTAATTTATAATCAATACCTCACCCAAGCACATAGTCAACCCTCTTAGCAAAAAGCCAAACAAAAATTCATCAAATTGCATAGAAGTACGAAAGTCAATTGACAAATAGTGAAAATGAAATTTTATTTTCACTTTTTTTATTCTATGGTTTTAGGGTTTTCACCTAACCATCAATGGTTAGGGTGACCATAGATGGTCAACCTTGGAGACCCTAACCATCAATACTTAGGGTATCATTTTTTTGGGACACTTAACCCTAGTGCCTAATTTTTGGAGATCACCTAATCTCCCCACACCAAAACTTAAGCCTTTTCATGAGAATCCCTTCTCCACCCAACTTGACTACCACATCTCTTCACTATTGGTCTATTTTTATCCCAATTCATGTGCATGACACTTTATGCCTAGTCCCTTGATTTTAATGATAATATTGCCATGTTGACCACTTTTGAATTTACACCAGCTCACACTTACCTAACCTATTTGTGTCTTTTAAGAGAACTTCCTACCTCAGTTACCCATGACACTTGACCTCTTTGTGTTTTCCATAGGAGCTCTTCCTACCTTGGATACCCATGGAAACAACAACCTTGTCTAGGAGGCTAATAGGTGTACCTAGCTACCTCACCAAAATTTAGTCTTATATTACACTAATCACTTATCCCTTAACTCCAAACTTTATTATTATCAACCATGTTAACCTTGACTTTGAATGATCTTGGATATTGCACCTTTTATCACACTTTGTGTGCTTACTTACACTTTAGTGCCTAACCTATCACCCACCATCATGAAATTATACCTTCATCATCACCATTATCCACCTTGTCAAATTTGTACCTGACTCTGCTTCACCTCATTACTTCTTGATTTGAGGGGGAACACCTCCACCCATAATCGAGGCAAACTATTAGACTTTTGACCAATATTGGTTTTTGTTTTGTAGCTATTTGATTATAAGCTACATAACAAAAAGGGGAAAATGTAGACACCAAAAATATACACATCATAATTTTTAATATCATAGCTCCCCTCGACTACCCTAGGACCCCCTTGGGACCAATATCACTAGCCTATAGTAAGTTTGGCTAAACTAACCTAACCTAGTCTTTTACCCACTTTTTACCCTTGATCATCGATGGTCAAGTTGACCATTGATAGTTACCTTGACCATCAATGGTCAAGGTACACCTCCCCAACAAAGAACATGCAAACTACCCACCTTAATTTTATAATTATAACTTGTCTAATTCCTATTATGAGCCTTTACATGGACAATTTATAATTAGACCATCCATTTGAACCTTTACTTCCACCACTTGTTTGTGCCTATATGAAGAGAGGATCTAGGAGGGGAAATCCATCTATAATTATTATCAATAGCTTGTGCATCTAGGAGTTTATTTCTTGTAGGTCAATCACCATTAACAATCTAGTAATCTAGCAATCATACCAAATAGCCAATTTACTATCGCCTCTCCACCAAGTCTTCAAGTATTATTATTCTATCAGAATCAAGATAGATTCTACCAATAGATCAATTACCTCAACCATCCACCTAATATACTTATGGTAAGACAAGTATTTGTTTCTCAGTACTCATCTACTTTATTTTTATTTCACAATCAACCCAACCTTTACCCATCTCTTGGAATCCATATTTTGGATCTTGTTAATTAGCCAAATTACCAACCTAATTCCTCACATAGTAACTATTGATGGTTAACTCAATCATTGATGGTCTATCCAATTACCAATGATCACCTTAACCACTGATGGTAACCTTAACCACTAACGGTCATCTTAACCATTGATAGTCACTATGGCAGTGAAAACTTACTAGTTGTTTTCACCTACCTACACCTAATAAAACCTAATTTTATATGTTCCTACTTATTCACAAACCCATTTCTAACTTTTTGGAGCATACCCCAACCCTCTATCACTAAGTATTAATTAGTTTATCACTAATTTAATCATTTCTATTTTTTTTCTTAGCAAACACTCTTGTATTCAATTTCAATACCTTTTGGTTCACTAATGCAAGTACCTTTCTTTTATATTTATAAGATTAATTATTTAAAACATGTGAATTGATAGACTTTAAGGAAGCTCTCACTTCTAGGATCTAGCTATTACTAGGCAATCCACTTAGCTATCTATCTAACAAATAAGTTTACCTTAGTGTTTTCTTATCTATAGGTCATCCTCCCAAGTCAAATAAGATCTCTTCAAAATATTCTAATTCAACATTCACACTACCAATTAGGTTTTTCAACCATACCTAAATCAAGTTTCTTTTCTCTCTTTCTTTATAACTTAAGTAGAAATTCATTGAAACACTTTGCAAGATTGTTGTCCCTTTTGCCACCACACTTGTCTCCTAAAAACCATTCTATCATGCTTTGCCTCCTATTTCACACCTTCATCTATTCTCTTACCACCTTAATTATCCCTTTCCCTAACCTAAACCCCCTTTTGGTAGTTTACATGACTATGTTAAGCACATCAACCTTATATTATTATTTACAATAGCTTACTAAGAACTAAGTCAGCCATGGCCAACATAGTTCATTATCTGTATGTTTTTGTCAATTTTAATACTAGGTCAACCTTGTCAACCAAAATTTATAGAAGGGTTTAGGGTTAGATATACCTATATAAACATAATCATTTTCCCATTTATAAGAAAAGTAAGAATACGTAAGATATATTACACATCTACTTATCCACCATTCTACTTGAGGAACAAGCTTAGGGTTTCATACTTTATTTGGAGATATGGATCTTGTCTTATGGATGTATTTTGGATGCATTGATATGTTTTTTATCCTAGAGCTTATTTATCCTTATCATCCTTACATACAACAATAACCTCTTACAAATCACCTTTGCTAAGGGAGAGATTGAGGTTCAATAGGTTCATCTTCAAAGGTAATTATTCTTAATTTTGTTCCTCCTCTGTAAGAGTAGATAAATATGCATTTGAAATTTTATTACATGCATTAGGATTATTTATGCATTTACATGAGTATATGTCTTATAAGCATATTTAATTTTAGTGTTTATTACCCCCATTTCTTACCACAAGCTTTGGTGAGCACTAGATTACATTTTTGCTTTAATTGTCATTAGTTTAGTGAATATAAAAATATAAGACCTAGTTAGGGTTATTGCATAGTTTTTCTTGACTTGAGGCTTTAGAACCCTCCCTATTGATATTATTGTGGTAAGAGATCTCTTGGCTAGGTCTAATAGATCCATATTGGTCATGACCCTAATTATCTAATGTATCCCCAATTAGAAGTGTGAGTAGGATCTATCTTCTCCAATATAGGATTGATTTGTAGATATGTTGCATTTCCCATTACATACACCTTCTATTACTTTTGATGATAGTGAGATTAAGGATGATTATTCTAACCTTCATTATTTATTCATTTTAACATACCTTGATAAACACCCTATACATAATATTATGATTGATATTGATGCAAGTGAGTTTTCTCACCATCACATTACTTATGCCCTTGGGTTATGCTCATCATGATTTTCATCTTTCTACTAGATTAGTTAGATAATTCAATGGGACCTCCCATAAGGTTCTTGGTGAGATTGACTTACCTTTATAGATTAGTCCTGCATATGTGGCTATTACATTTATAGTTATACCTTCCATGATAATCTTTTATATTCATTGGGAAGACCTTGGATCCATACTCTTCGAGTAGTACCTTATATAGTGCATGGGTGTGTTAAATACATTCATATCAGTTAGGTAATTAAATTATATAGAATTCCATATAAACATCCTCTTAAGCAAGATAAACTTATACCTATGTAATTAATTACCAAGCCTAATAAGGTTAATCCACCACCAAAGGGTAAGCAACATGCAATACCCTTTACTAGGTGGCTAGTACTTGAGAGACCATTAACTCATCATAATATAGTTTATTTCATGGAATCCTTATTTACTACACACCATATTTAGATATATAGATCACCTTCACATGTTCTTATTACAACTATTCCAAAGAAACTACAAAGCACATATAGATGGGTTTTATGAACCCCTACTAATACTATTACTCCTACTACTACTTTGTGACCTTAGAATCCTATCTTACATACATATAGCATCATATATACTACATTATATTTATTACAGGTATACATGCCCCTTAAAAACATCACTAGATTATTACACCAGGTTCATAATGAGGAGATATCTATGAGCATATATTGGATGGAATAATAGGATAACTTTCCCCTTTCACATTCCAAAAATACCAAAAAAAATAAAAAAACTTTAAAAATTCAAAAATTTAAAAATATTTTTAGCACCTAAATTTTATTTTAGATCCTTGGCATATATGTGTTAGTTCCATGTTGATGGATGGCATATCAGTTACTTCTAAATACACACATGTGCCACACTTCTACTTGAGTGTGATACATATATACATAAATACATGATATATTTCTATTTTGGATGTTGGGATTTCCCTCTACTCATGTCATGTGGGCATTAAGGGAATCCATTTCCTCGATTTTGATACTCACATGTTATATGGTTCAATGATCACCTTTCATTATCATGATTTGTTCTTATATATACTTATGCATGCCTTTATCCATGTTTATATCATACACAAAGTACTTAATGTGTTATACACTTGACACTTTTTTCTAACACATATGATACATAGGCTACTATGATATGTTTATTCTATTTTCCTATGTTTTCCTTCATGCACTTCTTTGAGTGTCTTTCCTTGTTGTTGTCTTTCTTTTTTGAGCATTTAAATATTCTCCATTTATTATGGCCCTAGTGCCTATGTGTTATTTCTTTAACATTTACATATGTTATTATATATACATTTGAATATGTCATTATTACTTTTTTGGACATTTGACTAAGTCATGTCCCTTTGATTGTGATGCATTTGAACATGCCCCTTATTTTTAGTCTCCTTAGACCATTGTATTTTGACATATTTTTGAGTGCTCTTATGTGTGTGTGTGTGTGTGTGTGTGATTATTTTATTATTGATCTTATACTATTTCTATCTATACATTTCCTTGATATCTATCATTCATATTAGGCCTTCATGTGATCACTTTTTTCTATGTTCTTCAATGATACATTTATCTAGACGTGTTCCTTCTATATGCTACATGGTTCCATTCACATATTATATAGTTATCTTATCCTTTTAAGGTGAGGTAAATACCACTTTATATTATTCCCTCACCTAAAGGGGGGATATAAGTATAGGCATGTCATAGAGACATGGCTTCCACACATTCACAATTTTTTAATTAAAAAGGATCATGCTTTGGAAGCATGTTATCGACACTTATGCAATATTCATCATCTCTAGATGATAATGGAGGCATGTTTTGAAAACATGTTATCCACATTGGAACTTATATCAATTTTTATTTCTCCACATTGGTTTTTATCTCATTTTGCATGTTTATCCATATATATTAGGGGCATACTTTGGAAATGTGTATTCCATATGTATAAATTTTTTGAATTTGCCAAAACACATAACTATATGATTTAGATTCATAGTTGTGGCATAATTATATATATTGGTACCATTTATATACATAATTTTAACATTATACATATCTAAGGTGAATATGCTATGAAATGTATGCCTAATATTTCAAAATACAAATTAGTTTTAGATTCCAATATCTTTTATGGACTATTACCACATCATGGACTTTTATGTATTGATACCCTAGACATACTTTTATGGACTTTATTAAGACAATCTAATATAGTATTTGGTTCACTTTTACTATAGTTGAGGTGATTAAATCACTCAATCTTTCCAAGTTTTTAGGTTAGACTTGATTGTATAATCCAACCTCACTAAGATTTAAGTATGATTGGGATGAATAGTAAAGCTATTCTCAATTATCAAGTGGAAACTCACCTTTGGTTCAAGTTTGGGGCATGTGAATTCCAATCTCTATCTCTATCTCTCTATCTCTTTAGATGTATTCACTTTCTATACATACATACATATATCTATTTATCTTTCTATGTGTGTGTGTGTGTCCTAATCTCAATTTCTAGCCTTACAATGATACATATTTTTAAATCAACTTCCCAATTGGCAAGGTGGTTAAAATAATACACATGTGTACTCCTAAATTTTTCTCTTTCAATTTCTATCAATTTCAAATAATTACAATTTTAGATTATATACACTGATTATATATTGCAACATTCTCTTGGTTGTAGGTCAGTGACTATCAAAGCACTCAAGTTGGACTCACACAAAGACAAGGTATGTTATACACTCTCAACTTTGCATTCCTTTCCTTTAAACTAAAAATTTCATTACTAGATTAATAGTGAGTAGATGTAGATGATATTTATGGATTATATATCACCTCAATTTTTTACACTTGGAAAACTTAGATCTTGGTCGTTCATCTCTATTTTAGACCTTTTTTGCTTCTACAAGTCTCACATCTACTCTATCTTGTGCCCCTTGGCCTAAATCATAGTTTGACTAGTATTATGTTGATGACCTAGGCCTTTTATCTTGCCTAGAATAATCAAAACTTGGTTATCTTCCACATGTGCAAGTTCTAAGTTTGTACCTATTTTCCTACTCCCTAGACATTAGCATCTGGGATAGACACTTGCATTAATGAAAGTGTCCTACTCTAACGTAAGTGTTTAGTTCCTTAAAATTCATCTAATTTACAAATAAAACATATCTCGATGGTAATCCTAAGTTAATTAATGTGAGTTATCACTTAATAGGATTGGTATAAATAAAATATCAATCCTCATTATTTCCTCACCTACAAATGACCTAACATTCATAACAAAGAACGTTTAATTGAGTAAAGCTTCCTTATTTAATCATATTTCCATATTAGTCATAGGGACAACATATATACAAAATTGAAGTAGTAAATGATCAACCCAAGAGCCCAATTTTCCAAGTTACAAGCTAGGTCACTATTTTAATTACTTTACACATATTATATGATTCACACACAAACCAACACATAGTGTGGAATTACATCAAGCTAAAGCCTTCTTAAAAGTATTGGATATGTAGGTATCACTCATTGACAGAGGGGTATTTGGGGTTAGATCAACAACATGAGCCAACTAACCCATTTTTTCATAGGGTCACTATTCAGATTAAGAACTAGGGTTTTACTATTTCATGAGGAGCAATAATCCTTGACCTATATCTAAATACACCATATCAAAGGTGAAGACAAATCTAGAATAATTTAGGTGGTCTCATCTAGTTCTAGTAGGTATTAAATATATGACACCTATGTTTATTTTAGACACCTGCTTTGATGCAACCATCCTAGGCTAACATAAGTGTCTATAGTTACAAAGGCACTTAATCCAAATTTTGATGACTATTCAAGAATCATATTCTAGTCTAATACTTGTCTGTTCTAGATCTAGTACCATGTTAGCATCAAAATCAACTAATTATATTATCTATTAATTATTTACATTAATATCTTAGTTTTAATTTATATAATTATCATATCTCAGTTTTAAAATTTTAACATATGTTATATCTGAGTTTAGCATCTAATGGGCCTATTGTAGATATGATTATCGCCTATACCCCTTTACTCAATCTAGCTAACACCAATATAGAATATCATTTTAGGGTTAGACACAATTATTTTATAATCACCTATCATAAACCTAGATTCATATCAAATATCATTAAAAGATAATTAAATTAAGCAAAGCTTCCCTATTTTCTCCTATTTCCATATCAGTCATAGGTATACCACAACTATATGTCTGAAGTGCTAAAGGAGCAACCCAAGAGATATATTTTCCATGTTAAAATTTAGGTAAATGTTTTAATTTCTTATCACATATTGCATAATTTACACACAATCCAACATATAGGTGATAACTACATAATTATAACATCTTCTTTAGAGTATTAGCTATGTAGGAAGTGTTCATTGATAGAGGGATCTTTGGGAAAATCAAAACTATGTGCCCACTAACCCAATTTTACAAAATGAACTATGAAGATGAATAATTAGGGTTTAATAATTTGACAAGGAGTAGTAGTCTCTGAACCAAATCTTAATACACCAGAGTGAAGGTGATAATGAACCCATAAGCATCTAGGTGGTCACATCATATTTATAAGTTATTATGTATTAGACACCTACATTTAATCTAAACACTAACATCAATTCAACCATCCTAGGATGACATAAGTGTCCATAGATATAGAGGAAATTAATCCAAAGTTTGGTTATTATTCTAGAACATTATTCTAGTCTACTTCCTACCTATTTTAGATTTATTTCTATATTAACATTAGAACTAGCTAAGTATCTTATTTTCATTATCATTACAATATATAGCATAGTTATACTTTCCATTTTATCATATCTCAATATAATATATTAAATATATGTTCTATCTAAGTTTTTCAATTAAATTATAGATCTATTTATCACCATTGTGCTTATTCATTTCTATATTCTTAACCCTATCTACACTAAAGTAGGATTCACATCCAATTTTGGGTTAAACACTAACACCAATGCCAATAAAGTGTCCATTTCCATTATAGATATGGTTGATTCTAGCATGTATGATGATGAGAAATCAAATATAATGAAAAAAATGGTGATTTAGATGTAATAATAAAGAAATCACTTGAGATTCCTTATTCTATAAACTAGTTATCTGACTTATCCAAACTATATGCCTAGTCTTGAGGCTATTATTGGTAATACTTAGTTTTATTTGTGATTTTCACATGATAATAACCTCACTAATGAAATTCACCAAATTATCAACTACACAATTATTATTATATTTGTATGTATAGATCCAAATTTTAAAAAAATCAACTTAGTGATAGGAGAGTGATCTAAAAATATTAATGTTGTTAAAGTGAACTATTCCTCCCGAAAATATCATTAATAACATAACCATATATTTAATTCAATTGTTTTAGAGACTTTAAATGGGCATAAGTATGATGTACACTTGACATGATAAAATAAATAATTTTAAAAATATGAGGGGATGATAAAATAATACAATGCTAAATTCATATTATACACACAATAAATTTATAGAGGGGAACTCTAAAATGATACTACATTTATTGAAACAAAAAATAAAAATAAAATAACACAATTCAAAATTTAAAGAAACAAAAATAAATTATTTATAATGGAAGAGAATAAATCTACAAGGCTATATGTATCCGTTCACAGGTTGAGAAAAATAAGAGGCTCTCCTCACCAATACATGAGATAATGGAAAGATAAAGGAGAAAGCAACCCATACCTTAATAAGGAAAAATTATTTTGTATGAAATTGATGTCTTTATATTGATTACAATAAGAATGGATAACTTTATGTTTTATATTCATTATTAACATAGTGACATATTTATTCTTTCACATATTACTCATATTTGACTCTTATTCAAATATTTATGCATGTTTATCATTAAAATAACTATAAATACCAACTCTAATAATATGTATATTTTAATGCTCATAAATCATATCTTACTCTCAAAAAAATGTTGGAAATTTTTAAATACAATCTTCACTTATTTATTCCTCTTAAATTGGGTTGTTTAGATCTTATTTTAACCAATGAGTAAAGGAATATGCCTTCACTATTTGAATAATATCTTTGATATAATCCAAGTCATCATCTGCAACACTTAGAACTCCATTCTCTTGAATCTAATAAACATTGTGAGGCTCTTTTAGAAGGTATGGTTCTTTAAAAAAAAACACTCTATACATACTTCATTCCTTTCATTACCTTAGAGAAAATCTTAATATATGTTTGAAATAAATTCTCCAATGATTGTCTCCTTTAAAATTGAGTCATCATAAATCCTTTAAAAAATAGAGGTTTAGGGGTTATTTATTTAATGTTAAGACATCCTTATCTATTATAGATACCAATTAATTATTCTTATGGATACCACTAAGAACTTCCCCTTGAATTTAATCAATTTTGTGTAGATCTTGAAGTGGGAAAATATCTATTTTATTTGTTTGCACATTAACTCCATGATTAGGAGGATATATGATCATGGAATGTTATTACTCTTGGTATATAACTTCATCCTCATTAATTACAACCACTGTATATAATCCCCTTAAGGGCTAAGGATAAAATAAGTAAAATGGAAATCCATGTTTTTGAACTATTAAATAGTTTGATTCTATTCAAATATAGGATTATAAGGAGAAAAAATTGGTTTTATAAATGAAGTCATCATCATAATAATATAATAACTTGTAATTAAAACCTCATGATTATAAAAATTATTATACATTTCTTATTATAAAATGGTATTTGTCTATTGGCTTTTTAATTCCTTTAACTTTTCATACTTCTTTTGCATGACTTCCACAACATACACTGGTTCATGATTGCAACTAGGGATTTCTTTTCCACTAATATTTACTTATAGATTTATCATATATTTCAATCATATGGCTTATATATATTCATCCACATATGTCATGTACACATCCATCTAGAGACCAAGAAAGGGCAAAGCCTTAAGTTTGTCATTAAACCAAGAGTCATCTAAAATGTCCTTTAACTATTAATAAAGAAATTTATCATTAGAGGCTAGAATATACTTGGAATAAAAACTTTAGGCTATTGAAACTAATAAAAAAACCATTCTTCAAAAAATTTCTCATTCCTTAGCTCATCATCAAAATTGGTGAAAACACCATGGCATGCTAATTCTTATTCATCTTGAGATTGTTTCTTTTGAGTTTGAATGATGTACACTCTCTTTTTAAGATATTAAAAAATAATCTTATACTTTTATTGAAGAGGGTCTATCTTCATATTTTCAACATTTTCAATACTCTTTCTAAAATAATTCCATGAATATTTGATTTCAACATCCATAGTTTCAAGAATCCTATCAATTGCGGGTTTTTTTTTATTCATGAGAATTTTATTGTTATTAAATTTTATTTTCAACCAATTCCTTTTAAGGTGTCCCTATTCAAATTTCAATGTATAATTTCACATGCACTCTATTTCCCAATGGAGTCACAAAAAAGTGTTCATTTTTTTATGCCATTGTAGTTTCTTTATTCATTTAATTGACTTGATAAAGTGGCATAATTTTGTAACATTAGAGAAATTATATACATATAATATTTTCAAACTTTATCAATTAATGATGTTTTCTCTCTTGTAGGAACCAGTCAAGTCTCAATCTCTCTGAATGCACACCCTAAGGGGTGCACCAGGAAAGGGTTGGGAAGACCATTGGTGTTTCATAGGATTTTTTCCCCTATACTACCACTTGATATCAATCTAACCTTCTATAAAAACACTTCCCTAAACTTTACCTCCTCTTTTTTCACCCTCATCTAGTCATTTCTGACCTTCATTAGACCTTCCATATCCTAAAATCTTATTTAATGGTTTTTTTACACTGTCGACCCCATCAAACCTATACTCTAATTGATAAGACTTATTTAGGGTCTAGGTCAACCCCTAGCCAACCTAGACTAATACTTAATTTGGTTTTTTATCAATAATGATACAAAGTCAATTTGGCCAAACCTATCAACTAAACTTTTGGAAAGGTTTAGGGTTAGATTTAGCTATATATACACATTAATTTTTCCATTCTCAGAGAGACAACAAGAGTTAACTATTCATTTGTGCTTCATTACAATCTAATCTTCTACTATTCTACTAGAGGAGTTATAGCTTTGGGTTTATACTTGGAGAAGAATATTTTATTGTGGAAAAGTATTAGATATTTTGGCCTTTTTTAGTGATCCTTACAAACCACAACAACCTCTTGTGAATAAATTTAAGTGAGGGGAGAGATTGAGTCTTGATGGTTCATTTTCAAGGTAAGTATCTCTAACTTTAATCCTCTATTTTAGTAAATATAAGTAGCATAATTAATGGATTTTGAATATATTGCTATCTCCATGTATTAGGGTTTTATATATACATATCTTGATTAGGATTCTATTATGCATGTTTATCTTTATTTTTACTAATCTCCATTTTATGCTACAAGCTTTGGTGATCACTAGATTAGATTTTACTTGTCATTTACTTAGTGAATATGTAAACATAAGATTTAACTAGGGTTACTACATAGTTTTGATTAACTAGAGGCTTTGGAACCCTCTCTAGTCATTTTATTATGATAAGATATCCCTTGGTTAGGTATAGTGAATCCATCTTGGTCATGACCCTAAATATCTAATGTATCAACAATCAGAAGTTTAAGTATGATTTATCTTCTCTGAGCTAGGATTGATTTATAGATCAATTACATTTCCCTTTGCATATGTTTTTGTGAACCCAACATGAATAAAACCATTGTAAGTTTTATTTCATGCCATCATTTTATCATTATATTATATTTTTCTATATTATCAGTACTATATCAAACTAGTTGGTATAGTTATAGCTTTTTATGTACATGTTTAACACATAATCACTCCAAAATGACTTTGTTATGTCTGTACAAATCTTTTATAAATAAAGGTTAATGGATCAAATAGTTTGAAACAATATTCTTATTCAATTTTAAATTCACATACATATTCAAACCAATCAACTTTGTCAGCTACTTTCTTATATCAACATATAGGTTTACATAGTCAAATTTGTTGACTCTATTCACCAATTCTCTTTCAACATATAGGGTTTTACAAACTTGGTTGAACCAATCAACTTAGTTTGCATAAATTTTGAAATAACTTTTGAACATCACAACATAAAAATAAAAAATATGAAATGTTTTTAAGACCATCAAGGTTCCTTATTTTCTCTCTTTATCATTTTAGTTCTTCTTTTAGTATTATCTTTCAAAATTTTATAGTTTTTAAAACTACATCCTACAACAAACTGGGTCAACCCATTCAACATAGTTCTATAGTATGTATTCCATATAGAAGATATAGTCAACCTATTCAACTATGTTCTACACTATTTTTGTATAATGTCACTTGAACTAGCTCTATATTATTCTCAATTAAGGAATTAACCTCTATTTACTCTTAATTAGTTCACCTTTCCTTTTTAGTTATTTTCACGCTTAAATTAACTCACATAGATTAAATAGGTGGTTTTTCAAATTAACATTTTCGTTGCATTGTTTTTATCTTTTGCACACACTAACAAATCAATTTTTGATCAAAAAACATTAATCACTTGTCTTCCCAAGGTCTACCTACTTGGATTTCATCACCAAGAGGGAAGCCAACTTAGTTTTTTGGCCAATTATAAATACATGGTTAATGGTATATATTATAAAAGTATCAAACACCCTTATCATTTTAGGATTTTGAAGTGATAGGATATGCCCCAATACCAAGCTAGTATCATCACCAATACAAATCCCTTTTATCCTAAACATCTTGATACTAGCCTTAGATTGCTTTCTAGTTCCTTCTTTCATCCAACTTTCCTATCACACTAAAATTAAACTTTATTATAATTTAATAACGCTTAGGATGACCAATTAGTTAGAATTTGATTTTTAGCTACTACTTTCTCTTTGATTATTATATATTTTATTTCAAAACTTACATTGGCCAACATTGGTGCAAGGTTTGTGATGTATGTTCTAATTAGGTTAATCATATTAATCTAATTATTTGTGTGCTTAATTTTATTTTTTCTTAAATTTATCTTGAAATGGTTTTATCTATTTTGGAACACTATAATTTTGGTTGATACAATATCTTATAAACTATTTTTATATTCATTAGTACACAATTGACCTGAATAACTATGTATCCTTATCTTCCTATTCAGATCCTTACTTAGGAGTACACAATCAACCTATCCAATTGCGTATCTTTATCTTCTTGATCTATTCCCTATTCAATAGTACATTGTTAACCCATTAACTATGTATTATTTTTTACTTTGTTGAACCAGTCAATTCTATACCTGTTGGCTAACACTATTCTCTGTTTGTCTGACTATGTTCTTATTTTTCATTCTTTTCTCCTAATATTAGATTCGTTCATCAAGCATCATGAAATCTCTTATCAATTTTTTTTGGACAACCTGAATCCATTTAGACACTATTGGGGTGTTCTTTTCTTCCTTTCTTTACCTCTAAAATAAAATCCTCACTTTTAGAGTACTTTTTCTCCTCCCTCATCTTTGGATTAAAACATGGTTAGAATCACACCACAAGATGATATTTGTGGATCAAATCCTTTTCATACCTATCAAGACAATTCCCATCTTCACACATTTCACCATAATGTGGGAGAAATTGACACAAGTATATCCAATAACCCCATAGGAAATATATCATCTAATAAACCTCCCCCTAATACCAATTTGGGGAGTACTCCTATAAACACCAACCCACCAATTGATACCACTCAGATTCTTGCATAAATAGTGCAACAAATGAATATAATGCAAACATCTAACACCTCCAAAATGATGCAACTACAACATCATTTGATCAACATGGCTAATTAACCTCTTGTTCTTCTCCTTAAAAACAATCATAAATTTATTCATATACCTCTTAGAGATGTTGTGGTAAATGTCATCTCCCAACCTATCATGTACGATAAGATGATTCAACACATCCAAAATGAGCCTTTATCCCTTTTCATTATTTCTATTGATATTGATAACATATATCCAACTATTAAATATGATGGGACTAAAGACCTTGAATATTTTCTTAAATAATTTGGTAATCTTTATAAAGAGTAGATCCAAACTAATACTTTTACCACATCTAAACTATTAGTTAAAAATTTCACCAGTGATGTATTAGAATGGTACAACCAATGTCCCCAACATTTCTTATGTAAAGTAAAGGATTTAGTCAATCATGTAGTTAAAGAGTTTCAACACAATGATCTTCTCAATAATTTCCTTAGCTATTTCATCAATGCTAAGCAATCTCCCACTGAATCAACTCATGATTTTATCAAATGATGGAAATATTTGGCTCAAAAGGTCAATCATAACATGATTGATGATAATTTTTTTAAACTCAGCATAACCACATTAACTCTTTCACTTTTATATAAGGTTCAAAAAATTTCTCCTCAAACACTAAATGAATATCTTGACCAAGCTAAGAATCAAGACTTCTTAGTGAAATAGTTTAAACCTAATACTATAATCATTAAAGGATATTTTCAACATTCAACTAATGTGATAACCGACAATCCTCCTCAATCAAAAATAGGATTTTTTAAATATGACATTTTTAAAATATGACAATCCCTAATCTTATCATATGCCATTAATGGTACATCAAATCAAATAATTTTTAGTTCCCTCTAAATCCTTTACTTATCCCAATAATTTTCCTAAATAGTATGATCCCAATCATTTTTTTTGGTTTTACACTAACATAGGTCATTCCCATTAGGCATGTTGAAGGTTTACAAATTTTTTTATCTCATGTATGCTTGGTGATTAATTCAGTCATGAATCTATGATTCAACTCCATCATCAAGATTACATTAATTCTTCTCAAAAAAGATAATCCCCCAAATATTCTTTTATAAAAAACAAAAATATTTTTACACATCTAACGCTCAATAAGCCAACAAATATGTTTGTGTAATTTACATCGATTATGACCAATATTACACAAATTACCAATATGTAAATGCATCTAAGTTCACTTACTAATTTAAATTAACTCATAAATATCTCATCACCAAACCTAAAAAATCATCTTTTGAATAATAACTCCTCAAAGATACCATGACTAATCACTTAGCTTCAGAAACCAATGATGAACCATCTCCTCCTTATGACCCCACAACCACTTCTCTTCTTCCTAAACCTATTTTACAGTATAAGCCTTGTACCAGTTCTTCTTCCAGAACCCATTGAAACTTCTTATAAGAAATCAAATCCATGCCTTCAAAAATACCTCTTATGGAGTTAGCTCATACCTTTCCTTATCATCACAAGTTCCTCATGCAACAACTTCAAGAAATTGAAGAGCCATATTCCTTATAAGAGGACCCATATTTTCATGAGCCTCAACCAACTAAATTACATACCAATGAATCCATTTATCCATCTTTAAAACCCTTTATCAAGTTATTCTAAGAAGACATGATCAATGATGAGGTCCTCTTTCTAGCCAATGATCCACCCCTCTTCATTAAAGTAACCATTAATACCACACTCATTCATAAATTATTAGTAGATCAAGGGTTTCTTATTAATGTGACATCTTTGTGGCTCATCCAATAATTTGGCTATAATAAATATCATCTTAAACAAACTCACTTGACAAGTCATGGATTTGATAAAACTAATCAAAAACCACCTAGTTGTATTTGGCTCCCTCTTAATCTTGGACTTAATATTATATGAACTAATCTTATGTTTTGTTATTTACCCTTATCTTACAACATACTCTTAGGATTCTCATGGACTCATTGAATGAGCAATATCACCTATTATAGTATCCAATATATCAAGTTCATTCATAATGGTAAAATGTTTAAACATGAGGTTGATCTTAACTCATGGAGTATTCAAATTCAAAATCCCAAATCTTAATATTGGATTCCCACCATTCCATAGATCAATAGTGCTTCTTTACCCAAATTCATCAACATGAATCTAAATTTTCATGTCACTCTTACTAATTTTGATGAAGATGAGCCCAATGACTTACAAAATTCCTACAACACTACCAAACTACCTCCCTATATATTGGATTGGTTACCTACCTCTTTATTTCCTTTTGATCACACCATCCCTTTCATCAATGAGATCACTAATTTTTCCCTCAATACAATTCTCAAGAATCATCTTACACAAAACATGACTTCATGTGTAATGATTATAGAGTGGATAAATTATTTTAAGATCCTCTAATCATGTCTCCACATAAATTAAGAATTTTGGGAATATCCCCTTTTGAAACTCCTCCTAAATCACAAGTTTGTACAATTTCTCCAACTTATGATGATAAATACTTGGATGTTCAACATTATTAAAAAACTCTATCTTAAATAAATGATTTTAATCAAGATATTCATACCATTTCCAAAAAAAATTAATTAGTACCTAAGGGTCATGTACATTATACTAATTCTCCACTCCTTAATACCCCTTGGGTGGTGGAAAAAATATTACATTCAGAACCTTCATAACTTCCATCATCTTCTATACCTCCTACTAGACTAATAATTCTCTCTTATCCTCTCCCTATTAATGTTGATAATGATAAACTAATTGAATCGAGTTAACCTTCTTCCCCTATTCCACCTACTCCTAATATCACACTTGATGCAAAGGGCATAAATGTACATCAAATACATTCTAAATATGACCACTATGGTAAAAAAACTATTGATATCGAAGTAGATGTGGAATATTATGGCCCTCTTACTGCTCTACCTAGCAATGAAGAAATTTTTGAATTGTTCCATGCCTGAGAACCTCAACTCCCTTGGTAACATCATAAACCTATAAATTTTAAGCAAAAATCCCCTCATTTTAACAATTTCATCACTAGCATCAATCCTAAAACAAATCCCATTTCCTTTTTACCTAACACAACATATCATTTCCAAGATGGAAATGCTATGATTATCAACCTATAAAAGTCACTCACGAACTTACACCAATTTAACATGACAAATTTAGCTTATTTTTTGAAAAATATTATGAGACTTTTGCTTGGTTCTATGATGACATGTCTGACATTGATCCTAGCATCATGATGCATAATATCATCAACTATCTTGATGCCAAACCCGTGTCATAAAAATAGTATAAATTTCCCCCCAAAGTTTCCAATTTATGCCATAAATAAATCATTAAACTTATCTATGATAAATTTATAAAGCCTATGGACTATTTAGAATGGGTCCCAAACATTATCCCTATTCATAAAAAATTTACCATGGTCATTCACATTTTCATCAATTTTTATAACCTCAATCTTGTTTGTCCCAAGGAGAACTTCCATTTACCTTCCATATATTCCATCATTAATTACATTGGTAGATATGAAATTTTGTCCCTTATCGATGGTTTTTTGGGTTATATTCCAATTCATATTGCCCCTGAAGATCAACATAAAATAACTTTCACCACAAAATGGGAAACCTATATTTAATTTAAAATTCCCTTTGACCTCAAAAATTATATAGCTACCTATCAATGTGAAGGTACCCACATTTTCCATAACCTTATCCATAATATTGTGGAAACCTATGTGGATGATTGCATTCCCAAGTCTAAAAGCCACAAAACTCATCTTTATGATATTATTATCATATTTGATCTCTTCATCAAATATAAAGTTAGACTAAACCCCTAAAAATGTGTCTTTGGTGTCACATATAGAAAATGTATAGGGTTATTAGTCTCTTTTTATATTATTGATGTTGATCCCTCTAAGATCAACATTATTGTCAACATGCCTATCCCTCTTTCTATTCCATATATTTGCACTTACCTCAGCAAGTTTGGGTAAATAAGATACTTTTTCCCTAAAATGTCTTATTGCATCTATTCTATTAATTATTTTCTCAAGAAATGTCATTCTCTCAAATGGATGAATCCTTATCAAAAATCATTTGACAATATAAAATAATCTTTGATTCATCCACCCACTCTTTTTCCACCTTCTAATGATCATCCTTTAATTTTATATACTTTTTATACAACCGTATCAATTAGGGGAATGCTTTCCCAACAAGATGATACAAAAAGATAATATGCCATATATTATATAATTCAAGGTCTAATTTACTATGAAAAATGTTATACAAAATTAGAACATGATTGCCTCACTATATATTTTATAGCTGGAAAGCTCCATCATTATATGATTTATCAAATAGCTTACATTATCATTTATTATAATTCACCCTATCACTTCTTCTCTAAATCCTTTATTTATAGAGATAGAATTGGCAAGTGGATGGTACTTCTCATAGAATTTTATCTATGAATTATTATGTAAAAAGATGCCAAAGGACAAATCATTGCTAACCAACTTATAGTAGCTCCCATACCTACTACTGACCACCTTCAAGATAGTCTCACAGATGATAATATCCTCTATATTTAAGGTTTTAATCAAGTTAAATATTACATCTATAATTTCACTATTGATCTTGAAGTAAGTAATCTAGAAGAGTCCTCTATCCTTTCTGCTACTACTAAATCTAAAGTAGTCATCAAAGAACTTCATGAAATTAATGTTGATGTACACAAATATACTCCAACCCTTTATTTTAATGAAACCAAATGCCTTCAAGGAGTTGGGGTAGGTTGTATTCTCACTATTAATCTTATTAAAATTATCAATTTGGCATTTTAACTCACATTTTATGTCACTAACAACATGGAAAAATGCAAAGCATTAATCCTAAACATGAGAACAACACTTGATTTAGACATTACATATATGTATGCTTTAGGTGACTCCCAACTCATTTGATGATAGGTTGATGGTGATTATCAATGAAAAATAAAAAATATAATTTATTTTCATCAAACAACCACTACCCTTGCCAAATAATTCACTTCTTTTACCATTGATCTCATCCCTCAAAATTAACATTTCATTTCTAATTCACTTGCTTCTTCAACATCTCTTTTTTATCTGCACCAAGTTATTATCGATTCTACCTTTCTTATTCAAATAATAAAATCCCAATATTCCATTCAACCACATGATTCACTTATCTACCATATTTAGGATATCACCATTCGATAAACCCTATGGTATAAATACATCATCTAATTTCTTGAGATCAAACCTATCCTCCAAACATAGATTCTCAAAAAAAAACCTGCATTCATAAATAAGATTTCAAATAGGTCTTTAGATATAATAGCCTCTATTACCTCAACATTGAAGGTACCCTAATATATTGTGTTATGAAATAAGAAGTTCCTCCTCTCCTTGAACAAGCATATGGGGGAATTTGTGGTGGTCACTATAGAAAACACACTACAACACACAAATGCTTATGTATGGGTTATTTTTTTCCTACTCTTAAAGAGGATGCCATCAATTTTGATAAAAAGTGTAGTCCATGCCAACTTCATGATGATCTAATCCATTCACCCCCATCTAAAATCCAAAATGTGGAGTCTCCCTAGCCATTCTCAATATGGGGATTGGATCTCATAGGAAAACTACCTAGATCATAGCATGGGCATGTCTTTAGCATTATGGCTACTAAGTATTTTACCAAATGGTTTGAAGCCATGATTTAATCAATGTCACCGAAACCATTATTTATAAATTCATCCTCAATAAAATCTTTTTTCATTTTGGCATTCCTCATACTATCATTTTTTCTAATGGTGGTAACTTTAAAAATAAATACATCAAATAGTTTTATGCTCAATTCAAAATAAATCACAAATTTTCCACACCCTACCATACCCAATACAATGGATAAATTGAGGCCACTAATGAAATTATTAATAAAATTATCCAAAATACAATCCATGAAACCTATATGGATTGGAATATTCATTTTTATCTTTCTCTTTGGGCCTATCACACTAGTATATGCACTAACACTAGGGTAACCTTGTTTTCACTAGTTTATGGTTCTAAATCAGTCCTCCCATTAGAATTTGAGCTTCCCTCTCTCTATATATGTATTCATGGTATCATACCCAATGAATATTTATGTGAATATCACCTTCATTCTCTTGATCTTCTTGACAAGCATTGTCTATTTGATCTACAACACAACTACCAATACAAGGATTACATCAAAAAAAAACACAATAAAAGGGTTAAGGTTCAAAATTTTAATGTTGGTGAACTTTTCCTTAAATTAGACTACACACATGATAAAGAAGGAAAATATGCCCAAAAATGGTGGGGCCCTTATTTAGTCAAAGACATCCTTGGTCTTATCACCTATCACCTTCAAACTAATGAAGGCCATATTTTCAAAGAGCCCACCAATGTATAATTTTTAAAGAAGTATTTTACTTAGATATTTCCCCTTCTTATCATGATTTATATGTTATATCATTATAAAAAAAAATTGAAATATATTTACACGTGTCTCATCCCCTAAAACATTCTCTTTCATAAACTTTAGTCCCTTCTTTTGGTCCATTGTTTTTCTTTTTCTTATGAGTTAAATTGTAAAACCATAAATAGTTACCAGTCTTCTTCATGATTTTATTTTGTTCTCATTATTTCCTCACTTTCCAATGATTTTTTCACCCCTTTGTTTTTATTTTATGAGTTTTAATGTAAGACCATGTATAGGACCTGGCCTTCCTCACAAATACCATCCTTATCATTTATTTATTTTTCACATGCTTTGTGTACCCTCTTAGGTTTCTCTTATATGAGTTATAATGTAATACCATGGATAGGACCAAGCCTTCCTAATAAAAGCACCATCTTTAATTAATTAAAGTGTTTCTTTTCTAGAATGTGTTCATAATGGTTACAAGTTTATGATCCTTTGTTCTTAGCTTTAACTTTTGCTTCTTTTATAGATAAAATTTGCACAAAAATAATGTGTTAGCATGTTATCTTACATTTCCCTCATTATTATGATAAGGAATCACACCTCACTATCATTATACCCCTTTTTCACCTTTTTCACATTTTGTGATTTGAAGTAATTCAAATTGTTTTATTCCCCTTGATTTCCTCTCATTTCATTCCACTTTGGATAAATCAAGGTTGAAGTCAATATCACACTGTTATTTCACCTAAATTAACAAGATCTTAGACACCATGCTCACTTATTTCTCTTTTTTAGCAACCAAGTCTAAAATCTTCAAATGATAGTCATATTTAGCACCCATGTTTGGTTTTTTAAATCCGTATGGAGGAGGAATAGAAAAATTCATCAAAATTTAAAATTAAAATAATTTGAAACAAAATGAAATGATATAAAAAAAAACATAAAAAATTAAAATTCAAAATCACACAAAAAGATGTGATTACAAACACCTCTCATATTTATAATCAAATATCTAACTCCATAGTTGGCCTCATGATAGAGTCAAGTTACATTGGGGTATGATATGATAGTAGATTAGAATAATATAATTTTAAAAAACTCTATGGTACTACCTAATTTCTCATGCAAGTACCCAATCTTTGCAATATACCAATGACTCTATAAGGGGTCCTAAGGAATGAGGAGCATGTCATGGGAAGGTAGGTAAATTTTAATTATCATGCATATTACCTTTATGGGATGATATACATCCTTATATGTGCCTATAGGTTATTAAAATTCCTTAATGTCATATTCTTCTTGTTTTGATAAATTTAATTTGAGTGTCTTGACTTTGATAAAGAGTTTATTTACCTTGCATTTTCCTTCCTTCTCCCCTCTACCCATATTCATTTCCCCACTTAATAGGAAAGTGGGATTATAATTTGTTTTTCCCACTTATATACTCCCTCTTATTACCATATTAAAAACATTATATCACTCCTTTGTTTCAATTTTATCAACCATTATAATAAAAAAATATGCTTGGGTAACTATGGGTTATCTTTCTTTATACCATGGCTTTACAATTTTAGACTTGCCTTACTTTCTTTTACCATTTTAAATTTATGCACATTTATTTTTTATAATCCTAATTATATTTATAATTTCATGTACTTTCTCCATTTATAAGTTATTTTGGCTTGTTACTTCTCACTCACCAATGTTGTTCTCCCTTTCTTGCACTTTTTCCATTGATGATTGAGTAAGGATTATTACTGCTCAAAATCAATATTTTTTACCATTTTTATTTACCATATATTTTTTTTTGAGGTATCATCAATGATGTCTCCAAGGTGTCCAAGAGTGTTCATGAGGTGTCAAGTATGCTAGTAGGTCAATGACAAAGTGTGCTTTAGTGGTCATGCATGGACCTTATAGCGTTTGATTAGGAAAGATGATGGATGTTGATGATAAATTGACCATGTTTGAGGGTTTTTATAGGGTTTAATGAGTGATTATTATAATTTTATAAGTGAAATGAATCCATATGAGTAGTCTTGTGAAGTTTTAGGTTATCCTAGTCATCTTGGCAGAGTTTCTTGAGTAAGTAGATTGATGACATCAACATTCACATGTGTAAAGGTGTCATAAGAAAGTGGTCACTTGGGTATATTAAATTGTGTGCCTATAACATGTGTTTCAAATTTTAGACCTTGAAATAATGTATATCAAAAGTTATGATAATGCAAAGTTTCTCTCCTAAGTTAATTTCATCATCTTCCATAGTCAAATTTGCATTTTTAGTGACCGTTGGAATTCAAATATTTGAATTTACAAAGGAAAATAAGTCTACAATGTTTTGCCTATAAATTTAGGTGATGTATTTATTTTATGATGGATTAAAAATAAAATTGGTATATAACTTCAAGGTAAATCTAATAAAATTGATTTGGAGGTTTGATTGGTCGTACAGTTGCATTTATTATTGTTCAAAGTTGAGTAAGGGTTTGACTTTCTTCTACAAGTGAATCAAGAAGGATTTTTAAGCTTTTATTGATGGTGTTTCAATGTTTAATAATGAATTATATATTTAATAATGTTTTATATTATTTTAGGATCATATATATAGATTTTTTAGGTTTGACCAATCCATATTCAGTATGAACCATTGCTTGGAAGTTGATTGTTTGTTCATTCATGATGTTTTCATGTACAAGGGAAATGATTGATAGGTTTTACATATGCATATGTATATAGTGATGAATTTAATCACTTTAGGATGTATTAGGGGTCACTTGACATGGAAATATTTGATTTCAAGTGGTCTTGTGTTTGACCAATCCACTAAGGATCATCTATATCAATTTTTTAGGTTTGACCAATCCATATTCAATATGAACCATTGCTTAGAAGTTGACTATTTGTTCATTCATGATGTTTCATGTAAAAATGAAATGATTGATAAGTTTTTCATATTATTATGTGTATAGTGATGAATTTAATCACTTTAGGATGTCTTAGGGGTCACTTGGCATAGACCTATGTGCTTTGAAGTGGTCTTGTATTTCTATTTTTTTCTCAATGAAGTGTTAAAAGGATGAATAGGTCACCATGGAACTAAAAGAGATAATTAGGCCTAATTGAAAGTTGTTGTTGCTTAAGGGTGATCTATCAAATCTTTGGTCAACATATGAAGGTGGTGTTTATATTTTTTCTAAGTTGGATATAAGCCTTAAGGGTTAAGGAATGTCTTGTGGCTGACCAAGAAGGTGGTGAAAAAATCAAAGATGAAGGTTTCTAAAGTGATTGTATAAAGAAAAGAGAAGTGTGAATAAGCTTTGTGGATGGATTAAAGAGTACATAAATTTGAGGGATATGTGTGTGACCTAGTGTTTATGTTTTTAATGTTGTAACCGTGTTTTATAGGGTCAATGATTTAAGATGAGTGAAAAGGTGTAGAGTGATCCAAAAGGTTATTTTGGATGCATTTCTTGTGTGTGAAATATTGAGAAAGTGTGAAGGGTTGAAGAGAGTTTTTATTCACTAATTTTCCATCAAATTGAAAGGAAATTAGATTTATAAAGGTTTTGATATCAAAGGTGTTGAGTGGGTGCTCAACATCTAGGGCAAGTGGGTGCTTTTCCATGCTTAGGGGTTGGTGTTCCTTGTGAAGTGGGTGCTTCACTAAAGTCTCTTATTCATGATCTCTTATAAGAATTTAGTCCATCTGTTTGCAGGTTTGAGAATGGGTTTTATCCCCCATGAGGATTTATCACATAATTCAGGTGTTATGCACTTTGTTCATTGAAATGAATAGTATATATGCTTCATGAATTCTTATGTTGAATGGTTAAGAGTTTGAATGATTGGAATTGAATTTGATTTTCTTACATCATTGATTCACACCCCTCTTAGTGATTTTACCCCTAATAATTGGTATTAGAGCCATACCTTCTTTACAAGCATAACCACTTGAAGGTGATCAAAGGTATAATGGTTAGTCATAAAATGCAATGTGGTTTCTATACTAATCAATCACGACTATTAAATGGATCCAAATATGCTTTTTGGAGTGTAAGGATGAAGAACTACATCATTTCTCTAGTTTTTGACATTTGGCAATCTATAATGGATGGGTATTCTACACCCCCTACTCTTCCAACTAGTGAAAATGATAAGAAGTTGAGTGAGAACAATTCTAAAGATATGAATGCTATAATTTGTGGCCTATCAGAGGCTGAGTTCACCAAGGTAGTCCATTACAAGTTTTCCAAGGAAGTCTAGGACAGATTTTAGATCATATATGAAGGGGATTCAAATGCTAAGTTAGCTAAATTATATACCTATCAAATGTAATTTGAGGGCCTCAAAATGAAGGAATAAGATACTATGGAATCCTATATTCTAAGGGTTAATGAGGTGGTAAGCATGATTAGAAGTCTTGGAGAGGAGATTGAAGAATCTACTATAGTACATAAAGATTAAGGTCTCTCACACTCAATTTTGATTCAAAAATTATTATTGTAGAAGAAAGTCATGATCTTACCAAGATGAAGATGGATGAATTGCATGGCATTATTAATACCTATGAGATGAGATCCAATGAGGATAGACCACCAAAGAAGGAAGCATCCTGTAAGGTGATCAAGGACACAAAAGGAAAGAAGAGTAAGTTAAGTCTTAAAGACTTTGATCTTAATTAAGATCAACTGGAAACCATGATTTTAAGAAAATTTAATGTAGAATTAGGTAAATATAAATGGAATCTTCTTTTTAAATGTTTTTCATGTGGTAAAGTTGGTCATTTTGTAGCTAAGTGCCTAGATAGATGCAAGTTTGAATACAAAGAAGCTCATAAGGAATGTAATGAGGATGAGCACAATAAATCTAAGGAACCTAAAAAGTATATAAAGTTATTCAATATGAGAAATGGAAAGAAGGATTCATACAAAGACAATAATAGTATTTACCATGAAGAGGATAGTAACTCATATACTGAAGAAGAAGGAAACACATCAGAAAATGATGATTCATCTCATGATGAGAATTTTGAGACATTGTTCATGGCTCTTGAGCATGATGAATGTGAATGTTATTTAGTAAAATATGTCTTTGGTGGAGATAGCTTAGAAGAAGAAGATGAACAAGTCACTCTAGAATACAAATATCTTAATACCTTGGAAGAGTTGAAGCTTATACAAGGCAAAAATTGAAAGGAATCATCCTTGATCCAAGATCTATGAGGATAAAATTGGATTTTTTGAATAAAGGTTGAGTAATGAAGTTAAGGAGTATGATGAGATCACTTAACATCTTTAAATTCATGTTTGTACCCATACTAAAGAGTTAAAGATTAAGATGAAGAATATGTCAAATATAAATTAGAGATGGGGTCTTTGTAGATGAAACTATATCAAGTTATGAGAAAGCTTGAAACATATCACAAATTTGAAAAAAGTAAAGTTTATCTTAGTGACCTATTGAGAAGTCAAAAGGTCTCAAATGACAAGTCAGGCCTAGGGTTCCATGAAGCTGTTCAAAAGGATAAGAAGATTGAGAAGACAATGATGATAGATCAAAAGACTAATTATGTTAAGGAGAGTGATAGTAAAGATAGGAAGAATGAAAATATGAATAATAAGGAAAACTTTAAAAGCTACAAAATTTCAAATCAAATCAAACAACCCAATGCAATAAGCTATGATAACTCCTTCAATGGTTACTATTATTCTTGTCATCAATTTGGTCATAAGATCATTGATTACAAAATAAAAGATCTTAGTAAGATATTTGCATTAAATTATGAGAAAGATAATGACAATCATGAAGAATATAATCACTCAAGATAGTCAACCATTCCATAAGGAAATCATGCCATTTTATACTACAGGTGTCAAGGGATTAGTCATATTTCAAGGTCTTATAATGCATTCATTAGGAAATTAAAATATCACGTGCACAAATGGGATAATGAAACTTTAAGGAGTCATCATGTAGCCCATACATATGGTATGTACAACTAGATAAAATCTATTTTTTTCAAATTTCAAGAGAGAGGTCACATAGCAAGGTTATCTAGGAATGGTTATAATTCCACTTCAAAGAATGCCAATCCTAACATGAAGAAAAGGAGCCATAATGAATGGAGACATAAGGAGGTGAATGAAAAATAGGTTTAAAATGGATTGTTTATCTTGATATAATAGGGTACAAGTTCAAGTGTCAAAGAGCAAGTCTTCTACCCAAGTAGACAAAATAATGAAGCAAGATTCCAAGTCTAAATGAAAGGATTAAGTTAAGGACTCATTCAAATTCAATTTGATGATGAGGTAAGCCTAAAATCCAAGTGAGATCATGAAGATGTGGGAATATCATAAGTTTTGGGACCTTTAGTCTCTCTATGAAAAGCATGTGTCTCTACCTATGATTCTTAGGACACATATTTCATATGTAAAATCAAGTGTATGTGCTCTAGGTAATATAGAAGAGGTTATAATTAGTATAGTGGTACAAAGAGTTATTGATTGGTCTTTAAGACCAATGTCTTTATGGTATAAAATTGATGATCTTATGTTTCCAATAATTTTATTGATCATATAAGTTCATTGTTTAATGGCAAGCAACAATTTCAAAATCTTGCTCTAGTGGTTAGTGATGAAAAGCTTCAAGAAATCTACTCAAGGATATTGGTCATAAAGGCAAGTTTTAGTCAATCATTAAAGCTTGGTTTAGTTGGTCAAATCGTGAATAATGAATGTAAGACTGATTTTTAATGTGGATAGGATTATCTATATGGATTTTTTATGTTTTACCAATCCATATTAAATAAAAACCATTTCTTTAAAGTTGACTATTTATTCATTCATGATGTTTTCATGTGCAAGGCAAATGATTCATAGGTTTTATATATTCAGAGGTGTGTAGTGATGAATGTAATCACTTTAGGATGCCATAGGGGTCATGTGTCATGGACCTATGTGATTTTAAATTGTCTTGTGTTTCTATTTTTTCTTGGTGACATTTTAAAAGAATGAATAGGTCTCTATAGACCTAAAAGGGCTACCTAGGCCTAATTGAAAGGTGTTATTACTTAAGGGTGATATATCAAAGCTATGGTCTTATGAAAGTGGTGTTGATATTTTTTATAAGTGGGATAGAATCCTTAATGGTTAAGGAATCTATTATGGCTGACCAAGAAGGTGGTGATCATGTAGACTCTATAAAAAACAAAATCAAAGATGAAGGTTTCTAGATTGTATGTGCGAAGAAAAGAGAAATGTGAGTAAGATTAGTGGATGGATTAAAGAGTAGAGTAGTGTGATGGATATGTATTTGACCTATTTTCATGTTTATGATGTTTTAATATTGTTTTTTAGGGTTGATGATTGAGGATGAGGGAAAAGGTGTAGAGTGATCCAAAAGGTTGTTTTAGATGCATTACTTATGTGTGAAGGGTTGAAAAAGTGTGAAGGGTTGAAGAGAGTTGTTATTCACTATTTCTCCATCAAATTGAAAGGCAATAAATCTTTTTGAGGTGTTGATATTAGAAGGTGTTGTGTGGGTATTCAAAATCTAGGGCAAGTGGGTTCTTGTCCATGATTAGGAGTTGGTGTTCTATGTGAAGTGGGTGATTCACTAAAGTCTCTTGTTTGTGATCTATTATAGGAATTTAGTCAATGTGTTTTTAGTCTTGATAGTGGGTTTTATCCATCATGAGGTTTCCCACATAATTTATGTGTTATGTACTTTGATCTTGCATGTTTTTCTTTGTTCATTGTAATGAATGGTTTATATGCTTCATGAGTTATTATGTTGAATGGTTAAGAGTTTTAAGGATTGGAATTTAATTTGATTTTATTGCATCACAAATTCACCTTCCCATCTTAGTGATTGTACCTCTAATAATTTATATCAAAACCACACCTTCTTTGCAAGCTTAATCAATTTAAGGTGATCAAAGGTACAATGGGTAGTCATAAAATGCAAGGTGGTTTATATACTAAATAATAGCCACTATTAAATAGATCCAATTATGATTTTGGGAGTGAAAAGATGAAGACCTACATCATGTCTTTAGGTTTTGACATTTAAAAAACTATAATGGATTGGTATTCTACACCCCCTACTCCTTTAACTAGTGAAACTAACAAGAAGTTGAGTGAGAATAATTATAAAGATATGAATACTATCATTTTTTATCTATCAAAGGATGAGTTCACCAAGGTAATCCATTGCAAGTCTACTAAGGAAATCTGGGACAAATTGTAAATCATCTAGGAAGGGGATTCAAAGGTTAAGTTGGCTAAATTATAGAACTACCAAAGGTAATTTGAGGGCATCAAAATGAAGGAAGAAGATACTATGGCATCCTATATTCCAAGGGTTGATGAGGTGGTGAACATGATCAGAGGTCTTGGAGAGGATATTGAAGAAGCTACTGTAGTACATAAAGTATTAAGGTCTTTCACCCTCGAGTTTGATTCCAAATTTTTTGCTATAGAAAAAAGTCATGATCTCACAAAGATGAATATGGATGAATTTCATGGCATTTTTAATGCCTATGAGATGAGATTCAATGAGGAAAAACCACCAAAGAAGGAAGAAGCCTTCAAGGTGATCAAGGAGACAAAAGGAAATAAGAGCAAGTTAAGTCTTAAAGACTTTGATCTTAATGAAGATCAACTTGAATCCATGATTATAATGAAATTAAATGTAGGATCAAGTAAATATGAAGGGAATCTTCCTTTTAAATGGTTTTTATGTGGTAAAGTTGGTCATTTTACAACTAAGTGCCCAAATAGATGCAAGTATGAATATAAGGAACCTCATAAGGAATCTCATGAGGATGAGTAAAAGAAATCCTAGGGTCCTATCAAGTATAAATGGAAAGGAGTCATACAAAGTAAGTAAGAGTCTTTACCATGAAGAAGATAGTAACTCATCTATTGATGAAGAAGGAAACACATCAAATAATGATGATTCATCTCATGATGAGAAAAATGAGACACTATTTATGGCTCTTGAGGATGATGAAGGTGAATGTTCTTTATGCAAAGATATCTTTGGTGGACATAGATCAGAGGAAGAAGATAAGTAAGTCACTCTTGAAGAAAAATATCTGAATACCTTGGAAGAGTTTAAGCTTTTACAAGGGAAGAATAGAAATTAATCATCCTTAGTCAAGACCTATGAGGAGAAAATTGGATTCTTTGAAGAAAGGTTGAGCAATGAAGTTAAAGAGCATGATGAGATCACTCAACATCTTGAAACTCAAGTTTGCACCCTTACTGAAGAGGTAAAGAGTAAGGATGAATAATGTGTCAAATATAAATCAGAGATGGAGTCTATGTAGATGAAACTAGATCAAGATATGAGCAAGCTTAAAACATATCACAAATTTGAGAAAAATATAGTTAAGCTTAATGACCTATTGAGTAGTCAAAAGGTTTCAAATGAAAAATCAGGCCTAGGGTTCCATGAAGATGTTTAAAAGGATAAGAAGATTGAGAAGATAGTGTTGATAAATTAGAAGACTAATCATGTTAAGGAGAGTGCCAATAAAGATAAGAAGAATGTCAATATGAATAAAAAGGACAACTTCAAAATCTACTAAAGTTCAAATCAAATAAAGCAACTAAATGTAATAAGGTAGGATAAATCCTTTAATGGTTACTGTTATTCTTGTCATCAGTTTGGTCATAGGATCATTGATTGTAAAATAAAAGTTCATAGTAATAGATTTTCATAGAATTATGATCAATATAATGAAAAGCATGAAGAATATCATCACTCAACATAGTCAAACAGTCAATAAGGAAAGCATGACATTTTGTGTTATAGGTGTGAGGGATTGGTCATATTATAAGGTCTTGTAATGCATTCATTAGGAAATCAAATAACTAGGTGCATGAATGGGATAATGAAAATTTAAGGAGTCATCATGTAGACCATAAATGAGGTATGTAAAATCAAATAAACTTCATTTATTTCAGTAGTGAATATAGAGGTCACATATCAAGGTTCTGAAGCAATGGTAACAATTCCACTTTAAAGAATGTCAATCCTAACATTAAGAAAAGGAGCCATAATGAATGGAGACCCAAAGAGGTGAATGAAAAATAGGTTCAAAATGGATTTTTTTTCATGATAGAATAGGGTAAAATTTCAAGTGTCAAAGAGCAAATCTTCTACCCAAGTAGATAAAAGAATCAAGCAAGATTCCAAGTTTGAAGGAAATAATGAAGTTAAGGACTCATTCAAAGTCAATTTTATGATGAGGTAGGACTACAAGCCAAGTATATGATGGGATAAAACAACACATGGAGGCTTCATCTGAGGATTTCACTAATGATATGGAGTTCCCAAAATATGATATTATTTTGGAGGCCTTAAACCAAGATAAGTTAGAGCTTGATTGGATATAAGAGTAACCTTTCTTCATAAAAAATTAAGATGAAGCAGGTGAAATAGATCAAAAATTGTTATATGACTTCATCAAAAGGTTGGGAGTATGAGACCAACATGTCTTTGATGATAATATTTTATATGAGCATCATTTAGTTGATCAATATGAAGAAGCCTTTTGGGATGACTTGGAAGATTTTTATACAAAGATTGGTAGTCTATGTCCACCTCAGAAATAACCTAATGAAGATGTTAGTCTAAGGATACTAGCTGAGATAAAATTATCAAGTGAACATGGTGTAGGCCACTATCTATCTATGGATAAAGTAGAACTAGCACTCTTATTACAAAGTAGAAGAATCTGGGAGAAAGATGATTGGGTTTTAAACCCATATATTAAATATATGTACCTAAGAATGTTGATAAGAGACCAAGCCACATCACCTAGAAGACACAAGCATACAAGTGCTCCTATCCACAAGAAGAGGCCATTGAATGGAAGTAATCATGCTTCAAGGTTCTGTAGTAGAATAAATAATTTTCCATTTGATCTTGGAGGTAAGTATTTTATGTAGTTAGTATAGGGCTTAGTTTAGTTTTTTTTTGCTATTCTTTGTGTCTTTATTTTTTCCTTCTTGTCCCTTGTTTGTATATAGTGCATGTTTATATTTGTTTGTTTTCTCTTGATTTATTCCTTTCTTTTAAATATGTCCTTTTGGATAATTATCATCTCAAGTTTTATCTAATTACTCAAGAAACTTCACAATTTATAAATGCAGTTATGACTTCTCAACTTTGGTTGATCATGGATTGTTAAAATAGGAGCTTGATGTTGTAGTTTAGAGAAACTAGCAAAGAATGATGGATGATTTAATTGTTCCTTGAGATTTTAAACCTTGTTCTAATATAATCTTGGTTTTAAAAAGAATTACACATGTAAGATGAAATATTAAACTATCAGGACATAGTTATGCTTTCACTTAAAAAGCATTAATTGCCTAGGACAAAGTTTACTAGCAAGGATAACTGCCTAAAAATCAAACACTTGACCAAATCCCTAACTTGGAAAATCTAGTTCTCAACCTTTGCTACAAATTCAAGATAACTTGAAAAAAAATTCCAAAAATAAGATCCTTACTGCAAAATTCAAAGATATTTCTAAGTAGAGGTGATTTTGGTAACCTCCATCAGGGCTATGGATGCTTGGATAGTAGTGGATCAAGGCCTTGAGCATAGCCAAAGGCATCTCTATCGAGGTTATGGATGACTAGCTGGTATTAGAACAATTCCCAAGCCTTCCCTAAGCCATGAAACTAGAAGTTTTTTCTCTAAATCCTTTGGCAATCAGTAAGTGAAATCAAAGCATACGCGCAACATGATTGAGTTTTGATGTTTGATCCTAATTTTACATGTGTAATATTTTTTATAACCATGAACTAATCTTAATAATGTTGTTTGATCAAATAGAATAAGTATCTTAATTATTATTCTAAAATAGAGTCTCTAAATTCTAACATATTGCTATGTTTCCCTTAGAAATTTCTATTTATTGAGGTCAACATACCCACATTTTAAAAAAATGGGGATTCATGTGTTAAACTATGAAAAATTGTACTCTAAAACTAAAAATTCACTTAATAAAAGTGTCATTATCATGTTTTCACATTATTTTTATTTGAAGATCATCCTCACCTTGGTCTGGCTGACTTATTTGTTCATGGTTCTAGTTCAATCTTATCTAAAGTACTAACATTGGGTATTTATGTTTCAGGTTGTATGTCTACTTGGAATGAACAATGCTTGGGTTTCATTATTTTAATTTTAACTTAATAATTTACTAATATCTGGTTTATTATATTCATATTTGAATAGATAAATCCTTAATCTAAGTACTTAATTTGAATCTGGTAGGAACTTTTTATGCAGGAACATTTATAATAATGCTATGGGCTTAGTTTATTTTTATTTCCTAAGGCTTAGTCATGTTTTTAAACATGACCAAACCTTAGTCTAACATCCATGCTTAGTCTCTTTTATGTCCCAATCCCCCCTTTCAGACCTTCTTATTATTCAAGTGGTCTAATCTTAACATAAAGTCCTTTTTTTATGTTTCTAACTGTCGAGTTTTATATTTTGGACATGTCTTTTTGGGCTTTTCCTTCAAATCTTTGTCCCAAATGAATTACCCTTAAAGGTTTATATTTAGATACTTTTTCCAATAAAATTTTGGATTTTGTTTAGGAATTATTTTGGAACTTATACAATTGGTCTATGTTGAAATTATTCCTTCAAACTTATCTATGTCAGGACAATTATTTCAGACATTTTATCTAAAACAATATCCCCATGACTTATTATATCAGGTATTTTACCTAGTAGAATTTCCCTTTGACCTCTTTGAACTTACCCTTTGGAATATTTGTTTTGGACTTATTGTTTTTTGAAATGACCCTTTAGAATTATCTTTCTGCAACATCTTTCCTACAAAATTTTTGCCAAAACCCACCTTTTAGATTTTTGAAAGTACCCCTTCAGAAGTTTTATCAAAGGCATCTTCCCTAAAAACCTATCTTTTGGGTTTTAATTGAATTAAACTTTGGCCTTTTTCAAAATTCCCTTTGCCTTAATCAAATTATCCTTCAAATATTTTTCTTAGGCTAGATATTCTTTAGGCTTTTTGAAAGTACCCTTTGGCTTCTTTGAAAATACCCTTCAATATTTTTGTGAAGGGTGCATATCCTTTGGGTTTTTTGGAATGCCCTTTGACTTATTTGAAATGATCCTTTGGATTTTGAATATGCCCTTTAAGATTTTTTTAAGGGGTACTTTGTTTTCTATACATACCCTTCAGGCTTTTTGTAAGGGGCACTTTGTCTTCCAAACATACCCTTTAGGATTTTTGTAAGGGTCACTTTGTATTCTATACATACCCTTTGGGATTTATGTAATGAGAAATTTGTCTTCCAAACATACCCTTTGGGATTTTATAAAAGGACCCTTCAGACTTTTATTGTTGGAAATTTTACCTAACATAAAAGGCCCAAAATAATTCCCCACTACCAAGACCCTTTGAACTCATGAGGTCACTTTAATATGTATTAAACCTTAACTTAAGTTTATATTGCTCCCAAACCTAACTTAAACATTTTACATCTCTAAAAGATCTACAATCCATGTTTGCCTAGATAGAATTGATCAAACAATACAAGACTACCAAGTGGAATACACATGATGAAGAATAAACCTAGAAATGACAAGTGGTAGACCCAAAAAATAGTATTAAAAATGTGCTTAAAATTTATGGTCACACACCCATCGGAGTTGTTCATGTAAATGTCAAATCATGGTTGCATAAACATCAAATTTAAGATATAAAATAGTCCTTGGGATGTACTTAAAATTTATGGTCATGTTCCCATCAAAGATGTTCATACAGATGTCAATTGATGGTCGTATGGATGTTAAATTTATGATAACAAACATATCCAATAGTGCATAATCAATGTGGACTTTTCAACATAACTCAGAATAAATATGGTAATGACACATATCATAACCATATGAAACATATCTGAGATATCCAATGGCATTCAAATCTTAGGATCAAGATCAATGACCTACACTAGTCCATGCAAGGCTAATTTGATAGTGTGAGATGAAGGGCAGATTTTAAAAGACAATGGCTATTATGTGAGCATTGATGAATAGTTTTGATGCAAAAGTACCACACGGATGCTACATAGGTGCCAAGATGATGTCGCATAGGCATAAAATAAATAGGAACTAAAGATCTAGTGGACCGTTAGTGAGCAATTTAATAAAATTTCATGGCCATGTGTAATTTGTGAAGTAGGTTATCTATAGACTAGTTTACTAAAAGAAAAAGGTCATTTATTCTAGAATTCAATAGAGAGGACACCTATGCCATATAGTTATACAATTGTAATTATATGAGATTGACCAACATACCACCTTGATCTAATATAAAAGGGGTATTGTCCATTGTCAAAAGGGGAAGGGATTTCTTAGAGACAAATTACTTTGTAAACTTGGAGTAGTTAATAAAAGCCAGGAATTCTACAAAGATTATCTAGTATTTACTTGTGTTCATTGTTATCATGACTTCTCTCTCATTTTCTTATTATGAATTCCATATTTGAATGGTTCTTATGAATTATTGGTGTGTACATGCAATTGTAGATTTCTTAACTTGTGATAATTCTAGGTTGACCAAAATTTATTAGGTTCATTTTGTTTCCTTTACTCTTCTTGCATTTGGGATAATGTTGTTTGATTGTAGAAGTAAATATTTAAAGTGAACTAGGTTCTTATTTGTATTATTTCCACCTTAAGATTTTTTTTGATGTGTGATAGGATTTGGGCTTAATATATTTCATGTTACACATTGGTTAAGTGCATGCCTAAATGAAATCTAAACTTTGTCATAATGTTTAGAATGAAGATCAACATTTCTTTCTTCCCTACCCTTCCTTTTAATTCATTTTTTAATCATATCACTTTTTATTATATTAGTTCTTGATCATAATTCATTGTTCTTAGCATATATATATATATATATATATATATATATATATATATATATATATATATATATATATATATATATATATCATATTTTTCATAGATCTATTATTTGGCCACAGTGGCTCCCAACCACCAAATAATATAAATATTATCAAATAGTCACTTGTTTTGCCTTTATTCCACCAATAGATAATAGGACTATTACAACCTGTAACTCATGATTTGAATTATTAGGAATTCTAAAATGATAAATGTTCATTAAACACTTTGGGCACATGTGGTACACATTTAGGCATCAACACTATGTAATAAAATACAGCTCTCATGAATCAAAATAAAAATACCAACACTCTATGCATCCATATTAGATTGAAATTCCATCACAAGTAACTTGGTACCCATATATCAAACATATCGACATAATTTTATTTCAACTAGCCACACACATACACATAATCCAACTACCCAAAAGCTATCAACATATTATTGTCACCTTGTGCCTTTAATTTATCAAAAAGTAGTTTTATTAGATTGTGCAAAGTGATGAAAATAGAAATAAAATGAAAGGTAAAAATTGGGCCTTAAAAATACATTAGTATTAATTAATATTGGTGTGTTAATCAATTATATACATGGTTTTCAATGTGATGGGTTAGTTAATAGTTTGAGTATAGGGGTTTATAGGGGGTCATAAACAATTTGTTTTAATTTGAAATAAGAGAGAACAAATGCAAACATAGTTATGATGGAATAATTTAATATAAATGATCACAAAATTATTTTTTATTTTTCAAAATATTTCATAAATAGTCATCAAATATATCCTTCAAAATACTTAAACATCATATTTCATTTTTTAATAGTTATTTATTTTGATCATTTTCCATTTCATCTAATTCATCAATCATTGTGTTGGGGGTATCCTTGAGTACCATTATACATATTTTTTTCTATAAAAATAAAAACCTAGTGCAAATCCTAAATTATCAATATCGATAATGTCAAAACAATTATTGACTAGTGGATCGTCATCTAGAACATCTGGTTTTGAAAAATATCTTGGATCTCATCTTCTTGTGAATTATATTATAATAATACATCATTTGTAACATATTTTAAATTGACATGTTCATATATTTTTCATTTCTATTTCACTATCTAAGTTTAGATGGATAAATTCATATCCTTCATCAAATGTAAGGGACCGTTAGCTTACAAAGCAATATAAACTATCATTTTGGGCTCTCTATATTTGAAAAAAATATATTAACTACATATGTAATTATAATAACACTTCATTAATCAAAATATGAAAGTAGTTCAAAAATTAGATAAAATCTAACCAAATGTAATTTTATAACTGCCCACAATGTTGTGGTAACATGTAAGATTCATTATTGTTTTTTATAATAATATGATGCTTAAGGGGTAGAACCCGAGTAAAAAAAACCACAAAGGTAGTGAAATAGGCCAAAGGCTATAGAAAATAGAAACACAATAGACCAAATACCAAAAAATAGCAAATATATAAACCCAAAACTAAAACAAGAAAAATAGTAGATTAGTTGAACATATCATCCCAGTCTTTCTTGAGGAAAGCTATCATTTCCTCCCTAGTGGCAACCTTTCCTTTAATATCCATACCTTCACCTGAGTTAGCTTATAAAATAGAAAGGGTTTTATTATTACGGTGAGCAAATGTAATGCATAAAGTGGTAAGAATTTCATTTTGTTCTTGAGACACCAAAGTCCATTTTTAACCTCCTCTAACTCCTTCCTAGTCTGGTAACAATTATCATAGGCTTTGTCCTTAGTAGATTATTCAAAAGGAACATCCATGCCTTCCATAACATCCTTATCAGAGTCATAATATGAGTTATTTAACTCCTCAAAGTGATTAACACCCTCCTTTTCTCCACTTTGTTTATGGGAAGATTTGACTTTAATGATTTCAACTCCCTCCTCAGGATCTAAAGTAGAGGAGTAATCAACAATTTTCAAATCAAGGGTCTTGTCACCTACCAACCTACTTGATCTTCTAATTCACTATCTTCCATCAGTGCTTTCCTTCTTCTCAAAAGCAAGACCTTTACAAACATTCACCTCCTCATCTTGTTGCTTCTTCTCTTCATTCAAATTGACGTGATTTTCTTTTACAATAGATTTTTTACCTTTTTCTTACTCACTGGTTTAACAATAGATTCATCTCTATTATCACCCTTTCTTTTCTTCCCACCCAAGAATGGTGGCATGTTTTTCATCTCACACAAACCTTCTGTTGTAGTATTACTGGGGGACCCAATTAAATCACCCTTTGGGGATAATGAGGCCATCCCATGAAAGCACAAGGATTTGAAACCTTTAAAAGAGAAGTGATGTGGACCTAGGGAAATATTGACTAGCTCTTTGGGTTCTTTTAGAGGATCTATGGGACCCAAATAATCTTTAAGGTTGGGACTAGAGACCTTGCTTTTTAGATGGGAACCAAATTTAACACTTAGAGGGGCATTATCCTCCTAGTCACTATCAATGGCTTCCTCAACCAAATGGGCATAAATATGTTTAGGGGGGAAAATCTCAAGATGGAATTGATAAAGGCAAAATATTAAGCCTTGATGGAGAGGGATGGCAACTACAGTTGGGTTACTTTTAGAGGCACTCTTAGCAATTTTAATGAATGTCTCAAGCAAAAATAATAGGTAATATGGAGAAATCACCATAAAAATATGATGTAAATGATTGAGAAAATAAAAATGATAATGAAAATAACGTTTAAATCTTCCTTCTAATGTAATATATTTCATGATGAGGAAACAAACCTTATCCTAAGGATAAACCAAGCTTTCCCTATCAAAACCTCCTTATAGCTAGATTGGAGACTCACCTTCCTTAAATAATTTTCTCATACCCTCTGGGTCCTATACTTTAGTTATATTTCTTAGCCTTAAACATTCACAACATAGGCCCATGGCCTTAGAAATCAGCTCTTTGTTGACATCGAACTAGATGCCTCCTACACAAACCATTCAATTTCCATCTCATGAAGCTACAAATTTAGTAGATAGGTTTTACTCAAATCCATTTAGGCATTATAAATAGGGTGAAATACCTCATTCATAACATATAATCCATAACATTTCATATGATTTGAGTTATGCATAGGACTAAGGCTCTATTCTTACTTTATCTTCTCCCATGATTAAGCTCTTTCTATGGATGGAGGGAGGATTACTCTAAGCAACATATGATACCCCATACACAAATAAGTAGAAGTTTATTGATAGGAAGGTTTAGTTTTGATTGATTAACCCACACTTATTCATAAACATCAAGTAATCATTAAGTCATAAAACTCATACTGAGTAATCATAGGAGAAAGCACCTCTAGGAAATGGGGCTGCCTCATGTGAAATCTAAGTGAATGCCTTGGGCTTTCAACAAAATAATTACCATTGAGGTGGCTTTTCCCACCATTCAAATTTTAATGTTGCATCTTCTTTTCCATATTAATGACAACCTCGATGCGCTCCTCTACATGGAGGGTATATATCATGAATCCCCATATTAGAATATATTTTAAAATATATTCTAATGAATAGTGAATTAAAAAGGTCATTGATTCAAATAGGGGTGAGCCTCCAATTAGAGGTAGTCTCTAACACAAGTTGGTAGATTGTTTTGGACCCTCCAACATCTAAGAGGGTAAATATTGCCTCCTATATTGGCCATAACATCAGCTACTTGATTACCTTCTTTATAAATATGCTTTAATTTAACTTCCTCAAATCTAAGAAGGAGTCTCTTCATATCTTGTATAATGTATTCAATCTTCCATCCCACTTTAGCTTCCTTTTTAACAACATCAATGATAAGTTTAGAATCCCCTTCAATAGATAGTTTTTTAATTCCTATGGTAAGAGCCACTTGAGACCCCAAAGCAAGGCCATGGATTTAGCCACATTATTATAAATTTCACCTAACCCACCGGCATAAGCTATAATAAGCTCTCCCTTATCAGATCTTAGAACACCTCCCATGCTTGCTTGACTCAGGTTTCCCATGGTAGCCCCATAAAAATTGAGCTTCATCCAACCCGTATAAGGGGGATTACAAGTAATAGAAGCATGATCAATCCTTTTTGAATTATCAAATTTTCAAACTTGAATGGGGATACTCAACCAATTGATAATGCTTTCTTCCAAATTGTTAGGGGGAAATTCAACAATTTTCATATTGCTACAATAAATGCTTTCCTAGAGCAATTTAGCAAATTTATGGTGAGCCTCCTTAGGATATCTTTCTTTATTTCTAAAGATCTTATTGTTATGATCTTTCCATATTTCCCACATCATGATTGGGGAAATCTATGCCTAAATCTCCTTACATAAAGGATGAATAAAGGGGGGAAACCAACCTCTAATGACATTTGAGATGTCCTGGTTCATGCACCAATAAACCCCTAAATTTTCAAATCCATACTCCAAACCTACCAAGAGAATTCATAATGCAATAATAGGTGGGGAAAAAATTCTTATTCTTTCTTACATAGAATACAATGGTTAGGGATTTGAAATCCTCTGAGATGAAGATTATTTATATTAAGGATATTTTTGTGACTGGAAATCCACCAAAAAGGGTTGATTTTGGGAATAATGTTATGATTCAAAACCTTTCCCCAAAAATTTGAGTCCTCATTTAATTCAAGGAGTAGATTATAAGCAGACTTGACTATAAAGATTCCCCTTTTATCTTAGAACCAAAGAAGTTTATCCCTTAAGGGAAATAGTGGAATTCTATAATTGTAGAGAATGGTTTGTAACTCTTTCTCTATTAAGAGAAGGTCATTGTTGTCTTGACAATAGTATAGAAGGTGTCTCCATTCATTATATCCCAAAGAAACATAATACATCACTAATCTTCCAAAGTGATTAATGGATTTATGTACAAGTCTTTGAAAATTGTGAATCCTATTAAGGGGAATGTCTTTCAGCCAACAATCCTACCAAAACTTAATGTTTCTACCATAACCCAATTTCCATTTAATACCCTATTATATAAGGTTTTTTTCTTTTTAATATGTTATTACAAATCACCGATCTTAAAGGATGCCCTAAATCTAAAGAAAAGATTCAAAATTATAATTTGATAAGTACTTAGATCTCATTATAATACTCCACTCTTTGGAGCTACTCATGAAATTCCATCCACTTTTGGCCATGAGGGCTCTATTTATTAGATGAAATTTTCTAATTCCCAAACCTCCTCAAAGTTTAGGTTTATAAACATTGTCCTGAATGATGAGGGACAATATTTTCTTCTCCTCTACCCTTGTCCATAGAAAGGTCCTCTTAATTCTTTCAAAAATTTCAATAATATATTTAGGGATTTTGAAAAGGGAGATGAAATAAATATGAATTCCTTGAAGGGAGGCATTCATAAGTTGAAATTTTCCTTCTTGACTCAGTAACTTTCCTTTCCATCCTACAAATTTATTTTGAATTATTTTGAGAATAAAATTCTAATATAAGGGGGTGACATCTTTAACCACTAAGGGCAATCCTAGATATGTACTTGGAATCTCACCACTTGAACAACCAAGTATTCTCAAGATTTTATACTAAAGAACTAAGAACATGTTGAAAAAGTATACCACGATCGTATCAAAGTTAATACATTATCCCAAAGCAACTTCATAATATTTTAGAGCTTTCTTCCATTTCCTAGCTTCCACCACCAAGGCTTCTCCAAACAAGATAGTGTCATCAACAAATTATTGTATCGCATCAGGATCCACTATTGTATTAGGTTTTATACCTCTGATTTCCTAAGATCTCATCATATTCATGAAACTTCGAAGAACCTCCACCATGATAATGAACATGTAGAGGGATAATGGGTCCCCTTATCTAAGCCCCATTCCTACATTAAATAAACCCCTAGAAACCCCATTCATGGGAATATATAAATTGACAGTAGTGACACAAGATTTTATGAGCCACAATACTTTATCCTAGAAATCCATTTTTCTAAAATTTTGAAAATAAAGTCCCAATCCACTCTATCATAAGCCTTAGAGATGTCTAATTTGAAGACCATCCCTCATACTTTATTTATCTCCATATAATGGATGTATTCATGAGTAGTTATAGCAGCATCCAAAATATATTTGCTCAAAACAAAACCTTTTTGACTTTTACTAACTAAACCATCCAGAATTGGTTGAAGTATACAAACCAAAATTTTAGAGAATATCTTGTAAACAGTGTTGTAAAGGCTTATAGGCCTAAATTCCCCCATACAAATGGGAACTAATTTATTTAGAACCAATGCTATGAAGGTATGGTTCAAAATTTTAAACAAATTTATGGTCCTAATAAATCTAAAGCTACCTTAGTAATATCATACCCCATAATATCCCATAATACTTGGAAGAAGCTGGGGGAAAACCATCTAGACTTGGGGCCTTATAAGCCCCCATTAAAAAGAGGCATGCTTTAACCTCCTCTTTAGTATTAGGTTTTGTTAGGGAGTTATTATCTTCATCATTCAACTGAGTAGGGATAATATCTAATAACTCTTGATGCTCCATTTTATCTTGAGCTGCAAGGAAATTTTAAAAGTAATTGATAACCACCTATCCCATTTGAGAATATAACTAGGTCAAGGTTTCATTCTCATTCATCAATTTATTTATACTATTCCTCTTTGTATATCTCATATTAGATTTATGGAATAAGGTAGTGTTCCTATCCCCTTAATCCATTTCACTCTTGATTTCTACTTCTAAAAAATTTCCTCTTTTTTTAGTAAGTCACTCCAATCCTTTCTCAAAATTTCCTCTTACTCATCCAAATCATTATTGAAGTCTCCATTATCCATGTCCTATTGAATGTTAGTCAGATTATTAGATATCCTCCTTTTATTCTCAAAAATATTTCCAAAAGCGTATCTATTCTAGCCTTTGAATTTATTTTTAACCATGTTTAATTTAATCATCAACCTATACATGGGGGAACCTTGAATAGTAATGTTCCACCAGCTGGCTAGCAGGTCTCTAAAACTTGAGTGTTATATTCATATGCATTTGAATTTGAAAGGGAAAGGACCCTTCATTTCCTTATCCTTCTAAGATAAAAGGAGAGGGTTATGGTTTGACTTTGTCTGAGGGAGAGCTTCTAAGTTATAAGCATTAGTATAGTCCCAATTTGGTGATACTAGCACTTTATCAAGTCTGACTTGTATTAAGTTCTCTCCATTCCTTATATTAAACCAAGTAAATATTTTTCCCTAAAGATCATGATCCATAAGACTCATTTTATTAAAATTCTTAGCTAAATCACTCATGCTATCAGTATAGTCTAAAATCCCATAAACCTTTTCTAAGGGGTAAAGTGGTGTATTAAAATCACCTGCAAGCATCCAACAATCCTCCTTATTGCTTTAAATCCTATTGGAGATTAAGATCCATAATTCCTTCCTTGTATTTCTTTGGTTAGGGGCATAAATGTTTATAAGATTACAAAACTTATTATGATTTTTATCTTAGTACTCAGACTATTTTTATGTCTAGATGTGAGACTTCCTTTTACACTATTACTATTCCACATAGTGATAATACCTCCTAAATCTCTAGAGGCATCACTTATATAATAATCAACTTTAGGCCATAACTATTTAGAAATAAGTGAAAAACCTTCAGTGTTCATCTTTACTTCTTTCAATAAAAGGACATCAATTTTATTATCATAAATGCAGTTCTTGATAAGGAACCACTTTTGAGGGCTATTAAGCCCTATAACATTATAAGACAATATTTTCATTTGTTTTGGGCTTTGTTGGAGCCCATATCTAGAGTTTTCTACTTGACCAAGGCTATGTCCTTATTGATATCCTTCTATCTATTTTCACATAGTATAGGTATACCATTTTTAGGGTTAACACCCACATCATTAGTTTTTCTTCCTTATCCTTTACCTTTCTTCTTAGGTGTTGTCCATCCTTTAGAATCTAAATTTTAACATTATTTCTAGAGCCTTCTCCTAGAGAAAGCTTAAGGAGTTTTTTCTCTAGTGAAGTGAAGCCTTTACCCTCTTCTTTGGACTAGCTTTCAGCTCCTTTTTCCACATTGGTCAACTTAGACCTTCCTAGACTTGACTCAACACTATATTTATTCTCTTGGTGAATCTCTCCCTCTATATTTTGAGAAGATGGGATCTTATATTCAAGCTGACCAGCCTAGTTTTTATCCTTTTTACTAGGTCCTTTTGGGGTTAGATTATAGGATTTATTTTTTGGCATGCTATAGCTTATTTCTTCCCTTTCAGTTCAACTAATAATTCCTTATATGATGTATTCACTATTATTATCAAATTTGGGCAATTTGGACCTTCCTAAAATGTGATCCTCACTATTTTTGATCTCTCAATGAACCTCTCCCTCTCATCAAGTTTTTAAAGAGGGAGTCTCTATTTCAAACTGACCAAACATAAGATTCTCTAGCCTAGCCTCTATTTCAAGGATTTTAAAAGATTCCTTCCTAGTGTTAGGATTCTCATGATCTTTCTCCTCATAGATCAACAAGCCTCTATCTTCTTCCCTAGCCTTATTCTCCTTCTAATAAGTATTGATAATGTTAAGGATATCCTTTTTAAAAGGGTAGTCCTCATCTTCTCCATTTGTTTGGCTTTGTGATAAGATACATTTTGTATTCTTAGCTTTACATTACATAAAAAGGTGTCCTTTCCTATTACAATTTTGGTAGAAAACCATAGAATTTTCATACTATATTAGTTGAGTCCATTTACCAAATTTTAACTCCAGCATGATACAATTAGGTAGGGTTTTTTTAATGTCAACATTAACATAGAAATGTGTAATTACTAACTTGGATTTATTCTTGGTATTATTGTCTAGAGTAATGAATTGACCAAATGAATTCGCTATCCAAGTGATGACTTCCTCATCCCAATATTCCAATGGGAGACCTGAAAGTCTCACCCAAATTGGGGCTATTTTGTTTAGATCTATAACTACATCAAACCCTCATTTCCATTTTCAAAAAGATAGGTTGTGCATTTCATACATCCAAGGTCCTCCTACCAGGACTTAAGAAAGATCTTCCCTAGTCATAAACTTGAATAAGAACATCCCCCTAGCGATGGCACTAACTAAGACACTACCTTTCAATTTCCATTTCATGATGACCCATCTCCTCACAAGATAAATATTTAGTATATATTCAGAAAACATCCCCACTAGAGTATGATCCATTAAATAAATATTTTTTTCCATCATTGGATCAGGGAGCTTAAATGAACCATCTACTATCTCCATATGTAGTGGGCTCGTCTTTTAACTTTCACAAAACTTGTCTCCCAAGAGGGCATTCTTATAATAATTGGGAATCAACTTGTCCCCCTAAGTCACGAGTTTAGGATGGTCACCTATGATATTATTTGGGCTCACCCGCACTAGTGGGGAGAAGGAAGAGGATCCAAGGGGACCCCTATGGTCCCTAGTAGCCATAACCAAATTCAAAATACATAAAGGTGGGAAAAGGTAAATGAGCAGAGGGAGTATTCTCTTATGGTTGTTTTGAGATTCATTATCATTAAATAAATGTCCTAGGAAATATTTCATGACTACCACATTCCTTGTATCTTATTGCATATTTATCATCAATCGATAGATTTCATTTACATTGAAATAAAAAAATATTTTTAATATACTTCAATTAATTGTTGGATATTTTTGACATAATCAAGTTTTCCTAATGTTTTAGTGATTAGGTAATCTAATTAAGGATGGATTTAGACTATACAACCCATATATTGAACATGACAATGATTTAATCACAGTCCTTGAATGTATAAATACAATGTAAAAAACACAACAAAAATAATAACAATAACAATGTTATTTATTTTATTACAATGATGTGATTATAAATTACATACACTTAAAGTCTTGTAATGGACATTAAAATCATATGAAATACTACAAAAAAATTAAATGAGATGCATTAAAACCTTTATATTCTAACTTCTCTGGTTTGATATTCTAGATTTACTTCCTCTAAGACTTGTCTCACAAGGGTAGGGATGTGTCTATATAGATACAAAACCACCAACTTACATTAATTATCCTAACTACCTAAATAACCCACTATAACTATTAAATGATCATAACACATCACTATGTACCATAATAATACAATTAACAATATAGTCCTAACACACCATAACTATAGACACTAAATCTAAATTATATAGCACCTCAATCTTGTACACTCTGAAAATATAGACCTTGGTTGTTCCTCTTAGTTATAGACCTTTCTTTTTGCCAAAATGTTTATATTCAATATATATTTTGCCTATTCATTATCTCTTAGTACAATCAATTTTATTTTTATTACTCATACCTTCTATCATATTCATAATGTTATAAACTTGCTTATCTTCTATCTCTATAAGTTTTGGACCTATGCCTATTTTTTAGTTGCTTGAACACTTGTGTCCCATTTAGACACCCACATCGACACAAGTGTCCTATTCTAATGCAAGTTTATAATGACCTAAATTTATCCAATTTGAAAATTAAATATATCCCTATTTTTGGCATAAGCTATTTAATGCAATATATTATATTAAAATATTAGTATATACGTATGATCAATTCTCTTTCATTATACACCTAACATAGACCTAAAAAATCACAAGGAAAATTACAAAAAGCATTCAATCAAGCATTAAAGAGATAAAAGCTTGCCTATTTTATCCTATTTCCATATTATTCATATGTAAAACACATATACAACCTTGAAGTACTCAAAGATCAAGCCATAAGTCATGTTTTGCATGTTACAAACTAGGTCACTATTTCACTTGATTTCCACTTATTGCACCTCTATTCATATTTAAGCCATAACATTGGGGTAAAAATAAATTAGTATGAATCCCTCTTTAGATTAGTGGATATGTAATAAGAACCCGATAATAGAGGAGTCTTTGGGGTTATCTTGACACTATGATCCCGTGAACCCATTTATACCAAGGTTACTATGAAGATGAAGAACTAGGGTTTTCATGATATGACAAGATTGATAGCTTATGATCTAGATCTGAGCACACCAAAGTGAAGGCAACATAGAACCTAAAATATTCTAGGTGGTTTAACCTAGATGCAATATGTATTTTATATTAGACACCTACATTTAGGTTATACAAAATCATTGATGTAATTATCTGAGTTTGTTGCAAGCGTCCCAGGCCACAAAGGTAAAATTTATAGAATCTAATGACTGATCTAGAATCTAGATCTATTCTATTTATATATTTTTCTATATCATATCTAAATACACATAATAATCTAGCTAAGTAATCTTGTTTTTATTTCATTAAAATATTGATAAATATATGTACTTTCCATTTTTAGCATATCTTAGTATTAGGAATTTAGAATATTTTTTATATAAGTTTACAAATCAATTGGCTTGATATAGAGATATTTTATCACCCTTGTGTCTTAGGCTATCTTTATCCCCTTAACCCTAGATTCCTTAATCTATATTTTTGGTTTAAACATTTGGTGAACCTGACCTTTTAGCATCATTTTTGCATAATAATTCTATATTATATGCTTCTTTCCTACTTTACCCTAATTTTCTATTTCTTTCTCTCCCTCCCCATGGATAATATTAATTATTTAAATGACTATGATTATGAAATTTTACAACTTTATATAAAAATTGATTACTCTTTTATTCTTACAAGTACAAAAGTACATAATCTCAAATATTTGAATGGCGATAGCTACCATCACTCTAATCAGGTCCATGCTTCTACCATTTCAAGAAATGAGTTTCTCTATCTTAAGGAAGATAGAAAACCTTTATCTTTACATCTATTTTTTTGAGACAACTTTCATCAACTCCATACGGATATCATGGAGGATTTGAAAACTAGTCATTAGGGGGATATTCCTTCAAGTAAATTGATTCAAACCCCTATAATTATAATATTCCCAAAAAAAAATCCCCTTATCAAGGGTGATGATTCTCTTTTCCCTTCATTTGACATTAATTTTTTCTAAAGGTTAATAAATCCATCATGGCATCTTTATCAAGTAAAATTAAATCACCAATAAGAAATAATAATTACAAAACTAAGGTGATAAATGTTCTTAATATTCTAAATTCTTTATATGGTATATGAACATTTTTAATGAGGATCAAACTTGGTTCTATAGGCTCCCAAAGGGATACTTAACTACTTTTTAACAATTGGAAGATGCATTCTTCATGGCTTTAAATATCCAAAAAGTGCCAAAACTTACATTAGAATATTTTCATGATATAAAACAACATGATAATGAATCATTTAAAGACTATGTTATTTGATTCAAAATTACCTCATATGAGTTAACATTTAGACCTTTGGATTTAGAATTATAATTAATTTTTAGTAGAGGACTTATTTATACACTAAAAGAAAGAGCATTGCATAAAAAATATGAGTCCTTTACCTATTTATATGTGGATGTGCATAGATATTATTCATTCATACTTTTTCATCCAAATAAGCTCAACATTTCTCTTTCCAAATAAAAAAGTTTCATACCACACACAAAAGAGGTTGATTAATTACCAAATAAAACATTATGAAAAAAAATGTGGTGTTCCCAACCTTTATATGGGAGGTTTAAAAAATTTACTTGATAAATGGCCAATCCAAGGTCCACACTTTATGTAAAGACACCAAGTTGACCACCATAAAAACCATCTATGCCAATAATATTTAAAAATCATATTATTCATGGGTGATGCTTATTTTTGGCATAACTATATTGATCCTACACAAACAAAAACTACTTACAATGTAAGACATTTTCAACATATTGGATTTGATTTATAAGAATTACAAAACAAAGGAGGTTGTAAAGACTTCTTGGTCAACATAATCATACCAATTTATTTTGGGCCAAAATTAATTCAAATCAAGGTTTGGTTATGTTGAAAAAATATCCATATGAATTTACATTGGGCACTCTTTAGTTATAATAAATAGAATATAAAATTGACCAAAAGTAGTAAGGTATATACTTTTATCATGAAGGTAAAGTTATCCATATTCTAAATAATAGCTTTTATTCTACTATTGTGGATGTAAATTGTGAGGAATAATATGATATACACAATTTAAACTTATCCACCCATGATTAAAACTAGGTAAAGGTTAAAAATGAAGGTTGTAAGGTATAATATTCTAAAAATACCAAAAAAATCAAAACATCTCAAAAATCCAAAAATATTTTCATCATCTACATATTGTTATCGGCTCCTTGGCATCTATGTTGTTAGTTCCATGTTGGTAGATGGAATATTAGTACATTATTATATACACATGTTTCACACATCATTTGACTATGATAAATGCATACATAAATACATGATATATTATTATATGGATGTTGGGCCTTCCTTCTAATCCTATCATATACATATTAGGGGCATCCAATTCTTTGATCTTGATACACATAGGTTATATATTTCTATGGTCACTTTCCATTATCATGTTTGATATTATGTACTTACACATGCCTTATTCATGCTAATATATTTCAAAATGTACTTGATATGTTATGTACTAACATTTTTTGTTAACATATACATCCAGGGGCTAGTATTCTATGTTTATGTTGGTTGATTATGCTTTTCCTTTATGCACTTCCTTGAGTGTATTGCCTTGCTAGTTGAGAATTTGAATATGTTCCATTGTTTGTGGTCATCATGCCATTGTTTAATTACTTTGACATTTGAATATGTCATTGATTGTGGTATGGACATTTTAATATGCCATTCATTGATTTTTGTATATTTGACTAGGTCATGTCCCTTCAATTATGTATCATTTTAACATGCCTCTTGTTTGAAGTCTCCTTAGACCATTACCTTTTGATTTGCCTTTGATTGATGTTGTGTGTGTGCTTGATTACTTTTTGATCTTGTACTATTACTATACAAACATTACCATGATCTATATAATGCATCTTAGGACTGAATGTGATCACATTTTACATGTTTCAATGATATATCTACCTAAACACATTCTTTATATATGTTACATGGTTCATACATAGATTAAAATATTATCATATCCTTTTGAGGTAAGGTAACTACCAATTTATACTTCCCCTCACCTTAAAAGGGGAGTCATATTAGTGGGGGAAAATCCATAGAGGCATGGATTCCACATTTTTAATAGTTTACAAATTCAGATAACTAGCTGGGGCATGTTATGGAAACATGTTCTCCACACATATACCATCTCTCAACTTTAGATTTAAATGGGGTCATTTTATAGAAACATGTTATCCACACTTAAAAAGTTGTAAATTGACCAAATTGCACAAGTATATGATTTAAATACACATATGTGGTAGAATTATATAAATTGGTTCTATTATTATACGTAGGTTTTAGCATGAGACATATATAAGGTGCATATTCTATGAAAATGATGTATAAATTAAAAAATAAAAATTAGTTTCATATTTCAAATACTTCTATGAACATTAGCACACCATGTTGTAATCTCAAAGACTATTATTTAGACAATCTAATACAATAGTTGGTTCACTTTTGGTATGATTAAGGTGATTAGATCACTTAATATTACCAAGATTATAGGTTGGTATTGATTACATCATCCAACCTCACCAGATTTATAGTGTGGATTGACTTGGATAAGCACATACTCACCAGGTTATAAGTATTTTTGGTTTCACGATTGATCGAATCTCAATGTTGGGTGGAAATCACCTTTTCTCCAAGGTTGGGGGAAGTTTTTCCATTAACCTATGTGTGTGTGTGTGTGTGTGTGTGTGTGTGTGTATATGTATATATATATATATATATATATATATATATATATATATATATGTATATATATATATATGTATATATATATATATATATGTATATATGTATGTATGTATATATACACTTATAACTTTACATTTGTCTTAATCTCACTTTAAAGGTTCATAATGATACATCTTTTCAAATCAAGTTACCAAGAGGTAAGGTGGTCGCATCAATACACAGGTGTAATCCTAAACTTTTCTCTTTTGATTTCAATCATTTATTTGATTTCAATTTTAGATTATATTCACTGATTAAATATACTATAACATGATGTTATTTATAGGTCAGTCACTAGCAAAACACTCAAGTTGGGATCACATAAAGGAAATATGTGTTATACACACCTAGGTATGCATTTATTTTCCTTAAAAATAGTAATTTCATATCAAAATAGTATTGTACACTTGGAAAATATATACCTTGGTTGTTGCTCATAGTTCTAGACCTTTCCCACTACCAAAAAGGCTCCCATCTACTATCACTTATGCATATTGCTTATCTCTTAGTTTGACCAAAGTTATTATGATGACTCAAAACTTATATCAGACTCATAATACTATAACCTTCTTATATTCTATCTTTAAAAGTTTTGGACTTGTGCCTATTTTAGAGCTACCCAGACACTTATGTCCTAGTCATATGCCTACCTCAACGTAAGTGTCTTATTTCAATACAAGTGTCTATTGCCCTAAAATCATCCAATTTGTAAATGAAACATATCCTTATGGTCATTATAAGTGATTTTAAGATATTATCCAAAAGGATTGATATATATGCATGATCAATCCTCATTCATTATACACCTAGTACAAACCTAAGAACTCACAAGGCAACTTAAAAAAATCATTCAATCAAGCATTAAAGTGAGAAAAGCTTCCCTATTTTTTCCTATTTGCATATCGATAATAGGGAAAACACATCTATAGGTTTGAAGTACTAAAGGAAAATCTCATGAGTCATATTTTACAAGTTACAAGCTAGGTCACTATTATATTTACTTTCCACATATTTCACCCTTGTGAAAACATAGTCCAACACATTAGAGGAAAAATACATTAGTTTAAGGCCTTATTTTAGATTAGTGGATATGTAGGTATCAGCCACTAACAAAGGGGTATTTAGAGTTATATTAACACCATGAGCTCACTATCCCATTTTTTCCAATGTCATTATGAAGATGAAGATCTATGTTTTTGATGATTTGAAAAGAGTGACAACATATGATCCAAATCTAAGCACACACGAGTGAAAGAAATATAGAGCCTAAAATATTACAAGTTATTTCACCTATATCTAGCATGTATAATGTATAAAAACCCTATATCTATGTTATAAATAAGCATCAATACAACCGTCTAAGGTAGATACAAGTGTTTGAGGCCATAAAAGTAAAATTTCTATAATTTGTTGATTGATCCAAGATTCAGATCTAGACTATTTCCATCATGTTCCATATCATATCTGAATGCACATCATAATCCAACTAAGTATTCTTGTTTTAGTTTCATTATTATATCAATCAAAATTTTTAATTTTCATTTTTATCATATCTTAGTATTATGATTCATAATATTATTTATCTAAGTTTAAAAATTAATTGGCTTACTATAGAGATAGTTTATCACCCTTGTGCCCTAGGCTATCTCTATCCCATTTAACCCTAGATTCCTTAAAACATATTTTAAGGTTAAATAATAATATATCACATTTAGAAATTAAATCAGCTCAAAAACCATGTGAAATAAAAATTTTGTTAGGTATTTATAAAAGATCCATTAATTTAGCTAGAATATCATCATTATCTTCTATCAGTCACAATCCCTATGGAAATCCATCACACTTTATAGCTATGCATTCATATGTTCACAAGAAAATTATTCTTAAAATAACTTTCATAAATATTATAACTTATAAATACAATTCAAAAAATTTCATAGATAGACTATGTGCACAAAATCCCATGTGTATACTACATAAGATCCTCCTTATCATTCAGTTGTATGCCAATAATTTTATATCACATACATAAAGCTTCAAAAAACAAAATTGCACACTAGTAATCAATATCACCATAACAATTAAAGTACACTAGCTACATATAAATTAACTCCAAATTGTTTTTGACAAAGCTCTACTAGTTCCCTAAAGCTTAAGTCATTAGTCACTTTATATTCTAGGTTATGTGCATCAAATATGTTGCATGCAAGTAACTATACACACACAAATATTGTACTAAACATCTAAAAATGGTTGTAAACAACAAAATTGTGTACAATTACAATATTAATATTTATACACTTTATTTTTGTTTAATGTAGGATTACTTGTGAACCTAAATGTTCCTACATCATACAACTCAGGTAACAAAGAAACATGATCTCTTACTTATGTGACTTCAAATATCTCTGATATTAGTATTCTATGTTTATAATCTTATGATACACTTATCCATATCACAACTTAAATTTATCAACCTTATCACTTTACCAAATATTTTTTATACTTTTTTATATGTGTCATCTTGTTGACTCTAGTTTCAATCACCTTCTTAACTTCCTCACACTCTTTATCATACATTTAATATCTCCAATTAACTTCTCCAGAATAAAATCTTGTGTTTAATTAATTAATCTACTCTTTATTATAAAGGTAAAAATATTTCACATTGAAAATGGGTGAAATATATATCCCTTTAGGCACCTCTATCTCATATGAATTGGACACAAAATCTTGCATCAATCTATATGGTCCAATCTTCTTCCACATCAATTTTTAAAATATTTCTTTTGGGATATTTATTCTCATTTTTTATAAGAATTAGTCTCCCACTTTATATTATACTTCTCTTCTCTTTATATATATATATATATATATATATATATATATATATATATATATATATACAGAGATGAAATAAGAAATAATGTTGAAGAAAAATATTTTATTTAATATGTGTGTGACTTACATTAGAAATTTCATTAACAGTTGGAAAGGAGGATTAATATATATATATATATATACAGAGATGAAATAAGAAATAATGTTGAAGAAAAATATTTTATTTAATATGTGTGACATATATATATATATATATATATATATATATATATATATATATATATATATATATATATATATATATATATATATGCTCCTTTCCAACTGTTAATGAAATATCTAATGTAAGTCACACACATTAAATAAAATATTTTTCTTCAACATTATTTCTTATTTCATCTCTGATGTCATGTAATTTTTTGATTCCTCTTTGAATAATCCCAAAAAAATATTATTAGTAGAGGTTCCTAGAAAACCCATCAAAACATGCTAATAAGGGATAACTTGGCATAGTGTAATATAGAAATAGAATAGAATAAATCACATAGAAACTTTACATTCATTAAATTATAAAATACAAAAATAATAAGGATGAATTGTAGAGATATTCAACTCATAACAATACATGTTTTCATAGTAAATACATTATAATTAATCTAAAACATATTGATGTAAGGACCAAAAGAAAATATAAATGAAACCATTAATGAATCTATATATTTATCTTAATATATTGAAACCACTTTTGAGTAAAAATGAGTGATATTTATATAAATTTCCAAAGACTCTATCACTTCACATTATAATAATTTGATATAATACAAAAGATGAATATTCATATTCTAAAGACTTTTGATGTCTAATGAGAGTCACATATAACCAAAAATAATGTGCCACATACAAAATTTTGTGAAATGTACATTTTTCATATAATTATACACTATGATTTTGTATCCCTATTATAATACCAACACTTTCCATACTTAAATCATTATCTCATCCTAAGACAAATTCATAGGAAGTGTGTTGCATACTAGATATGATGAAGTTACCTACTGGAAAGGATCAAGCTGAAAACATTATTCATAGTTATCACTCAAGGTGTCATTTACCAATTTTCACCTCTTTCACAATTCTTAGTGGCCCTTTCAAGTTTTTAATTAAGTAGCATACCAATCTACCTCCCTTGTAGGTTTTCAAGAGACTATCACAACTATGTGGCCAACCTTTATAGGATTTTAACCAACCTAACTCACTTCTAATATTTCAATCCTTTCTACTAAAAACTCATCAAAATTACAAAACTAAAGGGTGGGAAATATATACAAAGAATGTGGTGGTATTAACCATATTGGAGGAATTAGAAGAGGTTTAAATCATGATTTTTATGGAATTGTGGTTGAAAAAGTTGTGCTTCAATCATCTAGTAGTGGTGGCAATTGTTGATGTTGGGTCACTAGCTACAAAGCTATGACTTTCTTTCTCTGATTAAGCTCCTATTAAAGTTGGTTTGGAGGGATGAACTCAGGCTCCTAGATGGTGTATATGATATAGGTATCCCATTGTGTCAAATTATTTATTTACATTGACCAATCAAAGACAAATTATTACACCATACTAAGCATTCTTGTAGTGAGATTTGGCACATCATTAGATTATAGATATAATTTTCTTCTATTATGGTGATGAGTGTCCTAGAATTTGACATTTTCTATTGGATTTATTGGGATAACTCTTCCATATAATATACATGCCTCTACATTTTTATTCCATAAAATTTATTATATAACGTCTCATTTTACCACATTTGTAGCTTATGCACAATACTACCTTGTGAATCAAGTGACAACTTGAGTGTGATGTCAAATGTGTCATAGGTAATAGATTGATCTTACATTGCTACTTTTAACTTTTCTACCTTATAAAACTCTAATTTGGATTCATCCCATGATGTGTTTAATTATTACTTCCAATCAAGAATCCCTCATGTGATGTGATAAGCTTAGAGTGTAGTTTTATCCAAAACTTGTTCATACACTTCTAATACTTCAAAAATTACCTCAATATTTTCCTTAACATTCTGAATCTACATGTAAAGAAATTAGAGCTTATATGTAGTGATCCAATATTTTATGAGCTGTAATAATAGATCTAAGAATTATTTATCTTTAGACATTACTTGGTCACCCAAGACATGAGTGCCCAAAGTTAGGTAAGTATTATCAATGATTTAATGCACCTTATTGAGCTAAAGGTGTAGGTATGCATTTTATTCATAGAACTATGATACTAATTTCTCTAAGGATGAAGCCTTCTGCATGATAAATTATTGAAAGACAACCACCCCTTGAATTTAGTTAGATAGAGAAAGCTAGGAAACATCAAGAGAGTCTTCCTACACTATTGCATCTAGAACCTATTGATGCCTAAATATGTATCACAAAGTACTTAGAGTTTTTAAGAAACACTTCTTATTTTATAATTCAATGAATTCAGTGCATGAGTTATAGGTTATGATAATCTTGTCATATATTAATGGAATAAAGGTAAAACAAGTGAAATTTTTCACAATATTTATAATGTTTGATGGTCAAGAGCCATCGTGGCCTATAATTCTATAAAAATATGATGGAAATCTATACTAATTAAAGTGAATTATGCTCAAATCGAAGCCTAAAACTAAATTAAAATGGATATTCATAATGAGGCTTAATCTAAAGTGAATTGGTTAAAAAATAAAAAAAAAGGAAGGGTAGGGTAGAGAGAAAATATATTTTTGATATTTACTTTAAACATCATGACAAAGTTTAAATCTGATCCAAGCATGTACTTAACCAATATATGACATGAAATAGAGTAATCTCAAATCCTATCAAACACAAATCAAACATCTAAGGAATATGGGAAATAATGTAAATAAGAACCAAGTTTACTTTAAATATTTACCCCTATGAGTAGATAGCATATGCAAATCTACAAATGCAGATAAAATAAAATGAATCAAACTAGAGAACCTTCAATTAACTTAGCACTGTCATAAGTTAACAATTATACATTCAAAGGTACACACCAAGAGTCTACAAGAACTATTCAAATCTAGAATTTAGAACAACCAAGTAAGAGAGAAACCATGTAGAAATTCACACAAATAAAATGAGACAATCTTTTCATAATTCTCTACTTGCATTAGTTTCTCAAAAGTTTACACAAGTTTTGGCTCAAAAACTCCCTCCTCTTTTTAAAATTGACAATAAACCTTTTATAGAATGATCGAGGTGGTATGTCAGTCATTGAATACATTCATACATGTGTATAAGATAGCTATCTTTTTTTTTACATTCTAGAACAAATGATCTTTTCTAATGGACTGACCTATAAACAATGTTCTCTTACAAATTGCACATGTCTATAAAAAAGGAATATCCTAGAAAAAAATATTATACAATGCTGGTTAAAAAAGAATATTCTTATTTCATCTAAATTTGGGACCCACTAGATGATGAAGTCAAGTGGAGCTCCATGTCTTCCTGGTAAATGCTTTGGTGAGCTGTCAAGGCCATGAATTTAGATCAAATTGCTCTGGTGGATCACACTTAGATTCCATATTTAATTATGCTTGTATTGATGGTAGTTCAACTTCTATAGCTTGATTTAAGGTGATTATAGGGTCAAAATAAGGCTTTTCTAAAGGTTACAATAGTGATTTGATGGTGGCAACTATTCAAACTATGAGTTTCATGCCTTAAATCATGCTTTAATCCTTTTTTTTCCATGGATATATAAAATATATTTAACTGTCTATTATATCTTATGTGGCTCTACTATGGCATCTCCATGGCATCCTTGCTTATCCATTTTTTTAAAAGTGGTCATTACCTTTTTTTTAAATTCCTCCTGTGCCTTATACTATCAAATTATTTTGCACAAATAAATGTAGTTTATTGATCTCGATCCTAGGAGTTGAATACCATTAGATACCTATATTATTTTTCATGTGGTTATGACATGTGTCATTATCACATTTGCTCTGAGCTATGTTGAAAAATCTATTTTGATCTCAATCCATTGGATCATCTTTGTCTGAGCTAACATGTGCCATTAGATATCGATTTAAGAGGTGGACTTGCATTGGTTGCTCAATATACTTTAAAAAAAATGGTGACTACTATCACCACCTTACTTGTCCTAGAGATTCATTGAAATATTAACTCAATATGAACCATCAAATTATTTTCATGTGAGAAAACATAGATTGTTGATCTTGCAGAAATGTAAAATGTTTAAGTCAGGCTCAAGAAAATAATGGATGTAGCTTAAATATTTGAGACTATGGTTCTTTTAATAAACACAAATTAAACTTTGAGACAAAATATTTAATCTAGATTTAGATCATAATAAAGGGGTCCCACAAAAACTAAAAAGACATGGCCTAAAGCTTTAGCCCAAGTCTATATCACAATAAAAGGGACCCTGATATTATACTTTAATATTGATCTCTCTCTATCCAATTATCATGCATGATTCAACATGTATCATTGATTTAAATTTGAAGGATCAAATGTTATTATCTATGTTATACACTTGGAATTCAAGGTTGTGCCACTTGTCACTTCCATGTTTGTTCTCTACATTATGCACTACCATTATCTGTAGGCTAGAGTACTTTCATCATGTGGTGGTCCTTTGTTTACTCATAGCTTAGTTGAAAAACCCAGCTTTGCCTCACTTGATCTCGTACGATTAGATCAACTATATGGATTAACATATACCTTCAATTTTCTTGGGCTCACCAATATTTGATTTCAAATAACTAATTTATGAGGTTAAATTTGACATTCACATGACCATCAATCACATCCTCATGACTATCAATGATGTCCATGCAACCATCACAATTTAAAACCATGTCATTTTATTGCTAAGCTTAATTTTTATGTTTGTATAAACATCAAAAGATGTCCATATGACCATAAAATCAACTTAACTCTCTACAAGTTTAACACTTGTCATTTTTTGGTTCATTCTATTCAACAATCATAAATTAAAAGAGGACTTAACATATATGTAACTTTAGACCAGGGTATCAAAAAAGAACTTAGGACATAATTTAAACCCCAATGTTTTATACGCATTAATAAATATACAAGAATTTATTTATTTATTTCTATATTACAAAAATACAAAAAAATCATACATTATTAAAAAGGCAAAAGCATTCAAATATTATAAAAAAATCCAAAATTAGGACCTAAACATGATTATCACTCTAGTTTACATATTTTAGATATGTTATTTATCTCATGATTGGTAGATAACATGTTCCTTTTATATCACATATACATTTCATAGGTATTTATGAAATGTTTTGGAAGACATAAAAGCATTTTTTAGATTAGTATGTTAGACTCTCATCTATCCATTGGCCTTGCTAAGTTGGGGGAATTTTATTCTTAAGTGAAAATATTCAAGTCTTATCATTCTATAACCCCTATAATGTTGAAATTTCATATTACCTACAATTTTTTTGCAAATATTTCTATATTACATAGTGTACATGAATATGTTATTTTATATAATATAATCACATTAATTATGCATAGATTAGACTATATTTTCTAATTTTATGTTCTATCGATGTTGTTTACCTGTACATAGTAGATTACAACTTGGCATATATATTGTGTTTGACCTTGGAAATTGTGTGTAAGTGATTTATTAATGCATCTCTATGAGATATTATGTGTTATGTGTGACATTTTAACATGTCCTTGATCTCATCCTTAGTCCTATGTGTGTGTGACATTTTAAAATGTCTTTGATTTGGTCCTTGGCCCTATGTGTGAGAAATTTGAGCATGTCCTTGCTTTGGCACTTGACCCTGTGTGTGTGTGAACTTTGAACATGTCCTTTATTTATCCCTTGTCCATATATGTGTGTGAAATTTGAGCATACCCCTTACTTGTGACATTCATTATTTTAATGTGTGTTATTTAGGACTTTATTTTGAACATGCATTTACTTTTATCCCTTGTCCCATCTATGTCTTTTTTTCCTAACATTTGTGTGTGTGTGTGCACTTATTTTTCTTGATGATTTTGATAAATTTCATGATCCATATCATGTACTCTTAACATATTAACATATTAACACACTAGCATACCTATTCCATGAGCTTCAATGTTCCATTATATAGGCTTTTCTTCTTAAGTTCTATGAATAATTCAAATTTTACTATGCTAAGACACTTTTTACATATGTGACAATTTTTAATGTTAACATCCTTACCATGAATGTTTCAAGTTAAATATTATTTTGAGATGAGTGAATTTTTAGGATAAAATTACACCACCTCAAAATGAGGGCATTTCAATGGGCTTATCATGCATAAGATAAGCCATTTCAATGGAACAAAATTATTTTAATAGCATAGTAATAGTTTGAAAGTTATAAAATGTTTTGAAAAATAGATATTGGCACAATCACATTTTCAAAGTTGAAAAATATTGAAAAAAAGTAGTTATTGGCACAATAACAGTTTTAAAGTTTTAAATTGTTGGAAAATTTAGTTATTGGCACATCTTATAGGGCCATATACACGTCATTACATATGCACTCCTATTTTAGTTTGAAATAAATATTTCACATAGTTAGAAAGTTTCAACCAAAAGTTATAATGAGGATTCACATACATTTCCAAATTATACAATTATAATTGGGGAATAATATAGTCTTATGATATATTTTTTAGTTGTATACATGGAAATAACATGGTTGTGTTCCATCCTCCTATGATCATGATTTCAAAAAAACATAATGTAAAATAATGATCCAAAATTTACCAAATTGTTACAATTGAATCTACAAGCCATATGCAATGGTTGATTTAGTTTAGTTGTATAGTGTATGACTTGGGATTCATCGATAACTCTATATTTATTTTTGTGAATCCATTTTGGATTATATCCCATTTAACATATTTAAAAGGTTTAAAATATTATAGGAATTAAGTTGAGGTTCAACAAGTTTTATTTTCATTTCAAAAGATAAAATTCAAGTTGGTGTTCTGATCACCCCCACTTTTATCCAATGGTTTAACTAAAGAACCATCTTCTTCAAGTGATTCATATGAGGAATCAATTCTCCAATGATTCAAGGAAGCATCGTAACCAAGAAAAGTCACAAAATTTAGATTTTATGTAACATATATAGATGTACACATTCTATACTCTTATTCCAAATTTCAAATTATATAAATAAAAGTAATTTTCAATTTAATAAAGCTCATTTCAAATTTCAAATTGTCAAAGTCCAATAAATGTTTCAAATGTTCAAATTCAAGTTTGAAATGAACAAAATGACTAATTCATGTGTTTTATAGGGTTTTCCAAACTATGCAGTGCCTTACATGATTGAAGTATGCAAATCACAGATAAAGTGTCTTACACACTAAGGTATGGCTTTCTTTTAATCTAATAATTTTTATTTTAGACTAAAGGTGGGGGGTGATGTAGTAACCTAAATATGGTTAGGAATACTTGATCATGCCTATTTTACTCATTTTTATCCTTAATTAACTTATGAATTTAGTTGACACCTATTTCATCAATTTGACTTATCCTAAGCCTAAGAGAGGACATGTTCTATCTTTTATACATAATTTTTTGCACATATAAATGTTATGACTGCCAAAAACACTTACATGCATCCATATAATCTAAATTGTCCTTTATACAATGAGTGTCACTTGAGACTACCCTATCTTTAACTTGGCATTATACCTATCTTAGGGCCTTTTTATCCTTTTCTAGCTTATATACTCTTCTAGATCATGCATAAATATACCAAAATTTTCATTAAGCCATCTACTAGGCATCATATATCCTTTCACACATGTGTTAGCCACCTAGATAATAGTGTATCCCCTTTGGTCTTAAGCATAGTGCACTATTGGAAAAGGGGGAAATGCTATTATCCCTTAGCTTCTTATGCCCCAACAGATATTTTTCCATTCCTCAAAGAATCCTAGGGTCAGCCTAGACTCATTTCATGTCTTTAATAACATCATAACACTATATAAATACCACTCTCATTCATTTATCCCTTAGATGGCAATTTTCACAAATAAGCTCAGAAATATTTATACAAATTAAGGTCATTTATCCCTATTTACCACTATTTCTACATACATCCATCTACAACATCCTAGATCTTAAAATTTACTCATATTTCCAATTTCAAGTCACACTCAAAACATTTATATTTACATTCATGCTCAAGTATAATATCATCACTCTCACTTTTTCCAGCACTTAGATTGGGAGAACTCCATCATGTTTGATCCCCTTTAGAGGTATTGGTATGTAGGCAGTTCTTCATACATAATTTGTTGAGGTCACATCCATATTACTCTAATAACACCACTCTTATTACACTTGTGTTCATAAAAACCCTATAAAACATAGAGGCTTAGGGTTCCATAGTGAAATCAATCAAAATGAAGCATAGATGATGAACTAGGTCTTAGTCACACAGGCACAGGCTTCCCAAAATAGAGCAAAGTTCTACCCCAAATTTTAATTTTTATCTACATAGGGTCAATAATATAGAACATAAGGTTATTAACATAGTTCCTTATTAATAAAGAGGGCCATAATACCATCTAGGGAGAATTTTGACACCTATTTTTGGCTAATGGCACTACACTACTACTACATCACTTTCCAACCTACCACTTATCTATTTAAATCATATTATCAAGATAAGTACACACTTTTAAATTTATTTTAAAAATTAGTGGATATTGATACTATATTATTTTATTCCTTAATTTATATACTTAACCCTTTTAGCTATTTAGGGTTTTATATTAATTCCCAAAATAGTTAAATCATTTAGTGAACCAGAGTTACTTCAAATAATGTAAAAATCCTAACCCTAGATGTTATTGGGGTTCTTATCCTTTTGTTTCCTATTTTAGTGGTTTTTTTTTATGGTTTTTATATGTGTTATGTTTTAACCTTACATTCCTCTTCTAAGTTTCATTGCCAAATTTCATAGATAAAAAAGATTATTTTCCTCCTCATCATCTCCAAGAGGGTGATAGCTACTCTCCCTCTAACCAGGTTTATGTTATCACTAATCTAAAAGGTGAGTAAACCTAAATTATTATTTGAAATTTCTATACTTAGCCTATCCATCCTTCAAACCCTTCCTTTCTAGTATCTCCCATTCAAGATGTGTGATGACATGTTCAACCAAAAGCAACTACAGTTTGTAATTGTGAGACTCTAAGGGATCAAATTATCAATATGAGTAAGTTAATTTAAGAATTAAAAAATTAAAATCAACCATTAAATTAAAATATTATATTATTTTTAAATCAAATTACAAGACAAAATCCTCTAGGGCACATTAATGTCAATCATATATATGAATCTTCACCTAGTTAATTTATGGCAATCATTATTACATATAAAAATAAGAAATCAAAAGTCCATCTACAAAAAGTGATTCAAAAAGTACTCAAAGATAAAATAGAAGTTAATGTGATATTTTAAGGTAGATTATTAAAATTAATTTGATTAACCTACCTCCTCTACATCCAATGAGGATATTTAGATACTATTGTGCATATCATAGAATACATTATCATCACACATTAATTTTTAGCATTAAAAGAGGATATACAAAACATCATTGATAATAAGGACCATATACAAGATAAATTAGTTATGGAATTCATAGTGATACAATAACATATTCAAAAAGGATTAAATTTAGAAATAGTACAAAAGTGGTTGCCAAAGCATAAATCATAACAACAAAAGGTTCACAAAGCAAAATCAAAACAAGAAATAGTACATCAAGAACATCTAAATCAAGTGAAAGATAAAAACATACCTCCAAAAAATGAGATCCCACTTTCCAAGTAGTATGGGTTTGGTAAAAAATATCTATAATAGTTTGATTATCAAGGTCAAGGATTTAGGTAAACATGCCCAAGGCACCAATATTCTTATTCTAGCATTTGATTGTGTTAGTCAGCAAGGTTTGGTATTTATGAAACATACTAAGGAAAATCATTCATATATATAGTTTATCAAGTCAAAATATCCAAATTTAAGGGTAATGTTATAAAAGGAGCAAGAACTTAAGTTGTACATTCAAAATCAAGCTAAGCAAACAAGAATTCTCAACAGAGGGTTTCTAATATTAGAGTCTTCAAAGCAATAAATACATACAAAAGATACATTTTAAAAGGTTAATTTAAAGGGGGAAACTATAATCCCTCCCTTATATAATAATCCTTTCACTATCATGGCTTATATAGATGGAAATCAATGCACAAATGTTAAAATAATGGATTATCAACCAATCAATTTTTTTTCACTATCATTTCATATTTCTATTGGAAAGGACTCTACACATCTAGACAAAACACATTGATCTATCAAATGTTTGGGTTCACTTCAATTAAAATTTTCATATGCCTCAAAATAATGTTTTCTTACTTTCCATGTTATTTCAAGTTCAAGTGCTTTCAATGTTGTCGTTGGAAGTTCATGGTTAACAACAATAGGAGTAACATTTGAAAAAAATTAAGGTTGCATATATTTTTCACATGAGAGTGAAATTATTATATTTTCAAGAAAGGATATAATTTATTCCTAATAATAGATTTAAAAAAAAAATCTTTACCTATAATGGATTTAGTTTCAGATGGAAAGATCCTAATCAATAATCTAGACATTACTAATCAAAATTAAGAAGATGATTGTAACAACACAAATTATTATGGTATAAACCATTTAGAAAGTGAACATACCACATATGTTATGCATAAGCATCCCATCTATGACATGTTGGTCTTCTAGCAATATTCTTCACTAGTACATATAATATTATCCCTAACACTCTCTTTCTACATAGTTTCATTCATTTCCAACCTACTTGTATATAGTTTCATTTTCATGTTTCTTGTACATAGCTTATACTCAAAAAAATAAAAAAATATAGTATGTTAAAAAATAAAAAAACATTCAAATATTTCTTAGAAAATATAAATTTCAAATTGTATGTATTTCCATGTTTACTTTCCTTCTATTTACTAGATACTACATACGTCATCTATGTTAGTATATTTGGTTTTATCATGCTTCACTTGTTCCCTTCAAGTGTTCACAGATTCTTATAGGAATCTAGTCCTCTACATACATCTAAATTTTCTATTTACCCATCATGGGTACATACACATTACACTAATTCAACATTGATATATCATCCCATTAGGGGAATCATACACAACTTCTAGTTTTCTAGGTTTTATCTTTTTATACTCCATATCACAAAGATAGCATTGATTATATCTTGATAATGATCATCATATACTACACTAATTTTTTCATGATTATTACTATAGACTTAGCTTATGTACATATTTTCTTTTATACATATTCATACCACATGATTATGTATATTTTCATTTTTAGATTTACCGGTTTAGATTCGATTATCTCTTTGATTCTAAATCTACTCAAGGGTATTTGAATTTTCCATTTCTATATGGTTTTAATCCTATTAATTTCATTATGTGTATGCTTTTTATATGTACCCATGTCTTTGTGTGTGCTTCTTAGTTGTGTATGTAGACATTTGAATATGTTCTTCCATGTGGCTCTAAGCCAACCTTTCTTTCTCTATGCATATGTGGACATTTGAACATGTCATTTTATATGTTCTTTTTCTCAAAATTAGTGACATGTGCACATGTCCCTTGTATTGTGGCCCCTTGTCCTACTTTGTGTGCCTCATATGTTTGTATGTATGATTTCATGTATGCATCATGCCATGATACTTGTCTCTTGATTGTTGCATTCTCATCTAGTTTGTGATGCCATGAGGGACCTCATGCATTTCCCCTTCATCCTTTTGTTTCTTGATAGACATCATGCCCCATACCTTTACGTATTTTACTCAGATTATATTCATATTTTTTTTCTTATACATGCTTACATTATTATATTTGTCTTGACAACCTTGTGGATGATAGATCTAACATGCATCATACATTTCCAACTTATGCTCAGACTATTTTACATTCTTATGTCATGTATACACATTATATTGGTTTATCACACATATATCATATTTATTAGTCTGACACACATGATGTATATCTTTTATTTTTAGAATAGTTATTGTATAGGTTCAACAACTCCACTAAAAAGAGGGGGCATTCATAGGGGTTTGTCATAGAAATCAGGCCATCCTAGTGCACTTAGAACATATTTTTAATCATGCATGAGAGGGTTGGATAACTCATAAGTCTAATCCAATTTATTCATATATTATGATCCACCCACCCATGGGGATTGGACAATCCATCAACCTAGTCCAAACTATTCATCGTTTGATCACCATCTACACACACAAGATGTCATTAGGTTTTTACATTAGTTTGTGTGCCCATTAAGGTGTATTAATTAATTTCCTCTCTCTCTCTCTCATATATTTACTATATTTTGTTCTTTAATTTTGATATTTTTTTAAGTAAGGACTAATTCATACATGTTTCATTTATAAGACACGTAATAGAACATAGTTCATAGAATCAGACCCACATTAATGTGATTCACCTCTTAGGTAAATATAGGTACATCTCTCTTTCCTTTATCCTATTAATTTCAATTTAATAAATATCTATAATAAATTAGGTGGGAAATATAAAAATCTAAATATTCATTTAATGTAATGAGTGTCACTTGAGACCACCTAATCCTTACCTTATCCCTAGACCTATCTTAAGTCCTCTTTTGATCCTTTTGAAACTTATATTATATTTTATATCATGCATATATATACCAAAATATATATTAAGCCATCTACTAGGCATCCTAGATCCTTTCACACACGTGTTAGTCACTTGGACAATAGTGAGACCCCTTTCATCTATAGTGTAGTGCATTATTGGCAAATGGGGCATCACTATTGACTCTTAGCTTCTTCTGCACCCAATGGATATTGGTTTATTACTTGAATCATCCTAGGTTAGCTGACACTCATTTCATGTCTTGACTAACATTATAACACTATTTAAAGACACTATCATTCATTTATCCCTTAGATAAAATTCTAAAAAATAAGCTCGGAAATAGTTTTATAAATTAAGGTTATTGATCCTTATTTACCCCTATTTATAAATACATCCATCCATAAAAACCTCAATATCAATTTTAATCATATTTATAGTTTCAAATCAAACTCAAACCATTTAAATCAGTATACATACTTAGACATACTAGCATCATTCTCACTTGCATTAGCACTTAAATTGGGAGAACTACATCAGGTTTGATCCCATTTTGAGGTATTGATTTATAGGCAACACTCAACACATGGGTTGTTGAGGTCATGTATATCCTACCTACTAACTTCACTCTTATTATAGATGATGATTTATGTCTGTCACATAGGTGCAGGCTTACCAAAATAGAGTGAAGGACTACCTTAGATTTCACTATTTTATCTACACAAGGTCAATAGTGCAGCACAAAAGGTTAATAACACAATGTGTTATTAGAAAATAGGTCAACTCTACCATCTAGGGATGGTTTTGACACCTATTTATGGTTGATGATACTTTTTCCTACTCCTGATTTACTTTTTAGCCTACCACTTTCTTATTTTAGTCATATTTTCTAGCTAAGTACACCATTTTCAATTTATTGTTATTTATAGTCTAAATAAATTAATAAATTATTATAAAATTAAATGGATGTTGATATTTTAGTATTTTATTCCCTAATTTATGTACTTGGCTCTTTTATCTACTTAGGTTTTTATATTAATTCCTAAAATAGTTAAATCGGCATCTACATGCCTTAGTCCAGACCCAAATCATAACACATTTCCTTGGGGGACATGAATGACAAATAGGGATACCAATGATTGTTGATCCTATATTTATCTATCAATTATATCTGTGTCCTACCAATAATCATATTTTCAAACGAAAACCTCCCTAAGATCATGCTACCTATTTTTAGGCTTCCTACAATGTTTTCATTTTTAGGAGATTGCTATAAATACACATTCAAATCACTTATCACACAATGTAGAATTTAAATTCAATCATCTTATTGACACATGTTCACATTGAAAATGAGTTCCCCATTATATCCAAATCAATTTAAAAATGTTTCAAGCAGTTCTCAACTAGGTTTCAAGCTAGTTTAATGAAGCCCTATTCTTGCATGATAAAGTATTCAAGCTAATTCTAGATGAATTAATATAGTTAAAGGAGCACAATTACACAAATTAATTAGGTGGGATAACTACATGGAGGTTTTATACCTCTTTGGAGTATTGGTATGTATGCAACATTCAACATAATGGGGTGTTGAGGTCTAACAAAAATCCAACTACAAATCCATTTTTACTCCTTCACTTTCATTTATCTCCTTGTTACATAAAACAAGGGTTTTCAAATTCAATAAGGCATATTCATGTCCCCATACACTTTACAAAGATGAAATCATTGCAAAAATACCCAATTTTTATTATTACATCTAAATATTCCATGAGCTATAATTTTTTATAAAAGTACAAGATAAACTAATAAGGATAATAGTGGTAGTCTATATTGTCCTCTACTAGGCATTATTATCCTTGAGGGAACTTAGGCTCAGCTTCTAAAATACTTTTGGGTTTATTTCATTCTTCCTATTCTTGAATTTCATTTTCCTATTTAATCACCTAATGATTCAAAATGTTAAGTTTACCTCTTTTTTACATGGTTTATCCTCATTCCTTTCTATTTTGCTTTGTTTGTTTTAGTCATTTATCTTTAGTTTGTTGTTTAAAACTCTATTTTCAGCACCTTTCATTATTCTATTCCATTTATACAATTAATTATTAATCACTAAATTAATTTCATTTCATATAAAAGACCATAACACTTCCCCCATTTGTTTTAGGCTTCTAGCTCTCACAAGCACATCTAGGGTTTCAAGGCAAAGTAAATTGATTTATATATCTATACATGGAATTGAGGTTTAGGATTACAAACACATGTGACTATACAATCATTATTATTAAATTAAAATTATGCCTATACCAACTTATATGTTAGTATCGATCAATAATATTGACTTGATCCTAATGAGCTAACCCAAGACAAACACCGAGTCAATTATTGAACCAAAATATTTCTTATCTTTAATTTTCATTTCCAAAACATAATCACATTTATATAGTCAATAGGAAAATATAAGTTCCATGATATCTTTATTAATTTATATATTTAGCATATGCCCTTGTTAATTCAGAATAATCAAACTTAGTTTGTTCATTCAAATGTATGTTTGAATGCCATATCTATTGATCTAAATTATATTTTAAATTTATATATTACTATCACCTCTTACCAAATATTATCATAAATCATAAACACATCTTTACCATTTATCAAATTATATCCTTTAGCTAACTAGACAAAGACATAATAATCTCCTTTTTTTACAAAATGTATATACCATAAATCAACATAGAGATAGTTTTACTCAATATGTTACATACCCCATCACACACATATTTCCCAATGAAGTATATAAGGGTCTTGATAGTGATATTATTACTTTCCATTAGTTTCTACCTTATAAATTGGGACTTAATAATCTTATGGGTAATATTGAGATGATGGCCTCCTTATCTAAAATAGTTGACATCTTGCCTAGCTGGCCTCTTTATATTCAATATAAAATCAATCCTAAACCACAAGATGAGTTATTATCCATGATTTAAATACAAAAAACTAACATTAATTAGGACTATACTTTCATGAGAAGAATACACTAATATATATACACCCACCATGTTTATATCAAATATGAGTGCAAACCCATTTGCCAATCATAAAAATAAATGAATCTCATTGTACATAAAGTTTTAAAAATAGAGTTATAAAAACTCCTTGATTTAGGATTCATATATCTAATTTAGAATAGATAATGGTTATCACCACTTGTCATTATTCCTAATAGATTATAAAATGGTATATTTTTAGACTATAGAGAGCTTAACACAACCACTCATAAATATCACTTCCCTCTAATATTTATTAACCATGTTATCGACATTATCTCTAGAAATAAATAAATTTATTTCCTTAATGGATTTATTGGTTACAAAAACACTATAATTTCCATATAATACCAAGATAAAATTACTTTCACATGACCATGGGGAAAATTGCATACCACATCCTCCTTTTGGGTTATATAATTCTCAATCCACCTTTAAAAGTAATTTTCTAAGCATATTTTATAATATTACTCATGATTATGTAGAGATATACATGAAGAAATTTAATGTCTATGTAGACACCTAAAAATAAGCCATCACTATTTTGGGGAAATTCCTTCAACACTATCAAAATAATAGCCTCTCATTAAGTCACAATAAATGTCACATGCTCATGACTAAAGGCATTGTGTTATGAAACCATGTCACCCATAGGAATATAGGTATATCTATCCAAATTCAAAGTAATTAATCTTTTTCCCAAACTATATAAATACAATTATGTTAGAATATTTTTAAGACATACAAGATATTAGAAATTATTTTATCAATATTGCATCTTAAATATTTATTTTTTAAACTAAATATGTTAATTTTCTTTGGATTCATGCATGATAGGAAGCATTTTAGGTTTTAAAAAATCATCTAGTATCGATACCTATTTTACAAGGATCAAATTAGAAATCACCCTTCCATATCCATATAGATAAATCTGACATAGCACTATGGGTCATCATTGGGAAAATATATGAAGAATTTAATTGTGCCATATATTTCATTAGTAAAAATATTATTGGTGTCAAACTTAACTACATGGTAATCAAGAAGTAATTCCTTTTTTTAGTGTACGTTATTAATAATTATTGTACTATATGTTTGGTATCATTTTTTTATACATATATATCATTTAGTGATAATTTAATTAATGAATAAACTAGTGACATATGATAGGATAACTAGATGGTTATTTCTACTTCAAGAATTTGATATTACCTTTTTAGATAAGCATGGAAAGGATAATGCAATTGTTATCCAATTTTAACCTCATAGGTCAAAATTATACCCTTATAGGTAAAAAATTGAACCTTAAGTGATTTAGGAGGTCCTAGTTAAGTGTAAAATACCTTATTATCATTTATTAAGGTAAATTTTAAAAGATTAAGGTAAGTATCTTTTATGTGTTTTGGTCTATTTAGGTCTCCTAAGTCAAAAAGGGTCATTTTTGGTACTTTGAAAAATGTGTCAAAGGTCAAGTGAGGTCAATACGGGTCTTAAGATATGTCATGGTATGGACCAAAGAGTTTTAGGTCACAGAAAGCTAGTTATGGGCAAGAAAAGTCAGTTTTAGGGGCTTCCCAAATAAGTACAATGTGGGAGGAGAGAAAATATGTAGATAAATTAGGATTTAAGCATGCTCAGGTGTTTTTAAGTTAAAAAAAATGATTCTCCATTAGATAAAAGGTCTGAGGAAGCCAAAAAACATCATAGCTCCCCTATCACCTCCTTCACAAGCTCACATAGGCAAAATTAAAATGGATGGTATGGCTAGGAGAGATAAGGTGGGAGCCTAAAACTTTGGGTGTTAATTTTAGTCTGTTTTATCTTCAAATGTATGGCATTAGATCTTATATGCATCTCCTTATATTTGTGAAAAATCACTAAGAATTTAAGGGTCTAAAATCATCTAGTCAAGGTGTTAAACAAGCTTTATAACTCCAATGCCATTTGGAGTAAGGGAGCATCTTTAGAGGAGTAAAATTTTCATCTTAGACCTATTAAGGTAGTTCCTTAACTCCTCTCTTCTTTGTAGCTCACATTGATACTTGTCTACTCTTGATATCCTATACCATTCTTCTCTTCTCTCTCACTTTCTCTATATAAGTAGGTACTTTGGGCTTTATAAGGGATCCTCCACTTGGGTATAGATAATTCCTACCCATTTGTATTCCTTTGATCTATGAAAAGCAGCTAGTTTACCTCCTTTTATGACTATACTTAGTGTGCATATGATAATAGTTGATCTTATCAAGTGAATTGACTTGTATTCCTTGGCATTTTGTCTTTTTTTAACACCTAGATATAGTTTAAAAGCTTATTTTACAATTCATGTGAAGTGTATGAGTGTGGTGCAAGAGTTGAGTGATTTTATCTATCTTCTAGTGTCATTCAAGACCTCTTGGTTAGTCCTCCTAACTTAAGTAAACATCACAACCTTCACATTAAAATACTCATGTGAGAGATTTTGATTAAGAGTAGAGTATATAAGGTTAGTTTTATTTATTTAAAAGTACACATGTAGTTGGTTGGTAGTGGTCAAAATATATTTGGTACATCACCTCATTACAATAAGCTTCTTTCCCTTTTCCTATCAAGTGATAGATTAGTGTGTGAGCCTAAGTTATTCATCAAGGGGAGATAGCCCTTCAATCTATAGGTTTACCCTTATTATAGATAATTCATAGGTCTAGGGGTAATCCCTTGTTTCACAACAACCTTCTCCTAGGGTGCAACATTTATTCATAATAGTTTTGACATGCCTGGGAGTATAGAATTTCAAAGTTGTGGAATAATTCTTGGTGTGTTCTTCTACTTATCATATTTTTGAAGAACTCAACCAAACACCAATGGTGACTCCTAATGCAATCACTTGGTTCTATCAACCTAAGTACATATTATGAAAAGTATATGAATTAGAGTAGTATATTGTATTATAAAATAATCCTTAATCTTTTATTTTCTAATGATCTTATAACTTATCCACTTTAATCTTGATACATTTTACAATAATTAATAAATAGAAAACGTTTTAAGGATTCATACTATCACTTGTTAGAGTAAGGCATCATTCAATCAGAATGTGAATTAATTATCATATAATTAGACTATATTTTCAACTTAATATCAAATTAGTTTTCTAATAGAGCATAATAGATTTAAAATTTAGACTCAAATTTTACTAGAATAAATGTCAACTTTTCTAAGTTGAATTTAAATAATGTAATGCATGGAATAGTTCCATTAATCATATATTTAATTTTTTATGTATAATTTAGATGTATAGGATTCAAACAACATATAACTAAATGAAAACTAAGTGTATATATATATATATATATATATATATTCTGAGGACATAATCCAACACTATCTAACTTGAATCAAATCTAAAGAAATAAAAACAAAAGAAACAAAGATATTATTGGTTGCAATCTACCAACAAAGACACTCATTTCATTGTGATCCATTACACATTTATTACATGAAAACAAAATTACTTATATTCTTATTTGGATTATTTCAACCACCATAAAAAATGTCAAGTAAACTTCAAACTTCTAGTCACCATGATGTTATTATTTATTATGTTTGCATGATTATGAATACTCACAAATATTTAGATATATTAGTAAAAAATTATCTTTTAGAGATTATAATCTTGCAAAAAAATGTATAGTATAAAAAATATTTACCTTCAAATTTGAAATTATAGGTATTTTAACTAAATTAAATATTTTAGCTCTAATTTATTTTTTTAAAAATGGTTACTTATGAAATAGAATCATCCACAACTTACTAATCAATTGAAATGGTTGATATATATATATATATATGAACATTAATATTTTTGGGGTTAATTTAGAGGTTCATATTTTTCCATAGTAATAAATATATTTATCATCTAAATACAAAAAAATATTTAAAATTTATGTTATGTAAATAATAAAACTTATATTTATTATTTATCATGAATATATAGATATATATATGAACATTAATATTTTTGGGGTTAATTTAGTGGTTCATATTTTTCCATAGTAATAAATATATTTATCATCTAAATACAAAAAAAAATTAAAATTTATGTTATGTAAATAATAAAACTTATATTTATTATTTATCATGAATAGTTAAAAATGTATATCAGTTAGCTTGAAACAACACCCCCCCCCCCCCAACCCCCCCAAAAAAAAATTGGAATCATATATTAGAGTATACTTTGGTCATGTATTAGGCCCTATAAAAAGTCTTGCTAACACAATAAAAATATAAAATTCACTACATACACAACTAGAACCGAAGGAGGGCAACTGAAGCAATTTTCTAGAGGTAAAAACATACAAAAGGTGCTATGGGAAGCTTGTTGTTATTTATAAATATTAATGAATTTGGGGCATATTAGTGTATGCATATACTGATAGGTCCTGATTGCCATAAGTGGCACTCATACTTCCTCATAGAACCATTTCTAGGTCCTTTACCCTAGGTAAATACCTCACTCTCATCAATAAGTTTTAGTTCTATTCGAAGATGGTTAAGTTAAAGGATTGGTTTAATTGAGAAAGATAGATTTATTATTCTTAAATAATCATTCAGATTAATATTAGGTTTAAATCAAGATACATGTTATATAAATTAAACAAAATTATTAAACAAAATTAATTCATACTTGTAGATTTGAATTCATTCATGCTGCTAATTATGTTAAAGCATAAGAAAAAATAGATTAAGTACGAGATTCCTTAGTGCTACCAACTAGGTTATAACACCCTTTATCCTTCAAGGTCACTACACTATTCATACACCATTTAAATCAAATATGGATGTTTATAACATTTTATGATGTAGACATTGCCAATCTATAACCTATGCAACTATTTGGATTGGCATAGCCAATGCTATAATAAAGATTTTAAGACATTTAAGAAATTGAATCTATGCTTCCTTTTTTAAAGAATAATTTATGCAACTAGTAGTAGTGAATTCAAATCAAGTATCCACTCAAGAAATAACTTTTTTCATTTAATACAATGTTTCATAAATGAATACTTTTAATGCATTAATATGTTAGGAATTCATTTGCAATCCTACTAGATAACTAGAAAACAATAAGCATACAACAGTGGAATTTAAGTATGAAGTTCATTAAAGTTTCAAGATGAGTGGAACCCAAATAAAAGGTTCTAATTAAGGAACTCTTAAAATTTTCACTTTTGGAAGTCAGAGCAACAATGCAAGCAAGTTTAGCTAAGGGGAAGGGAGAGAAAACATACAACTAATAAGAAAGGAAATAATGAGTGTATAATTTAATTTCTTATCAAATGGAATAATTGATATAATAACTTATTTATCATCTTGGATTACATTATGGTTTCCTTAAAATGTGTTTATCAAATCAAAGAAGTAATTTAAGTAAGTATTGTTCATGATCCTTCTTTGATTCATAAGGGTTAATTAAACATTAATTCTTTTGCCAGTTAATACAAGTATATACTTATTAATTTCAGATTTAATAATTTAACATACATAACTTAAGAAGAAATATTTTATAATTGTAAATGGAAAACATACCTTTCACATAGCCCAAAATGTCTGAAGTGCATTATAAGAGCATTTGGTTAATTTTTCTCATGATTTAGCTATCAAGTGTATTGAAAGGATTAAGTGTTTCAAATGAAACTATGTACTATGAACAAGAGTAACAAGTTATCCAATCAATAATTTAGCTAATTTAATTTACTATGTAACTACTATATTTATTCATTCTAAATTTAAATAATTAATGTAAAGTATCTATGTATATAAAGTGGCAAAACTTAAATAAATATTAACTTTTATTCAGAACAAATTTACAGAATTAAATGTGAAAAAGTCTAAGTAAATCTCAAGTGAGTATTCATGAATTAATTCAATTAACATTAAGAATTAATAATGAATATTCAACTAATAAAAATAGGATAAAATCCATCTCATACTAGAATGTTAGATCCATGAATAATTAATATAGTAATGAAAAATTATATAAGAATTGATTGCATTAGACATCTATATCCAACTTACAAATTATTATAATGTTTAAAATCTAGTAGTATTTCTAATCAATTCATGTTTATTATGATCATAAATAATAAAGGTTTAACTCAATATTCAAAGAATATAAGGTACCTATATAATAGCTTCAACCAACATTTATTATAACTCTTCAATATTTCATTTCCATAATCTATTCATAACATCTATTAGCAGCCAACAAGATCACTATAATTACCAAAATTAACAACTATAATCAATAGCATCTCTACATGTTAATAATTAATCAAATAAATAAATACATTTTTACCATATTCCACATAAAGTCATCGAATCATGGAATCGAACACAAACTAGTTGATCAGGACAAACCCACTCATCTAACCCTATGGGCTCTCCATCGGTGGCCCTCACCACCCCAACCATCAATAGGATGTTGGTTGTGGTAACCAAGAATAGGTAATTAATTTTGAGCACATCGATCTCTAAAAAAAAGACATATTAGACAAAAAGATACATGCAACACAATCAAATCATTTCAAGGTGAGATGATAATAATTAATAATTAAACCGCCTAAGTATAGATTAAGAGTGAGGATGGTTAACTTAGACCATCGAATGATATAAAATGGATTAATCCTAATCCATTATATATTATTTCATTTTATCCTACTTAGAACCCTATCCAATATCTTGATCGACCTTAACGATCTGAACCCATACTATATACTTATAAATATTAAGGTCTAATCCAAGAATGAAAATCTAGACATTCTAATAACTAATGAAGCTAATTTAAATAATGACACAATCATATTATAAATTAATTAATAAATATTAATCCAATCATAGTATAAATAATTAATCATGTTTCCATATGTCATAGGTCTAAACATGATCTATAAAACTTACAACTAAGTCAAGTATAATTTCAAATAATATAATCATATTATTATTATAACCCTTAGGCATCATGAAGTAATCATATAACACACAAAATCTCGAAGCTTAAATTTGGATACAGTCAATAAAATGACATAGATTGGGTTATAAAAAAACATCTACATAGTCGATAAAGAAACCCTAACACAATCAACCATGACATAGTCAAAATAATTCTACCATTGACTTTCAAATGCTCTATGATAAAAAAAAAGAGACAAGGCTTGAAATATCAAAAATACAATGGTTGCAACTAGATAAAGTCATGGTTTATCTACACATTCAAATGAAAATACCACATCTTATTTCCAATAATAGGGTTTATAAATGGTAAAAATATATTTAAATGATGCAATGAGTTTGATGTTTTAATAGGTTGATACAACATAAAATATAACCAAAATAACCAAGATACCAATGCAATAAACACAACATGAGTTTGTTACAGTACCAAATAACCATATAACCAAAACCCAAGATAATAATGCCCATAAATCTAATATATATCCATAATTTCAAATCAAATAACAAGGTTACCAATAGGTAAGGTCATAGAGAGATTTAATAACATAGTCCAGAACTCATTCAGCCTTTTAAGTCACATAACAAATAATGGGTTCATATAGATAGAAATATCAACCCACGAATTCAACCATGACCAACATCATTCCCCAAAGAACATAGTTAACAAAAACCATAATATATTAAGAAGACCCAGTTAAATTTAATTGAAATAATCAATTCCTCAAATCAAGCATAGTCACTTATAGTCATGTTTCAACTTATCCATAAGAGAACACCCTTAATTCCTAAAAAATATGACACCATATATGTATCTTCAATAAATCCACATAGAATTCACTTAATAAAACATAGTCAACAATATATATATATATATATATATATATATATATATATATATAAGAAGACACAATCAATTAAATAAAACACAGTCACCAAAATGAAAATAGTCATCATTTCTAAAACACCAAACTTGTCAACCTTTATAACATTCAACCATTATAATAAAACATAGTTAATAAAAATGATCACACAGTCATCATATCTAAATATATAGACCTTGTCAAGATTTACAACATTCAGTCATTATGATAAAACACAATCATATTTTTAAACATGCAGACAACACACAAACATTTAAAATCCTCATGCATGAAACATAGTTCACACCATGTTTGAGAAAATAATGAAATTATTGTATAAAGATAAGGATTTGAACAAAAATTTATATATCTATTATATATGCATTTATTATGAGTTTATATATAATAAATGTATTGATATATAGTCATAATGGGTCTATGTATGCACAAGAAGTTCAAAGACTTTTGGCTACATGCATAGCTTATAAATATTTTCCATTAAATCAACATAGTAACCAAAAATAAACAAGAAAAACCCAAAGGACTTACTTATAAAAATGTAGAAGATTCTAAAAGTTCAAATGGATGAAAATCTCTAAGACTCACCAAACATTATTATATGTTTTCCAAACCATCCAACTCGCTATTAAAATCAGTTGAGCTATTTCACTATTTACACCCCATATTTTCCATCCTCCTAACACTTATGTCTATCATCCACCTTCCCCATTCATTCCCCCATACCCCTAATCAATTTGTAATCAATTCTAGGAGGAGAGAGAAACCCTCTGAATCTTAAGGCAATCCCTACCAACCTCACCATTAATGGCAAGTTGGGAAGGCTCAATGACTAAATAACACTCATCCAATATAAAAGAGGATTAGTGTTAATCAAATAATATTAAACATAAATTGAGTAGTTTAACATTGAAACCTCCACCATAATGCCACCTATCTCATTAAATAAGGTTAACTTATTTCCCTTGGAAACCATCAAACTAAGTCGATATCATATTAAAATATCATAATCAAATTAAACCAAGTGTAACTCAAGCCATGACTATGCATAGTCATTAAAATAATATGCCACAACCTTAGAAAATAGTGCTAGGTCGAAGGGTTTAGGGTAGGAAAAAAAAGGTGACAAGGGTTCCCAAGTGGGGTGTTAGGTCTAGGTGGGTTTAGTTAGGTCTAGGTATATAATTGAATAGGTTGATAGGATTAATGGAGAATAAGAGAGGTTCAGGGACTTGTGGAAAATAAATAATGGATCTATGCATATGAAAAGACTATGGTCGACAAAAATTTAACAACATATAATGAATAATAATAATAAATAAAGACTCATTACAACATCAGTAAAGTATAGTAGCAATCACCACACAAAGACCATAGCTGACAAATATAAAAAACAAAACAAAGTGTCCAAAAGACAATCAAATAAAAATTATACTTATCAGACATGCTAATGTGCTTAGAATTCATTAGTTCCTAGAATATGGCCTCCATCACCTCCCTAGCTCATAGACAAAGATTTAAACCACTAAAATGGCATAAATTACATTATTTCATAAATTTATAATCAATATAGATTATAAAATCATCATCAATAAAAAATAAGTCCATAAAGATAATTAATCACATAATTAAGTACACAACCAACAATGATGTTGTAAGTACCACAATAATCTAGATAAACAATGACTAATAACCAATCTAATAATCAGAATGTCAATAACATAACAAAAAAAAAATATAGTGAAAATATGTAATCATAACATCCTCCTTCTCTTGGAAGGGATTTATCCCAATGACTTAATAAAAAATCCATGCATAATATTGTCTAAAAACATGAGTGTCTTCCCAAGTAGCATTATTTTCACTAATAGGGTCCCATTACACCAAAACATGTTTTATATCCCTGTTATGTAGCTTAAAAATGTGATGGTCAAAGATTTTCACTTTTTCCAACTAGATATTTCTTCTTCCATGACCTATAAATGAGTCCAATACAAAACATGAGATGGATTAGGTATATATTTTGTTAATAATGCAACATGAAAAACATCATCAATCCTTGAAAGAGAAGGAGGAAGTGCTAACCAATAAGAAATAGGGATAATATTTTCCACTATGTTTTAAGGCTCGACAAAATGTGGTGCTTACTTGGAAGCCTTGCCAGACTTAATAGAACTTTTCTATGGCCTAACGTGTAGAAAAACTTTGTCCCCCATACTGAATTGTCATAGAGTTCTCTTAAGGTCTGCATAGCTCATTTACCTGTCAGAAGCTATTTTAAAATTCTACCTTATTATTTACATCTACCTATCATATTCTAGTAGTAATTTAGGTCCATTAACAACCTTATTTTCTAAGTTGTCCCAGCCAATAGGTGTTTGGTACTTGTGTCCATATAAGGCTTCAAATGGAGCCATCTTAATAGCTGAATAGTAGGAATTATTATATACAATTTCAACCAGATGAAGATAATCCTTCCATTTCATTTTCTAATCCATTATATATATGTGAAACATATCTTTAACCACTTGTTTGAGCCATTCTATTTTCCCATACATTTCTAGATGATATGAAGTGCTAAAATTTAGTTTTGTTCTAAAGGTTGTAGTTAGAGTATGCCAAAACCTTGAAGTAAATAGTTTGTCCTGATCTAATATGATTATTTTAGGTATACCATGGAGTCTTACTACTTTCTTCACAAAGCATTCTACAAACATGAATTCATTATTTGTTAAATTTCTAGCAATAAAGTGGCCAACTTTAGTTACTTTATCAATCACTACCATGATTGTATCATGCTTGTTGCATGATTTTGGTAGCCCTACAATCAAGTGAGACTACAACTCACTTGTATTTTTTAATATAATGTGGGTACAAAAGCCCTCATGGATGGTAATGCTCAGCCTTAACCCACTGACATTCTAATCATTTTGCTATAAATTTAGTGACATCATGCTTCATTCTAGACCAAAAATAGAGATTTTTCATCTCATGTATCATTTTTGTAACACTTGGATAAGCATAATAAGTTATTTTATGCACTTCATTAAGTATATAATTTCTTAAGTCACCTATCCTAGGTACATATACCTTTATGTCTTATTAGGCCATCTATTGAAATATAAAATTCAATAAATATTTTGTTATTAGTTCATTAGCCAAACTTGCTCTTACATCATGGTAGAATACATCAAAAAGTTGTTGTTCCAAAAAAACACTTCTAAAATTTCCTTTTAACACCAATAAGGCAACAAGGTATGTGCATCTACTAAGTGCATCAACCACATAGTTCTTCTTGCCTTTGACATATGATATATTAATGTCAAAATTGCTCAAAAATTCTAGCCACCTATGCTGGTGTGCATTCAAATCTTCTTGATATAATAAATACTCAAGACTTTGATGATTAGATTTCACTTAGAAAGTCTTCCCTAATAAGAAATGTTTCCATTTCTTAAGTGCATGAACAATGGTAATAAGCTCCATATCATGTGTAGGATATTTTTTATGTTCTTTTAATTTTTTTGATTTATAATCCACAACCTAGCCATCTTGAGTCAAGATACCTCTATAACCTTCTTTGGAAGCATCAACCTAGAATTCAAAGTTACCATTTGGGTTTGATATGATCAAAATAGGAGTTGTAATAAGCATCCTTTTCAACTTAACAAAAGCTTCCTCACATTGAGGAGTCCATACGAACTTCTTTCTTTTGCACTGTAAGGAAGTGATGGGAAATGCAACACTAGAAAAAATTCAACAAAGCATCGATAATAACCAACTGACCCCATGAAGCTTCACACTTTATACACATTAAAATGAGTAGGACAATCTTGGATAACTTTGAATTTTTTGAGGTTAATATAAATTCCTTCTTTGGAAATAATTTGTCCTAAATAATGAATTTCATATTCATAAAATACACATTTGGATAATTTTCCATAAAGCTTATGTTGTCTTAGTCTTTGCAAGACTAGACAGAAGTGTTGATCATGTTCAACCTCATTTTTAGAGTAAATAAAAAAACCATCAAGAAAAACTAGCACAAACTTATCCAAGAAATATCTAAATATGTTGTTCATAAGGTTTATGAAGGTTTTAGGTACATTGGTTAAGCTGAAACAAAAAATTGTAAACTCATAGTGTTTATATCAGGTTTCAAAGGCAATTTTATGAATGTCCTCTTCCTTGATGCATAGCTGATGGTAACCAGACCTCAATTCAATCATAGAAAATAATGTATCACCTTTCATTTGGTCAAAAAAATCATCAATTATAGGTAAATGATAGTGGTTTTTGACTATTACCTTATTCAACATGCAATAATCAATGTAAAGCCTTATCATCCTTCATTTTCACAAAGACTACCAAAGAAACCCAAGGAGACACACTTGGCCATATAATTTTACTATCTAAAATTTATTATAGATGAACTTTCAATTCTTGTAGATCAACCACATTCATGAAATAAGGTGCCTTAGATGCAAGGAAAGATCTAGGTATAATGTCAATAGATAAATTAAATTCTTGCTTATGTGGTAACCCAAGCAAGTTTTCAAGAAAGACATCCATAAAATCCCTTAGTATAGGAAAATATGCATGTTCCAACTCTTTTTCCTTAGATATTTTTTGTAGTTGGACTACATAGAGCTCGCAACCCTTCCTAATATCTCTTTTCATCTATAAGGCTAAAAGTGTTTTACATCTTTCAAACCCTTGCATGCCTTGAAATTCTATAATTCGGCCAAGATCATTGGTACATCATACCCTTTTTCCCATATAATCAAGTGTGGCTTGATGTTCATGCAGCCAATCCATCCCAAGAATGAGATCATAAGACCCTAAAGTCATGATAAAAAGATTCACCTTGGTCTTAAAAACACCAAGATCCAATTCTACTTTTTACAAGCATTAAAGAATAAACACTTTCTTATGAGTTTATTATTACATTGTTTAGTAGAAAAAGGAGAAATAAAATAGTTTGTTGTATCAGAATCAATCAAGATAGTTAAATAAAGATTATTAATTGTACCTTAAGTCTCAATTGGAGTGGTCTGCAAGTCAGCATTGCAGTTATCAACAACATATACTCTATGGTTCACTGTTTGGTATAATTTTAGTTTAAGATAGTCCTTTTTATAGTGATTTTTTCCATATTCCAAGCACACAATTAGTTTAGAAGATGCTACTATAATAGTGTTAGCACATGTGGCAGGTCTACATGGGTTGCTTTGATGTTGTTCCTTCTTATAAGAACTAGATTTAGAAGATCCATGGGACTTGAAATTATTGTTCTAATTAAAAAACCTATTGAAATTCTTATTACCTCCTAAAAATTTATAGTTAAGATCATATTTTCTAAAGTTATTATTCATGAGAGAAAAGTTCTTGGCTTTAAACTATTGCCTATTTGACTTGAATTTTTGTCTTGCCTTTTGGTGAGACTTTTTTATTCTCTTCAGCCCTATATGTTGATTCTATAGTTGTAGCCAAAGTATTTGGATTTATCATTTTAACATAATGCATTAGAATATCCTTAAGCCCAAGCTTTAATTTAGTAATCTTAGTCTCTTCATCATATAAATAGTTCACATGATGCAATAAGTTTAGAACTTTGTTATGATATTCAACAATAGACATGTTCTCTTATCTTAAGAGTTAAAAATCAATGATTTTATGCTCCTTATAATTTGAATTCAGGTACCTCTTATGAAAGTGATTCTCAAAAATATACCAAGATAGGTTTAAAGGTTAATACCCTTCAATGGCATAAAGGCGGTTCCACCATAATGCTATAGGTCCTACAAGTTGATAGGTGGCTACTCTAGATTTCACATTAGAAGGCATATTATGCAAATTGAAATAATTTTATAAGTATACTAGCCAAGCATCAATTGCATCACCTTATTATTCACTTGAAAAGGTATGTAGTGGAAGCTTCTTCATCTCTTTGATGATTGGGTCAACAATGGTCAAAGGTAGTTCTTGAATTATAGGTCCTTCCACTTATCTCATTTCTAGTTTGGGTACTTTTTCTTAGGATACCCCATCAAGATTGTTCAATATTTGTTCCTAAGTATCAATATTTCCTTGAAAAATGTTAAGGGTGGTCAATATTCTAGTGAGGATTTCCTCATGCTTATCAGTTGGAACCCCACTAAATAATTTAACATGGGGTACCTTGATATTATTGTTAGCATTATTCTCATCTAGGTTGTGAATGGGGATGTGGCCTCAATGACCCCTTCCACATCTTTGACCTCTACCCATAACTAGGTTGACATTCAAAGGATTTTTAAAGATGTTGCCTCTGCTTGATTATATTTATGACCATCTTGAGAAATCATAAGTGATAACTTAGAATATTACAAAAGTTTAAAGGAAAATACATGATCTCAAAATTCCCTAGAGTAGAACACTGCTCTGATACTAAATGAAACAACCCCAAAAAAAATTTGGAATCATATATCAAAGTATGCTTTGGTCATGTGTTAGGCCCTCTAACAAGTATTTATAACATAATGAAAACATACAACACATTACATGCATATGCAATTGGAACTGAAGGAGGGGAACTAAGAAAATTTGCTAGAGTTAAAAACATACAAAAGGTGCTATGGGGAATCTTGTTGTTGTTTAGAAGGATTATGAAATTTGGGGTGTATTAGTATATACATACACTGATAATTTTTTATTTCCATAATTAGTACTTATACCTCCTCCTAGGACCATTTCTAGGTCCTTAACCTTAGGTAAATACCTCACTCTCCTTAGTGGGTTTCAGTCCTATTCGAGGATTCTTAAGTTAAAGGATTGATTTAATTGAGAAGGATAGATTTTTTGTTTGTAAGTTACCATTTAGGTTAGTCTTGGGTTTAAATTAAGATACATTCTATATAAATTAAACAAGTACTTAAATCAACAAACATAATTAATTCATACTTGCATATTTGAATTCATTCATGTAGCTAATTATGTTAAAGCATAAGAGAAAATAGATTAAGTATGAGATTCTTTAGTGTAGTTGACTGGGTTATAACACCTTTCAATCTTCAAGGTCATTGCACTATTCATACACCATTTAAATCAAACATGGATTTTATAACAATTCAAGATGTAGACATTGCCATTATATGACCTATGTAACTATTTAGATTGGCATAGCCAATGTTATAATAAAGAGTTTAAGGCATTCAAGTAATTAAATTTGTTTTTATTTTATAAAATAATACTTATGCAACTAGTAATAGTGAATTCAAATCAGGTATCCACTTAAGGAAGAACTTTTTTCATTTCATACAACTTTTTAAAAATGAATATTTTAAAGACATTAATATGTTAAGAATTCATTTACAATCCAGCTAGGCAACCCAAAAATAGAAAGCATACAACAATTAAATTCGAGTACGAAGTTCATTTGAGTTTCAAGATGAGTGGAACCCAAATAAAATTTTTCATTTAATAAACTCTTACAATTTTCATTATTGGTAACCAGAGCAACAATGCAAGTAAGTTTAACTAAGGGGAAGGGAGAGAAAGTGTACAACTAATTAGAAAGGAAACAATGATTGATATAATAACTTATTTATCATCTTGGATTACATTATGGTTTCCTTAAAATGTGTTTATCAAATCAAGGAAGTAATCTAAGTAAGTATTGTATATGATCTTTCTTTGATTTTTAAGGGTTAATTAAACATTAATTCTTTTGCCAATTAATACAAGTATATATTTATTAATTTTAGATTTCATAATTTAACATACATAACTTAAGAAGAGATATTTTATAATTGTAAATGGAAAACATACCTTGTATGTAGCCCAAAATGTCTGAAGTGAATGATAAGAGTATTTGGTTTATTTTTCTCATGATCTAGCTATCAAGTTTACTAAAAGGATTAAGTGTTTCAAATGCAACTATGTACTTATGAACAAGAGTAACAAGCTATCTAATCAATAATTCAGCTAATGCAAGTTACTATGTAACTTCTATCTTTATTCATTCTAAATTTTAATAATTAATGTAAAGTATCTATGTATATAAAGTAAAAAAACTTAAACAAATATTAATTTTTATTTAAAACATATTTCCAGAGTTAAATGTGAAAAAGTATAAGCAAATCTCAAGTGAATATTCATGAATTAATTCAATTGACATCAAGAATTAAAAATGAATATTAAACTAATCAAACTAGGATAAAATCTATATCATACCAGAATGTTAGATCTATGAATAATTAATATAGTAATGAACAAGCATATAGGAATTGATTGCATTAAACATCTATTTTCATAATCTATTCACAACATCTATTACTAGTCAACAAGATCACTATAATTATCAAAATTAATAACTATAATCTATACCGTGTATACATGTTAATAATTAATCAAATAAATAAATACATTTTTACCATATTCCACATGAAGTCATCAAATCATGGAATTGAACACAAACCAGTTGATCAGGACAAACCCACCCATCTATACCTATGATCCCTCCATCAGTAGCCCTCACCACCCAAACCATCAATAGGATGGTTGCTGCGGTAACCAAGAACTAGTAATGAATTTTGAGCACATCAATCTTTGAACAAAAGACATATTAAACAAAAAGACACATGTAACATAATCAAATCATTCCAAGGCAAGATGATAATAATTAAACCTTCTAAGTATAGATTAAGAGTGAAGATGGTTAACTTAGACCATTGAATGATATATAATGGATTAATCCTAATCCATTATATATCTTTTCAAATTATCCTATGTGGAACCCTATCTAATACTTCGATCAGTCTTAACCATCTGAACCCACAATATATACTTGTAAATAAGTAGGTCTAGTCCAATAATGAAAATTCACACATTTGAATAATTAATGAAACTAATTTAAATAATGACACAATTAGTTTATAAATCAATTAATAAATATTAATTCAATCATAGTAGAAATAATTAATCATGCCTCCATATGTCACATGTCTAAACACAACCCAAAAAACTTAAAATGACTAAGTCAAATATAATTCCAAATAATATAATTGTATTATTATTATAACTCATAGGCATCATGAAGTAATCATACAACACATATAATCTTGAACCTTAAAGTTGGATACAGTCAGTAAAATGACATGGAGTAGGTAATACAACAAACATTATTAAGACCAAGTATAATCAAAATAATTGAAACCCAATAAAATTCAAGACCTGATCAATCCAATTACCAAGGTCAAAATGAAAGGTTAAGGTAAATAGTAACCTATTCATGGTAAGGAACATAGTTACATAACCTAAAAATATACAATGTGTGTGTGTGTGTGTGTGTGTGTGTGTGTGTGTGTGTGTGTGTGTGTGTGTGTGTGTGTGTGTGTGTGTGTGTGTGTGTGTGTGTGTGTGTGTGTGTGTGTGTGTGTGTGTGTGTGTGTGTGAAATTAATTAAACATCTGCACAATCAATAAATAAACCTTAACATAGTCAATAATGACATAGTCATAAAAGAATTCTACTATCAACTTTCAAATTCTCTATGATCAAACAAAAGAGAAGGATTGAAATATTAACAATACAATAGTTTTCAACTAGATAAATAAGAATCCACAAAACAAATTCATGGTTTATCCATAAGGTCGAATGAAAATACCACATCTTATTTCCAATAGCAAGGTTTATAAATGGTAAAAAATGATTTAAATGATGCAACAAGTTTGACATTTTAATAGGTTGATACAACATAAAATATAACGACAATGACCAAGATACCAATGCAATAAACACAACATGATTTTGTTACAACACCACAAAACCAAATAACCATATAACTAAAATTGAAGATAATAATTCCCATAAATCCAATATATATCCATAAGTTCCAATCAAATAACAAGGTTACCAAAACATAAGGTCACAAAGAGATTTAATAACATAGTCCAAGAACTCGTTTGGATTTTTAAGTCATAAAACACAATAATGGGTTCACATAGATATAAATATCAACCCATGAATTCAACCATGAACAAAATCAATCCCTAAATAACATAGTTAACAAAAACTGTAATATATTAAGAAGATCTAGTTAATTTTTATTGACACAGTCGATTCCTCAAATCAAACAGAGTCACTTATAGTCAGGTTTCAACTTATCCATAAGAGAAAAACCTTAGTTCCTATAAAATCTAACACCATTTATGCACCTCCAAGAAATCCAGAAAGAAGTCACTTAATAAAACATAGTCAACAATATGTGTGTGTGTGTGTGTGTGTGTGTGTGTGTGTGTGTGTGTGTTTATCATATTGACTGAATGTTGTAAAGCTCAAAAAGGTCTATATTTTTAGATATGATGACTGTGTGATCATTTTTATAGACTATGTTTTATTATAATGGTTGAATGTTACAAAGGTTGACAAGTTCCATGCTTTTGGAAATGATGACTGTGTGTTTATTTTGATGACTATGTTTTATTTAATCGATTGTGTGTTCTTATATATATATATATACATATATATATGTATATATATATATATATATATATATATATATATATATATATATATATATATATATATACATCTATATACATATATATACATATATATATATACATATATATATATATATATATATATATAAGAACACACAATCGATTAAATAAAACATAGTCATCAAAATAAACACACAGTCATCATTTCCAAAAGCATGGAACTTGTCAACCTTTGTAACATTCAACCATTTTAATAAAACATAGTCTATAAAAATGATCACATAGTCATCATATATATATATATATATATATATATATATATATATATATATATATATATATATATATATATATAAGAACACACAATTCATTAAATAAAACATAGTCATCAAAATAAACACATAGTCATCATTTCCAAAAGCATGGAACTTGTCAACCTTTGTAACATTCAACCATTATAATAAAACATAGTCTATAAAAATGATCACATAGTCATCATATCTAAAAATATAGACTTTTTTGAGCTTTACAGCATTCAGTCATTATGATAAACACAGTCATATTTTTAAACATGTAAATGACACACAAACATTTAAAATCCTCATGTATGAAATACAATTCAAATTATATTTGAGAAAATAATGAAACAATTGTATAAAGATAAGGATTTGATCTAAAAATTGTATATCTATTATAGTTACATTTATTGAGAGTTAATATAAAACAAATGTATTTTTATATAGTCATAATGGGTTTGCATATGCACTAGAAGTCCAAATACTTCTTGTTACATGCACAACCTCTAAATCCTTTCCACTAAGGCCATACAATAACTAAAAACAAACTAAAAAAACCTAAAGGACTTACTTAAAAACACGTAGAACATTCTAAAATTTTAAACAGATGATAAACTCTAAGACTCACCAAATGTTGTATGTTTTCCAAACCATCCAACTCACCATTAAAACCAATCAAATTATTTCATTATTTGCACCCCAATTTTTCCATCCTCCTAACACTTTTGTCTATCATCTACCTTCTCCATTATTTCCATTCATCCCCCCATGCCCTCAATCAATTCACATTCAATTATAGGAGGAGAGAGAAACCCTTTGGATCCCAAGGTAATCCCTACCAACCTCACCATTAATGGTGAGTCGAGAAGGCTTGATGACTAAGTAACCCTCATCTAATAGAAAAGAAGATTAGTGTTATTCAAATAATTTTAAACATAAATTAAGTGGTTTAACATTGAAACCTCCATTATAATGCCACCTACCTCATTAAATCAGGTTAACTTATTTCCCTCACAAACCATCAACCTAAGTCGATATGGTATTAAAATATCATAATCAAATTAAATCAAGTTTTAGTCAAGCTACAACTATACATAGTCATTAAAATAATATGCCACAACCTTAGACAATAGTGATAGGTCGAAGGGGTTAGGGTAGGAACAAAAGGTGATAAGTGTTCCCAAGTAAGGTTTTAGGTCTAGGTTGGTTTAGTTAGGTTTAGGTACATAATTGAATAGGTCGATAGGATTAATGGACAATAAGAGAGGTTTGAGGACCTGTGGAAAGTAGAGAATGGAGCTACACATATGAAAAGACTATGGCCAAGAAAAATTTAACAATATATAATGAACAATAACAATAAATAAAGACTCATAACAACATTGGTAAAGTATAATATAAATCACCACACAAGAAACACAATCGACAAATATAAAAACCAAAATAAAGTGTCCAAAAGACAATCAAACAATAAGTATACCTATCAAACATATTGATGTGCTTAGAATTCATTGGTTTTAAGAATATGGCCTCCATAACCTCCCTAGCTCATAGACAAAGCTTGAAACCACTAAAATGACATAAATCACATTAATTCATAAATTGATAATCAATATAGATTATAAAATCATCATTAGCAAAAAATAAGTCCATAAAAATATATAATCATAGAATTAAGTATGTAGCCAACACTGATGCCTCAAGTATCAAAATAATATAGGTAAACAATAACTAATAACTTTTCTAAAAATCAAAATGTCAATAACATAACAACAAAATATACATAGTGAAAATACTGAATTGTAACATCCTCCCCCTCTTGGAAGGGAGTTGTCCCAATGACTTAATCAAAATCCATGAATAATGTTGTTTGAAAACATGAGCATCTTCCCAAGTAGCATTTTTTTCAATAATAGGGTCCCATTGCATCAAAACCTATTGTATATCCCTATTATATAGCTTAACAATGTGATGGTATAGGATTCTCACTTGTTCCAACTAGATCTTTTCCTCTTCAATGACTTGTAAATGAGTTCAATACAAAACATGAGATGGACTGGGTATATATTTTCTCAATAATGCAACATGAAAAACATCATGAATATTTGAAAGAGAAGGAAGAAGTGCTAGCCAATAAATAATAGGGATAATATTTTCCACTATGTTGAAAGGCCCAATAAAATATGGCGTTAACTTGGAAGCCTTGCCAAATTTAATAGAATTGTTTTTGTGGTCTAACATGCATAAAAACTTTGTCCCCCATGTTGAATTGTCATGGAGTTCTCTTAAGGTCTACATAGCTATTTTTCCTATCAGAATATATTTTAAAAATTTGCCTTATTATTTCCATCTACCTGTCATATTCCAATAGTAATTCAGGTCCATTAACAACCTTATTTTCTAAACTATCCCAAACAATAAGTGTTTTGTACTTATGTCCATATAAGGATTCAAATAGAGCCATCTTAATAGCTAAATGGTAAGAATTATTATATGTAAATTCAACTAGATAAAGATAATCCTCCCATTTCATTTGCTGATCTATTACATATACGTGTAACATATCTTCAACCACTTGGTTGCACCATTCTATTTGCCCATACATTTTCAAATGATATGAAGAGCTAAGATTCAGCTTTGTTCTAAAGGCTATAGTTAGAGTATGCCAAAACCTTGAAGTAAATAATTTATCCCAATCTGATATGATTACTTTAGGTATACCATAGATTCTTACTACTTTCTTCACAAAGCATTCTACAAACATGGATGCATCATTTTTTAAATTTCTAGCAATAAAGTGGCCAAATTTAGTTGTTTTATCAATCACTACCAGGATTGTATCATGCTTTCTACATGATTTTGGTAGCCCTACAATAAAATCAAGTGAGACTACAACCCACTTATATTTTTGAATATCATGAGGGTACAATATCCATCTTGGATGGCAATGCTCATCCTTAACCCACTGGCATTTTAAATATTTTACTGCAAATGTAGTGACATCATGCTTCATTCCATGCCAAAAATAGATCTTTTTTAGCTCATGTATCATTTTTGTAACACCTAGATAAGCATAATAAGGTATTATATGCACTTCATTAAGTACAAAATTTCTTAAGTCACTTGTCTTGAGGACATAAATTATACCTTTATGCCTTATTAGGCCATCTATTGCAATAGAAAATTCAATAAATATTTTTTCTATTGGTTCGTTAGCCAAACCTTCTCTTACATCATGGTAGAATACATCAGAAAGATATTTTTCCAAAGAAACACTTATAAAATTTCCTTGTAATATTGACAAAGCAACAAGGTACATGCATCTGCTGAGTGCATCAACCACATAGTTCTCCTTGCCTTTGACATATGATATATTCATGTCAAAATTGCTCAAAAATTCTAGCCACTACATTGGCATGCATTTAAATCTTCTTGAGAGAAAAAATACTTAAGACTTTGATGATCAAATCTCACTTGTAAAAGCTTTCCCAATAGAAAATGTTTCAAACTATTTAAGTGCATGAACAATGGTAGCAATCTCCATATCATGTATAGGATAGTTATTTTCATGTTCTTTCAATTTTTGTGACTCATAAGCCACAACCTAGCCATCTTGAGTCAAGATACCTCCATAACATTCTTTGGAATCATCAATGCAAACTTCAAAGTTACTATTTGGGTTTGGTATGATCAAAATAGGATTTATAATAAATAGCCTTTTCAACTTAACAAAAGCTTCCTCACACTGAGTCCATACTAACTTATTTCCTTTGCACTATAAGTAAGTGATGGGATAATCCACACTAGAAAAAATTTCAATAAGGCACCGGTAATAACCAATTGACCCCATGAAGCTTCACACTTTATACACATTGAAAGGAGTAGGACAATCTTGGATAGCTTTTATTTTGGTAGGGTCAATAGAAATGTCTTTTCTGGAAATAATGTGTCCTAAATAATAGAATTCAAATTCATAAAATGCACATTTAGATAATTTTACATAAAGCTTATGCTGTCTTAGTCTCTGCAAGACTAGACAAAAGTGTTGATCATATTCAGCTTCATTTTTAGAGTAAATCAAAATATCATCAAGAAAAACCATAACAAACATATCCAAAAAATATATAAATATGTTATTCATAAGGTTCATGAAATCTATAGGTGCATTGGTTAAGTCAAAATTTATAACCATAAACTCATAGTGTTTATATCAGGTTCTAAAGGTAATTTTATGAATGTCTTCTTTCTTGATGCATAGCTAATGGTAACTAGACCTCAAGTCAATCTTAGAAAATAATGTATCACCTTTCATTTGATCAAATAAATCATCAATTCTATGTAAAATATGGTGGTTTTTTATTGTTACCTTATTCAACATGTAGTAATTAATGTAAACCCTTAGAGTTTCATCCTTCATTTTCACAAAGATTACTAAAGCACCCCAAGGAGACACACTTGGCCATATAATTTTGCTATCTAAAAGTTATTGTAGCTAAACTTTCAATTCTTATAGATCAGCCACATTCATGTGATAAGGTGCCTTAGATGTAGGGGAAGATCTAGGTATGATGTCAATACATAATTCAAATTCTTGCTTGGGTGGTAACCCAAACAAATTTTTAAGAAAGACATCCATCAACTCCCTTAGTATGGGAAAATATGCATGCTCCAGCTCTTTTTTTTAAGATATTTTTTATAGCTAGACTACATAGAGATTTCATCCCTTCCTAAAATCTCTTTTAAGCTATAAAGCTAATAGTTTTTTACATCTTTTGAACCCTTACATGCCTTGTAATTCTATAATATGGATAAGGTCATTGGTGCATCATACCTTTTCTTCCATTTATTCAAGTGTGGCTTGATGTTTATGTAGCCAATCCATCCAAAGAATGAGATCATAAGACCTTAAAGGCATGATAAAAATATTCACCTTAGTCTTAAAAACACTAAGATCTAATTCTGCTTGTTTCAATCATTAAAAAATAAACACTTTCTTATCGATACCGAATTCAACTTTCCAACCTTCTCTTATCAAGATAGGTTTATTATTACATTGTTTAGTAGAAAAAGGAGAAATAACATAGTTTGTTGCACCAGAATCAATCAATATAGTCAAATAAAACCCATTAATTATACTTTGAGTCTCAATTGGAGTGGCATGCAAGTTAGTATTATAGTTATCAATAGTAGCATATAATCTATGGTTTATTATTTAACCTAATTTTAGTTTAGGATAGTTCTGTTTATAGTTATTTTTTCATATTCCAAGCACACAATTAGTCTATAAGATGCTACTATAATAGTGTTAACACCTGTGGTAGGTCTACATGGGTTGCTTTGATGTTGTTCCTTCTTGTAAGAACCAGATTTAGAAGATCTATGGGACTTAAAATTCCTATTTTGAATGGAAAACTTTACTAAAATTCTTATTTCCTCCTAACAATTTGTGGTTAGGATCATGTTTTCTAAAGTTATTATTCATGAGATAAAGGTTATTGGCTTTAGACTACTGCCTGTTTGACTTGAATTCTTGTCTTGCCTTTTAGTGAGATTTTTCTTTCTCTTCAACCATATATGTTGATTCTATGGTTATAGTCAAAGTTTTTGGATTTGTCATGTTAACATCATGCATCATAATATCCTTAATCCCAAGCTTGAATTTATTAATCTTAGTTTCTTCATCATGCAAATATTTCACAAGATGTATCAAGTTCAAAAATTTCTTCTAATATTCAACAATAAACATGTTCTCTTGCCTTAAGAGCTGAAAATCAATGATTTCAACTACTTCTAATTTGCATATAGGTACCTCTTACAAAATTGAGTCTCAAAAATATATCAATATAGGTTTAAAGGTTGATACCCTTTAATTTCATAAAGGTAGTTCTACCATAATGTTGTAGGTCCTACAAGATGATAGGATACTACTCTATATTTCACATTAGAAGGCATATTATGCAAATTAAAGTACTTTTGCAAGTGTACCAATAAAGCATCGATTGCATCACCTTATTCTTCACCTAGAAATGTATGTGGTGGAATATTCAATTCCTTAATTATTGGGTCAATGGTGGTCAAAGGTAGTTCTTGAAATATAGGTCCTTCCACTTATTCCATTTCTAGTATGAGTACTTCTTCTTAGGATACCCCCTGAAGATTGTTCAATATTTATTCTTGACTATCAATCTTTCCTTTTAAAGTGTTAAGGGTGGTCAATATTTTAGTGAATATTTCCTCATGATTATCAATTGGAATTCCACTAATTACTTCAACATGGGGTTCCTTAGTATTGCTGTCAGCATTGTTCATAGGTAATTCATCTAGGTTGTAAATGGGGATATGGCCTCGATGACCCATTCCATGTCTTTGACCTCTACCCCTAGCTGGGTTTATATTCAAAGGATTTTTGTAGATGTTGCCTCTGATTTATTGTGTTCTAACCATCCTGAGAAATTACAAGTGATAAATTAGAATATTGCAAAATTTTAAAGGAAAATACTTGATCTCAAAGTTCTCTAGAGTAGAAAACTACTCTGATACAAGATGAAATAACCCCAATTTTTTTTTGAATCATATATCAGAGTATGATTTGGTCATGTGTTAGGCCCTCTAACAAGTCTTTCTAACATAATGAAAACATACAATGAATTACATGCATATGCAACTAGAATTGAAGGAGGGGAACTGAGGTAATTTACTAGAGGTAAACATATACAAAAGGTGTTATGGTGAAGCTTGTTGTTTATAAGGATTATGATATTTGGGGTGTATTATTATATGAATACACTAATAAATATTTAGTTCCATAAGTGGTACTTGTACTTCCTCGTGAGACTTTTTTTAGGTTCTTAAACCTAGGTAAATACCTCACTATACTTAGTGGGTTTCAGTCCCGTTCGAGGATGGTTAAGTTAAAGGATTGCTTTAAATAATAAGGATAACTTTATTTTTATTAAGTTATAATTTAGATTAATCTTAGGTTTAAATCAAGATACATTCTATATAAATTAAGTACTTAAAATTATCAAATATATTTAATTCCTACTTGCAGATTTGAATTCATTCATGTAGCTAATTATGTTAATGCATAAGATAAAATAGATTAAGTATGAGATTCCTTAGTAATACTGATTGGGTTATAACACCCTTCAACCTTCAAGGTTACTACACTATTTTTACACCATTTAAATAAAACATGGATTTTATAAAATTCATGATGTAGACATTGCCATTTTATAACTTATGTAGCTATTTGGATTGGCATAGCCAATGCTATAATAAAGAGTTTAAGGCATTCAATTAATTAAATTTGTGCTTCCTTTATAAAATAATAAATTATGCAACCAATAATAGTGAATTCAAATCATGTATCCACTCAAGAAAGAACTTTTTTTATTTCATACAATTTTTCATAAATGAATACTTTACAAACATTAATATGTTAAGAATTCATTAATAATCCAACTAGACAACCAGAAAATAATAAACATACAACAAAAGAATTCAAGTACAAAGTTATTTTGAGTTTCAAGATGAGTGGAACCCATTAAAATTTTCCACTTAATGAACTCTTACAATTTTCATCGTTGGTAGCTAGATCAACAATGCAAGCAAGTTTATCTAAGGGGAAGGGAGAGAAAGCATATAGCTAATTAAAAAGGAAATAATGAGTGTATAACTTAAGTTATTATCAAATTGAATAATTGATATAATAAATTATTTATCATCATGGATTACATTACGGTATCCTTGAAATGTGTTTATCAAATCAAGGAAGTAATCTAAGTATTGTACATGATCCTTCTTTGATTCATAAGGGTTAATTAAACATTAATTATTTTTCCAATTAATAAAAGTATATACTTATTAATTTTAGATTTCATAATTTAACATACATAACTTAAGAAGTGATATTTTATAATTGTAAATGGAAAACATAGCTTACACATAGCCCAAAATGTCTGAAGTGCATGATAAGAGCATTCGGTTTATTTTTCTCATGATCCAGCTATCAAGTTTGTTAAAATGATCAAGTGATCCAAATGTAACTATGTACTTATGAACAAGAGTAACAAGCTATCCAATCAAAAATTCAATTAATGCAAGTTATTATACAACTTCTATCTTTATTCATTCTAAATTTAAACAACTAATATAAAGTATCTATGTATATAAAGTGGCACAACTTAAACAAATATTAAATTTTATTTAGAATAGATTTCCAAAATTAAATGTGAAAAATTCTAAGTAAATCTCTAGTGAATATTCATGAATTAATTTAATTGACCTTAAGAATTGATAATGAATATTCAACTAATAAAACTAGGATAAAATCCATCTCATACCAGAATGTTATATCCATGAAGAATTAATATAAAAATGAACAAGCATATAAGAATTGATTACATTACACATCTAAATCCAACTTATAGATTATTATAACATATAAAAGATAATATTATTTCCAATATGTTAGTGCCCAAAATTATACCAAAGCAATTGGACCCTTGTCAAGTGAAATTTCTCAAGTCCTTAGTTAATTGAGTATCAATTTCGAAGTCATTAGTCCAAGTCCCATCTCTAAGTCTTTCTTTGATAGGTCAAGTTCATGTTTAAGAGGATAGGTGATTTAACTTGGCCTTTACTTAGTGTATTTATTTTGGGAACTTTGCATTGGGTCTTTCCTTGTGTTAATTTGATCTATTTTTGGTGCAAAGTACTTATAGTCTTTTGGAAAAAGTGTTTGTACAAATTATTTAAAGGCCATATTTTTTCAAGTTTTTTGTCTGCACAAAAAATGTAAAGGGCCATTTCCTTCAAGCATTTTGTCTAAAAAAAAATATTGAAAGTTTATTTCATTTATTTTGGGTCATTTATTTTATTCTTTTTGTCCATGGAAAAATTACAAAGGTCACTTGCCCTTCGGGCATTTTTCCCACACAAAACCCTAAAATAATTGGACTTATTTACTTTGGCCAAAGGTACTTCCAAAAATCCTGAAGGGTCATTTTTCATTTACAAAAAAATTGAAGGATCATTCCCTTCAGTTATTTTTCCCTTGTAAAATTCATGAAGAGAATTTATAAAAAGTTCAAAGGGTACTTACAAAAGATGGAGGACACTTTCAGAAAGTTTGAAAGGCACTTTTGAGATCTAAAGGGACATTATAAAAAGTTTGAAGGGTAATCATATAGGGAAAGTTCCCTTAACAAAAATTTTGAAGGCTATGTTCAAAGGGATCAAAAGGTACTTTCAAAAGAGTTGATGTGGAGTAGAGGTCCTATTTCCTTCAGGCATTTTGCCTGTGCAAAAAGTATGAAAGAATTTCAAATCTTTGGGGAAAATTACCGAGTTTAATTTCAACAAGGAAATTGTTTCCCATAAAATGTCTGAAATAATTATCCTAATAAAGACACAAAGTAGCTAAGTCTTAATTATTTTAGCAAAAGTGCAGAGGACTAATTCCTTTAGAAAAGGTACAAGAGACTATTTTATTCAAGGGAATTATTTTGAATGAAGGCAAAAAGATAAAAGTTCAAAGAATCAATTCTTTTAGGAAAAGTGTGAAGTTAAATTGTCTCAAACATTTTGTCTGAAATAATTATCCTGATAGAATTATTGAAAGAATTGTTATGGGATAATTGTGCCAACGAGAGAACCCAAAGTAGAAGTCCCAATGATAAAGAGAAGATAAAGACAAAAGTGTTCAAATAAATAAGAATGCCAAAGATAAAGACTCAGACAAAATTACTATAGAATAAAGTCCCAAAAGAAATATTTTCAAATTACAGGTATGAAAGTCTTGTTGACATTTTTTGATAGGTGCATAGACATCAAATTTAAGTTATAAAGAATAGCCTCTATAATTCAAATCCTCTAAGCCAGTCCCACAAACATCAACTTGAAGCAATAGGGACTAGTCATTGGAATTAAGATGTTCCAATATAGGTATGCAAACATCAACTTTAAGCCATGACAAGTAGCCATTGGTATTTAAATCTTCCATGATGATCATGTGAGTGTCAATTTTAGACCCTATGAAGTAGTTTTTTGTTTTAAAATGGATGCAAATCCAAAAGCATGCATTTTTATAGAACAAGATGATCTGACAGTGGATGATCAAAGCTAAATAGTCAAAGGATCCCAGGACAAGCATAGGCATGACAAGTGTCAAGCTCATAGGGCATGTTTTAAATTTTGATCATGTTTTAAAGATCTAATAGTACAAGATATTATTTGATAGTTTAATAGGACCTGAGATCAAATAAGACACTTCCATGTGACATGATAGCACTCAAAGTAGTAGCGATTATTTGCAAGGTACTTAAGAAGCTTTTGAGGCTATTAAGTAGCATATCCTCAAAGATAATTAAAAGGAAGAATCTAATCATGCTTAACCCCTTGGATCATGATCTAATGAAGTGTATTTTATTTTCCTATCCAGATCTGATGGTGCATATCCATAGTTAAAAAGTTAAATATCCCATGGGAAAACATAAAAATTCTAAGTGGCATAGCTACATGCCATAAATTAGAAGTTGAGCATCTCATGTAAGATCAATGCTTTGCATCAATTAGTGTACAAAGATAGATGGTACGAATGAGAGTGGGCTTTTAAAAAGTGTAATAAACCTAAGTCTTTTATATTATTATGCTTGTTCAAGTTCCTCCATGAGAGAAAATATTATAGGTTTGCAAAATCTAAGTTGGGCCACTCTAAAGAATATCTTCAAGCAACCATAAATCATAAGTATTTCTAATCATGATCTCAAATCATTATTTATTTTATGTCACCATTAGATCATTCCTGATCCATAATTATAAGAGTAGGTTGTTCTATGGCATGCATAATGAAAGGGAAATTTTCCAGGATGTTTCTAGCTATCGAAGTGAATGATCAAGGGGATCTTCAGGTAGTTCTACATCAAGACAAAATCTATTTGGCTCTTCAAATGAATATCCTCCTTCTAACTTGTGTGAAGATATTTATAGCCATGAAATCAAAGGTTTATTATAAATATCCATAATTAATTATAGAGGTAGTTAGAGTAGTTATTCTTTCTTGACAAATGGATGAAGATCTCAAATATGGCATGGAATATTTTCCATCTAAGAGCATCTTAACAGACTTAAAGGGTTGTTTACAATTCTATAAATTATGACCCATGGCTCTAGAATCAAGAAAGGTGAAGAATGTATAAATAGAAGGCTTGTCTTCTATTTTAGAGGTTGGTTGGCCAATGTATTAGTCATTGTGTTAGTCCATGTTTTCCTTAGTATAGGCTCTTCTACATTTTGGGATCACTGCTATGTGTGTTTTGCCTCTCTTGCTAAGGTGGTTGTAGTTTTACAACCATTAGAAAGCTCTGATAACATGTCTATATGACTCCCCTATCTAATATGGAGTAAATCCACCATGTTTGTCCCCATGGCAACATTTTTAAATGTTGATGTATGTAATATTTTCTTGAAACGTTAATGAAAATGCATGTGGTTTTCTACTATTTTTTTTGATGAAGTGCAGTAATATGTTTTACAAATGTTATTGATAAGACATCTTGTTCCCTACTCATTATTGGTTATCATCTTGGGCTTAGAGCTAGGTTATAAATCCATTTCTATGTTATATTTGGAAATATGTTGTTAAATAACTTGTTAGGGCACCCTAGGTTTATGATTCAATTGGAAAAGAAAAATCACTCTTGGTAGTTCCATTAGCTTGCATTTAAGTTTTTGATATATTTACATCAGATGATGTCATTAATGCTAAAATAATCCATGTTGATTGAAGATCTCCATCATACCATCCTCACCTTTTTTATAACTATCAACTTATCCTACCCTATCCTACCCTACAAATAATATGCCCTTTACATATCTTTAGTGTTATTTGCCTACAGATGCATAAACATTATATATTTAACATGTGTCTATGTTTTTTGATTTAAAGTCCAACATTATAATATTTGTTTTTATCCCCTGTTGTTGAATATTTTATAGAATGAAGGTTAAAATCACATTCATATCTATCTTAAGTAGCTTGTGTCTGGCCTAGAACATTTGTTCATTCTATGTGATAACCCTTCCTAGGTAGAGTGAGAAAGTTTGGTTGTGTTCTGGTCAGATTTGTGTTTCCTTATGTGAATAATCCCCATGGAGGTTAAATTTCAGAATCTCTCCATGTGAGCAAGCTACCCCATAAATCCTCTCACTTTAGTTCAGGGAGAGCCAAAAGTAGTAGGGAGCTAAACAAACCCTTTGTAGGTGCCTCTTAGTCATTTTATCCAATCTAGTTCATTCTTGATGCCAAACCCTTCCGTAGATATAATGACATACTAGTGGGTTTCTCATCATTGTTTTCCACATTTTTTTCAAGTGTGCAAGGCCAGATTAGAGAGGAGTATAATTGGGAACCAACACTCTTTTGGTGCCATTACCAGGGAGAAGAAAGACACCCAGGGCACTTGTGTTGTCCAGGACTCTTACAAGGAGATATAACTATAAGTATTACAAATTTGAAATTTATCTTCTTATTATTTACTAAAGTTGGACTATCTTAGTCATCAATGCCACAACACTCCACTAGGGATGTGCCAAGAAGTTTTCTTGAGGCTTGACAATTTGATTCTATTTATTGCAAAGAGTTTAAAATATTACATGTTGGAAGGTGTATTTTCCATTTTGAACATTATTTTGAAAAATTTAATGTCTTTACTTTCTATCTCATTAAGTTAAGAAAAAATTATTTTTAGCATGTATCACAAAAAGTTTTTTAAGTATTATATTCTAGAATTTTGATCCAGTAGTGTCTCTGACTTTATTTTCTATTTTCAAGGATGATCAATGCCTATTTTGTTTATATAACTTTAAATTTTGAGTATTATTTTCATTTATTGAAAAGATATAAGGATGGATATCATCCTTCAAAGGTGACTCATAAGAACCTTGTCTCACCACTATGTTTGCATCAAATATGAAGGAGATAAGTTTGGAGGCTAGAATGGAAGTGCTTGATCTATTAAATGCCAAAGTAAATGCTATGAATTTTTATTTTGAAATTGATTTGTGTGACAAGTGTTTCCTTTCCCATCTCCCATGTGATACTACTGAACCAAGTGATGAAGATTTAGATGAAACTCAGTATGCATCACTTGAATATGAGATTTTCATGTTTGATTCTCAAGACTTCTTAGGTGAGTTTTCTACCTTGGTGGAAATGATGTTTCCTAATACTATAGAATAGTTTTGGAGTACCATCAAGAGGGTCCACACATATGAGTTTTCTTGTGATGATATTTTAACACAAGCACATGAGTTACCCAAGCATGATGCAATTGAAGATCCAGAGTGTGCTATAAAAGTACTAAACATGGGTGTAGAATTGGGTGCCTCTATTGGGAGTATAGACATTTTTAAATAACTAGTTGTTCCTGATGTTGGGTTTGATAATGAAGGTGTTATTTAGATGTCATTTGATGAAGATGGGGTTATATTTTATTCCACTAAAGATGAAGGGTTCCAGACCCCTTTCAAGCAGTACATTGAATACACAATTGACATTGTTGATCCTAATACACTCTTACTTGGTACTCATATGATTGTAACTGAGAATCATGTTTATTTAAAACTACTAAAGGAGTACCAAAATTTGTTATCTTAGTCTTATGTTAACTTGAGACCATGAAGATAGGATTTGCTTCATTATGTCATCCTATTACAACCTAGTAACAAGACCTTCAGGCATGTGAAGACATGGGTTTACTTCATCTTGGCCACCAAACTACTACAAAAATTAAAGAGATTAAGGGATGGTATAATTTTAGAGCTGCTAAATAATGGTAAGCATATGAAGCATTTCCTCAAATGAGTCTAGACAATGTACCATATTGTATAGTGTTTGTTGCTTTGTCTTTCTATTATTTTGTTTCCCCTCTACTTTGGGACTTGTTTGTATAGTTCTTTTTCCATTCTTTTTATTATGTGTTTGTTTCCAGATTCTCCTGATCTATTTTTATTAAGTTTGCCATGTTTTGTTGAACCTTCATGAGCATTTACTAAAAATTGATAAATTTTGACTCCATAGCCTAATAGATTGGCACTTGGTCTTATGTTCTATGGTTCTTTGCACACCCATAAGGGGTATGCATCCCTGAGTGAGAGCCAATGTTAGTGCCCAAAATTACATTAAAGTAATTAGGCCCTTGTCAAATAAAATTTCTAAAGCCCTTATCTAATTTAGTATCAATGTCTAAGTCATTAGCCTAACTCATGTCTCTAAGTGTTCCTTTAAAAGTTCAAGTTCATATTTAAGATGCTAAGTGATTTAACTTAGTCTTTACTTAGTATATTTCCTTTGACAACTTTGAATTAGGTCTTTACTTGTGTTAATCTGATCTATTTTTGGTGTATAATCCTTAGAGTCTTTCAAAAATGTGTTTGCACAAATTGTCCCAAGGCCATATTATTTTAGGCTTTTTGTCTACATACAAAACCCAAAGGGACATTTCCTTCAGGCATTTTTTTCAAACAAAAATCTTAAAGGGATATTTTTGGGTCATTTGTTTTTTACTTTTTGTCTATGGAAAAATTTGTGAAGGTCACTTTCCCTTTGGGAATTTTGCCCACATAAAAAGCCTGAAAGAATTGAAGGACTTATTTACTTTTACCAAAGGTACTTCTATAAATCCTGAAGGGTCATTTTGCCTTTGTAAAATTTATGAAGGATCATTTCCTTCTAGCATTTTTTCCTTAAAAAATTCCTGAAGGGAATTTAAAAAAAGTTTGAAGGGCACTTTTAGAAGATGGAGGACACTTTCATAAAGTCTAAAAGGTACTTTCAAGATCTAAAGGGTCATTACAAAAAGGTCGAAGGGAAATCTTGTAGGGAAAGTGCCCTTGACAAAACTTCCAAAGGGTATGTTCAAAGGGCCTAAAAGGTACTTTGAGAGAGTTGTTGCAGAGTGGAAGTCCTATTTCCTTTAGGCATTTTTCCCATGAAAAAGTTTGAAAAAATTGCAAATATTCAAGAAAAGTACCAAATTCAATTTCTATGGGGAAATTATTTTAGATAAAATGTTCAAAATAATTAACTTGATGAAGACTCAAAGTAGTTAAGTCTTGATTCTTTTAGTAAAAGTGTAGAGGCCCAATTCCTTTGGCAAAGGTACAAAAGATTATTTTCTTTGAGGGAATTATTAAAATAAAATGTCCAAAACAATTATTATGAATGAAGTTAAAAATAAAAAAGGTTAAAGACTCAATTCTTGAGAGAAAAGTGTTAAGTCAAATCCTTTAGGGAAATTACCTCAAACATTTTGTTTGAAATAATTGTCCTGATAGAATGCCTAAAAGAATTGTTATAGGATAATTGTGCTGAAGAGAGAGCCCAAAGTAGAAGTGCCAAAGATAAAGAGAAGTCAAAGATATAAGTTCCAAAATAAATAGGAATTCCAAAGACAAAGACTCAGACAAAATTACCATAGAACAAAGTCCCCAAATAAATATTTCCAAATTATAGGTAAGATTGTCTCGTGGACATTTTTTTGATAAGTATGCAGATGCCAAATTTAAGCTACAAGGACTAGCCATTAGAATTTAAATAAACTAATATAGGTGCATGGATGTCAACTTTAAGCTATAGGGACTAGCTGTTGGAATTCAAATGCTCTAAGATAGGCATGTGAATGTTAATTTTAAGCCACATCAAGCAGTTGTTGGGATTCACATTTTCTAGGATGGTCATGTGAGCATCAATTTTAGACCCCATAAAGTAGCCATTTATTTTCAAATAGAGGTAAATCCAATGATACATGTTTGCATAGACCAAGAACATTTGATGGTGCATGATCAAATATGAATAGTCAAAGGAGCCTAAGATAAGTGTAGGTATAATAAGTGTCAAGCTTGTAGGACATGACTAAAAGTTTAAGAATATTCTAAAGATCTAATGGTGTGAGATATTATTTGATAGTTCAATGGGACCTGAGATCAAGTGAGACACTTCCATGTGGTGTGAGGGTGCTCAAACTAGTAGTGACCATCTTTAAGGTACATAGAAAGCCTGTGGGGTGGCCAAGTGGCATATCCTTGAGGCCAAGTAAAAGGTAGTATCCAATCACACTACACCCCTTGGTTCATGATCTAATAGATTACATTTTCTCACCCTAGCTAGATCTAATGATGCATATCCATAATTTAAAATTCAAGGATCTTATGGGAAAATGCAAAAATGCCAAGTGGCACAGCTACATGCCACAAATTAGAAGTCAAGTATCTCATGCAAGATTGATGGTCTATGCCGATTATTACAAAAAAATCAATGGCATGAATGAGAGTAGGCTTTTAAAAATGGGAATATACCTAAGTCTTTTGCATTATTATGCTTTTCCAACTTCTTCTATGAGTGAAAAATCCAAGTTGGGCCACTCCAAAGAAGATCTTTGAATATCCATGAATCATGAATATTTATAATCATGATCTTGGATCATTCTCTACTTTATGTCACCATTAGATCAACCCTAATCCATCATTTCAAGATTTGGTTATTCTGTGGCATGCATAAGGAAAGAGTAACTATCTAAGAAGTTTCTAATTATCCAAGTGAATGATCAAGGGGATCTTCATGCAATTTCACATCAAGAAAAAATATGTTTGGCTCCTCAAATGAATATCCTCCTTCCAACTCATGTGAAAATATTTCTAGCCATGAAATCAAAGAGTTTGTTGTAAATCTCCATCATTCATTGTAGAGGTAGTTAGAGTAGTTGTTCTTTCCTTACAAATAGATGAAGATCTTCAGCATGGCATGGAACATTTTCTAGCTAGGAGCATCTTGGTAGACTTGAAGCCTTGTTTTGTAATTTTTTAAATTATGACTCATAGTTATAGAATCAAGAAAGGTGAAGAATGCATAAATAAAAGGCTTGTCTTCTATTCTAGAGGTTGGTTGGCCAATGTATTGGTCATTGTGTTGGTCTATGTTTTCCTTAGTATAAGCTCTTCCACATTTTGGGATCATTGTTGTGTGTGTTTTGTCTCTCTTGCTAAGGTGGTTGCAGCTATATAGTCATTAGGAAGCTCTAAGATCATGTCTATATGAATCCACTATCCAACATGGAGTAAATCCACCATGCTTGTCCCCATGGAAGCATTTTGAAATGTCGATGTATGTAACATTTTCTTGAAAAGTTAATGAAAATGTATGTGGTTTTCTATTATTTTTTCTTGATGAAGTGCAATAATATGTTTCACAAATGTTGTTAATAGGACATCTTGTTCCCTGCTAATTATTGAGTATCATCTTGGGCTTAGAACTAGGTTATAAATCCCTTTCTATGTTATCTTTGGAAATATGTAACTAAATAACTTATTAGGGCACCCTAGGTTTATGGATTCAATTGGAAAAGGCAAATCACTCCTGGTAGTTTTATTATCTTGCATTTAAGTTTTTTTCATCTTTGCATCAGATGTTGTCATGAATGTTAAAAGAATCACTACTAATTAAAGACCTCCATCATACCACCCTCCCCTTTTTAAAACTATCAACTTATCCTACTATGAAAATAATATGCCCTTTGCATATCTTAAGTGTTATTTTCCTACAAATGCATAAACATTATATATTTAACATGTGTCTACATTTTGTGCTTTAAATCCTAGCATTGTAATCTTTGTTTTTATCCCCTATTGTTGAATATTTTATAGAATGAAGATTGTAATCACATTTATATCTATCTTAAGTAGCTTGTGTCTAGCCTAAAACATTTGTTCATTCTGTGTGACAACCCTTCCTAGGTGGAGTGAGCAAGTTTGGTTGTGTTCTAGTTAGATTTGTGTTCCCTTATGTTAATAATCCCCATGGAGGTTGAATTCTAGAATCTCTCCATGTGAGCAAGCTACCTCTTAGCTCCTCTCACCTTAGTTCAGGCATAACCAAAAGTAGTAAGGAGCTAACCAAACCCTCTATAGGTTCCTCTCAATCATTTCCTCCATTTTGGTCCATTCTTGATGCCAAACCCTTCCCTAGCTACAATGGCATATTAACAGGTTTCTCATCATTATTTTCCATATTTATTTCAAGTGTGCAAGGATAGATTAGAGAGGTGTACAACTAAGAACCAACATAGTAAATTTTTATTTAATACAACTATAAAGAATAAAGGTTTAACTCAATATTTAAATAGTACAAGGTAATTATATAATAGCTTCAACAAACATTTAAACTAAATCTTCAATATTCCATTTCCATATTCTATTCATAACATCTATTAACATTCAACAAGATCACTATAATTACCAAAATTAACAACTATAATCTATACATCTATACATGTTAATAATTAATCAAATCAATAAACATAATTGTTACCATCTTCCATAAAAATTCATTGAAGCATGGAATTGAACATGAACTAGATGATAAAAAAAACTCATCCAACCATCCTTATGAGCCCTCCATCAATAGCCCTTATAACCCCAACCATCAATAGGATGGTGGTTGAAGTAACTAGGAAAAGGTAATTAATTTTGAGCACATTGATCTCCAAACAAAAGATATCAAACAAAAAGACACACACAACACAATCAAATCATTCTAAGGTGAGATGAGAATAATTAAACCATCAAAGTATAGATTAAGATCAAGGATAGTTAACTTAGACTTTAAAATGATACATAATGGATTAATCCTAATCCTTTATATATATTTCAAGTTTATCCTACCTGGAACCCCATCCAATGTTTTGATCGGTCTTAACCATTTGAACCCATAATATATACTTGTAAATATTTAGGTATAGTCTAGGAATGAAAATCCACACATTCCAAAAAGTAATGAAACCAATTTAAATAATGACATAATCATATTATAAATCAATTAATAAATATTAATCCAATCATAATAGAAATAATTAATCATGTCTCCATTTATTACAGGTCTAAACATGACCCAAAAAACTTAAAATGACTAAGTCATGTATAATTCCAAATAATATATTCATATTATTATTATAACTCACAGGCATCATGAAGTAATCATACAACGCACATAATCTTGAAGCTTAAAGTTAGATACAATCAATAAAACAACATACACTAGATTATAAAACAAACAACATTAATACCATGCATAATCAAAATAATTGAATCCCAATAAAATTCAAGATCTGATCAATCCAATTACCAAGGTTGAGATGAAAGGTTACGATGAACAATAACCCAATCAAGGTAAGGAACACAATTACATAACATGAAAACATACAATGTGTATATATGTATGTATATGTATATATATTTATGTATGTATATACTTACATATATATATACATATATACACACACACACATATATACATATATACATACATATATATATATATATACACATACATACATATATATATATATATATATACATATATATATATATATACATATATATATATACATACATACATATATATATAGCCTTGTTTCTTTTTATTGATCATAAAGCATTTAAAAGTAGATGGTAGAATTATTTTATGATTGTGTTAGGGTTTCTTTATCGACTATGTAGTCTAATTAAGTTGATGAAGATATATATATATATATATATATATATATATATATCTTCATCAACTTAATTAGACAACTACATAGTCGATAAATAAACCCTAACACAATCAACCATGACACAATCATAAAATAATTCTACCATCAAATTTCAAATGCTCTATGATCAAATAAAAGAAGCAAGGCTCAAAATATCAACAATATAATGGTTTGTAACTAGATAACTTAGAATCCACAAAACAAAGTCACAGATTATCCACATAGTCAAATGAAAATACCACATCTTATTTCTAATAGCAAGGTTTATAATTAGTAAAAAATTATTTAAATGATATAATGAGTTTTATGTTTTAACGAGTTGATATAGTATATAATATAACCATAATGACCAAGATACCAATGCAATAAACACAACATGAGTTTGTTATAACACCACAAAACCAAATAAACATATAACCAAAACCCAAGATAATAGCACCTATAAATCCAATATATATCCATAATTTATAATTGAATAACAAGGTTACCAAAAGGTAAGGTCATATGGAGATTTAATAACATAGTCTAAGAACTCATTCAACCTTTTGAGTCACATAACATAATAATGGGTTCACATAGATAGAAATATCAACCCACAAATTCAACCACAACCAACATCATTCCCTAAATAACATAGTTAACAAAAACCACAACATATTAATAAGACCCAATTAATTTTCATTGACATAGTCGATTCCTCAAATCAAACATAGTCACTTGCAGTCAGGTTTTAACTTATCCATAAGAGAATAGCCTTAGTTCCTACAAAATCTAACACCATGTATGTATCTCCAAGAAATAGACATAAAAGTCACTTAATAAAACATAGTCAATAATATATATATATAGAAGAAAACACAATCTATTAAATAAAACATGGTCATGATTTACAAAAACACCAAACTTGTCAACCTTTATAACATTCAACCATTATAATAAAACACAGTTAGTAAAAATGATCACATGGTCATTATATATAAATATATAGACCTCACCAAGATTTAAAATAATCAACTATTGAAATAAAACACAATCGTATTTTTAAACATGCAGATGACACGCAAACATTTCAAATCCTCATGCATGAAACACAGTTCACACCATATTTAAGAAAATAACAAAATGATTGTATAAAGATAAGGATTTGAACTAGACTTTATATATCTATTATATATACATTTATTATGAGTTTATATATAATAAATGTATCAATATATAATCATAATAGGTCTGTGTATTCAACTAGAAGTCCAAAGACTTCTGACTACATATACAGCCTCTAAATCTTTTCCATTAAATCAACACAGTAACCAAAAACAAACAAAAAAAACCCAAAGGGATTACTTGAAAACACATAAAAGATTCTAAAAGTTCAAAAGGATGAAAATATATGACTTTTTATTAGCCAAATTGCATACCTTATTTTGCAGCTTCCTTTAGCTAAGTTCAATGTTCACTTGTCTATTTTAGCTCACTTGTAAAAGACTAGTTATTTTGTTTTCTCTTCTTTGGAGATTTAGTTTAGCCTTTTCAAGTGTATTTTCATTATTTTTCCCAAAGTTTGAATTATTTCAAAATTTTTTATCTCAAACAAAAGGTCCAAAATAATTCTATTCCTTTGTCTTTTCTCGAAAGATTGTCCTTCACAACTTTTTTGAAAGAATTGTTTCAAACCTTTTGTCTAAAACAATATTTTTGAAGGGTACCTTTGAGTTTTCCAAAGGGTCTCTCTCTCTTCAAAGTGACCTTCAAAACTTTTTTGAAGTGACACTTTCTCTCTTCAAAGTGCCCTTCAAAACTTTTTCAAAGCGACACTTTCTCTCTTCAAAGTGCCCTTCATAACTTTTTTGAAGGGACACTTTCCCTCCAAAGTGTCCTTCAAAACTTTTTTGTAGGGACACTTTCCATCTAGCTTATCCTTCATAAATTTTTTTAAGGGACACTTTCCATCCAAAGTGTCCTTTATAACTTTTTTGAAGGGACACTTTCCCTCCAAAGTGTCCTTCAAAACCTTTTTGAAGGGACACTTTCCAAGCCCAAAGGGATCATTCTAAAAGGAAGTGACCTTTGCAAGAAGTCCAAATTAATTTTTGTAGACTTTTTGTCTACAATAATCCTTTATATAAGCCATACTTCAAAGTATTGAAAAGACATGGACCATTCAAAGGGGAGAACATGCCCGTAGAAAATATTTTAGGGAAAATGTTCAATGAAAATGCCTATAAGAAGTCTTTCAGAGAAAGTACCCATGTGAATTGTTTAAGAAGGGTACCTAAAGGAAATGTCTAAGTGGAATAATGGTTTAATGAATGTCAACTTCAAAATAATGAGCTAACCATTATTTTTCAAACAAAAGGATTCACAAGTAGATCCAAGGGCTCATATCTTTCATCTGTCAAAACAATGAGAGAACCCATATCACCATTGATCAATTAGGATATATATCATATCATGATAACCAACCAGGGAAGAGAAGAGGCTAATATAATGAAAAGGATAAATTTGAAATAAGTGGATAACTACTTTGATGTCATGACTCAACCTAAGAATATCCTGATTCTACTAAGCATGAATGTTAGAGGAGCATCTTTGGGAGAGCAGGCCAAGAGTGTAACCACTTCAGATGACATGGATCAATCATGTGGTTAAAAATATCATCATTGAAAAACCTAGTTGTAGCTGAAGACAATGAATCCTAATAGATTGATTCCTCTCTTTAGCATTTAAAAGTCTATCCCTCTCCCACATCTCTTGTATTATATATACAACCATTAGGATAAGATAAAATCATTCACATAGTGTGGAAAATCCCTGATAGAATGAGATCACATTTTATCTTTGAGCATTAGAAAAATATTTCATATCAAAGTTTTAAACAATTCTCTGAGTGTAGAAGTGATGTATAGTGATAACATATGATGATTTCTCATCCTTTTATCCTATATCCTTCACACTTAAGCAATACTTATTGATCTAATAGGTCATCTAGATTATGTTTAAGTATATAGAACTGTTATAAGAGTTTTAACTATTCTTGAATGTGCAATTTTCCTTTTCGTTCATTCTCCTTCTATTCTTTCATGCATCTCACCTCTATATTGAAATATTCATGTTAAAATCTCTATAACTTGAAAAGGATTCTTTACATTTTTCTATATTATGTAATAGGATATGACATTCATGTGGAAGAAAATCTTGGTGCATCACCATTCTTAAGATAGGTTTCCTTTATATAATTTATAAATATTTTCCCTTCAAGAAGATTAGTTTATACATAAGTGGTTATGTAGAGATACATAAAGGGAGCTAGACATTTAAATCTAAAGGTTCATTTCCCCTATAGGCACACCCACATGGCTGGATATGTCCCAACATTGCCCAAATTTAGAAGAGGCCTGAACATCCTCTTCTAGGGTGCAAGATTTAGAGACAATAGTTCTAACATGCATAGTGGGACCAATTATTTACATGTCAAGGTGAATGATGCTCTTGACAAACTTAGGGTTGTATAAATATCCTTAATCTAGCATTTGGTGACTCTAAAAATGAGAATCTCTAGTTGTAGATCAATTTTCTTGCATTATACTTCATGGTCTTCATTAGGTTTTCTAGGACTTCTGATCAAACCCCTCTAGCTGAAGCTCTTCTTGAAGAACAATGCCCTAAACCATTCCTAGTGCTTAGAGATCCTTGGCAAGGAGGTTTTGAATAATAATAAGAAGAAGTTGAGGAAGTTTGAGAAATAGGAGATTAAGAAAAAATAAGAGAAATAGATAGACAACATCCTTTCCCAGCCTTTAACACACAAAATCCAATTGACCTTCTTGCATACAACCATATTCCTCCCAATGCTACCAAAAGTCTCTCTAGTTTTAATGGTGAGGGTCCTAATACCCCATCTAAGCATATTAGGGACATTTCAAATTTTTGTAACTTCCATAATGTCACCCAAGCCAACATAGCCATTATATTACTTGTTATGTCTTTGAAAGGCAAAGCACTTAATTGGTATAGGAATTTGGAAGGTGGTTGCATTACAAGTTGGGATGGCTTTGGGGAATTGTTGGTGACTATATTTGAGAATAAGAGTGACCACACTTCATTGATCCATCAGCTAAATGTGATAAAGAGAGGTCCTAATGAATCTATGGGTAATTTTAATGAAATATTTTAAAGGACATGGCACAGGTTGTTTCCTATCATGAGACCTCCTCCAGGCTTTATGGTCCCCACCTATCTCAAAGGTATTAGTACTGATGTAATAGTGATGTTAAAATATATGGGAGGATTCACTCTACCTGATGCATATGAAATAGTTATTAAAGCTAAAAATAGCTTGATACAACCTAAAAGACTCCCTCCAGGATTTTTCATGTTGTTTTTGTCTCATGATTTAGTTGAAGCTCCAATCATAGATCAAATTCCTAATGCCAATGTCAAGCCAATATCCTTCCCTAAAAAAGTGGATAGTTCTATGGACAAAGATGAAGAAATCTAGTCATTAAGAGCTCAACACAAGCAAGCTCAGTTCTAGACAAGTGCTCCACCTAACCATCAATACTATCCTCAACAAGGCTATAAAATCTACCCGAATATAACTAAAAATGAAGAGGACAAGGTTATCAAGGTTTAAATAGGTATCCCAATGCCTATAATCCTAATATCACTCCTTCTATGAAGGTTGTTGTTCTAGTACATGCTAATCTGGTCTAAGGAGAAAATCATTTGGACCAATGGGGACAACCTCAAATTTAGTTTATACATGATGGTGAAGAACATAGCTAATCTTTGGTGTAGCAAGATTAAACTACTCTTTATGTAACTTTAGAAGAAGCAGACCTTATGAAAATGGATAACCATGGAGAAGGCAACAACTAAATTGTAGGCATGATGAACTTCCAAGAAAGAGACTATTATGTATTAAATCAAAGCACGTCAGTTGTAGCCAACATAAGAGATATGAAGAGAGCATTGGGAGAAGATGAAGTAGTGAATGTAACTCTAAGTGATGCCTCTCTAAGGCCACAAGGTATGGCTCTTAATGCAGTTCCTACTACAAGTCATGTTCCTCAGCAAAATTAGAATGCAAGTAGGATTGTCAAAACTACAACATAGTAGGTTTAGACTCACCCACTACCTTAAATAATGAAATAAAAAGTGAATAATTCCCCTCTAAACATTTTTGGTTGTTATAATAATTCCAAGACAAGCATATCTCTTTGGGAGGTCTTGCACATGCCTGGTCAAAAGGAGCTCTTACAAGAATAGCTTGCAAGCATCCATATAGACCCCAAACTTTAAAGCATAATGGTGTAGCCCTTCCAATGATCCAAGCCATGTCTTATATCCCTCCACCAAGTATAAAAATCCTCCACCCTTCTATCTCACCCTCATTATGGGAGACAAGTTGGTCCATAATTGCATTGTGGATAGTGGAGCTAGTACCACTGTTATGCCTAAAGTGGTGGCTGATAAGTTGGGATTAAAATATGAGCCACATAGTAAGGGTTTATTGTAAATTGATGGTACTATAACTAATAAATTGGGATTGGTAAAAGTTATCAAGGTATTTCTACATGATTTCCCAAGTTTTCCAATTATGTAGGACATAGTGGTGGTAGACCTTCCACCCCATTTTGTTATTTACTTGTCAAGAGATTTTACAGCTAATATAGGAGGGTACATTTCTATTTATTGGTATTTTATATCTTTTAAAACAAGATATGGGACCAAGGTGACTATAAGAACTCATCCATTAACAAGGTTTCATATCAAGCCATATATGGAATCAAGTTCAAGTCAAAATTGTCTAATCAGCAAAGAAGAAGAAGGTGTCATGGACAATGAAGCATCTTCCACCCTTGAATATATTTTTGATTTCTTCCTTTATAAATACATCACTAAAACACATATACTTGATCTATATACTTTTATTAAAGAGACTAATTTGGGAGTTTATTATATGCGTGAAGGGGATGTTCCAATCCCTTCATGCACTAATGAAGACCATGAGCTTGAAGGAATTTGGGAAATGTTTTTTGATGGCTCAAGAAGTAAATTAGGTGTAGGATCTAACATTATGTTAGTTTTCCCATCAAATAATTTTTATTACTCCTCATATATATTCCACTTCAGTTACACTTGCAATGTGCCAGAATATGAAGGCCTAATCCATGGTCTCCAATGGGCAAAGAAGAAAGGAATCAAGAGTTTAAAGGTTTATGGAGATAGTGAGTTGGTCATCCACCAAGTAAGAAATAAGGATATAGCCAAGAATCACTTGATTAAATCCTATAAACATAGGGTATGGGGTCTACTTAAAGACTTTGATGCCTTCAACATACAACCCATACTAAGAGAGTCCAATAAACATGCTTACAGATTGGCTACCATAGGATCATGGTTTGATACAACTACTGATGTGGGATAAGATAAAGATCAATATCATATCAAGATAATTTTGAGGCCCTCTATTCTAAATAATGAAGTGTCATGGTAGGTGTTTGAAAGTTATGAACACATTGCACACTTCTTGAAAAATGAGGTAGGTTTCTCCTCAAGAAACCAAAAGAGACTACATGATCAATATGAAGATCAAATCATTTAGTTGAAGACAAACAATATACCTAAGGGGATGATTACCTTAGAAAGTTTTTTCAATGAAGATGATTAGAAGAAGAAAGAAAGATTGAGCATGTCAAAAAAGGAAGATAACTATGAAAGAGTCCCAATTTTCAAGGATAGACTTTTGAAAATTGGCAAGGTATGTTCTTAACCTGAGAGACAGGATTTTATTGAATTGTACAAAGAGTATCATGACATCTTCACTTGGGAGTATAAATACTTTAAAGGTTTTGATCCAAGTGTAACTCATCATACTATCAAGTTATAACCTGGAGCTAAAATGGTCAACCAAAACCAAAGGCCTATTAATCTCAAGATAGAAGAACTCATGAAGAAAGAGCTGACCAAGTTGATTGAGTCTAGGATTGTCTTTCCTATCAAACACTCAAATTTGGTGGTTAATATTATACCTATCCAAAATAAGAATGGAAATATCAGAATTTGTGTGGATTTTTAAGATCTTAACAAAGTGTCTCTCAAGGGTCATTATCCACTACCTTCCATGGACCAAATTCTATAAGTTATTTTAGGTTCTCGATGTTTCTCACTTCTTGACAGTTATTCAGGATATAACCAAATATTGATAAATGAGGATGATTAGTTCAAGATATCCTTCACTACAAAGTGGAGAACCTTTGCCTATAAGAAGATGCATTTTGGTTTGTCTAATGCTGGATCCACTTTTCAAAGAACAATGGACATGGCTTTTAAAAGTTTGATCAATAAGTTTCTACTTGTGTACCTAGATGATGTAACTATTTTTTCAAAAGATATTGATCATATGAAACATTTAAGGTAGGTGTTTGAGAAATGTAAGGAGTATGGCATATTCCTTAATCCAAAAAAGTGCATCTTTGTTATTCATGAAGGTAAACTTTTGGGGCACATTATTTTAGAAGGAGGCTTATCTATTGACCCCAAAAGGATTGAGGCTATCCTAAGCTTGTCCTTGCCTTAACACAAGAAGGGACTACAAATCTTCTTGGGGAAAATAAACTTTTTTATAAGGTTTATTATAGGCTTTGTAGCTATGGTAAAGCCTATCATATCCATGCTAAAAAAGAACCAAGTTTTTACTTGGACAAAGGAGGGAAAGAGCAATTTTGAGACATTCAAGCAAGCAATTACAAAATCCCCTACTCTCTTAAACCTAAAAATTACCAAGGATTTCATACTTTATACCTTCACCAACCTTGATACAATCTCAACCATGCTTATGTAAAAGAATCATGAAGTGATAGAGCAATCAATTTCATTCTTCAACCAAGGATTAGAGGATTATGAGGTCAGATATACATTTGTTGAGAAGCAAGATTTGAAATTGATAAGGGGATTGATAAAATTTAGGCACATGGTTTCAAATAATAAGATACATGTCATGGTTTCTCATCCTAGTACCAAAGAGTTTCTCCTAAGCAAGGACCTCAATGAAAAGAGATTTGGCTAGATCACAAAGGTGATGGAGTATGACATGGACATCAAGGTGACAAACTTGGTGAGAGGACAAGGATTATGTAGGAATTTAGCTTTAGATCTAAAAGAGCCAAAATAAGAGGTTTGATTAACTAAGATCACCCCCAACTAATTGATCACATATCAGTTCAGATCTAGACACAAAACATCATTAGTTTTCTTCAAAATGGTGAGTGTCTCAATGGTTTGAGCAAGTCTCAAAGGAGATAATTTAGATTCCAGACCATTCCCTATTACCTTTTTCATAATTTAACTTTTTTTAAAGACACAAATGGTGTGTTATTGAGGTGTGTTGATAGTGGTCAATTTGACATGCTACTAGAAAGTTTTCACAATGGTACAGATGGAGGTCATTTTTCTCCTAGAACTATAGCCAAAAATATAATGAGGGTTGGTTACTATTGGCCTAGTATTTTTAATGACTATTATCATTAGACTGAGGTGTGTCCTTAATGTTCCTTCTTTATAGGAAAATAGAAAATTGCAACCCTTCCACTGAATCTTATCTAAGTGGACTAGCCTTTCATGCAATGGTGCCTTCATTTCATTGGTATGATCAACCCTCCATCAAGTGCTAGATATAAATGGATATTGACTACTAATGAATACTTCACAAGGTGGTTGGAAGCTATTACATTGAAGGAGGCAAATGAAAGTGTTATATTGGAGTTCTATGAGAGCATTATAACAAGGTTGGAGTTCCTCATGTCATCATTTTTGATAATGCACTTGCTTTCTTAAGTGCCAAAACTTTTGATTGGGTAGGTAGGAATGGAGTTCACTTGAGTACCTCATCTAATTATTACCCTCAAGGTAATGGATTGGTTGAATCTACCAATAAGAACCTCATCAATATCATGAAGAAAACATTAGGAAATAATCAAAGGGCCTAGTATAATAAGTTAAAAATAGCTTAGTGGGTAGATAGGATTACTCCTAAGAAATCAATTGGTAACTCTCCCTTTGTAATGGTTTATGAGAGACAAGCCAAGTTGTCCATATCCAAACAAATCCCTACCCTAGAACTTGCATAGTAGTTAGAATTACTTGAAAACACTCTAATGGAATTCATTTTTATAGAACTAATGTAGTTTCAAGAGGTAAGGGATGATACACACAAGGCTATGCAACACCATCAAGTACTCATGAAGAAGTCCTTTGACAAAAGAATAAGTGTAAGAGTGTTTAAAGAGGATGACTTGGTCTTGAAATGGGATGAAGATAGATAAAAGATAGGTAGACATACAAAGTTTAACACTTTTTGGAGTGGCCCTTACATCATCAGTAAGTTCAAGAAAAGTAACTCCTTTTGGATATCCAAGATGAATGGAAAAATTTTGTCTATCCCTATGAATGGGATACATCTGAAATCTTGTTATTAGTCTTAAAAATTCATGTTTTGTAAATACGAGTTTAGATGTGTGGTTCCTTTTGTTTTTCTATTGTGTTCCCTAAGTGCTTTGTAGCACAAGTGTGTTTCCTTCTTTGTGTTGGTGTGCATCTTTGCCTTTATGTGTTTGATCTTTTAACTTGTGTGTTTTTAGCTAAGAATCTTGTTCAAGTTCTTTTGAATGACTTATGCATGAATCCATGCCCAATGGAAGGATTTAGGCGACTAATTTTTAGCATAATAGGCATGCCTACCCTCAGAATCACTAAGAATGTTAGCCAAATTTTATACTTTGTCTTGCAAGTTACTTTGGCTAAGTTCAATGTTCACTTGTCTATGTTAGCTCACTTGTAAAAGACTAGTTATTTTTTCTAGAGCTTTTGTTTATCCTTTTCAAGTGTCTTTTTGGTATTTTACCTAAAGTTTGAATTATTTTGGGTTTTTTGTCTCAGATAAAAGTTCTGAAAGAATTCTCTTCCTTTGTCTTTTCTTGAAAGATTGTCCTTCACAACTTTTTTGAAAGAATTGTTTCAGACTTTTTGTTCAAAATAATCTTTTTCAAGGGTAACTTTGAGTTTTTCTAAGGGTCTCTCTCTCTCTTCAAATTTCCCTTTGCAACTTTGTTGAAGGGACTTCCAAAGGGACACATTCTCTCTTCAAAGTGTCCTTCAAAACTTTTATGAAGGGACACTTTCCCTCTAAAGTGTCCTTCAAAACTTTTTCTAAGGGACCCTTTCACTCCAAAGTGTCCTTTATAACTATTCTGAATGGACACTCTCCCTTCAAAGTGTCCTTCAAAATTTTTCCAAAGGGACACTCCCTCTAAAGTGTCCTTCAGTTTTTTTTTTGAAGGGACACTTTCCAAGCTCGAAGGGATCATTCCAAAAGGAAGTGACCTTTGCAAGAAGTCCAAAGGAATTGTTGTGGACTTTTTGTCTAAAATAATCCTTCAGACAAGCCATACTCTAAAGGCCCAAAAAGACATGGACCATTCAAAGGGGAGAGCATGCTTGTGGAAAATCTTTCAAGGAAAATGTCTAATGAAAATGCCCATAACAATTCTTTTGGGGAAAGTACCCATGTGAATTACTCAAGAAGGGTGCCCAAATGAAATATCCAAGTGGAATGACAGTTAAATTAATGTCAACTTGAAGACAATGAGCTAACCATTGGTGTTCAAATAAAAGGATTCACAAGTAGATCCAAGGGCTCACATCCTTCATCCATCAAAATAATGAGAGAGCTCATATCACCATTGATCGACTAGGATCCACGTCATTTCATGACAACCAACCAGTGAAAAGAAGAGGCCAATAAAATGAAAAGAACAAATTTTTAATAGGTGGATAACCACTTTGATGTTGTGACTTAGCCAAAGAATATCTTGATTTTATTAGGAATGAATGTTGAAGGAGCTTCTTTGAGAGAGAAAGCTAAGAGTGTAACGACGTGAGATGACATGGATCAATCATGTGGCTAAAAATATCATCATTGGCAAAGATAGTTGAAACTAAAGATAATGACCCCTAACAAATTGATTCCTCTCTTTAACACTCAAAGGTCTCTCCCTCTCTCACATATCTTGTGTTATATACATAACCCTTGAGATAAGTTAAAATCATCCACACAGTGTATGGTGAAGCCCTATTGTAATGATATCACATTTTACCTTTGAGCATTAGTACATTTCTTTTTTTCAAAGTTTTAAATAATTACTTAAGTTTATAAATGATGTATATTGACAACATGTGATGATTTTTCATCTTTCTATCCTCTATCCTTCACACCTGAGCAAGAGTTCTTGATCTAACAGGTCATCTAGAGTGTGTTTAAGTGTATGGAATGGCCATAAGAGTTTTAATTGTTATTGAATATAAAATTTACCTTTCAGTTCATTATCCTTATGTTCTTTAATGCATCTCACCTCTATATTGAAATATTCATGTTAGAATCTATAGAATTTGAAAAAGGGTCTTTACATTTTGTTGTATTATGCAATAAGATATGACATTCATATGGAAGAAAATATTGGTGCATCACCATTCTTAAGATAGGTTTCCTTTCTTCAATTTTGAAATCTTTTCCCTTCAATAATATTGGTTTAGGCATAAGTGGTTCTATAGAGATACATACAAGGAGCTAATCCTTTAAATTTAGAGTTTCATTTCCCCTATAGGCACACCCACATGCTTGGAAATATCCCAATGTTGCCCAAATCTAGAAGAGGCCTAAACATCCTCTTCTAGGGTGCAAGATTTAGAGACAACACTTACCAAACATTACTATATGTTTTCTAAACCATCTAGCTACCAATTAAAAATAGTCAAGCTATTTCATTGTTTGCACCCCAATTTTTCCATCCTCTTAACACTTTTACCTATCATATAGCTTATCCATTATTTTTTTTCTTTCCCCCATACCCCCAATCAATTTGCATTCAATTCTAGGAGGAGAGATAAATCCTCTAGATCCTAATATAATCCCTACCAACCTCACCATTAATGATGAGTTTAGAAGGCTCGATGACTAATCAACCCTCATCCAATATAAAAAAAGATTAGTGTTAATCAAATAAGATTAAACATAAACTAAGTGGTTTAAGATTAAAACTTCAACCATAATGCCACCTTCCTCATTAAATGAGGTTAACTTATTTCCCTTACAAACCATTAACCTAAGTCGATATGGTAATAAAATATCATAATCAAATTAAACCAAGTTTAAGTCAAGCCACGACTATGAATAGTCATTAAAATAATATGCCACAACCTTAGACAATAGTGTTAGGCCAAAGGGGTTAGGGTAGGAACAAAAAGTGACAAGGGTTCCCAAGGGGGTGTTAGGTCTAGTTGGGTTTAGTTAGTTCTAGGTACAAAATTGAATAGGATTAATGGAGAAAAAGAAAGGTTTGGGGACCTATGAAAAATAGAGAATGGAGTTATGCATACAAAAAGACTATAGCCAAAAAATATTTAACAACACATAATGAACAATAATAATAAATAATGACTCATAATGGCATAGGTAAAGTATACTAGTAATTACCACATAAGGATCATAACTAACAAATATAACAACCAAAATAAAGTGTTTGAAGGATGATCAAATAACAAGTATACCTATTAGACATTCTAACATGCTCAAAATTCATTAGTTTTGGGAATATGACTTCCATCACCTGCCTAACCCATAGACAAAGCTTGTAACCACCAAAATGGCATAAATTACATTTTTTCATAAATCAATAATAAATCAAGATTCTAAAATTATCATCAGTAGAAAATAAGTCCATAAAGATAATTCATCATAAAATTAAGTACATAGCCAAGACTGCTACTACAGGTACTATAATAATCCAGCTAAACAACAACTAATAATATGGAATCGTAACATAGTTATAATAATTCACACCCTTTATAAAGGTATTTTTAACTTTTTAAAAATGAACATCATGATATTGAGAATTATTTGAATGTAAATCTAGTATTTTGTGAAGAAGTTTTGTATAAATAATAAGTGAGGTGAAAAGGAGGTTACTGGGTGTAAAATTATTTCTCAAATAATGAATATATGTTTTATGGATTTTGTATATCATTGAGGTTTTCCTACATTAATCTAGTGTTGTGTAATGTATTTCTTATCTATATATTTATTACTTATATATTATTTCAATTATGTAATTAATTTAAATATCATATCATTTATATTAAATAATATATGATTCATTCCACTATCTACTCAAACATGGTACTAGAGCCAAAATTTGTTTGATCATGTTTTCAGGTTATTTGGCATGTTAAATAACATGTTATATATATATATATATATATATATATATATATATATATATATATATATATATATATATATATATATATATATATATAATTTAGTATTATTATTTTATCATAACTATATATATATATATATATATGGTAGATGATATTATGAATATAATTTAAAAACATATAGTTATGATAAAATAATAATACTAAATTATTTTTTATATAAATAATAAAAAATATAATATATAGTGTATGTGTGTAATAAAGTGAATTTTTTTGGGTTTTTCCTCATGTTATTTTTTAAACCCAAATGACCTTTGTGTGTAGTCATTAACCAATTAATATTCTTTTATGAAAAAGAATATTAAATATAATAAAAACCTCATATAATAAATTTGTTCTGCTAGATTTTCTTTTAACCATTTTGTAATTAAAATAAATATTTTTTTTAATCAAATTAATTTTATGTGACCTCATAATTGTAAGTAATTCAAAATTATTATTATTTAGTTGATCTTTGTCAATTTCAACAAATACACAATTAAAGAACTCCATCAAAATCCATTCAACTTGGTTAAATGGAGAAGCTACCTCTTTTTCCCCTTTACAATCACCTTCCTTTCTTAATTTTTTAGAATTCAAATTTTATGCTTTATCATGAAAATTGATGTGAATTTTATTGTACATGCACATATATATATATATATATATATATATATATATATGTGTGTGTGTGTGTGTGTGTGTGTGTGTGTGTGTGTGTGTGTGTGTGTGTGTGTGTGTGTGTGTGTGTGTGTGTGCATTGGCTAGTTCATCTCTATTGACTGGACACAAAGGTGCATAAAATATAATTGCATTTTTTATTTAAAATTTATTGTAAATTTTGATTTGAAGTTATATTAAAATGGCCTTTCAAATATTCATTATGAATAAGTTAAAAATGTTAAATGAAACTCACTATACATTTTGGAAGATATATATTAAATTTGAATTCATGACCATAAAATTATGGATTATTGTTAATGGGACTGAGCAACCTCCATCTGGGAGACATGTAAAAATTGAAAATACAAATACTTATCAACAAAAATCTCAAAAAGATATGTCGATCATCTTTAGGAATGTTAAGGATGAATTCTTACTCCATGTCAGTAATAAATAAAGATTGCAAACTTCTTAAATTGATGCATGAAGGTATTCAACTTTCTAATAATATCAAGCTTATTCTTTAACTGATAACAACTCTCATGAAAGGTGATGAAAATTTTGTTAATTTTATTATTAAAATTAAAAATATAAAATCATAGTTAGATGGATGGAATTATAAATTAATTTAAGATCAACTTTTCTATTTCATTATTTAGGTAAATCTCCATAATAAGTTTCAAATTTTCATTTCCATTCCTACCTCTAAATATCAAATATATAAAAACATTCCTAATCTATCTACCCTTTTAGGTATTCTCATTAAAATAAATAAGTGATGTCAAATTTTTACTCTAAAGAGAATTTTACTCAAACACTTATCACTCAAAAAAATCTAAAAAAAATGAAAACCATAAATTTAAATCAAAATCATGCAATGTCAATTATAAGGATGGGAACAAGAAAACTATGAACAATAACTATAAAGTCAAATTTAATGAGAATTATAATCTCGGTGATAAATTCAATCATAAAAAGGAAGATTGTTATTAAAAAAGGATCAAAATACAAAAACCTTAAAAATAATAAGGGGAATAAATTTTCTAATCATAATCAACATAAAAATCAAAACTAGAATCAAAATAGCAATAAATACCAAAATTCTAATATTAATATCCTTTATGTTATTTTATTTTATACTAATGATAATAGATTTTATATAGTATTTTTTCAAATCGCATGTCATGCTTGTCTAATATTTTATCTGATGTTGTGTGTGTGTGTGTGTGTGTGTGTGTGTGTGTGTGTGTGTGTGTGTGTGTGTGTGTGTGTGTGTGTGTGTGTGTGTGTGTGTGCGCGCGCACGCGTGTGTGTGTGTGTGTGTGAATTCATTTCTAGAAGCAACTAAAAAAGGTAAAGAAAAATTTGAAAATGGATTTTTAATTGATGTTTTTATGTTCCTAAACTTAAGAAAAATATCTTATCATGTTCTCAACTTACATATGATAATTTTATTATAACACTTATTAAGTATAAGTGGTGCATTAAATATTAATTTGATTCTCTGGTTTTTGAAAGTATTCAAAATAATTATCTTTATATTTTAACTATATTTGTTTGCATATTATATTTCCCCTCAAATTATAAATAAATATCAATTATGGAAAGAAAGGCTTGGACATGTTAATTTTATAAGTCTTTATGATATGTCTCATCATAATCTCATGGTTGGACTTATTAATATTTATCCTCATCATGAAACTTGTGAAGGTTGCTTATGCATTAAACAACACACTCAACCTTTTCACAAATAACATGATGCAAAATCCTCTCATCTTTTAGAACTTATTCATAGTGATGTAAGAGGACCTATGTAATTTCCTTCTCTTAATGGACTTTTACTTGTTATTAATTTTATTTATGATCACACTCTAATTATTTGGACTTATTTTATGAAGAATAAATTTGAAGTATTGTCTAAATTTAAATAATTTAAATCTTTTGTTGAAAATTATTCTAACCTAAAAATTAAGATATTGAGAAATTATAATGGAAATGAATAAATTATTAAATAATTTTATTAAGTTTTCATTTCATGTGTTATTAAAAGAGAGTTAACAACTCCCTATTCTCCACAATAAAATGGAAATGCTGAAGCAAAATCAAGCTATCCTATAAATGTATAGAACTATGTTACATTCAACAAGTGTTCATAAGTTTATTTGGCCCTAATTTATAAACATTAATGTACATATTCTTAATATATTTCCTACTAAATCCTTGAATCTTTCTACTCCTCTATAAAAGTGATCTAATAAAAATCTAAGTGTTGTTCACCTTAAGATATTTGGAAGTCTTGCTTCTATTTTTATTCCTAAAATCAAATAGTAGAAACTTGATCCTACATCATACTATTTAATTTCTATAGGTTATGGAGGAAAAACTAAATGGTTAAGTGTGCATGATCTGTCTAAACAAAAAATAATTTAAAATAAGAATATTCAAATTCATAAAAAAATATTTCTAAGAGTCATTTGTAGAACCCTCTCAAGTTTCTTCTTAGGAATAACCAGACACTTATGTTAATCATAAATAAATAGATGTCTTAAAATAATATGATCTAAATTTGGATAAAGTTGAGTTTTGGGGGAAGTCTTCTCCAAATGTGTACTTAATATAAAAGACCTAAATGTGTTGAATCCTTAATTAAATATTATAATCTTGAAAATATTAATAAAATGACTAGAAGTAAGCATAATTATCATGCTTTAATGACTCTTTATGAATGTGGACCTCAATATTTCGAGGAATCCATTCAATATGATATATGGATATATGCTATGAAATATGAATATAGAGCCTTAATTAAAAATATGAGTTTGGAACTTGCTCTCCTCCTAAAATTAATATTGCTATTTCTTGATAGATTTATAAAATTAAATATGACTCAATTATAAAAATTGAAAGCTAGGTTAGTTACTCAAGGCTTTACTCAAAAATTTAGAATTGATTGTGTTGAAACCTTTGCTCCTATGGAAAAAATGAGTATTGTTAGATTACGTATTTCTCTTAATATCTCAAACTGGTTGTGGAATTCAACAAATAAATGTTAAAAATTATTTATTCAATGGTGACCTAGAAGAAGAAATCTATATGACTCAACCTAAATGTTTTTAAGAAACTAACAAATAACATAATGTATGCAAGTTAAAAAATCCTTGTATGGTTTAAAACAAGCTCCTAAAGCTTGGTAATCTAAAATCACCTTAAAATAAATATGTTTTTCTAATTTTTATTTTGATAATGATATCTTTACAAAAATAAAAAATTGTCAGTTTATCTTAATTGTATTATATGTATAAGATATTCTAATTATTGTAAGTCAAACTAATTTTATTCTTAAATTTAAATCAAAATTAAATCAAAATTTTGATATGACTAATCTAGGCACTCTAAATAATTTTCTAGGAATGGTTATATTTCAAGATAAAAACTCCATGTCAGTATCTCAATCTCAGTATGCACATAACCTCAGTCTTGAATTTAACATGATTTATTTTAAACCTATATATACACATATTTAATTTAATCTTAATCTTGATCCAAAAATTGCATGTGATAAAGTTAATCCTATTTTATACAAGTAATTAGTTGGAAGTTTGATTTATCTAACTATTGCTAGACCAAATATTTCATTTGCTTTAGGTGTTTCTTCTAAATTCATGTAAAATACATATTTATATCATTAAAAATTAGAGAAAATAATAATTAGGTATATCAATAGAAAAAATAATGTTGGTTTATATTTTTAGTCATATGAAATGTGAAATTTGGTAACTTGAGTATGGCTAATGACACCCAATCCATAAGTGCATTTCACTTGCTCTCTTAACCCTCTTAGGCATGTTTTCACAGTTTCCTAGTCATATCTAGCCTTCTAGACTAAACCTTTACTAACCCAAGATAATATTTTCATGATAAATCCATCCCCTTAGTCTCCTACTCCTTAGATAATAGTGTATAAACTTGGACTACAACATTGAGATGTAGGGTGTCTTATTTCTAGTGTTGTTGTCCAAGTGCATTTTGGCTTCAAATGGTCATATTTTCTTGAATCTTTATCCTAATTCATGTCAAATTAATTTGAATTAATTTAAACCATGATCATTAAATCCCCTATAAAAGGCCATTCAAAGCCCATTTAGAAGGGTTGACACTCATTTATAAGAGAGAAGGAATAATACAAGCAAGACTACTCAATCACTTTTTCGTATTCTCTGCATACAACCATCTAATAGTATTTAAAGCTTATTCAAAACTTTACACTAGTCCCTAGTCATTCGTAGTACACCCAGTTTTACATTTACTTGTATTTTTATACATTATTACACCAATCATTTCAATGGGAAAACTACGTATAGCTTGATCCCTCCTCAGAGTATTGGTATGTAGGTAGCTCACCTATACATGAGGTGTGAAGTGCATCTAGCATATCCTTTACATACTAACCCCTTTTCCCTATTTACCAAAGTTATATTTAATTTCATAGAAGACACAAGCACATGAATAATCAACTCTATAAGGAGTTAAATTGATATTAGGGATTTTAAATTTGGTACAAAGGCTCATATAAATGCTATGAACAAAACCCAAAAAAATCATATCTCTATAAGTAGTTTCAAAAATAGTGTCAAGACTAGGACTATAACACCAAATAATAGGGTATCCTATTTTTGATGGTCCTATCCAAACATAAAATGAATTCCAAATCTCAATTTATGATAATGTCCCAGTCTTGTTTCTCTAATATCATACTCTACCTTAGTCGTAATAGCCTAGAATAAACTAAGTCATATTTTCTCTCACTCATTAGTATTTTTAGAAAAGGCAAAAATACTATTTATTTACAAAAATTAGTGGCTTAATTATTGCATATTATTTACAAATTTTATCTACTTAGACCCATTTATTATTTAGGAATTAAACATCTAATTTCCCAAAAATAATAAATCATTTGGTGAACCCGACTTTGAATTTTGCATAAAAACCCTAGTGTAAATTCCTAGCTGATTTTTCCCATTATTTTTTGAATTTTTTCTTGAATATTAAAATTAAAAAATCCTCTTAAATTTTAAAATTTTATAGTAAATTTTAAAATAAATTTATTTTAAACCCTAGTTGCATACACTAGGTCCTAGTAATTTTCTAATATTAATCCAATAATTTACTATTTTTTTGCTTGCATATTTAAACTAGAAATTTGATTCAAATTATCAAATTTAATAGTAATTTCAAAAATAATTTCATTTAAAACCCTAGTTGCATCAACTAGATCCCATTAATTTCCAATCATTTTTTGAATTTTTAGTTGAATATTAAAATATAAAAATCACTTCAAATTTCAAAACTTCATAGTAATTTTCAAAAAAAAAAAAAAAAAATTCTCAAACTATAGTTGCATCTACTAGATACCATTAAATCAAACACTTTCTCATAAATTTCTGAATTTTTACTTGCATAATTTAAATCAAAAATTCAATTTCAATTTCAAAAATTTATAGTATTTTGAAAAACTATCACTGTTAAATCCCTAGTTGCATGTACTAACACTTATTTGATTCTTGAGGGATCACCTTACATCCATAATCAAATTACAAAAATGATTCTCACTTATGTACAATTTTTTCTTGCATTTATTAAAAATAATAAGGAACCATAATGGGCCCTATCATGTACATGAATGATGAAGTCTATCATATGTTAGTACAAAGCTTCATCCTTTGCATTTCATGCTTATGTTTCATTATATGGGATGATATTACAACATTCATTGCCAAAAATACACAAAATTTCAAAATTATTTTTACATATTCTCTTTTGCTCATATGAAATAATTACGAACTCCATTTTTCTAAATTCATTTGAAATGTTATGCTACATGTCAAAAGCTTATATGCCTTTTTACAAAAAATCAAGATCTTTACCCTTTACTTTCTATCACTCACGTGGAAAAATTTTCAAGCTTATCATGCTAAACATGTTAGAAATATTATGATTTATGTCAAAATTTTATATGCATTCATTCAAAAATTCATGCTTTCTATCCCTTGCTTTCTATCTCTCATATGGAAAAAATTTCAAGTTTATCATGCTACACATATTAGACATATCATAACACATGTCAAAGTTATTTATATATCAATGCACAGTTCCATACTCTCCATCCCTTGTTTGCTATCTCTCATGTGGAATGTTCTCTATAATCATATTTCTATGTAATTTATAACTCCACTTACATTCATTTTATCCCATATACATGGTTTCTACCTAGATGTATATTCATCCTTGGTTATTCTTGTTTCAATGTCATATTTCATGCAGAGGAAAGTAATCCCTTCTCCTCCTCTCCATCAAGAGGGTGATAGATACTCTCCCTCTAACCAAGTCCATGATATCACCCCTCTAAAAGGTGAGGTATCCCATACTATTGTTTTTAATGCATACATTCAACATATAGCTTCTTCAAACCATCTTCAACATATGTGCTTACATGTTTAATCAGAAGCAACTAGGGTTTGCACTTGTGAGAATTTAAGGGATCAAATCACTAGTATGAGCAAGTTAATTTTTGATTTACAAACATAGAATCAACTATTATATGACAAGATCACAACATTAAAAAATTAGATTATAATACAAAATCCTTAAAGACATCTTAGTGCCAATCATGCATATGTACTTTCACCTAGTCAATTGGCTGCAAGCAATATTACATATAAAAACAAGAAATCACAACAAATTAACTCTAAAACTAGTTATTCAAAAAGAATTCAAAGATCAAATAAGAGTTCAAGCAAGGTACTAAGGGAAATGATTAAATCTAAGTTGATCAAACTAACTCCTCTACATCTAATGAGAAGATCTAGATATTATTGTGCATATCATAGAATGCATGGGCATCACATAGATTCATGTTTGGAATTGAAACAAAATATACAATAGATAATTTCTAATAAGGATCCCATACAAGGTAAATCAGTCAAGCAATCCATAGTGACATAGGAACACATTCATAAAGGGTCAAATTTAGAAACAATACAAAAGTGGTTACCAAAGTATAACTCAGAACAATAAAAGGATCAAAAATCAAAATCAAAGCAAAAAGCAATAACACAAGCATAGGTAAAGCATGAAAAATATGCAAATCTACCTCTCCAAAATGAGGCTCAAATTTAAAATTAGTATGGGTTTGTTCAAAAATATCTACAATGGTTTGATTTTCAAGGTCAAGGGTTGGGAAAGCATGCTCAAGGCATCACTACTCCTATTTTATCAGTTGATAATGTTTGTCACCAAGGTTTGTGATTTATTGAACATCTTAAATAAAATCATTCATAGACACAATTTATCAAAGGAAAATATCCAGATACAAAAAAATTCAACACTAGCATTCCATTGGTTCAAAATCAAGATGATAATGATGAGTAGAACAATACAAGTTACTATGATTTCCAAGATATTGATAATGAATCCAAATATTCAAATTCATATTTACATTCATTACCTCATGCTTCATAATCCTGTATAATTAATTTGTTTGGTATAGAATACTATGATATGGAGTCTCCCATGACACTCATCAATTAGTATCATTCCTTCCTAGCTTACTTGTACATAATTTCTCAATTTCTTGTACATAGTTTCTATTGTTTACTTGTACATAGTTTCTCAGTATTTATTATACATAAACTCTTTTTCTTGATTATACATAGTTAAAATGTTTTCAAAATACAAAAAAATATAACATTTCAATAAATCCAAAAATATTCAAATATAGAAAAACAATAAAAACATTTCGATTATATGCATCATCCATGCTTTACATTGCTACTACTATTCTAGACTTACATTTGCTATTCTATGCCATTTTTTGTTGATTTATCTACATTACCATGCTTTACTTGATATTATTTTAATGTGTGTAGTGAAATCTAGATCCTTAATTGCTTCACTCTACCCATTGAGGGGGAATCCTACTTCTACATTTGAGACAGACATCGATATACATACCCGCTGGGGGGCTTCTTTTACATGACTACACCATCTAGGTTATTTCATTCCTACACCACACACTCTAGTTATCATGTTAGCATACATTAATTACTAATATTACATAGATTATCATAGCGACACTCACTAGTATCTTGCACTTGTGTATTTCCTATCATATACCTAGTCTTGTACTAACATGTATTGCATACTTTCAATTCTTACTTTGATTAGTTATATGCAATTGCCCATCTAGTATATACATGATTTCCTTTCTTACTTAGCATATCTTGATGTTTTTTTATTTTTCTAGTTCTTGTTCTATGCCTTGTATGTGTTTTAGGACATTTGTCAATGTCCTTTGCTTTTATTCATGTGTGTTCCTTAGGACATTTGCCAATGTCCTTTATTTGTACTCTTCCATGTGTCTATGGCCCTTGGACCAACTTTGCTTGTTCTAAATATATGTGTATGTGGAATTTGAACATGACTTGTATGTTTACTTTATAGTTTGAGTGACATGTGCCCATGTCCCTTGATTGCTTAACCCCTTGGCCACTCTTGTATGATTCTTACTTCTTGATTTGTATGTTTGTCACTAGATTAATTTTCTTATTTGTAATGACATGATCCATATCATGTATTTCCTTGGTTTCTTTGATGTCATGATGGACATCATGTTCTGTCATTCCTTACTAACAACTACTAACTAACACTTTCAATTCTAATTCAGTACATTAAACATGTTATTACATTGTTTTATATATCTAGACATACCCCTATTGATATAACAATCTCTCAATACAAACCTTGTTATATCTCATGATATCTTATCAATTATCATTACTATATCATATATCCATGCAACATAACACACTGTTAAGGCTATCTCTTTTGAGGATAGTAATTACAGTGTCTTCATTCCTCCCCTCAGAAGAGGGGATAATAAATAAAGGTTTTGTCATAGATATTAGAGATCCTAGTGGTTGAAATAGTAGTTTTTAGAACACTCAGAATAGAAACTAGACATTAGACTAAGAAAAACAAACTAGGTAGACATTAGAGAATCCTGAATAGTCAATAGATTTGGCCTTGGAAAATAGCACCAAAGTTGGACTACAACACTGTATAACAAGGTGTCCTATTGTAGTGCTCCTATCTAGACAACAAAAAAATTAGTTTTTCTAGAAATAGATAGAAAGGTGAGTTTAGTCACAAGTTTTTCAGTACAGTATAATCCAAATTCATCATATTTTAATATAGTTTTTATTCAAAAAATATAGATATAAGGGGCATCATGCATGGCATGATGGATCTCACTTCCAGTTTTAGGTTAAGTCGTTGATATAACTTCTAGATCAGAATATGTGTTCTAGACACCAGTAATTGGGGGCAATGTGCATGGCACATTGATCCTCTCCTTTTTTTAGGTTCAATTTATTTTCCAAGCATTTCTCAATAGTTGTGTGCCTTACTCTATTTTTAGGTAGTTGGCATATTTTTTTAAGTTTGTATTTCATATAAGCTTAACTTCCTAAGTACCTAAGTTCTTGAGTTAACTTCAATATAAGCCTATTGCACTAGTTTTAGAGTGGCTTTCATATAAGCCTAATCTTCACCTTTTGAAATGGCCAAGAGTGGCCTAGTTTCAAACATACATTCAACTTTCCATGCCAACTTTATTAGATCATATTACATTCATGGGCTTCAGGAGCCATCTCATATGACATATATTCCATACTGGTATTACCTCATAGCTTCACTTCATAGGGCAATGATAGATCCAAAGGGCTAGACTTTGCATTCTTGTGCCACCTATTTAGAGGGATTAGACACATAGTCCAAACATTGATTGATACACGCATGATTCGTTAGCTTCACTTAGTAGGTGACAATGGAGCCAAAGGGTATGCTTTTGAATTTTTGAGCCACTTTTAGAGAATGAAACACTTAACTCCATTCATGATATTACTTTTGGTACAACACATACCCAACACAATCCAACATCACAATAGGTTTTGTATTGGTTCACGCACCCAGTGAGGTGTATTCATTCCTTTCTCTTTCTCTCTCTCTTACCTAGATTTTATATGTTCTAATTTGTAAGGACTAATCTACTTTATGTTTTTTAATTATAGATTCACACCTCACACCGTGTTCTCTCTATGCACTTCCAACATTACATAACTTTATAAGCTTCACCTTTTTAGGTAAGTTCAGGTATGCTTTGTATTTTTTCTTTATCCTAGTATTTCACTTTTCTACATCACTATAATAAAGGTGGAGGGGGGGGGGGGTAAATGTAGTCATATAAAATACAAAATTTGATAACTTGAGTATGGATAATGACACCCAATCCATAGGTCCATTTTTCTTGCTCTCTTGACCCTCTTAAGCATGTTTTCATATTTTATTAGTCATCTATAGCCTTCCAAACTGAACCCTTGATGACCCACGATAATATTTCTATGACAAATCCATCCTCCTAGATTTCTTACTCCTTAGAAAATAGTGCCAAAACTTAGACTATAGCATTGAGACACAGGGTGTCCTATTTTTGGTTCTATTATCCAAGTGGAGTTTGGCTTTAAACAGTCATAGTTTACCAAATCCTTATCCTAATTCATGTCAGCCTAATGTGAATTTATTTAACCCATGATCATTAAATCCCCTATAAATGGCCATTCAAAGTCTATTTAGAAGGGTTGACACTCATTTACAAGAGAGAAGCAAGACTACTCAAGCACTTTTCCCTATTCTCTGCATACAACCATCCAATAGTATTTCAATCTTATTCAAACCTTTACACCAGTCCTTAGTCATTCCAAGTACACCTAGTTTCAAATTTACTTGTATTTTCATCACACTATTGTACCAAGGAATTCAATGGGAGAAATACATATAGCTTGATCCCTCCTCAGAGTATTGGTATGTAGATAGTGTGCCCACATAGGGGGTGTGAAGTGCATCCAATGTATCCTTTACACACTAATCCCTTTCCCTATTTTATAAAGTTTTATTTAATTATATAAAAGATACAAACACATGAATAATAATTTCTATAGGGAGTTTTGTTGACAACAAGGATCTAAAATTTGGTACATATGCTCACACAGATGCTATGAACAAAACCCATAAAAATCATATCTCTGTGAGTAGTTTGGACAATATTTGAAAGACTAGAACTATATCACTAGATAGTAGGGTGTCCTATTTTTAGTAGTCCTATCTAATCACAAAATGAAATTTAGATCTCAGTTTGTGATAGTGTCGTAATCCTATTCTTGTATTATCAAACTTTTCCTTAGTTATAATAGCCTAGAATAAGTTAATTCATATTTTCTCTCACTCATTGCTATTTTTAGAAAAATCAAAAATACTATTTGTTTACACAAATCAGTCGCTTAATTATTGCATATTATTTATTGATTTTATCTACTCAGAGCCATTTATTATTTAGGAATTAAACATCTAATTTCTAAAAAATAATAAATCAATATTATTCTTCCATTTTTAATGCTACTTTATATGGTTATTGTGATGTTGACCATGTTGGTGATATTATAGACCACAAATCTACTTCTAAATATGTGTTTAAGTTTGGTGTAGGTGTTATTACTTGGAGCAAAAAAAAAAAACTTAATGTTGTTATCCCTTCTATAGAAATAGAGTATACAAATTCTATGGGAAGACATTTTGTTCAAGTAAATGTAAGTCACAGAGTGTGTTATGCCTCTTAAAATATCCATTAAGGGGGAGCTTGCATGAAAATGTCACCTCATAAAATCTATATGTTACTTTTGATTTAAGTTATTCTATATTGTAAAATTATCATATAAATTCATCTTATGTAACTTTTGTATAAAATTCAACCTATGTGAGTTTATGATATACCTAGAAATAAAGCATTTTTTGTAATGGAGGTCCTTATGTTATAAAAGGTTCAAAATGCTTATAATATTATTCATGAGAAATAATAGGATTTAGTCACAACATCATGCTATTTTATATCACCCTATGTGGTTTATGGATTTTGAATCAATTTTTTAAATGTTATATTGGCATCATGAAGGTGTATAAATCCTTCAAGTGTTACATGTAAACTTAAAATTATGGTGGATGGTTTATGTATTGTAATTATTTTTTTATAAAAAGGTAACTATGGCATGTATCCCAACTAAAAATTAAGGAGGAGTGTTAGAACATTAATATTTGTAGAATTACTTTAGTGGCCCATATTGTTCCATAATACAAATACTAATAATATTTATTATTTAATTATAATAAAGTATTTAAAATTTATGTTATGTAGATAATAAAAATTGTATTTTTTATTTATTGTGATTAGTTTAAAAGGTGGATAGGCTAGTTACAACTATTCACACCCTTTATAAACGTCTTTTTAATTTTATAAGAATGAACATCATAACATTGATAATTATTCAAATGTAAACCATGCATTTTATAAACAAGTATTGTAAAGAGAATAAGTGAAGTGAAAAGGAATTTATTGGGTGTAAATTTTTCTCAAATAATGGATATATGCTTTTTTATTTTTTACATCATGAGGTTTTCCCATATTACTATTGTTTATGTAATTTATTTCTTATTTATGAAATTATTATTTTTATATTATTTCAATTATGTAATTAATTTATATAGCCTGTTGTTGAGGTCAACATGCCCCCATTTCTAAAATGGGGACCCTTGTTTCAAAATTTTGCAAATTTATGTTTTGAATTGAAAATGCCACTTGATTTGAATTCTTTCATTTGAAACACCTAGTCCTCATTTATCTTGACTAGCATGTTTTTGTATGATCTTTATCATATTTTTCCTAAGGTTACTAATGGTTACTTCATGTTTTTTCAAGATGTAGGTTTAATGAAGACCCAAGTGTGTGGACAATGTTTAGGGTTTCATACTTCAAATTATAACTCAACCCTTTGATGCATATTTGATCTTTAATGTTTTTATTGAGATCATGAGTAAACAATGCTAAAACCTAGGGTTTTATACCTGTTAAGGTCAACATACCCCCATTTCTAAAAAATGGGGACCCATGTGTCAAATTGTGCAAATTTGTATCTTAAAACTAAAAATTTGCTTGATCAGAGTGTCATTAGCATGTTTTCACATTATTTTTATTTGAACATAATCCACACCATGGTCTAGCTGACTTATTTATACATGGTTCTAATTTGACCTTATCTAAAGTGTTGATATTGGATATTTGTGTTTCAGGTTATAGATTTAATGGATCCCATTTGAGAATGAACATGCTTAGGGTTTTTATGCTTCACTATTTAATTGATATTGTAATACCTTTGGTCTATAATTGATTAATATTTTGAAACCTAAGCCTGATGTTTTACCTAGGCCTCTTAATTCAAATTTAATTTGGTAGGAGCTTTTAATTAAATTTAATTATGAGCGATTAATTATGTCATGGACTCAATTTAATTGTTATCCTAAGTTTTGGTCATATTTTTTCAAGACAACCAAACCTTAGGATAAAATTTTTATGCTTTGTCTCTTTTATATCCCATGATCCCTTGGTATATTTTACTATAACATGATCTAACTAATGTAGGGTCCCTTTATTGTCCTAGACTTAGCCTAAAGTTTTAAATTGTCAGGATCTACCTCTCCATAAGAGCACACATGATTACCTTTGTATAAGCAACTAAACATGGAATTTAACTAGAATGAATAAGTAACTAGAAATTAGAAATAACATAGAATATGAGAGGCAATACCCAATTGTATTAATACTCTTCCAGAAGGAAATACAATGAAGAGATGCCACACTCTTCCCACACCTCTTAGGCTTCCCACACCTGGTGTATAGTAATTGACCTTCAAGAGTTTACTCTCTCAATTACGGTCACAACAAACAACTCAAACACAGAGTTGTTATTCACCTAACCATTTAGTAACAATACTACTAGTACCACCAGTAAGTGACAACCGGTTTTCACCGTCATTGCCTACTTTCAGTCCAACAAGTACTCCACATACTCCAAGTATGAGTACACCACGTACTCCAAGTAGATCTCACCTGATCTTATGACCTATTGTGTTGCTAATCTCCCTGGTCTAACTGCCACCTATAGATCAACTTGGTTTTGCACACCTGTAAACCTAGATCTCGCACGCATGCACGTACACGCACACACACGCACACACACACACACACACACACACACACACACACACACACACACACACACACACACACACACACACACACGTAGATCAATTAACCTTACTTACCATGTAGATCTCACCTGATCTTGCTATACCATAGATCAACCTGGCCTTGCACACCTGCCGACCAAGATCTTACACACCCATAAGAACCCTTGTCCTTGCCTCACCAAGTCCTTATGATTCTCCCTTAGATAGAACCCTTCTGATTCTACAAATTATAATACAGCCCATGGGTCTCTTAAATAGATCCCATATAAACAATAATTAGACTTTCCAGTTACAATAATTAGAAATGTAGACTCAAGACTAAAATTAGTCTTTTACATGCAAACAAATTGTCTGTCCAAAAATAGACTAATTTCAGAGATGCATGCAAACACATGCACACACAGGCTACCGATGTCGATTCCTATCTGACCAATGTCAGCCAACCCCTAACTGACATCGATTACTATGAACACTGAAGATGACTGACATTGGTTGATCAGACTGACGTCAGTTGCTTTGCAACTCAGCTTCCTCCTCTATTTACATCAGTGATGAAGCTTTTAGCTCCATAACCTAACAATCTCCCACTTGGAGATAAATAGCTACATTTGTACTTGTACCTGTACATCATCTAATTTTATTTCCTAGCTTGTATCCCTCTTCAAGATCAATCTTGAAGACCAACCACCACAAATCTTGTGGTGCAACACCTGTCATCCAAGTAACCTACCGCATCTGCATCTACAAACCCATGTAGAAAAGAACTTTACCCTGCATAGCATGAATCCTTGCTGTTCGTCCCTCTCAAATACCTGAGAATCCATTAAACTACTTTTCAGTGCTTCTTTCACATATTGGCTCCAAACTTGCTAACAGCTCCCACTGCATGGGCAAACTCAGGTCTAGTACACATGTAATTAACCTCATCATGTGATTGGGGACACTATTCTATGAACTATCCATCCATAGGTGTGCATACCAATTCTACATCCTGCATCTTGAACCTCACCACTACCTTATTCACACAATCATCCTAAGACAACATCACCCTGTGATCTTCCCTGTCTCTAGGAATACTCATGCCAAGGATTTCTGCTCCTGAATCCTTCTTGGCACACATCTGAGCTACCATTACCTTTAGCTTAGAAAAACCCTGCATGTGTGAACCTGCAATAAGCATACACACTACATACAGTAACAGGATAATGTCGTGACCATCATCCAACCTAGTAAAGTAAACACAGTGGTTACAATGACATTGACTAAAGCCTTGCTTTGTCATACACCTGTCAAACTTGTACCACTGTCCTGGAGCTTGCTCAAAACCATATGACCTGGCCTTCCATCTCACCTGTCCATTCACTCTATTCTTTAACCTAGGAATCCATTCATCTTTTAGTGCTTTCATCCCAGCTGGCAACACTACCAAATCTCTCATTTGGTTCTCTTCCAAGGAATCAAATTCCTCATTCATGCCATGTTCCCATTATTTCCTAGATTCTACCTGCATCAACAAGTAGTGTAAAGAAGAGGAATAATGAATTTGAGGCTTACTTACCCTTTCAATCCTCTACATGGGCGTTTGAGACTCCTTGATAGCTTGTTGTTTGCCTAAAATCTGTTCTAGTGACTGATGTCGCTCACCCCTCAGTCTACACCCGACCGACGTCAGTTCCATGCAACTAACCTGACTATCGTGTCAGTTCCCTAATTGATGTTGGTGTCCACCTGATCACTGACACTAGTTCTATGACTGACATCGGTGTCCACCTAGTCACTGACGTCAGTTCCCTAACTGACGCTGGTGACAAGCCTGCCTAACACCATTGACTCTAGTCTACACATGACCAATGTTGGTACCTACCTATTCAATGTCGGTTCTCACCTGACTGAGGTCAGTAACTATGTTTTTCCATGAGTGATGACTTTTACCTATGAGCTTACTTTGGATCAAAACTTTGCCCAAACTGACTTGCTCAGAATTATTTAGCCCCTTGAGCTGATCTCTATCCATCATCTTCTCCTGGAAAACCAAGGCTTTCATGTTCTTATCAAAAACATCAGATTTCTTCCTTATGTATTACTGTGATCCTCCAATAGAAGCTACCACCTTCTTTATTGACCCAATTTCAAGAAACGTTACTTTCTTCTTTTGCTTATAGAAATCTCGATCCATGCTTTTCAAACCTGAAAGCTTACCTTTTGACTCAAGAACATGCATCCCCTTCTTATTCATGTGACCAAGCCTATTGATCCACATCTTTGAATCTACAGCTGAAGTAGATAAACTAGAAGGAGAATCAGTAATACAAGTAGATAGATAAAGAGTACCTACTTTCTTACCTCTTGCTAAAACAAGTGCACCCTTGGAAACTTTCCAAGAGTCCATTGTGAGAGTTACTTTGCATCCCTCATCACCCAACTTTCCTAAAAAAATCAAATTCTTCTTCATGACTGGGACATGCATGACCTCCTTCAACACCCATGTGTTGCATGTCTGCAATTTCAGCTTCACTTTCCCTTTGCCCTCCATTTGACAAGGCTTACCATCCCCTAAATAAAATTTTCCAAATTTTCCTTGGACATAATCATGAAAAAATTCCTTATTTAGGGTTACATGGAAAGAGGCACCAAAATCTAAAACCCAAGATTCTACTTTATCTAAGGAACATACCAAAGCATCCTGTGCAACAATACCTGCAACATCTACTTCTCCATTTCCTTCATGCTGATCTTCTTTCACCCAACAATATTTCTTTATGTGCCCTTTCTTTCCACAGTTCCAGCAGATTACACTGACATTTCTAGATTTGGATCTCCTACCTTTCTTTGATCTCCCTTGTTACTCTTCTCTCTTTGCCTTCCCCTGCTTTCAACACTCAAAGCATTTCTTGACGATTCCCCTATGCTTTTCCTGTGAATTTTTTCATTCAAGATTACACTAACAACATCATCAACTTTTAAGATATTTGAAGCAGACACAGTATTACTAACTACCATTACCAAGCTTTCCCAACTTTCAGGTAAAGAGCACAAGATTAAGAGAGCCTTAATTTCATCATCAAAAACTATATTGACTGAATTTAACTAGTTTACCAAACCATAGAAATCACTAAAATGACTATGTATAGATCCACCTTCCTGCATTTTCAAATTAAATAATTACTTCATAAGAAATACCTTATTCAAAGCTGAGGGTTTTTCATATAAATTTGCCAAAGATTCCATTAACTCAACCATTGACTTTGCCTGTGATAAGTTAGAAATCACAGACGATGCAAGGCTCAACCTTATAGATCTGAGAGCCTTCCGATCAAGAACCTTCCATTCTTCATCTTTCATATCTGTGAGCTTGCATGTAACCCCACCCAACAGTAAGTACAAATCTTTCTAATATAGATAATCTTCTATCTGCATCCTCTATAATTGATAATTCTTGTCATTAAACTTCTCCATTCATAGCTTACTTTCTTCTACCATTGTTATACTCCCACTCAAATAGAAACCCCTGTGAGTGACCTATAATCAACAAACACTTAGCACACTCTGAAACTAAGGTGTTAGTGACCTAACCAAAGCTCTAACCCAAGCTCAGATGAACCTGGTGATCCTAGCTCTGATACCACTTGTCAAGATCTACCACTCCATAAGAGCACACATGATTACCTTTGTATAAGCAACTAAACATAAAATTTAACCAGAATGAATAAGTAACTAGAAATCAGAAATAACATAGAATATGAGAGATAATACCCAATTGTATTAATACTATTCCACAAGGAAATACAATGAAGAGATGGCACACTCTTCCCACACCTCTTAGGCTTCCCACACCTGGTGTACATTAATTCACCTTCAAGAGTTCACTCTCTCAATTATGGTCACCACAAACAACTCAAACATAGATTTGTTGTTCACCCAATCAGTCAGTAATAATACTGCCAGTACCACCAGTAAGTGATAATCGGTTTTCACTGTCATTGCCTACTTCCAGTCCAACAAGTACTCCACATACTCCAAGTCTGAGTACACCACGTACTCCAAGTAGATCTCACCTGATCTTGCTACTTGTTATGTTGCTGATCTCCCTGATCTAGCTGCCACCTGTAGATCAACCTGGTTTTGCACACCTACAAACCTAGATCTCTCTCACACACACACACACTTGTAGATAAATTGACCTTACTTACCATGTAGATCTCACCTGATCTTGCTATACCACAGATCAACCTAGCTTTTAACACCTGCCGACTGAGATCTTACACACCCAGAAGAACCCTTGTCCTTGCCTCACCAAGTCCTTATGATTCTCCCTTGGATAGAACCCTTCTGATTCTACAAATTACAATACAGCCCATGGGTCTCTTAAATAGATCCCATACAAACAATAATTAGACTTTCCAATTATAATAATTAGAAATATAGACTCAAGACTAAAATTAGTCTTTTACATGCAAACAAACTGTCCGTCCAAAAATAGATGAGTTTCAGAGATGCATGCACATATAGGTTGCCGACGTCGGTTCCTGTCTGACCAATGTCGGCCAACCCCTAAGCGACATCGATTACTGTAAACACTGAAGATGACTGACATCGGTTGATCAGACTGACATTGGTTGCTCTGCAACTCAGCTTCCTCCTCCATTTGCATCAGTGATGAAGCTTTTAGCTCCACAACCTAACATAAATTGCATTTATGCAATAAAAACCTTAGGCTAAACCCAATGCTATGACTTTTATTATTTGAAGGTTCCTTTTTACATGTTACAAACTTAACTTAAAAACCTTAGACTAAAATATTCATATTTATTAATATGAATAAAACATTGCTCCAAATATTTATGTATTTTTTAAGCTTACATAATTAATTTTTATGATTGTAGGGACCAATCACATTCAACCCTAAAGATTACAACTTATGGCTCACATTTGCTCGTAGATCAAGATCTGATGGAGTGAGGTTAATGTTGAAAATTAAATTTATTTCCCCCAGCTTAAAGCCCAATCAATTTATAGATGATTTATGATACTCATTACAACATACACATCTAATTGACAGAGCGTAACAAGCCAAGACTTCAATAGAGTCATGTTAAATCTCAAGCACTTTTTAGAGATCAAAGATGCATGTTTAGTTACCCAATCAAGATCTAATGGTGTGAGGTAAATCAAAGTTTTTCAATGAAGATATGAGTAAATGTGAGAGGTGACAAAAAACCTTAGAGGCTTGGCATACCAAGAAGATGAAATTTTAAGGATCCCATGGTCAATTTGAGGTTAATAAATGAGCAATATCAAAGGGCAATAGAGATCTTATAATAGTAATAGCTAGGCACTTCAATAATAAAGAGACCTCAAGATGAAGCTAATTGAATTAGGAATATTCCCTTTATAGTTTAGTTTGTATAATATCAATAAAAGGAATATTATTTTAGGCATGTGTAATTGGTAACACATCTTACCTATAGATCAAACTCTTAAAAATATCATTTATTCTAGAAGGTGGTAGAAAGGGAACTTGTCCTATACGCATGCACCAATGCAATGGGAAATAACTAATCATCATACCTAATGGGTTGTCTATATAAGGGAGTATTGTCATTTGTAAAGTGTGGGATTTTTTAGATCCAAACTACTTTATAAACTTGGAGCAAACAATACAAGTAAGTAATTCTACAAAGACTATCTAGTATTTGTCTATGTGTTTGCTATCATGGCTTCTATCTCATTTGTTTGTTCTAATTTCTAAATTTGAATGGTTCTCATGAATTCTTAGTGTACACCTTTAATTTTAGATTTTTTAACTTGTGTCAATGCTAGGTTGACTAAAAGTCCTTAGGTTTATTTTGTTTTCTTATTTTTATTGCATTTGGGCTAATGCTGTTTGCTTGCAAGGGTGAATATTTAAAGTGAATCAAGTTCTTATTTGCTTTATTTCCACCTTCCTTAAGAGTTTACTTACTGTGTGATAGGATTTTGGCTTAAGCTATTTCATGTTACACATTATTTAAGTGCATGCCTAGATGATATTTGAACTTTGTCAGAATATTTAAAATGAAGATCAACAATATCTATTTTCTACCCTACCCTTCCTTTTTCTCCTTTTTTAATTGGATCACCTTAGTTTAATTATCATTGTATATATCCATCTTATATTATTTATTGATCATAATTCACCATAATTAGCATAATATACTGCATATTTTGCATAGATATTCTATTTGGCTATGGTGGCTCCCAACAACCAAATATTATAAATATTATGAAACAGTCACTTGTTCTACCTTTGTTTTATCAAAGATAATAGGATTATCATAACTGACAACTCATGTGATGAATTATTAAGAATTATAAAATGATAAGTGTTTCTTAAACACTCTAGGCACCTATGGTACACATTTAGGCATCAACAAGAGGATCTTTTTTGGTGCTAAAAGGATTTATTTTAGTTAGATCTTGTGAATTTATAGAATCTTTGCTAAATTTGGTGTGTTTTGATCAGATATTGATGTATTATTTGCATATTTGTGATTCTTTGAGCATAATTGTGTAAATATCATCGATATTTATGGTCGTAAACTAATCTTTGTGCTTCCTTTAGACAAAGATCAATATTCTTTGGAGATCCATGGACATTCACACAAAGGTAGTTCATGCTTTGTGTATTCCTCACATTTAAGGATAATAATAGCAATTTTGTACAAGTATTGATTGGTTCTTTATAAATCTAAGTTTATTCAAGCCTAGAAGTGTAAATATCCCTATCATTCATCAGTTTAGATGTATCTTTGAATTTATTTAGTTAAAGATTATCATGTTTTACATGTATTTATGCAAAATTGGCTTAATGTGCAAACTTAATCATTGTATTTTGCAAAGATTAGTTTGATGCATCATATTTTAAACAAGTTTCAAAGTCACAATCTAGAATTGCCCAAGGTGAGGCTTTGGTGAGTGAAATTACAAAAGTATCAAACACTTCACAAGTTCAAGGTACTCATGTGTTCAAGGTATGGCTTGGCTAGGTGGTTCTTCAATCAACATACCAAGTATAGTACATGATCTTACCCAAAATCTTGAAATTTGTTTGCTTTCTTTTATTCCTAATAATGTTGTCATAGTTGAAGAACATGTTCAAAGTTTCAAAGCTACTTTAAGACTCCTAAATGTTATTCATGAGGATGTAGCATGTTGATTATTCTCATTTTCTTTCAAAGATGTTACATATGAATAGTTCCTTAACCTTCTAGAGGATTGCATTACTAGTTGGCTTAAATTTAAAAACATCTTCATTAATCAATTTGGAAAAATCATTAGTCCCTATGTCTTGTATCAACAATTCACCACAATTAAATGGGATGTTAATGAGACCATCAGAGCCTTTAATGCTAGGTTTAAAAAAATGTTTAGTAGAACTATAACCTCTTATAGACCAAATGAGGATTTAGCCTTATAAATTCATAAGGATGTTATGGATCCCATGATATTCATATTCCTAAAAAGGTCTCTTCCAGTCTTAAACATATTGACCTAGTCCTACTTTGAATTTGTGATCATTAATGACCAAATGCACCCTCAGGGTCAAATGGTGTATTCCATGCCTAATGTCAATTGAAATTAGCCCATACAGAATGTCATTCCTAGTATACCTACTTTAACACTAATTCAAAACCATTTTCCCTTGAGTCATACATATCCTAGCTAAAACCTAGGGTTCTTAGATAGCACTGGTAGTGGAATTCATCTACAAAATCATAAAACTCTAGTGCCCATAGCCAGTAGTAATGCTCTAATTCATGAGCCTAAGACACCAAAAAATTCAAATGAATTGATATTAGAAATGGTCCAAAAACTGAGCACTGACTTTATTTAGTTGTAAAAACTAGTAGGAAATACAAGAGAAGTCCATAACAAAAACTATGCTTCTCAAAGGTTAAATAGGCCTCCAAACAAATTTCATGATAACAAAAATAATGGATCATTTGAAAGCATACAAATGAGTTTCCATGATATAGATTTAGCTAATCATTGTAATGTTTCTAAAACCTCTAAAATTATGCCTAACCAAGATAATATTATAGGGACATCTAGATTTGTAAGGATGTCTCAAGGTTTCATGATAGAGACTTTTGATTTTCCATCTAAAGAGGAAAGTGAACCTAAATATACTCTAGAAGAAATAACAACTCTTCAAGATGAGCAGCCTCATGAACAAGATCAGATACAAGATTACCTCTCTTTAGAAGATATCTATGAGGACACTTCATGTGAAGTCACTAATGGAGTAGAGGATACTATTGAAGAAGATGACCATGGGTAGAAATTACACCAGGATTTCTTGAAAGAAGTTGAGGTGTTCCAAGAAGGCAATGATGTCCTGGAAATCCCAAAACTAGAAGAGCTAGAACTTAATTGGGTAGAAGAACTGCCTTTATTTATCAAAGATGAAGATGAAGAAGGTGAAACAGATTAGGATTTGTCATATAACTTCATCAAAAGGTTAGGATTATGGGACCAACATGCTTCTTATGATAATATTCTATATGAGCATCATTTAGTTTATTAAGATGACGAAGCCCTTTTAGGATGACTTGGAAGATTTTTGGGCAAATATTTGTAGTCCATGTCTACCTCAGAAAGAACCTACTGAAGACATCAGCCTAAGGATACTAGTTGAGTTATGATTATTGAGTGAATATAAGATAAGCTACTATATATCTATGAATGAAGCAAAAATAGCACTCTACCACAAAGAAGAAGAATTTGAGAAGAAGATGATTGGGTCTTAGATTCATATCTTTGATCTATTCATATGAGAATGTTTCTAGGAGACCTAACTACATAACCTATAATACACAAGCATACAAGGGATCCTATCTATAAGAAGAGACCATAGAATAGAAGTAATCATGCTTCAAGTGTTAGGAATAGCTTTTACATAATGTTAGTTTTGGTATTTATCAAAAGGTAAATAGTAAAGGTTGGTATTTATTGAGAGGTAAATAATAGTTATAGGGTGGTTATGATTATATGGTTAATATGGTAAGTTATAATATTATATTGTTGTTATATATTATTATTTGTTATAAAAATATATCATAATAGATTTGCTTTATTATAAGATTCAGATGAGAAAATATTAGAGAAGTTATAGGAATAATATTCCTATATACATGTGTAATGTCTTAGATGTATTATAATCAGAGAGTGGAATATAATATTGTCTTGAAAATTAATTTGTGTATTCAAGCTCCATTTGATTGTGAATAATTTAAATCTATGTGTTCAGCTCCAATTCCCAACAGTGGTATCAGAGCAGGATTGATCTATTTATTTAATGGATATATGAGATGTTGTATAGGGATAAGAACCATTATAATTCTTGACTACCCTAGTTGATGAGAAAATAATAATATGAGAAAGAGTCTAGTTTAGTTTTGTGAGAAGAGTTTTCTATAGATTTGATTTATTGTTAGCATAGAATTAGTTTTTGTTTAGATTAAAAGAAGATAAATTAAGGAGATGTCTGGACAAAAGAGTTCATCATATCAATTACTTTTATTTTATATATCTATCCTTAGATGAATGTACATAGGGATAAACTCTCTTTTTTGCATCTTTCTTAGCATTTGACACATTGCATATACCAAGAATCTATTCAAATTTGATTCATACTTTCAGCCAAGATAACAACATGTTTGGTATAGCTTTAATCATGTTGGAATAGACAACCAACTTACCTTATTTCCTTTGTATTGGTTTATTTTCATTGAGTTGATTTGGTCATTTCTTGCATCAACATCATTTTTCAATGTTTTATGCATCAAAAACTTGATCTTCATAGATCTGTACAACTCAAAACTCTTTGTTTCCTTTTGGAATTCACTTTTCTTTAGATATATCAACTTGACTTTGGATAAATACTATTTAGACATTGAGTTTACTCCAATAACTATCTAAACATGAAATTGATTGTGAAAAAGCCAATGTCTCAGATCTTCTCCTACACCAACACAAACTCATGATGGTGGTATGACCCTCCTGATCCAATCCAAGATAAATGAATTGCTACCTTTCCATGAGCAATTATTTTATTTTTCCACTCTCACCAATAGTTTCATCATGATTTAAGTTAGATTCCAAATCAACTTTGATACCTAGTCACTCATCATCCTCTTCTTCTGGTAGTCTCCCATTCTACCTTTCATAGCTCAGTCTACAACCATATAGAAATACGCATTGCCTATCTTAGACTCCATTCAAAACTCATAGATTTTATCCACCATTATGACTTGCATTGGATTCTTCACAAGCTGTATCTCGACCACCTATCAGTTAAATCGTGATCCCTATACAAAGGTCTTTAATGTTGAGATTTTATGTTATAATTTTTTAGATTATTGATAAGATCAAATCATGTGATTTTTTTTAAGAGGTAAAAAGTTTTTTATAAAATTATTTTTAAACTTTAAGGGTCTTATTTTTCAATTAAGTCATAAGTATTAGATTTAAGTGGGTAAATTATTTCAAATTTTCATGCAAGTTTATTGACATTAGTTTGTCCAAGACTATAGTCTATGTTAGTCATGTTTATTTAGTTTTTTAATCATTGTGTATTATCATTATTCAAGTCAATTTATTATTATGATTAAAATTTTTAATAATTATTTATTGTCATAGAGATAAAAATGGTCATTTTTTGTGCTAAAATGTCAAAAATGAGTCAAGAGTCATTTATACATTAAGTCATTTTGTCAAAAATTGTAAAAAAAATATTGCCTTACAGATGAATTATTGCTTTTACACAATGTCCACATTATGGGGGGATTTATCTTTAAAAAATCATGTACCCAAGCTTCATCAAGATATTGTTTGAGTAAGAAGTATAGGATACTGGAGGATGGATGATACACAGAGGATGGAGGTCTTTTAGTGACCTCTCATCAATCACCAATGATGGGGCCATACCAATGATGTGGTACTATTTTGTGGTGTGTTTTTTCATTTCTATTTTATGTTTTTAGAATAATAATAAAATAATATGCATGTTCAAGTAATGCAATGTGTGTGAAACTTAAAAACATGATTCCCTTAGGTGAACACATTATGAAAAGACAGAAAGAACCAATGTAAGTCAGTTCATGGATCTTGAAAGGATTTATGGTAGAGATCCATAAAACCATACTAGGTAAAAAAAAGAGGTTCATGTTCATGTCAAGGTTTGTGGTAAACTTGTAAAACTATGGTAGGAGTGACGCTCTCTTTATATCAAGGTCATGAGCCACATTGATTGGCATGCTAAAAGAGGTGAGCATAATGTAGATAAGAGTGTGAATGTTTTTGAACCATATAAAAAATATGGGAGGGGAATGTTAGGAATAAATTTTACATCATGTTATTTATGGTATTTACCAAAAGGTAAATAGTAAAGGTTGATATTTATCGAGAGGTAAATAATAGTTACAGTGTGGTTATAAATGTATGGTTAATATGATAAGCTAGAATATTATTTTGTTGTGATATATTGTTATTTATTATAACATTATATCATAATAGGTTTGATTTATTATAAGATTTGGGTGAGAAAATATTAGAGAAGTTATAATAATAATATTCCTATATACATGTGTAATTTCCCAGATGTATTATAATCAGAGAGTGAAATATAATATTATCTTGAAAATTAATCTATGTATTCAAGGTCCATTTGACTGTGCATGATTTAAATCTATGTGTTCGGATCCTCCAATTCCCAACATCAAATTTATGTAGTATAATAAATAATTTTCCATTTTATCTAGGAGGTAAGTACTTTATGCAGTTAGTGTAAGGCTTAGTTTAGTTTCTTTCTTGTTCTTTGTATCTTTCTTTTTTCCTTCTTGTTCTTTATTTTTATATAATGTCTATGTCTATATATATTTGTTTGATTTCTCTTGATTTATTCCTTACTTATAAATAAGTCATTTTAGATAGCCCTCAACTCAAAGATCACCTAATTTCCAAAGAGATTCATAGTTTAGAAATGCAAGTATGACTTTTCAACATTGGTTAATCATGGATTGTTGAAATATGAGCTAGATGCTATGGTTTAGAGAAAATAGTAAGGACTAATTATTAGGATAGTTATTCCTTGCATTTTTAAACCTTGTTATAATCTAAGCATGGTTTTAATAAGGATTTCACATATAGGATGAAAGCCTAAATTATTAGGACACATTCATGATTGCACTTAAAAAACATTAATTACTTGGGAAAAAGTTTACAGCGAAGGATGATTGTCTAAAAATTAAACACTTGACCAAATCTCTAAACCTAACTAACCTAGTTCCCAACCTTTGCTAGAAATCCAAAATGACTTGAAAAATATAAAAATAAGAACCTTATTGTAAAATTCAAAGATATTTCTAAGCAGAGGTGATTCAGGTAGTATCTACTAGGGTTATAGATACCTAGATGGCAGTGGAGCAAGGCCTTGAATGGAGCCAAAGGCATCTTTGTCAGGGTTATGGACACTTGACTGGTGGAAAAGCAATACCCAATCCTTCTTTGAGCTAAGCATGGTATTTAATGAATATCCAAACATGTTGAAAGTTAATGTTAATGATTAAAGGCATGAACCTAGAAGTTGTTCTTTAAAACCTATGGTAATTTGTAAATGGAATCTAAACACACACATAACATGACTATGTTTTGATGTTTGATCTTAATTATACATATGTAAGACTTATTTCAACCATGAAATGATCTTAATAATGTTTCCTAATAAAATAAAATAAGTATCATAATTATTATTCTAAACCAAAGTCTTTGAATTGTAACATATTATTATGTTCCCCCAAAAATTCACCATTTGTTGAGGTCAACATACCCCCATTTCTAAAAAATGGAGACCCATGTATCAAATTATGCAAATTTGTACCCTAAAACTAAAAATTCACTTAATAAGAGTGTCATTAGAATTTTTTCACATTATTTTTATTTGAATATCATCCACACTATGATTTGGTTGATTTATTTGTTCATGGTTCCAGTTTGACTTTATCTAAAGTGCTAAGATTGGATATTTATGTTTTAAGTTGTAAATTTCATGGAGCCCATCTAGGATTGAACATGGTTAAGGTTTTTTTGCTTCAATATTTAATTGATATTTTACTAGTCTTGGTCTATAATTGATTAATATTTTAAAACCCTAGCCTGATGTTTTACCTAGACCTATTAATTCAAATTTAATTTGGTGGGAGATTTTATTTAAATTTAAGTGGGAGTGATTAATTATGCCATGAACTCAATTTAATTTATATCCTAAGGCTTGGTCATGTTTTTTCAACACAACCAACCCTTAGGCTAAAAATCATATGCTTTGTCTCTTTTATATCCCATGACCCCTTGATCTATTTTACTATTAAAATGGTTTAACTAATGTAGGGTCCCCTTTATTATCCTAGACTTAGCCTACAGTTTTAAATTGCATTTATGCAATTAAAACCTTAGGCTAAACCGTATGCTATGACTTTTATTATTCAAAGGGTCCTTTTTACATGTTAAAAACTTCACTTAAAAACCTTAGACTAAAATATTTGTATTTATTAATACAAATAAAACATTGGTCCAAAGCTTTATGTATTTCCTAAGCTTACGTAATTATTTTTTACAATTTTAGGGACCAATCACATTCAAACCCATACATTATAACCTATGGCTCACATTTTCTCATAGATCAAGATCTGATAGAGTGAGGTTAATGTTGAAAATTCAAGGCATGGTCCTCAACTTAAAGTATGAGAAAGTTCTAGATGATCGATAGTACGTGTTACAAAGTACACATCTAATCAACAAAGCATAAAAAGCCAACACTTCAACATATTCATGTTAAAGCTTGAGTACTTTCCAAAGATCAAAGATGCACATTTAATTTCCCAACATAGATCTAATGGTGTGAGGTAAATCATTTTTTTTCAATGAAGATACAAGAAAATGTGAGACCACCATGTGACACACGTATGAAGAAGGACAAACCTAGAAATGACAAGTTAAAAACCTAAAAAATAGTACCAAGGACATGGTTAAATTTGGAAATCACACACCCATAAATTATGTTCACATAGATGTCAAATTATGGTGACATAGATGTCAAAATTAAGATAGTAAATAGTCTCAAAGATGAGCTTAAAATTGATGGTCACACGATTGTCAATGACATTTGCATGAATGTCAAATGATGGTCATGAGGATGTCAATTTTAAGACAGATATTTGGATTGAAATTCAAAGGTAATTGTCATATTTTTAATAGGGATTATCATAATGCCATGAAAATGCTATGGAAATTCCACATCAAAGCCATGTGGGTGTAATGTGCCAAATTAGAGGCCTTACAGACCTGGAATGCAAAGGAGAACCTGAATTACCATATGTCTAAATTATAATTCAATTTTAAATAAAAGTATGATCCAATAGGGATAAATTTAATGAAATCATAGCCATGGTAACCCAAATATGTGTTTTAAGGGAAGTATAGAGCTCTATGTGACTTCAACAAACATGAAATCATGAACAATAGCAGAGGAAGGACTAAAGGGGATAATGATAGGATTATGGATATGATTATTGAAGTTATGAACAAGAGGTGAAAAAAAAATTCAAAGGCTTGGCATACTAAGAAGATGAAATTTTAAGGAGCCCATGGTCAATTTGAGTTTAATAGATGAGATGTATCAAAGGGAAATAGAGATCTTATAACATCAACAACTAGGCATTTCAACAGTTAGAAACCTCAAGATCAAGATAATTGAATTAGGAATATTCACTTTGTAGTTTAGTTTGTATAATTTCTTGAAAAGGAATATTGTTTTAGGCAAGTGTAATTGGTAACACATCTTACCTATAGATTAGGCTATTAAAAAGATCATTTGTTCTAGAAGGTGGCAAAAGGACAATTGTCCTATACATATGTACTAATGCAATGGGAAATAACTGATCGACATACCTAATGGGTTGTCTATATAAGGAAGTAATTTAATTTATAAATGGGGGAGTTCTTAGAGCCAAATTTCTTTGTAAACTTGGAGAAAACAATACAAGAAAAGAATTTTGTAAACATGATCTAGTATTTGTCTTTGTGTTTTATATCATGGCTTCTCTCTCACTTGTTTGTTCTAACTTCCATATTTGAATGGTTCTCATGAATTCTTGGTGTGCACCTTTAATTACATAGTTTTTAACTTATGTAAATGATAGGTTTACTAAAATTCCTTAGGTTCATTTCATTTTCTCACTCTTCTTTCATTTGGGCCAATGTTGTTTACTTATAGGGGTAAATCTTTAAAGTGAACTAGGTTATTATTTGTTTTATTTCCACCTTCCTTAGGATTTTATATGATGTGTGATAGGATTTGGTCTTAATTTGTTTCATATTACACATTATTTAAGTGCATGTCTAGATGATATTTTAACTTTGTCATAATATTTGGAATGAATATCAACAACATCTCTTTTCTACCCTACCCTTCCTTTTGCTCATTTTTAATTAGATCACCTTAGTTTAATTGTATTTTTAAATATCAATCTTAGATTAGTTATTATATTAGTTATTGATCATAATTCACCATCATTAACACAATATACTACATATTTTACATAGAACTATTATTTGGCCATGGTGGCTCTCAACCACCAAATATTATAAATATTGTGAAATAGTCACTTGTTTTGCCTCTATTCCATCAAAGATAATAGGATTATCACAAATGGTAATTCATGTGATTAATCATTATGAATTTCAAAATGATAAGTGTTTCTTAAACACTCTTGGCACATATGGTACACATTTAGGCATCAACAATACCTTAGAATGTCTTTTAACCTAGGACCTTTTATTTTGAATTCAAATTTATATGGGGTCACTTTATTTGAAATTACATGGGAATATTTTATATTTATTTAAAAAATTAGAAAATATTTTATCCTAAGATATTATTTGTATTTATTAACATGAATAAGACCTTATTCTAAAATCTTTTTCCTAAATACTTTATGTCCTAAACCCATTTTGCTCCTTTTTATCTTCGCAAGTTCTAACTAAATGTAAGGTCCCCTTTATTAAATTTTAGAACTTAGCTTAAAATTTTATCCTAAGGTTTTATCATGTTTATCAACATGAATAAAACCATAGTCTAAAAATTTATCTTAAGTTCTCTATATTTTTTTAACCTTACTTTATTTTATTGTCCACAAGATCGATGGTGCACATTTACTCAAGTAAAGTTGATCCAATGATGCAAGATGAGGTCAATAAGTCAAACACCTTGATCAATTATGCATGTTCACTTAGGAAAAAAGGATCTGATTATGCATAACAAGTCAAAGCTTCAATGGAACCCCAAAATAAGGAGAAGGTGACAAGTGTCATAGTTTCAACAATAGAATAATGAGTATCCAATAACGTTTAATCCCTTAGATTGAGATCTAATGGATTGCATTTGATAGAATGGAGATGATTTTACAATGTGAATCAAATGTTGAAAATTAAAATCCTAGTAGGATAGTGTAGGGATGCCAAGTGTCATGCCCATAATGGATAGTTAAATATTGAGCATGTCCCCAAAGATTGATGGTATGCGACTGAGCATATACATTTTGATTAATGGTGCATATTAAGTTAAAACTTCAATGAGCTTAGGGATGAGAGATAAATTTAAAAGTGTCACCATGATAGTAACCCTATTATAAATCCAATGGTATGTAGATTGAAGTACAGAACATAGTGGATAAATATTGATGGAGCATGATTGATCTATGCAATCAAGATCAAAGGTGTGAGATCAATGTTGACATTTTAATGAAGCTCAGGATGAATGAAGAAGTAAAAAGTATCACAATAATGGGGAATATATAAAATTATCCAATGGCATTCAACCTCATAGATCAATATCAATGAATCACATTGATCTAGGCAAGTAGGTCTAACATTGTGATCCTAGGTGGAATTTTCAAAGATCTTGACCCAATGAGGTATTGACATGTGTCCTAGAGGCAACAATAATATTTTGAAAGTTAATAAATAGAATGACATGATAATTACATATTGGCATACAAGTAAATTAAAAATATTTTGTGGACCTAAAAATACAAAGGTATAAATGTGCAAATCTAAGAAAAATATAAGTCACAAAGCTCACATAATTGGAATAGCTGCCATCATTAAAGCCTTATAAAGGCCTTCAAAAAATCTATAGCATAAGCATAAGACCTAATTTGACCATGTGATCATTGTACATGAACCAAGGAGAAGCAAATTATCATTTATGCAAGGATAATTCAATCCAGAGCCAAAGTGCAGTCCACTAGTGAGCAATTTAATGAAATTCATAGCCATGGTAGCTCAAAGAAGTGTTTCCAAAGAGGATGTGGAACTTTATTAGACCTTAAATGTAGAAGGGAGGATTTTAAATGACATAGAGTTTGATGCTATAGATTTAAATATAAGAGATAATAACTAGTCTAAGATTTTATAAACCATTTAAGAATAACCAACTATTATAAGAGAAGAGGAGAAGAATGTGTCAGCTAAGAGAGTATACTACGACTTAATTTCTATACAAATGACTGGTCTACACTATGTAGTGGATAAACCTAAGGTAATTAATTATATAGACATTATTTAACCCATTTTTAAGGATGTTAAAATAGATAAAGGCATGATAATTAATAGACATACTCAAAATAAGATGGCCTACATTTCTCCCATAGCATTTTAAAAATTGCCAAAACCATAAATAGACCTAACCTTAATCAACAACTGGGCTAAAGTGAATGATTTAAAGATCATCCTTGCCCTATAGCTATATTTTAGGAGCCAAGTATTTTTAGACTTCAATAAAAATATCCCCATTAGTTAATTCAGACCTCAAATAAGGATGATTATGACAATGATGAGTAGGTTATGTGAAAATTCAACCACTACGTATGTAGATAAAATTTGGGTGCCCCTAGTCTATTTCATGATTGACAAATAGATCACCCCTCCTCTAGGTGAAGTGATTAGCATTGCTTTAAGTAAATAGATATTTATAATTGTAAAAAATAAAAAATGCTAATTTTATATGATGTCATACCTCCTGGATGCCCTTCTTGCTAAAACCAAGTTTCCCAACTTGAGGGAATGGTCACCCAGTGGAACATAAATAGTTTCATAATATTGTTCCAAACTACACATATTCAAGTATGGAGATTACATCCAATTTATTTTTGACTATGTTTATCCATCACTTAGTGAGGCTATAACTAGTCATCTCATAGAAAGGGCCAGCCCACTATTTAGGAAATATGTTGAAGTTATGGGTGATATCTGGTTATACCTAGATTATACAATCATTATAATTTAAGGGACTTGGATCCAACCTTTTAGGTTACCCATATATGTACCCAATAAGCTATCAAAGTAGGAGGTGTCATATCAGTTATTTCATGGCATTGATGGCTTATATAGAATAAAAAAGAAAGGGATCCTTAACAACCCCCCAATAATTATTGTAAGGACTACATTCAAGCAATGGGAGAACATAGAAGCAACATCCAAACATAGAACATCCTTCAAACTAAAACTTGATGAGTTAAGGAATTGGGACCTTTGTCTGAGGGTTAAGGAACATTTGAAGGTTAATGGGATCAATGTACCTTATGATCATCATCTTGGTATTTTTTACCAGATGTACAAAAAAGCATCATCATTCTCTGAAGTAACCAGGAGATTGAAAGAACATAACCTCATGCTTGAATATAGGATAGATGGAAATTAGAAAAGAGATGATAGATGGAAATTGGGGACAAGGTAATACCATATATTAAGTGGTGTAATTTCTGGACCTCCACTATCTCAATCAATTAGTTCCCAAATAGAGACACAAGTTAAACATATACTAGAAGAGAGAAGGCCTGATGAGATTGCATCTTCTTCAACTCAAGCAGAGGAACAAGGATCACCAATGGATGAGGTTTATATGGTAGCATTAGAACCTGATGAGACTATAGAGGATGCCCTAAAAATGTTATCTTTAGACTATGAATCAAATGATGAATAAATGGAGGAAATAAAGGAATAAAAGGGGTAGGAAGAGTTGGATCTAGTTCTTGTTTCCACCTTTCCCAAGAGAAAATATGAATTGGTCATTGTTATAATAAAGACCAAAAATCCCAAGGTGACTTTCACTCCTCATTTGAGTGAATTTAACATTTTTAGTGAAGATAATTTGATTTATGAGCCATCCATTCTAGTTTGGTTTGTTTATAAACCCAAATTATAAAAGATACCTACTACACAACACCCTTGGGCCATGATAAAGGCAATCAATATCCTAGTGCATGAGGAGATTAGGCCAAGGATCCTGGCTCTAGGAAATGAGGATGAAAGAAGAATGGCTACCCTAAGAGAGTGAAGTGAAGCAAAAATGGATATTCAGCTCCTAAAGTGACATAATCTTTAGTGGGAGTCAAGTTTTATCCCAAGATAACTAGATTGTAAAGGGTAATAGAGAAAAAGGTCATGATTGGTGGAGAGGATATCACCTTCTAGAAAGTAGAAACCTTGACCAATTTGACTCTAGTGAGATGATAGAGACCTATATAAAATAATATATTTGAGGAAAATGTGCTTGAATTGGTCTAAGAATAGGCAAAACAATTGTAAGCTACCCTCAAAGGCATGCAACAACAAAAGGAAAATTTGGATAAACAATTTGTATTAGTAGTCCCAAATGCTCTGGTCAAAATGTTTAAAGAGACCTTATTTGAAATGTTCAATTATTTGAAGTCAATAAAGTTTAGACAAAGTGTATTGAGCCAGTAGGATGTAGTAGCCAAGAGCCTAATTCACCAATGGTAGAGCTCAAAGGGAAAAATAAAGTATTTGATCAATATCTTGACTAAGGATCAAATTCTTGATTTCAAGACAATCAACCGGGCCCACCTAAACATAGTCAAGGGATTGGTAGTTGACAAGATCAAGGGTTTAAACACATGGTCCAAGAACCTAGAGAGCCGCTATGAGGATGAAAAATAATTGGAAAATAATATGGAGCATATACTTGAGACCATGATCACCGAACCATCCACACTCAGTTTCATGGGTCTCATCACTGATGAGGATTTTAAGCTCAAAGCCACCTTGGTCATGAAATAAGTTAGAAGAAAGAGCCAAAGAAGGACCAGAGTAGATAATATCAGGATCATGGACATGATCTTTAATGTAGAGAAAAAGATTGGGGAGACTAAGAGCATAAAATAAGCATTAAAAAGGGATGATAAAGATCTTAAAGGCCTAGTAGATCAAGAGGATGAACTCTTCATAGAACCTTTGGTCAATATAAAGCTAATTGATGAGTAGCATGAGAGAGAAATAAAGATCTTGTAACAATAAAAATAAGGGACTACCTCAATAAAAAGGTCTCAGAGTTAGTTGAATCAAGAATATTCTTTTATAACTAAGCATGTATAATATTTTGAAAAGAGAATACTCTTCTTTGTAAAGGCATGCGCAATTTGTAAAGAACACTGCCTATAGGTTAGTCATTTAGAGTTTTTAAAAAGTTCTAGAATGATTGTAAAAGGATAGTTATCCTTAATATTTGATGTGACTAGCTGGCATACCTCATGAATTATCTATATAAAGAGGTATTATTCATTGTAAAGAGGGGGGAGATTTGAGAAAGAAACATTTGTACTAATTTTGGAGCAATTTAATTCAAATAGGGAATTCTAAAAAATTTGTCTAAATTGTTTGTTTTAATTATATCATGGCTTATCTCTCAATTGTTTGATTTGAATTTCAGATTTGAATGGTTCTCATTGATTCTTGATGTGCACCTTTTCAAATGCAATTTTTTTAAATTGTGCTAGTGTTAGGTTAGCTAAAGATTCTTAAGCTCATTTCACTATCTTTGCCTTTCATGTGAATGTGCTTATGTTGTTTACTTATAGGATAAATATTTATAAGTGAACCAAGTCTTTATCTACATTATTTCATTTCCTTAGATGCTTGACTAATGTGTACGAGGATTTGAGCTCATGTTATTTCATGTTATCCATTGGTTTTAAGTGAATATTTGGATAATATTTGAACTTTATCATAACATCTATGTTAAATATTAGCAACATAAATATGTCTCTTCTTTTCCCTACCTTTCCTTTTTCTTTTTCTTTGATCCATTCACTTTATATTAGCTTCATTGTGAATATTCACCTTAGTTTATATCTATATTTAGTTCTTTGAGAAAAATTCATTTTACTTATAAAATATCACTTTCATTTTCATAAAGATTAACTAGCAGGCCATGGTTACTCCCAACAGCCAAACACTATAAATATTATGAAATAGTTCATTTGTTCTACCATTATTCCACCATAGATAATAGGATTATCACAACCTAAAAATCATGCATTGGATTATTTGAGTTTATAAATAAGTAATGTTTCTTAAACACTCAAAACCACATGGGATACACTTACATGCATCAATAGGAGAACGAGTTCCACTAGTGTTAGAAGGAAGGCCTTAATTAAATCTTTATAAATTTATGGTATATTTGTTAACTTTGGTGAAATTTGTTCAAAAATCAATGAATTATTTGTATATTTGTGTTTATTTTAGAATAATTATGTAAATATATTTGAGGTGTTTGGTTTGAGACCAATCTTTAGGCTCATTTAGCTAGAGATTTTCATTCTTTGAAGATCCATGGTAAATATTTGCAAAGGTAACTTGATCTCTATAAATCTTCCTTGTTTGAAATTAGTAATGGAAAATTTGATCAAAGATTGATTGATGCTTTATAAATTTAGGTTTATTTGGACTTATACTTGTAAACATAATTGATATTCTCCAGTTTAGATATATCTTTGAGCTTATTTAGTCAAAGATCGTCATTCTTTAAAGGGATATAGATATATTTTTGCAAGTTTTTCCTAACTTAGGAATCTTAAACATGAAAATCCACTCATAAGTAAGAATTAGATTTTTATCTACAATAATTGAGTTAAATATCATCCATATTTGCAAATATAAAGTTTCTAAGTCATATTTTGGACAAGACTCAAGGTTTACAAGCTAGAATTGCCAAGAGTTAGAACTAGGTCAAGGTTAGAATCAAGATTGCCTCTCCTCTCATTAGAAGATCATAGGAAAGCAAGAGTAGACAAAGGTAAGTGAATGGTTTCTAAATCTCAACCTAATTCACATGTTTGAAGTGCTCTTATGTTAAATCTTTGCTAAGGTATGGCTTGGTTAGGTGGATCTTCCATCAAAGTGCCTAGTTAGGTACATGACCTACCTTGAAATCTTGATAAATATTTACCATCTTTTAATCCTAATGTAATTTTCATAGTTGAAGAACACATTAAATATTTCAAAGTTACTTTAAGACTATTAAATGTAGTTCATGAATATGTAACATGTATATTATTTCCATTTACTTTCAAAGATGCTACATATGAGTGGTTTCTCAACCTTTTAGAGAACTATATCACTAGATGGAATGATTTTAACATGATATTTATTGATCAATTTAGTAAAATAATTATTCTATGCATTTTGTATCAATATTTCACCACTATTAAAATAGATTCTAGTGAGACTATTAGAGCCTTCAACACTAGATTCCAGAAGATGTTTAGTAGAACCATAGCTCCTTACAGACCTAATGAAGTTTTGGCCTTAGAAATCTACAAGGATACTTTATACCCCATGACTTATGTGTTTCTTAAAATATCTTTTGGAGTCATAAATACATTGGCCTTAGCCTAAGCTAAACTTATAAAAATCAATGATCAAATGTAGCCTCAAGGTCAACTTGCATATGTCATTTCCAATGTTAACCTACTTTCCCAACACTAAATGTCATTCCTAATGCCAATCAGAATGTGCTTGCCTTAAATTAAACACTAATATTGAACCAATTACCCTTAAGCCATGCCCATCCTGGCCAAAATTTGGGACTCTTGAATAATAATGCTATAAATGGATTTCATCCATAGGACCAGAGAGCTTTGATACCAATAACTAATGATAAAAATCAAGTTCATAACTATGAGGCACCAAAGAATGAGAATGAATCCATACTTAAGATGATTTAAAAGTTGAGTACTAAATTTATCTAATTACAAAAGTAAGTAGGAAATATCGGGGATAAATCCAATAGAAAATCACTCTTATCAAAGTTTTAACAGGCTTAACAATTGATTTCACAATAGTAACAATGGTAATAATAATAACAACAATAATGAGTCATCATCAAGAAAGAATAACCTTGAGATTAATATTTGTGATCTTATACTAACTAAATATTAGAGGGATCACAATACTTCAAAGCATGGTGAGTTAGACTACATTAAATTCTATAATGCCTTTGAATTGTTTCAAGTTGAGTTGAATACACCTAAAATTGGATCTAATAAAGATAATTCTATAGGTGCATGTGGATCTTCCAAATCATCCAAAACTATAGATACAAAACTAATGGTGGAAACCTTTGACTTACCTTTCCAATAAGAGAATGAGTCTAAGGATACTCTTAAAGAGGTATATGCCTTTCATTAGTATCTAAAGAAGACATATCCTCTAAGGAATAGGGAACATAAGTAGCCTCTGACCACTTCAACTCCACCAAGTAATTTTGACACTCCTCTTGATCTTACAGCTATTAACAATCCTAAACCTCCAAAGGGAAGTACTTTTAAGCCTAATGTTGTTTAATCTATTACTTTTACTAAGGGTGGATACAATATAGTTGAAGACACGAATAATATTAAGGATAACATCACCTTGCATGAGCTGACTCAAATAATTGAGCAAAGAGATTTGTTACTTGAATCTTTATCTAAAAATCCTCGTAAGTCACCCAAAATTGCAAATTCTAATGTTGTTATGTACAATAAAAAATCATATGTCCCACCTTTTTTTCTTATATTCAATATTTTTGGTAATAATTTACATAATTGTTTATTAGACTTAGGTGCATCTACTAACATCATGCCTAAAGGTATTTATGAGTAACTAGGTTTGACTTCAATAAAATTTGATAGGGTTGTTACTCAATTAGATAAATCTAGGGTGAAGGTAATTGGAGAATTATTGAATGTCCACATATAGCTTGAAACTAAGCAAAAGATATAATAGTTTATAGACATCCAAGTAGTGGATATTCCTAATGCCTATGGAATGTTACTGAGTAGAGACTAGACCAGATCATTGAAAAGTTACATGTCTATTAACTATTCCCATATGTGGCTACCATATAAGGGAGTTCTAAATCATATCATAATTTAAAGAGAGTCCAACATGAAACATATGATCACTGACTACAACATTATAAATTAAAGGGTAAACATGGCCAACTCCAAGTTAGGAGTTTACACTCTTGACACCTCTAAGGTATGTGACTCTAATGATACTCATGTTATGCTTGTGATATGGAAATTATTTTTTGATGGTGCTAGATTTAAGTTTGGTTCTAGTGTATGAAATGTCTTGATTAATCTTTTTGGAAAAGAATTCATTACTTTTTGAATACTTCAATTCTCATGCACTAACAACTTGGCAAAGTATGAGGCTCTAATCTTAGGTTTACAATTTGCCATCAAATATAAGGTCAAGGAATTATTGGTTCATGGTGATTCAAAACTAGTAGGTAATCAAGTGATAATTAAGTATTGGTGTAAATTATTTTACCTTAAGAAATACAAGTTTAGATTTTGGGACCTGATAGATTATTTTGATGCTTTTAACATTGTCTCACTTCCTACGAAAGAAAATAAGCTTGCTAATGAGCTATCCTTAGGTATAGCTAATTTCATGACCAATTAGGACTCTAAACTTAGAAACCTTAGTGTTGAATTGGTTCCTTATCCCTCTGTCCATGATAATATCAACCATTTATAGGTATTCAGTGATGACCAATAATTTTTAGACTTCATGAACAATTCATGAGTATTTGAGGCTCACATCATTGATGAAGCCAATGAAAATGCTCCTAATAAAGGCAACATTGATGACATAATTATGCAATTAAATGACAATAAAACTCCCAAAAGCATGATTTCCCTATAAATATTATTTAACACATAAACTAGATAAAAATGTCAAGATTCCAAAAGTGAATGGGAAAGATTATAAAATAGTTGACCTAGGAACACAAGGTCAACCCTAACTAGTGAATATTGGTAAAACCACCACTAATGAGGATTTAAGAAAAGTTAAAGAGATATTGACCAAGTATAAAGATGTTGTATCATGGTCATATAAGTACTTAAATATATTTGATCCTAGAGTCATCACTCATACCATACCTCTAAAAGAAGCATGCAAGCCTTTTAGGCAAAAATAGAGCCCTATTAACCCTATCTAGGAGCCATTGATATATGAAGAAGTCAAGAAGTGCTAGATATAAAGATAATGTTTCTAATTAGACATTCTACTTGGGTATCTAACTTAGTGATAGTTTGGAAGAAAAATGGGGAAATCAGATTATGTGTAGACTTAAAAAATCTGAATAGAGCTTCTAAAAAGGACAACTATCCTTTCCCTTATCTTTATCAAGTTATTCAAATTATTAGTGGTTCAGTAATGATGTCTTTTCTTTATGGATTTTTAGGTTATAACTAGGTGCTTGTGAATAAGGAAGATATATTAAAGACTACATTCACTACTAAGTGGGGCACTTTTGCCTAAAAAGGAATGCCCTTTGGACATGTAACCTTTAAAAGAACAATAGACCATGCTTTCCAAGGGTTGATCAGTAATTTAATTATCATTTACATAGATTACGTGACTATCTTTTCTAAAAATAGGAAGGATAACATCATGCACTTGTAATAGGTATTTGAAAGATGTATATGGTATGGAATTTATCTCAATCCCAAGAAAAGTATTTTTTGTGTCACTGAGGGAAAGTTGTTAGGACATGTTATAACTAAGGAGGGGATTTATATAGACCCTAATAGAGTAGATTCTATATCTAAGATATAACCCCCTAATAGCAGAAAGGAATTGAAATCTTACTTTAGGAAGATCAACATTGTAAGAAAGTTTATTTCTAGTTTTTTAGAAATTGTGAGACCATTGAATGATGTGTCGAAGAAGGAATATATGATCACTTGGAATGAAGAAACCAAAAAATCATTCAAGGACATAAAAGGAGTAATAATGAAAGCACCAATATTGATAATCCCTAATTTTTCAAAAGATTTATATCTTTATTCTTTTGATTATAACTATACAATTGCAATTGTCCTAACTTAGAAGATAGATGGATGTGATCATATTATTGCTTTCATGAGTACCAATTTTTAAAATTATTAGTTAAACTATTCCCTAATTGATAAATAAGCATGTGCTTTATTCAAGGAGTAAAGAAATTTAGGCATTATATTCTTAGAAATAGGGTATATGCAATACTACCAGATCCTACCACTAAGATCATGCTTAGCCAATATGAACTTGGGGAAAGAAGAGGTAAATGGATGTTCATACTTCAAGAGTATGATCTTTAAATTAAGACTACCAAATTGGTAAGGTGCCAAGGGATAATTAAATTGATTTCCAATACTAATCCCAGGTTAAATGTCATGTAGGTAGAGCAACAAATTTCTTAACCCAATGATTGGTATGATTCCATTATTCATTTACTAAAAAATGGAAATTATCTTATAGGTTTGACTAGGAAGTAGAGGATATCTCTAAGTCTCAAGGCAACTCATTTCTTGATCAAATATGGAGTGATTTTAAGCAATAATTATGAGGGAATATACCTAATATGTGTTTCCAAAAAAGAAGCTAGTGATATCCTAAATAATTTTCAGGAGAAGATTGGAAATGGACACCCATTAGGAAGGATAACAACACATAATATCCTTAGGTCTAGTTACTATTGGTCCACTATCTTCAAAGATGTTCACAAGCATTTGAGACAGTGTCATCAGTGCCAAATTTTCAGCAGTAAAGAGCCCAAAATAGCCATGCCATTGAAGCCAGTGATGATTGATAAATGCTTTGCTCAATGGGGATTAGATTTTGTGGGGGTCATTAACCCAATTTTATCAAAAGGACATAAATATGTGATTACTACTATTGATTATTACACTAGGTGGACAAAAGTAATAAAAACCAAATAAAGTAGGATAAAAGATGTGATTAATTTCTTAGAAGAGAACATGTGTACTAGATTTGGAACACTAGTGTCTCTAGTTTATGATAATGGATATGCCTTCATATCCATTGAGATGACTAAGTGGGAATATGATAATAACATTTTTCTCAAGTTTTTATCAAACCATTACCCTTAAGGTAATGGGGTTTTTGATTTAACTAATAAAAATTTGATGAAAGCTACCCAGAAGTCTATTGCTAAAAAACCAAGAACCTAGCACAAGTTACTCAAGTATGCCCTTTAGGATGATAGAATGAGATTCAAACAAGCTCTAAAAGGATCACCATTTCTACTTATATATGGTCACTAACCTATATTCCCCATCACTCTTAAGCTTACAACCTATAATTTTATGTAAAAGTACATGGAAGGGGAGGATCAAGAGTTTTCAAGTTCAAGGTTACTTGACATTATTCAAATGGAAGACACAAAAGAGGAAGAATTTTCTAATTTTAGTAGGCATCAAACCACAATGAAGAGATGTTTTGACAAATATTTTAGAATCAAGGTGTTTAGATAAGGAGACATAAGTATTATTTGGGATAAAGCCTCTGAACCTAAGGGAAAGCATGAGAAATTCACACCTTTATGGATTGGCCCCTATAATATTATTAAGATACTAGGAGATAACACCTTCAAGATCAAGGACTTTCAAGGAGAATATTTTACCTTTCCAACAAATGGGCAATATCTCAAGCATTACTTCTCCATTGCTCCACCTCAAGTCTACATGAAGTAATCTATAAGACTAGTTAGGATTAGTGTAAGTAGGTTTAGATAAGTTTATTTCCTATTTCTTTCTTTCATGTTCCTTATTTTTACATAGTGCATGTGAATATTTGTTTACTTCTTTCTTGTTGGCTTGATTATTGTTTGTTTCCTTTTATTTTATTTTTTTTATCTGCTTTTAATAAGTCTTTCAAGATAGTCTTGAATCTCTAATGCATGTAAATTGCTTAAAGGTCAACAAATAAAGAGTGTAGGTATGAACCTTAACCAAATGATTAATCATGGATCTTAATATGTGAATAATAAAGTATTTAAAATTTATGTTGTGTAAATAATAAAACTTGTAATTTGTATATTTATTATAATTAGATTAAAAGGTGGATAGTTTGGTTACAACTATTCAAACCCTTTATAAAGTCATTTTTACCTTTATAATAAATAACATCATAGCATTGACAATTATTTGAATGTAAACCATGTATTTTGTGATTAAGTTTTGTAAAGAGAATAAGTGAAGTGAAACGGAATTTATTAGGTGTAAAATTATTTCTCAAATAATGGATACATGCCTTTCTGATTTTTACATCGTAAGGTTTTACCACATTACTCTTATTTGTGTAATTTATTTATTATTTATGAATTTATTATTTTTATATTCTTTCAATTATTTATTAATTTATATACCATGTTGTTTAGGTCAACATACCCCCATTTTTGAAAATGGGGATCCTTGTTTCAATTTTTTGCATATTTGTGGTATGAATTGAAAATACCACTTGATTTGAATTATTTCATTTGAATATCATCCACACTTAGTCCTAATTTATATTGACTGTCATTTTTTTGTCTAATCTTTATATTATTTTGCCTAAGGTTGCTAATGGTTGCTTCATGCATTTTCGAGATGCATGTTTAATGAAGACCCAAGTGTGTAGATAATGTTTAGGGTTTCATACTTCAAATGATAACTTAACCCTTTGATTAATCTTTGGTATTTAATGGTTTTATTGAATTCATGAGTAAACAATGTTAAAAATTAGGTTGTATTCCTTAGAATGTCTTTTAACCTAGGACCTTTTAATTTGAGTTCAAATTTATGCAGGGTCACTTTATTTGAAATTACGTGGGAACATTTTATATTTATTTAAAAACTTAGAAAATATTTTATCCTAAGATATTATTCATGTTTATTAACTTGAATAAGACCTTAGTCTAAAATCTTTTTCGTAAGTTCTTTATGTCCCAAACTCCCTTTGTTCCTTTTTATCTTTACAAGGTCTAACTAAATGTAAGGTCCCCTTTATTACATTTTAAAACTTAGATTACAATTTTATCATAAGGTTTTATCACATTTATCAACATGAATAAAACCATAGTGTAAAACTTTAGCCTAAGTTATCTATATTTCCTAAACCTTATTTTATTTATTTTACTATCTGGAAGATTGATGGTGAGCATTTACTTGGGTGAAGTTGATCAAATGATGCAATATGAGGTCAATAATTCAATCACCTTTATCAATGATGTGTGTTCACTCAAGCAAAAAGGATTTGATGGTACATAACAAATTAAAGCTTCAATGGAACCCAAAACAAGTGAGAAGGTGACAAGTGTTATAATTTTGGAAATAGAATAGTGAGCATCCAATAGTGTTCAACCCCTTAGATTGAGATCCAATGGAGCAAATTTGATCAGTCAAAGATGATCTGATGGTGTGAATCAAATGTTGTAAAGTCAAAGCCTAGAAGGCTAGCATAGGGATGCCAAGTGTCATGCCTACAATGGATAGTTAAATCTTGAGTATGTCCCCAAAGATTGATGATATGTGGTTGATGAATGAGAAAGTGACAAGTGTCACCATTATGGGAACCCTATTAGAAATAAAATGGTACATGGAGTGAAGGATAAAACCTAGTGGATAAATATCGATGGAACGTGATTGATTCATTCAATCGAGATCAATTTGTGAAATCAATGTTAACATTTAAATGAAGCTAAATATTAATGTGGAAGTGACAAGTATCACAACTATAGGGAATATAAAAAATAAACCAATGGCATTCAACCTCTTAGATCAAAATTAATGAACTATATTAATCCAAGTAAGCAGATCTAATAGTACAAGCCTAGGTGAAATTTTCAAAGATATAGACCCAATGAGGTGTTAACATGTGTCCTATAGGCAATGGTCACATTTTAAAAGTTAATAAATAGAATGACATGGAAATTCCATGTTGGAATACATGTCAATTTAAAAGATTTTAAGGACCTAGAAAGGCAAAGGTATAAATGTGCAAATCTGATGAAAATCTAAGTCACAAAGCTCACGTAATTTGAATATTTTATGCCATTAAATCCCTTTAAAAAAGCCCTAGCATAAATATAGGCCCTAATTTTACCATGTGATCATTGAAAATGAACTAAGGATAAGTAGATTGTCATTTATGTAAGGATAATTCAATCCAACACTGAAATACAGTCCACTAGTGGGCAATTTAATGAAATTCACAACCATGGTAGATAGAAGAGGTGTTTCCAAAGAGGATGTGGAGATTTATTTCACCTTGGATGTATAAGGGAGGATTTTAAGGGACATAGAGTTCAATGCCACAACTCTAAATACATGAGACAACAACTAGTCTAAGCTTTTCTGGACCATTGAAGAACAATCAACCTTTACAAAAGAGGAGGAGAAAAACATGTCTACAAAGAGATTATACTATGACATAGATGCTATACAAATGAGTGGTCTACACTATAAAGGTGTTAAACCTAAGGCACTCCACTATATAGAAATTCTTTCTCCCATTTTTAAGGATGCTAAAATAGATAAAGGCATGCTAATTAATAGACATACTCAAAAGAAGATGGCCTACATTTCTCCCATAGCCTTTGAAAACTATTAAAATTACCCAAACCATAAATAAACGTAATCTCAATCAATAACCGGGCCAAAGAGAATGGATTTAAGAGCATCCTTTCCCTATGAATATATTTTGACAACCAAGTGTTTTTAGACTTCAATAACAATATCCCCATTAGTCAATTTAGACTTAGAAAAAGTATGATTATGAAAATGATGAACATGTTATGTGGGAATTCAACCACTACATATGTAGATAAAATTTAGGTGCCCTTAGTCTATTTCATGATTGAAAAATAGATCACCCTTCCTCTAGGTGAAGTGATTAGCATTTCTTTAAGTAGATAGATATTTGTAATTATAATTAAGAAGAAAACCCAATTTTATATGATTTCATACCTCCTTGATGCCCTTCTTACTATAACCAAGATTCCCAACTTGAGGGAATGGTCACCCAGTGAAACACAAATGGTTTTGCAATATTATTCCAAATTGCACATATTCAAATACAAAGATCACATCCAATTTATTTGTGACTATGTTTATCTGGTACTTAGTGAGTCTATAGTTGGTCATCCCATGGAAAGGGCCCACTAATAAAGAAATATGTTGAAGCTATGGGTGATATCTAGTTATACCCAAATTGTACAATCATTAAAATTAAAGGGACTTAGAGCCAACCTCTTAGTTACCCATCTATGTACCCAATAGTCTAGCAAAGTAGGAGGTATCATATCAATTATTCCATGACATTGATGGCTTATGTAGAATCAAGAAGAAAGGGCTCCTCCATGACCCCCCAATAACTATTGGAATGACTACATTCAAGCAATGGGAGAACATAAAAGTAGCATCTAGACATATAACATCCTTCAAATTGTAAATTATTGAGTTGAGGCACTGGGACCCTTGTCTAAAGGTTAAGCAACATTTTAAGGTTAAAGGTATTAATGTACCTTATGATCATCATCTTAGTGCTTTTGACATTGTGTACACAAAAGCATCCTCATTCTCTAAGGTCACCAAGAGATTGAAAGAACATAACCTCAATCCTGAATTTAGGCTAGATGGAAATTAGAAAGGAGATGCAAATGGAAATTGGGGCTAAGGTAGTACCATTTGCTAAGTGATGGACCTTCTAGACCTCCACCAGATTAATAAATTAGTGCCCAAATAGAGACACAAGTTAAACATATACCAAAAGAGAAAAGGCCTGATGAGTTTACATCTTCTTCAACCCAAGTAGAGGAACAAGGATCAACAATAGAGGAGGTTCATATGGTGGCATTAGACCCTGATGAGACTATAGATGATACCCTCAAAATGATATCATTAGCCTATGAATTATATGATAAAGAAATGGATGAAACAAAGAAAAGGGAAAGGAAGTGTTAGATCTACTTCCTATTGCCACCCTTCCCAAGAGAAAAGTTGAATTGGCCATTGTTTTAGTAAAGACCAAGAAGCCCAAGGTGACTTTCACTCCTCCTTTGAGTGAATTTAACCTTTTTAGTGAAGAGAATTTAATTTATTTCCCAACCATTCTATATTGGTTTATTTATGGACCCAAATTATAAAAAGTACCTACTATATAACACCTTTGGGTCATGATGAAGACCATCAATATCCTATTGCATGAGGAGATCAAGCCATAGATCCTAGCTATACAAAAGGAGGATGAAAGAAGAATGACTACCCTAGGAGAGCCAAGTGAATCACAAATGGGTATTCCAACTCCTAAAGTGACACAATCATTAGTGGGAATCAATTTTGATCCCAATACAATTGGATTGCAAAGGGAAATAGAGAAAAAGGTCATGGTTGGTGGAGAGGAGATCACTTTCCATTAATTATAACCCTTGACAAATTTGACTCTAGTGGGGAGATAAAGACTCAAATAAAAATATATATTTTAGGAGAATGCACTTGAATTATCCTAAGCATCGATGGAACAATTGTAAGCTACCCTCAAAGGCATGCAACAATAAAAGGAAAATTTGGATAAATAAGTTATAATATCAGTCCCATATGTTTTGGTCAAAATGTTTGAAGAGACCTTATTTGACATGTTCAATTCTTTAAATTCAATAAAGTCTAGACAAAGTGTATTGAGATAGTAGGATGTAGTAGCCAAGATCCTAATTCACCAATAGTAGATCTTAAGGGGAAAAATAAAGGATTTGATCAATATCTTGATTGAGGATCAAATTCCTCATTTCAAGACAATTAACTTGACCCACCTAAACATAGTCATGGGATTACTAGTGGACAAGATCAAGGGTTTATGCACATGATCTAAGAACCTAGAAAGCCTTTTTGAGGATGAAAAATATTTGAAAAATAGGATGGAACATATACTTGGGACCATGATGATCAAACCATCCACACTCAGTTCTATGGGTCTCATCATTGATGAGGAGTTTAAACTTAGAGCCACCTTGGTCATGTAAGAAGTGAGAAGAAAGAACCAAGGAAGGATCAGATCAGATAATAGTAGGATCATGGACATGATATTTATTATAGAGAAAAAGATTGGAGAGGCTAGGATCATAAAAGAAGAAATGAAAATGGATAATAAAGATCTCAAAAGTTTGGCAGATCAAGAGGATGAACTCTTCATGGAACTTATGGTCAATCTAAAGCTAATTGATGAGCAATATGAGAGAGAAATAAATATATTTCAATAGTATAAATAAGGGACTACCTTGGTAAAAAGGTCTCAGAGTTAGTTGATTTAAGAATATTATTTTGTAGCTAAGCATATATAATATTTTGAAAAGAGAATACTCTTTTTTGTAAAGGCATGCACAATTTTTAAATCAAACTTCCTATAAGTTAGTCATTTAGAGTGTTTATAAAGCTCTAGAATGATTGCAAAAGGATAAATATCTTTAATATTTTATTTGACTGACTAACATACCTCATGAATTGTCTATATAAAGAGGTATTGTTCATTATAAAGAGGGGGACTTTTGAGCAAGAAAAATTTGTACTAATTTTGGAGAAATAAAGTGAAAATAGGGAATTCTAAAAATTTTGTCTCAATTACTTGTTTGAATTATATCATGGCTTCTCTCTCAATTATTTGGTTTGTAAGTCATATTTTAATTTTATTATTGATTCTAGATGTGCACCTTTTAAAATTCAAAGTTATTAACTAGTGTTAATGTTATGTTAGCTGAAGATTCTTAATTTTATTTCATTATCTTTTCCTTTTATATGAATGTGCTTAGGATGTTTACTTTTAGGGTAAATATTTAAAAGTGAACCAAGTCTTTATCTGCATTCTTTCATTTCCTTAAATTCTTTCCAAATGTGTAGTAGGATTTGAGATCATGTTTTTTCATGTTATTCATTGGTTTTAAGTGCATATTTGGATGATATTTGAACTTTTTCATAACATTTGTGTTAAAGATCAACAACATAAATATGTCTCTTCCCTACCCTACCTTTACTTTTGCTTTTTCTTTGATCCATTTACTTTAGATTAGATTCATTATGATTATTCACCTTAGTTTAGATATATATTTAGTTCTTTGAGCACAATTTACATAGAAAATATCACTTTCATTTTCATAAAGATTAACTAATAGGCCACAGTTGCTTCCAACAACCAAACACTATAAATATTGTGAAACAATTCACTTGTTCTGTCATTATTCCACCATAGATAACATGATTATCACAACTTGAAACTCATTCATTAGATTTTATTAATTCAAAAATGAGTAATGTTTCTTAAACACTTATAACCACCTATGATACACTTATGTTCATCAACACTTGTCATTCATATTAAACAATATATGATTTATTTCATTAGTTACTCTAATAGTATCAAATATAAATTAGATATATTGAGACCAATTCATCAATTTCAATAAGTTATTCAATGACTCATAATGACATTAATAATTTTCACTACAATTGATAATATCATTTCTTATTAAATAATGTGGTGATGACCTATCACAACTCTTTAAAAGTGCATACATTTATAGGATATAATAAAATATTGTTCAAGTAAATTTACCTCAATATTATCATATCTAAAAAAATATTCCATGGATGAACACATTGATAAAAATAGATCATCCTATATACAATAAATTCCCAAGTGGAAATAATAACAAACCATTATAAACCAACTCCAAAAAAATCCTAGTGAGATTTAAAAAAATTGTGTATTGATAACTTGAACCACCTAAGATAAGAAAATCCATGTATGGGTTAGACTTAGGCCCTTCCCACCCAAACCATCAACTTGGTGTGGAGAAAACACCTCATCACTAGAAAAGTAAATAAATAAATAAGAGAGAACCTAAGGGATCTAGGATTTCACTAGACCTTGTCATTCATGAATTTATTATTATAAGATTTAAACCATTAAGACTTTAATCAGTCATTTCATTCATAGTTATTTATTCATGATTAAACATTAGGTTATAATCTATACTCTTACTTGACACCATAATATTTTTCATATTCTATATATATAGCCATGTTAAAACCTATAATGTTGATATTTATTGCATGTTCTATACCTTTGCTTTACTTTAATACTTGTCACTTTTGATTAAATATCCTTAATATCAGTACTTAGTTAATTAGTGTTATTTTCATACATAGTTGACTTATTTTCCATTCCAATTGAGACACCTTTTTTTATATAAAAACATATTTTTTCAATCATGTTAAATTATTTCTAGTCATGTTCATAAAACTTGAAAATTTTAAGATTTATAGCCTACCCTTATTTTTTTCTTGCTTATTTTTCCTCTTACTTTTCCAATATTCATTGTGTCTCCTCTTTAAATCATAGTTTTCAAATATATAATGGAAAACCAAAAATATAAATACAACAATGACTGCATGTTTCTCGTAGTTCACCTTAAACTTCTCACTAACTTATGTATTGGATGCATGAATCCATTAATCTAGGGTTGGATGATGTTTTTGAAAAAAGACACATATGGGATCCATCATAATTCCCTTAAAAATCATCTCTTCATTAATTATATCATGTCTAACACAAATTAGATTGATGGAAAAACAAAATAAAACTCAAACCTTGTTGACTTATTTTTGGAGTTTATCAACCTGAGAATGGTTGAGGGTTAAGGTTAGGGTTTCTATCTTACCCTTCCCTTGTTATTTTTTTAATTTTATTTTAAATATATTATTATTAAACAGTGATTACCATAATAATGTATCGGTTAATGTATTATAATACTTTTTAAATTAACTATGTTATTTGAAATAACTTTATTTTCTTTTAATGTATTTAGTATTAAAACATAAGGTCTTTATTCTTTATTTCTCCTTCATTTATGTGGTATCCACTTAAGTAATTTTTAATTTTTAATATTGTGATGCTATAAAATATGATTTAACATTATCAATTTTACACATAAGAATAATATTTTTATAACAAATATAAAATACCATAGTTCTTGGGCTTGGTACTACAAATGATGTTATATTTTGATCAACCTATTAAAGTGCATAACCTACTTATGTGTGATATTAAAATAAAAAACAAAATTAATAAGGGAATAATATATACATGAAAGGATTAAAATATAGGGTCAATCAATTGATTGATTTTTTTCTCTCATTTTATAGTTACTTTTACCTTTTTCTCTATGTTTTTCTCAAAGACAAGGTTAGCTTTTGGTGGCCAATCTTGGCACCGACAACATAACCAATAAAATTTCAATAATAATGGTTATCTCAAAAATAGTAATATTATTATATTAATAAAAAAAATTAATCATGTGTAAAATTAAAGCAAATAAAATTATAGTACTTAATCTAATGATAGAAAACATCACAAGTACTATTATAATGAATAAATTGATGATCATAATAAAGTAAACATGATGATAAACAACATAACCAATAAAATGTCAATAATGATGGTTATCTCAAAATAGTAATATGATTATATTAATAAAAAAAAATTAATCATGTGTAAAATTAAATCAAATAAAATTATAGTACTTAATCTAATGATAGAAAACATCACAAGTACTATTATAATGAATAAATTGATGATCATAATAAAGTAAACAAGATGATAAACATCATAACTAATAACTGATCTTAAATAGTAAATAATTGTTTTAAAACTTCATTCATATTTAATTTATTATAAAATAAATAATAAATTAGTCATTATAGACACATAAATTAACATTTAAGCTAAAATATTGCACTTGTTACCATTCCTTTATAGACTTAACTCTAAACCTATCCTAGGGCCCTTTTGATCACTTTCAACCACCTTATGTGTGGAGGAATAACCATTATAGGCTGATTGGTGACCCCAAAAATCCACTTATCCATCATACCATTAGCCTCAACCATCATCTAAGCCATTCCATACCTTTAGCACCACGATTTGTTCCCATTGGGAAACAACACCCTATTGGACTTAAACACATCACTCTATTGTCCAATCCCTGTCTCTTTTCCTCCCATAAATAAATGACTAATTTTGAAAATTAAAAGTTATTAAAAGTTATTAAAAGTTTGAACTATGTACCCAGTAATCCCATTTGAGTTAATTTCAAATTACACATTGAGAGAAAATTCTCTATTTATCCCAATTTTGATTACATATAACCCTAGTATCCGATAGCTAAAGTTTGAATACATATCCAAGGTCAAAAATCATGTTTAATTAATTTCATCACACCATTAGTACACTAATATTTATCACTTTTAACCAATTATTTACACACCATTGTAACATGGGAGAACTACATAAATTTTGATCCCTCTTCAGAGTATTGGTATGTAGGCAACATTCAACACATAAGGTGTTGAGGTCACACCCAAATTAAACCATTGACCCTATTTTATCCCATTTATTTACATTATTATTAACATTTAAATTTTTTTTTTTTTGAATAAAAAAAATCATATAGTGGTCACTATAGTTGATCAAAAGTTCTTTCACAAAATAAAAACATATAGACAAAGGTGAACATAACCCAAAAATATTAGATCTTCACTATTTATGGATGAGACTAACCTCAAAGAGGATAGGATCACCCCCCATTCTATCATAGGTAAATTTTATCTAGGGATATATATATATATATATATATATATATATATATATATATATATATATATATATATATATATATATATATATATATATATATATATATATATATATATATATATTCAAAGTCATAGATCTATCCACCCTACTAGTTTTAATTTTTTATTCCTCTCACAACGTTATTTTCTAGCTATCTTAGTTTTTATATTTCACTTACCTTATTTAGTAAGTTTCCATATTTATGAAGTTTAAAATTAGTGAATGGTTGATATATTTTTGTATTATAATTACTAATTTTGTATAGTAGTTTATCTTTTAAAGTAATCTAAATATTTCTAGGTTCCCCAAATTTGAAAAAAAACATATTGGTAAACTTGTATCTTGTCGAAAAAAATTAAAAAACCCTAGATTATGGTTTCCTTTTATTTTTCCCTTTCATTAGGGTTTCATATCTTATTTTTAATAATTTTAAAATCAATCATTCCTCAATTTATAAACCCTAGCTTGCCATTAGGATTTCTTTCTAAAATTTGGTCATCATAAGGTTTCAAGTTAAATGTTGATTTCTTAATCATGTTGGAGTGTGTGATATCATTAGTATGTTTCTTTGCTCTTGTTATCCTTTAATTATTTGGTAAATTTAAAGTTTTTAATAAATAATCTCTTCCTCCTCTTAAGCCTCGAGGTTGTGATAACAACTTTCCACTTAACCAGGTCTATGTTATCACTATCCCAAGAGGTAAGGTATCCCATCTTATAATGCTAAAATAAGGTAATAATTATATCCCTCCTCAAACCCATCTACCTCCCATATCTCATATTGATGGTGTATGTATGCTTATAAATCTCTTAAGGATAAAATCATCATTATTGAAAGTTAATAGAAGAGTTAAAAAGTTAAAATTAGTGTTTGAGTACAAAGATTAACATCATTAGAAAATCATATCATATATGTAAAACATCCAAAGTATGTTAGCATTAATCATGTATTTTCATCTTCATCTAGTAATGGTGTGCCTAATAAGATTTCATATCAAAATGAAAAATTTCAATAGAATAAATTTATAATAAGTGATTAAAAAATTATTCAAATGGAATATAATATTTCAAGTAAAATGTTAGTGTCAATGATTATAGATAATTTTATAAAACTATCTCCTCAACATCCATTAATGATATCAAAATATTATTGTGCATATCACAAAATGCATGGATATCATGTAGATCACTATTTGGATTTGAAAAAAAAATATAAAATATAATTTATAGTTTGATCCTACAATTGATACCTCAATAAATAAACCCACAATGGAATAAGAACAAGTAAAGAAGTGGAAAAATTGTAACTACTATAAAAATGGTTATCAAATGACAAATTAGAGTAATAAAAGGTTCAAAAGGCACAATTATAATAATTAAATATTCAATAATATAAATTAGAGCAAGAAATAGTACAAAAGACACAAGATGCAAAAGATTAATTACAAAGGGAACAATTTTAAAATCAAAGGTTACAACATGAAAAAGTGAAGATACTACAATATAAGTTGAAAAATCAAATTCAAGATAAGAAAAAAACATTCTTAAAAGAGAGTTTTTAACAAAAGAGTTTCCAAATCAATAAATTCTTATAAAATCCAATACAAGCATGGTTTCAAAGGAGTTAACTAAAAAGAGTTCATCATTCCTATAGCCTCTAATTTTTAAGCCCTTTATTGAAGGCAAGAAATTCACCAATGTTTTGATAATTAATAGTAATTAAATGAATGTTTTTATCATGAAACTCTTACAATTTATTAGATATGATAAAAAAAAAATTTGAATAAGATTAATCAATCTAAATTATTTATTGGATCGATTGAATTACCTCACACATTTGGGCCAAAAGAATGCTTAAGGGTATTTAAAATGTACCCTAGTTTGGCCCAATATAATGATGAATTAGGAAGATAATGGATGATAGCAATGGGGGAAGCAATGGGTACAAATTCTAACCATGTCACATTTGAACATTAAAGTTCACCGATCAAAGTTTCAAGAGAAAATACAATTTATTCAAAGAAATAAAAACAAATAGAAAGAATGTCTTTAGATATTACACACATATATAAATAATGTAATAATATTAATGACAAAGGACACGATATATATTACAAAGTATAAATTAAAAAATTAATAGAATAATATGAGGAAAATTCATTAAAAGGTATCTCAGAGTAACATTTTTGTTAAATATAGCATCACTAGAGAGTAAGAGGCATAATATAACAATCATTGCATCCCAGAAAAGAATGAAAAAATAGTATAACAATGGTAATAATTCTAAAAAATTAAATCAATACTCAGATTAAAATTTGGTTCAATTTAGTCATAAGAATATAAAAATTTCCATTCATGCACGGTTACCATTCCTCTTTTATGCACATGGCCTATTGAATGTGAGTCCCTTGCAGAACTCATCAGTTAGTTTATCTCTTTAAATTTATACTTATACTTTACATATATATGCAAAAATATAAAAATATTCTATAAAGTACCAAAAATTAGGACCTATGCATGCTTATATGTACTTTTCCATACATCAATTCATTTGTACATAATTATTTGATACTTTTTTTAACCACTTTTTATATCATATATGCTTCACTAGTGTACATGAGTGACTACATATCACACAGAGCACCATTTATAGAATCAATTGCATGTAATATGACTATTAAATATTCAAAAATTAAAATTGGATAAGAGTTCCCTATTGGATAGGATCACCCTACTCTAGTTTCCATCACCTCACTATTGTCTTAGTGAACTTAGATTATCACTACTTAGTTCCAGACCACACACATGATTTTTATATGTCTATTCATCAACTAGCTCATTGGGGGAATATTATACACCATTTTTATCCTTCTTAGCTACCTTATCTTACTTAAAGCTTAATTATTACATAACATTACAAATTTTGAAACTACTCACTCACTAACAACTTGATATATGATTGTTTATCTTAATTACTGAATCTACTCATGTTATAACTTAGCTCATGTTGATCAATCACATATTATCAAGATTAATTTTCATGTTACTTTCTTAGCTTTGTGGTTTGTATGAAATCTCTCTTTTCCATTGAGGACATTTGAATGTGTTTTTTGTATATGGTTCTAGACTTTCATTCTTTGTTTCTTTGTGTGTGAGGACTTGTGAATATGTCTTTGAGTGTGTATTATATGTGTATGTAGAAATTTGAATATGTACTTATATGTGGATATAAGCCTTAATTATTTTATTCAATGCATATGAGGACATTTGAACATGTATTTACGTGTAATTTTATTGAAGTGAGTTACATTTGAACATGTCCCTTGCATGTGCCACCTTGGATTTACATTCCATGCTTTATGTGATTTGTGTGTAATCTTTTATTGTGTGTGTCATGGCCATGACCCATTTATTGAATCTTTGATTACATTTCAATGCCATGATGAGCATAATGCATCCACCCAGCCCTTCTAATGACATGATGTGTACCATGCATTCATCCTTAAGTAGTTCTATTCGAAGTTACATACTCAATTTGATCACTTATCTACATGTATAAATGCTATCATCTATCTATATATTCTTACTATGAATGTTTGATCATACATAACTCTCACATTACTAATATGCTTGGTTTATGTTTAGTTTATCTCTATGATGATGTTTTGCTTATCTATTTTATCATTAGTACTAAAATTCACATCTTTATGTCATAACAATCTATCACATAACTTTTCATTTTGAGTAAGTTTATTGCACATGCTCAACAACTCACCTCAAAAGAGGGGCATTCACAAAGGTTTCTCTTAGAGACTATATTTCCTAGATTAACACAAACAAAATTTGGTAGTTATAATATAGTTATCATAGTTTCAATCCCATAAAGTCCATAGAAAGTGATTTTAGATAGGAGCACCCTATTGGAAAATAGATCACTGCTCTGTATCCTTCTCATTGATATTGTCTAAATTCCTAAAAAATAGGCATTTCTAAAATTTCCCAAAATCTTAGTTACCTAGGACAATATGCAATAATTTTAGAGTCTCAGTTTCTAGAATTACTCAATTTTAGTCAATATTTACTCAATTTTGGGAAATCATGCATGGCCTATTATTCTAGGTTAACTCATTTTTTCTCAAAATCATAATTTTTGTTACTTAGTTTCATAATATATATATCACTCTGGGGGCATGTGGATGGCACATGGCTTCCTCATTACTCAATTTTTCATGAATTTTATAGATGGAAAAAAATCCATTTCATTATCCATGCTTTAAACACTATAATTATATTTTGAACCATTTTTTGTGTTATATTTTCACCATAATAGAACCTTAGTCTATCTACAACAATTTGTTTCCTATTTACACTAGTAGTTACAAGAGTTTTTCACTAGAAAAATCTATTGGGATACATATAGGGATTATAAATTACTTCACTACTCTATGTATGTGATGATGGATTCAAGCACACTTTAAGTTCCTAATCACACTCTCTTATTGCTGAGGATTTGGGAATGCATAGTACAATCCAAGTTATTCAATGTAGATGAAATATCCAAGGATCCTACCCTCTACAATCAAAAGATTTAAAAAAAAAAAAACTATTCATGTACCCAATCAGGTGTATTTGTTCCTTGTCATTATTTAGTTTAATATATTTATCTTTTTGATATTCAAATTAATTTAAGATTGATATTACATATGACTCACTTTGGGCTTGCATGGGGTATAGTTCAACATTGTGGCCTACATTCAAGACTACACTTCACAAGTAAGTTTAGGTACACACTTTTCCTTTTACTCTAATACTTTCTATTTGTTACATTAATTAAATTAAAAGGGGTGAAATTTATACAGAAATTAACATTTAATTTAAAATATTGCACTTTTGATACTCCTTTACACACTTAGCTCTAGACCTATCCTAGGGACCTTTTGATCACATTTAACCACCTTACATGCAAAGGAATCACTCTTCTAAGATGAGTTATGACCCCACAATACACTTATCTTCATATTATTAGCATCATTTATTCTATATCCTTAACACTATTTTTTATCCCCATTAGAAAATAATTCTTTATTAGATAAGAGCATACCACTCTCTTGTCCAATCCCGCTCTCTTGTCCTCCTACCAAATAATGATAATTTTTAAAATTTAAAGTTATGAAAAGGTTATCATGTGCTACTAGTAATCCCCAATCAAATTAATTTAAAATATATGACTATATAAACACATTTAAAACTATTTTTCACATAAGAGACTTACACAATGAAAAGCACTAGAATTTGAATTGCACAGTGAGTGAAAATTCCCCATTTCTCCCAATTATGGTTACATTCAACCCTAGTAACCCTTAGAAATAGATTGACTTCAACTTGAAAACTCTCTTGGATACATTTTTAAATCCACAAATTTTTTAATAAATTAAGGTATCCCTAAGGATTTTCCTAATGACAACCATTTGCGTGTCTTACTTTTGAAGCAAATTAGGTCCTAAATTTACTCTATTTTCCAAGCCTTACCATCTAAGGAAGTTGTACATTTATTCTATAAATAGATTTTAGTGTTTCCATTTTAAAATAATTATGATAATTATTATTATATTCAAACTTGACCAAATGGAGGTTATCCTCCCATTTATACTTTTGGTCCATTATATACATTTGGAGCATATCCTCTAGTACTTGACTTACCCATTCTATTTTTCCATCTATTTTTGGATGATATGTTAAACTAGAATTTATTCTTATTAAAAAATATATAGTTAAAGTCTCCCAAAAATAAGAATAAAAAAGCCTATCCCTAATTAAAATTATCACCTTGGGTACTCCATGGATGAATACAACTTCTCTAACAAACCTCTCTTTAAGAATGGGGACATCATCTATGAGATACCTTAGAATAAATTGGACAACATTTTTATTTTTTTTCCAATACTACTAAAATATAATCATGCTTCTTGACTTGTGTAGACCTTAAATGAAATCCATATAAATAACAACCCACTTTCCCCTTGGGATGCCATGAGGATATAGCTATCTTCTAGGGTGGAAATGTTTTGCCTTAACTCTATAACATTGTAAACACTTGGTAAGAAATTAAACCACATCTTACTTTATTAAAATCCAAAAATATAATTATTTTATCTCATGTGGCATCTTTTTGAATTTAAGATTAGCATAGTGAGGTGCCAAATGGACCACTTATATGATTATATCATGATACCTACCATAAATTAGCACAAAAATCCTTCCTTAAAATCTTATAATGATATATGATTAAATAGTATACCCAAACATACTTATTATCCATGGGTTCTTTTGTAATTCTAAATTTGATTTACTTATAAAAAGCATCTCTACTTATGGTTCTATTAGTTGTGCCCTTTATTATTTTCTAAGGTGAGAGATGTAAGCACAATAAAATACTAAGGGAATTAGCATCCCTATTTTATTTACCTTTGACATATTTGATGTCCATATCATAGTCACTAATCAATTCTAACCACTTACATTATCATTCATTTAGATTATATTTATTTTATAGGTACTCAAGATTCCTATGATCTATCAATAATTTTGATCCCATTGTGAGTACCAAAATTAAAGGGATACTTGAGATCATCTCCACTTTGTGAGCCAACTATCCTAGTTTTTTCAAGGTGACATGACCTAAGGTGAAGATCTAGGGTTTCTAACTATATATAATCAAACATAACCTATACATGTGATCCAAACATATCATTAGAAAGGTGTTAAAAAAACCTAATAGGTTTAGGTGGTCATTAATGAATACAATGAATATTTTATACAAGATATAATCATAGATCCATGGATAGAAGCATTAACGCAAGTGTCCATAGGTCAATGGTAGTGTCCAAACTTTAAGAAATAATATTTATAGAATGTGATGATGAGATCATAAGAATTAGTATACCTATTCTTATATCTACACATCTCAGATCCACCTTCACATTTTCAAACAAGTTAGGTATTATCTCTTCTTTATGTTTCAACTATTAAAATATTAATTAACATTTTACTTTCTATATTTGGAAATTTTTATATTTAGTATATTGTTTTTTCTAAATTAATATAATTGGTTTGCTTTATAATATTTGTATTCATCTATGTGATTAAGCTATTTTATTCTCTCAAGCCTTATCTATCTAAACACCAACCATAAGAAGGGTTAAACAATTGGTGAACATGACCTCTATGTCTTCTTATACAAATCCTAGCTTGCTCTTGGGAGTTTCAACCTTCTAAAGTTTTTAATTACTATACTTATTCACATTTGTTATAGCATTTATATTAAATGTAAGATTAGTCATAGATAGGTCATGTTCCTATTGAACATCTTGATTTACCCTTTGGGCCACCTAAAATGTCTCAAATTAATACCATTTCAAATTATATTAATAATGAGAGTGTCGATAATGAAAATGAGTAAAAAAATGGAAAAAAATATTATAAGAGATGAATATGATCATGAAAAATAATGAAACACATGAAAATAATGAGCATGAACAAGTAGATCAAGATTTACTTAAATCTATTGCATTATTTCAAGAGTGTATTCATGAAAATCCCAAATATCCCCAAAATATCCTAAATACTATATTGGAAACTAAAAAGTAAAAGGTGTTAGTGAACAATCATTTCTCTTGATACAAATATTATGGATACTAGATATGTCTATCACACATCCTTCTGATCTCCCTCCCATCAAGCACAAAATTTCATACTACATTTATTAGGGGAATTGGGTTTGTTTTTAACTAGTGTTCCCTAAATATCAAACAACTATTTCCACATCCTCATATGGAATGATTAATAATTCAACTCAATTACTGGTTTCAATCCCTAAATCAACAAATGTGGTTTTTTCATACCCTTTAATTGATTCTCAAATATCAAATATAAATCCAAAAGGGTATATTGTGAATTTTTTTGTCTAAGTTATTCAAGCTTTAGAAGCTAAGGTTACCAACATGGAACAAAATTATTTGAAATCAAGTCATGTTATTAATTCACAATATGTATTACATAATATTATATCACCTAATATATATTTTCATCCTTTACCAACTATTTTTATTTCACCCAAGTTCACATTTTATGATGGAAAGGGTGATCCATAACAACATCTTCAATATTTATATGTAACATGACTTGATTATGATTTAAATGATAAAATTTTGACTAAATATTTACAAGGAGCTTAAAAGACTATGCTTTAAGATGGTTCTATGATTTACCAATCCAATCAGTGAAATCATTCAAAACTCTAGCATATCATTTTCAAGCACATTTCTCTATCAAAATCACTAAAAAAATGTCATATACACAAATTGATAAGATAAAAAAAGGAATGAATGAACATTTTAATTAATATGTTTTGAGGTACAAAATAATGTTGGCCAAAATGATAAATCCAATGGTGGATAAATAGCTTCAAGACATCTTTAATAAAAAAAATCTTGCACCATTACATGAGTGTTTTATCTTTAAGTATTTTAAGTCTTTTGATGACTTATGATATATTTTATACATTCATGAAATTAAACTTATTTAATTTAAAAGGCTTACTTATGTAGTAAACATAATGACTACATCTACTACCAATTTTTATATCAAACCAAGATACAAGGTTAAACCTACATAACCTAAAAAAGAAACAATCATAATGGTTAATACAATATGGCAACAATGTAATAGGCTTATCTTATCTAATGCACATAAGATATAATTTAAATGATTATTAGAGTCTCCAGCTTCATTACTCAAGAATATTGTGGAGTGTCATATCATATATAACCCTCCTCCTATAGAGGTTGATATGATTCGATCTACCAACATGATATTTTGAAACATAATATACAAGAGTTTATTGACAATAAATAACTTACTTTTGATGATCCTCAAAAGGATTCAGGGTCACAACCTAGTGACCATTAAAACCAAAATATGTTTAACAATCCATTATAAAATCATTCTAAAAAAAATACAAAAGTTCAAATGGAGTCTAATGTACATCCTCCTCCACCTTATTATGGCCACCCATTATATGGGATTAATGTTACACTTAAATGTACTATACATCTTATGGTGTAGAGACCTATTACATTCAATGATAGTGAAATTGTGGATGATAATTTAGATCTTCACTAATTTTTTATTAGATCATACTTTGATCATCAGCCTATACACATTGTTATGGATGATAATGGTTATAGTGATAAAACATGTACCATGATGTTACTCACACATTTTGGATATACACATGATTATTTATACCTTTTGACCAAAATATTCATAGCATTAGATGGTAAATCATAATAGGTTATTGATGAGACTAATTTACCTTTACAAGTTAGTCTAACACATGTGATAACTACATTTTATATTATACTATACATGAGAGTATTTGATATGTTATTTGGATGGATTTGGATACATAAACTTTGAGTGATACTTAACACAATACATGGGTGTCTTAAATACATTCATACCAATAGGATAATTAGATTTTATATAATTCCATGTGAACATCCACTTGAATAAGAGAATATTATTCTAAGACAAATAATTATAAAACTTATTTCATGCACCTAAATTTTCTCCCCTACATTATTATCACTAATATTACTATTAGTTGACAATAATTATGCTTATCTAATTTATTCTAATTAATCCTATCCTAATATCCCCCCTTCATAGTCATTTATCTAATATCTCTTTCATTACTCTTCATTTGTTAACCTTATTCTATACCATTTCATCATTAATTCTTCTAAAAACCCCATTATCCTAATCTAATCACATTTACCTATCATTTGGGAATTTTAAATTCACAATGACCCACCTACTAGTCTATGCCTAAGCTCTCCTACACCCCTAGTCCCATATCTCTATATAATCCCTATATAATACCCCATATAATCATCATTAGTCCATAATAAGTATTATAGAACCCTCCAAATCTAAAATTCTCCCTATTCTAACTCCTCTCTAGAAGCCTTTAAATCGAGAGGCTTTCAAGGAATTTTAAATTCCTTGGATAATTCTTAACCCTTGATCTTCCCAAAACCAAGTTTGAATATCCACCATTGATCCCTCCCTCCAAAATATATTTAAACAACTCCTCTCCTCCATGTAAGGCCATCTACCATTATCATATCAAATCCATGTCCAATTATTTATTTAATCCTTTATCATCAACATCCTTGATCAAGTAACATCCTAGTGTCAAAATTTGAGTCAAAGGCATATCAATCCAATATAAATCTCTTATTGTTTCCTTTCATCCATTTGATCATGTTGTAGAGTACTTAGCTTTAGTATTATAATGTTATTTTGAATGGTTTATTCATATATTTGCATTGAACTCTAATGGCTCTATCACTTTACCTAGTAGTTTGATCTTTGGGTTTGAATTTACATTGTTAAATCCATATAGAGCTTAAATTTCATCTATATTTTGACAACCACAGTTGGAGCATCCCTCCAAAACTAATAATTTTACTTTTAAATGGTGTTTTTGTTAGTTTACAAGTTAGATTTTTGAATTTTTTAATGCATAGGGGCAATCTTTGACATTACATTGGTAATCATGACTATGTAGTCATGATAATATCCTAGTAAGTTGTGAGTTTGTGATATTCATTAGACCTAACCACTAATAGTTTGCCCTAACTATGATAGGTTGTAGATTTTTGATAAAATAGTGACTTTGAGAATCATGAATTTTTATAATTAGTTATGGTTTTTCCCTTTTGACTTGATTTTTTTCAATTTTATAACATGAGCATAAATTCACTACAAAATCACAACTTTGATAATTACGGTTTTGCCCTATGAGCTATGATGTTGTAGATGAGAGTTGTGATATTATAATTTATGGATAAATCCCTAATAGTTAACCATTGATCTCTAACTTGCATGCTTAAATCTAGGTATTTTTTGTTTTAAAGGGGACTAGTAATCATTTTATCCTTAACTCCTTTCTTGTATCATGTTTATATCATTAAGGTTCTTAAGAGGAAATTTTGCTAATCACTTGTTATAACCAGATTATGTATCTCTATGGTTTATCTATGTGATTATAGGGTGTAGTAAAAAAGGGAGTCCAAAATAGAAGATCAGTTGTAGACCAAAATAGACACATCACCTTTAGCCTTTTTCTCATCATAGACAAAACCACATATTACAAAAATTATAGAATCATGACCTTGACCTATGGAATCATAGTATTGAAAGACTAGTAGCAATTTTGGTCTTTTAATCTAGTTCTATCAATTTTGTCATTCTCAGTCAATTATGTCTATTCATTTTTATCTTTAGGGAAAATTTAAGGACCTAATCTAACTAAATATACTCTTTGTATAGTCCTAGATTATGCATATTTTGGATAAAAAATTGTTTATAAATTTTTGATATACCCTAAATCAATTTTTAATCTATTGTAATCACTTTAAATAAGCATTATTAGGCCTTTTGAACCATTTTTCATGCCTGTATAGACCTCTATCTATGTCAAATATTTGAATTGGGAGGTTTTTTAGTTTATCACAAAACCATAACTCTTTATTCATAGTTAATCATGTTTTTGTTACTTTTAGTCATTATTTTGTCTAATAGTCACAATTTTGTAGGATTAACCAGCATATTCAAATAACTTTTACAAACTTGCAATCAATGATTTTGACCCCTCAGTCATGAATTTGCACTCTCTGATTATGATTTTGTATTGTATTCATTTTTGGCCTTCAAAATTATCCTTGTGAATATTATTTTTAGAGTCATTCTTGTTGAATTTTTAATCATTTTATGCCTCCTACAAGGCCAAAATTACCTTTGGCATCAAGGGATCTACCCCTTAGCCCTACCTTGTACTATGATAGGGAGTGTGCCAGGGAAAATTCCCCTAGACCATGTAATGGGCTTTACCCCTTGACCCCACTGGGGGATACCACTCCTAGACCCTTATGTCATGTCCATCTCACCCTAAAGGAATTATAAAACCAAATCATGATTTTTTTAGGGTTTTTTATTAAGGTATATTAGAATAACATCTTATTTCTTATAGGGGTGAATTTTAATTAGCTAACATCCTCTTTTATAGGTCATATTTTGGTCTAACAACATTGTGTCTTGCAAGTTTCCCCTAAAATATTGTAAATCATCAAACTACTAATCTTTGTGTTGAAAGACCCTTCTCTTGAGTGCCACAATCAAATTACTAATCATGTGCTTGTAGGCCACCTATTAAAGACTATACCTGTGGCACCTCAAAATCATTTTTGAATTATTTTGCCTTGTATATATCATTTTAATCACTTTGTCTTGTGTATATCATTGTCATTATCTGACTTGTATATTCTTATATTTCATCTTGTATGTATCTCACATCTTAATCTTAATCATTTAGTTAATATTTTGTTAGCTTGTTTATATCCTAAAGGCTACAGTTGGTGTATGATCTCCCCCTTATGTCCTAGTGGTGATTATTGGGGGATAAAAAAACCACCTATAAACCCTCCATCCTTTTTTATTTTCTAGGGGGATATTAACCATGGATTTCACCACCACACATTATTCCAAACTCTATATTCCAATAAAGTCTAAAAATCATGAGAGTTGTCATTTAGCACCAAAGCAAACTTCCCCATAAAGGTTTTTATGGAGTGAGGGGTATTTAAAATCCAAGATACAAGGTGGATAGATGACATCCTCTATAGAATTGGGCCCCACCATACCTTCACGTATATAGGGAATGTACCTAGAGATCCCATGTAAACCTAGCATAGAATCCTTCAGCTAAAACATGTGTATCATTATAGGAGCTAGTATCAGTGCTAAAGTAGCCATCATGTGAAAGAGGGGTTGAGAGGGTTCATTTGATATCATAATGGTTCCCCATCATACAACCTCACCTGTGAATCCATTTAATAGTGTGGACATTGAGTTACACTCCTATCATTTTATTAATCATAGGTTTGTGACTTACTTAATTTGGTATGTGTTTTACTAAACTTATGTTGTTTGTGAGCCAAGTTAGCCTTCACCCAAACCTATGTACCTATCTAAGTACTTTTCACATACCATCTTGTATATCCTTGCCTCATCCTTCTACCATTTTTGACATCATTACTCCTCTTGTATACATCATCTTATATATTCTATCATCTTGTACATCCCTATTATCATTTCTTTATACATATTGTCTTTGTATATCCTTTCCATTTTCCTATCCTATTTTAGTCTAGTCATATCCTAATAGTCCTCTCACATATCCTAGTCACACCTAGTCATCCATGTCTTATCCTAATTCTACCTCATCCATAATCAATTACACCTCACCTTGACTTGTTTCATTCCTTAGTCCAAACTTGACTTAGTCTTATCCACCTTTGTCCCGCCATAGTCCTAATCATCTCCATATCATCTTGTCTTATTATTCCACTATCTTGTATATCCTTGTCTTACCCCCCCCATTATACATATATTTATTTTCTTTTTCACATCCTATCACTAGATCCACATGTCATTAGTCTTGTCTTATACATCTTTATCTCATCATTATTTTGTACATATGTTTATTCTATTGTACATCCTTCTAGTCATGTCCTATCCTAGTCTTACTTATCATTGGTCATATCCCTACCTATCACATCCCATACTATCATCCATATCTTATCCTTAGTCCCTCATCATTTGTCTTGACATTTCCTTCTTCACCCATCTAGTCTACCCTCATCTTATCTTATCCTAGTTGGCTTTAGGGGTCACATACAGTCATTTCATCAACATCTATCATCATCCTTCTCCCATATTATCCTCACCCATCACACCAAAAAACCCATCTTGAGAGGTCAATTATGGACAATCACTCTTTTACTATCAACATTAAACTTGTACATCAGAGCCAAAAAAAGTATTATTTTTAGCAAGATCATATTCAACACCAATATCTAAATCAGATTCCTCATTAGAAACATCATCCCTTATGGATGTTTATAATGCCTATCCTTTTTAGGATACCACTAATCTAGGTACCTCCAATATGTCACCAGGAATACCTTTGGATCCTAATCAGGATGATGAATTTATAATAGAGTTCTTACAAGCTTTATCTATCAAAGATAATAAGAGTAAATTTGATCTTCCTTTGGATTTGTATACTATAAATAGTTTTAGTGATCCTTTTGTTGATCTTAAGGAGATTTTCTTCGATGTCAAAACTAGGTCTCCTAGGAACCCTTATGAAGACTATTATGCCCCATCACTAATCATTGACCTCATCATATCATATCCACCACCTTCATCCATCATATACCCTTTTCTTCCCAACAATGATCATTTAATCACTCCCTCCATAGGGATGAACAAGAACATACCTTGTTAGACCCTATAGTGTGTGCCACCAAAACAAAGGTTCAAGACCATATTTTATAAGTCAATTGTAATAATCAAATCATCTTTAATCCCATAAATCAAGATCAAGACAATTCAAATCATCAACTGAATCTAAATGTGTCTTCCCCTAGTGAAGCCAAATATCAGGCACTAGGGGAATGTCAAAGTCAAACTCATAATCATCCATCAAGTCAAAAATCAATCTCCTTTGGTGAAGCCCAAAATCAAACACCAAGGGGATATCAAATTCAAAACCAATAAAAAATCTAAATAATGTCAAAATCACTATTAGCATGGCTAATAATCCATCAAATAATTAGATAAAAAATGAACCACAAAGTCAAAGCATCTTGGATATCTTGCAGTCTTTTATCATATGGAACCAATAAAATGAAGAATATCCAACATCTCCAACAATGTGTATGACAACTAGTTCTAATATTTCACCACCCATCACACCATCCTATCACACTCCCAAAATCCCATCATCCTACCATTCATTCCAATCTAATACACCCCCACCAACATCATGATCTAATTCAATCCATAGTTCACATCACCTCCCCAAATAGCATTGTCTCTTCTAGGGGTGATGAATGCACCTAGTCTAGATATTTGGAGGGGTCATAATCAAGAATAATCAAAGTTCATATAGATCATAATATATCCAATAATGACAACATGATCCTAACATCACACTTCTCTAGAATGGGCATTGGTTGAAGATCACAACAATGTCTATATCTTGCAAGTACCATGATGAAAATTGGATTCTAATGCCATGGTAAAATATCTAGTGTATGCATTGTACCTCAACACTTGAAGACAAATCCATCCATTTCCCATCCCTTATTAATCCAATCCATGTCATCCATATATATCATATCATTTGATCTATTGTTAGTTTCCCATTATCTTTCATAAAATTTCATTCCCTCTCATCTTGACCTTCATAAGGAAAGGAAGGTATATTGAGAACTATTCCCAAACCATCTTGGCATATCCTCTAATGGACACTCATAAAACTTAACATTTGGTTCTTTTATGATGTGATCATTATTAATCCCTAATTCCTTCCTTCCTTGATCCTTATATCCTTTTTAATATCATCCTCATCTTCTTATCACTCATCCATCATTCTATTCATCCTCATCTTGGTTGCTAGACTTGGTATTCCCTTTGCTAGTAACCCCACTTGTACAGTGTACATACATATCCCAAAAATCCCTAAAAATTGAAATATGTCAAAAAAATACTCAAAATCATAAAATTTGAAAATTCCAAATATCTTAGTCTATGGTGTCTTATCTTATGCCTAAACCCATAGTCGCATCTATCTCCATACTATATGATATCCATCTATTGTCATTTTTCTATCTTCCCATTTGTCATCCTTGGATACAAAATTTAGTCTTAAAATCCAATCCTAGTGGTCACCCATATCCCCTTATCTTCCTCATCCTTTTTACTAAGTGTTATTAAAATGTATAACATTGTCAAATAATTTAATTTGGCACCCATCATTTCCCTATCAATACCTCTTCACACCTAGCACCCATCACATCACCTCTTTGCTAGTGTGGAAGGTATTTGATCCCATCATTATATTTATCATTGCCTCTACATACCTAGCACCCATAAAATCACTTATTTGCTAGTATGAAGGGTATTTGATCCCATAATCTCCTAGTCTCCTTGCTAGATCAGACTCTTTGATGCAAGAGCATCACCCATGGAAATAGATGATTACAATTTTTGTCTAATCCAGGTGAATAGAGAGTCAAAACAAATTTTTAGGGTGTGGTAATAGTGTTAGGAGTATAAAAATGCATATTGTAATGATTTCCAAGTTCTTAGGAGTGCATATGATTGTTAGAGGTTCAAATGGGAGTTTTCCTACCATTTTTGGCAATTTGAATTTTTGAATGTTTCAAATTAGAAAGGGTAATGTGGAAGGTTGTTAAAGAATTCTTTAAGTTTCCAATAAATAGGGAAAGTGAATAAATACCCTTAGGCATATATACTTATCCATGGGTCATAATTATACAGGATAATAAACATAGTTGTTTATGCCAAGGAGCAAATGTCGTAGCAAGTACCCATTTGCAAGTAGTTAGAATAGTAAGGTTTGATTTAAATAAGAAGTTTTGGTTTTGGATTTAGTTTTTGGAATGTTTTATTCAAAGTAACAGGGGCATTAGACCCAAGAAAAAATGTATAAAGGTTCTCAAAATATTGATGAAAATACTGGTAACCCTATTTTTTGGGCATTTACAAATGTTGATAGAGTTTGTAAATGTCCAATGAAAGGAAGGAGTATTATGTTAGGAATTTTGTGATCCAAAGTTAGTTTATTTTATATTATTAGATTAATATTTAGTTGGTATAGTTAGTATTTAATTTACTATTTTACCTTGTTTTAAATAAATTTTTGGTTCATGGGAAAGTTGGTTTTAACCTGTAACCACCTGTGAAAATCCTATAAATCTTTCACGTGCTTTATAAATATTAATTCAGAATAATACAATATAATTTTGGTATGAAAAATATTTTATTTTACAATGTAATTTCTTCTTTGTTTACATTGGAATTTGGGCCAACAATGGTATCAGAGCATGAGTTTTTTTGAGCATGGTGAATATGGAGTGAAAATCAAGCAAGGTGAAAGATTCATTCATGTAGAAGAAAGGAAGTTTAAAGATTTAGTTTGAAAAAAATGTATGGTGCTTCAAAACATGTTGAATTATACAGCTAATGAGGTATTTTGAAGTTGTCTAAAGCTTTTATATTGGTTTTTTGGTAGCCTATTATTTGTGAAAATTTGTATTATACAAGTGTTTCACTTCAAAGATAACTTGTACGGTACCTATACATATATTTTCTATTTTGGCAAATTTTATCAAAGCCTTCCTTAAAGCATGATTTTTTAAATTTAAATTGTATAACTCTCCAACTCTATTTGTTTTTCATTTATTAGAGTAATGGTAATGGTGTATGACAATTAAGAATCATTTCAAACCAAAAGATAAATGATATGCCATGTAGATTTGTACGACCTAGTTTTAGGCAAATCCTTTTGCAATTTGGAGAAGAATGCAATAAAAATGACAAAATTAAAATAGATAACATCCTATATATTTTATAAATATTCAATGTACTTTGATTTTAACATTTTATGAAAATTGTATAATTTTTTTAATAGTGTTGAAACACATCCAATAGCATGGCATTCTCCAGCAACATGGCATCCCTGTAGGTATAAAATAAAAATGTTACCTTCTAATTTGATTTATTTCTTAGCAACATGGCATCCCAAAAGAGCAAAACTTTATTCTCCAGCAAGTGAAAATACAACAAGAAGTGAAAATATGATTTTTTTACATGGTGGAAAATATTTAAAAGATTATCATAATTTTTTTTTTTACATCTAGAAAAATCAAAGCCATCCGATAAAGCTTGTTGATTTGTATTCAAAAATTTTAAAGTCAAGTTGGTTAGAAGACATTTTTTTAAGTCATTTCAACAATAGGTGAAGGGTTCAACCTTAAAATTACCAAAAATCCTTTTTTTTCAAAGCAGTGATTTGAATTAATTCTGGAAAATAGGAAAATTAGTACTAGTTATGACCATTTCTACCACATTTTGAACACATTATCATATTTTATTATCAAAGTTACTTTTTTTTTAAACTAGACTTAGATAGATTTCCAATGACTATATGCAAAGAGGGGTTCATCATGTCTTTATATAAAATTTTAATCCACGTAAACTAGTAAAATTTTCTGAAATAGCATTGAAGGGGGGTCTGCCTAGCTTGATAGAGGAGTGAAATTTCAAATTGTCATATCTTTTTCATATGGTGGACAAATTATTCATATAACCAATCATTTTTTATATAAAAATATTTTCAATAGCATCAGTGCAATCATATTTTTATTATGACATGTGTAGATATGTCTTTCATATATTTTGAATAAACTATGTATTATAATGAAATAGGGTGCATTTTCAGTGGAATTAGACACCCTAAGTTTTTCTCAAATAGTAAAAATGTGTTTTATACATCAAATAAAGATTATAATGATGTGTCTCACCACTTGTGTTGTCTGTGATGATGGTATTACATTTCAGCATTTACAGGGCCCTGTAGATCTAACAGGCTAAATAGAGCCAACTGGAGGTTCGACGATATTTTCCCTTCTCCAGTTCTCTATTCACTTAGAGTATGGGTTTACTACTAGGATAGCAATTTTTTACTTGTGTACTTTGCTTTCATAGATGTAGTGTTTCTATTATCTTTGATGTGGAGCATTTTAGTGTTTTGTACTTGGTTTATTTATTGCACAACTTCTCACCTCTCACCTGATAGGGGAGAAGATATTACATTTTTTTATGATCATTCATCAATGATGTGTAGTACGAGTCAACATTATGTTTCTATCATTGTTAGTGTTGAGCAAAGGCCTATAGGAGATGTTGGTGATTGTTGGGCATCATTTTGAGATGTGTCATACATAGTATAGAGTGTAGTCACTTTTTGGATGGATTTTTTGTGAGGATCAATGTAGTTGGATAGTGCATGATCATATTATACTATAGTACAAAAAATGATCAAGATGTGATCAATCTAGGATGCATAGTGTACCAGATGTAGTTGTGATAGAGTCTACTTGGATGACTCACAGTTCTTTTATCCAATCTTTCTATATCCATTTGGATTAAGGGGGAGTTTTTTAGAAATTTTTTGATCCAAAGTTAGTTTATTTTATATTTTTAGATTAATATTTAGTTAGTATAGTTAGTACTTAATTTACTATTATACTTTGTTTTAAATAAATTGTTGGTTCATAGGAAAGTTGGTTTTAACCCATAACCACCCTTGAAAAGCCTATAAAGTTTTCACATGATTTGTAAATATTGATTATGAATAATACTTCTGCTTCTTCTTTCTATGTTGAGAGGTAAACACAACAACATGGCAAACATGAGCATTATAACTACAGATTGAAGTGTAACTTAAAGCATGATGATCATCACTTCAAATTGAGATCAAGGTTGCTCAAAATAGTTTTCCTAATGAACTAATTGAGGAATCATGCCATCCCCCTTAGCATTATTATTGACACATATTTTGTTTATAGTGGCTAACCCCACCAAAGAATGCTTCAAATTTTTGAAATTATTTCAAGAAAGAAGAAAATAAGTGTATACCATATGTATGGAATACTCGGTAAATAAAAGACCAAAATCACCCTCATCCAAGTGAAGGAGATCTTCATTCCATGCTCTACAAATTTCCTCCAATTCCATCCATGTAGTTATTTCCACTTCATATTCTTCAACTATAGAAAATGAATATACATACCATCCATTATAGTTATGCTCCCAATCTAACCATACATTAATGTTTGCATCATATTGTGTGGTTATTTGGAAGTGAAGCTCAATTCTATCAAAAATAACACGAATATTTTTTAATGAATGCATTTCTCTAGATAAAATAGAAGGTTCCATGACTTTTTTTTTAACAATAATAACAGTTACTAAAAATGTGATAACTTTCACAATACTGAACAAAAAGTAAAAAATTCAAATTACTCTAGAAAGCTAAGATAGCTAAAAAAAAATTTAGCATAATTCATTTATATTTGCAAGTAGTTTGAAAAAGAATAGTCAGGTTCTTTGAGGGAAAAAAATGAAAATATGCACTTCTTAGACTTTCTCCATGAAGCTCCAAAAGTGTGAATGTAATAAAAAAATCTCCACAATATCTCTTATTTTGCAACAACTTCTACTCTCAAAACTAACTTTCTAAAACATATTCTCTCTAACTTAAATTTTATCCACTTTCAAATCATCAAGATCTCGTTAAGGCAAGGTGAGAGCATACGGTGAACAAAACTACAAATTTTTATTTGCATAAACTCTCACATAAAAAAATATGAAAATGGCCCTAGGAAGAGCTTTGATACCACATGTTATGAACCTAATATCTCACACACGTAAATAAATATAAACACTAATTATATTACTAAAATATTCCTTTTTGGTGGGAAGGAATAACTCCACAATCATTTTCCACTTTGATGAGGATACCTCCTTATCAGATTATTAAACTCTAATTAATTTATATTTGCTTGGATGATCTTATAATGGCCTAAGCCTTCTTATTTATACTATTCTAATCTACCCAACTCCTTATTCTTATGCATGTGATATTAAACTAATATTCACTATTCTATTATTTATGCTACTAATCTATCCCTCCCTAGGTATATTACATAATGTAAGTTGTTGTTTACTATGCTATGCCCTATGGTCTTTATACTAACCTCTCAATTAGACCAAGAAAATTAAATAGAGTATCAAGAGTGATATGAACCTAAGGTTTGTTTATGGGAAAATTTTATTAAATGTTACATAGAACTAAAGTGAATCTCAAGAAAATTAGAGTCCTTTGGAGAAATCTATAACCTCAAAAAGTACTAACAGACCTTATGTATGGTAATTATGCATTCTGTGTGTGCAAGTCACATTGGAAAAGATTGAACATAGAAATAAGAGTGTTATTCCATGAATGAAATAGGAGTGTGATATTAGATCAACACTTAGTTATGTTTGGCATAGGTTTAAAATCCCTTTATAGATTTTAAAACCCTAAGACAATCTTCAGAGACCCTAAAAACTGAGACTATGCATGCAGTGGGGTCAAAACCTTGATAGAAAGGATGAATAGAGGCTTTAAGGATGCCAAAAAATGAAATGAAAATTTTTAGTAGATTGATAAAATCCTTCACAACCCAACATAGTTTATTAAAAACATTTGAGAAACTCAAAAACCCAAAGTACATGCTTTTGTGCTCTTACAGTCATTGTTAACCCAAAGCTAGGGTTTCTAACTTGACAAGTTTTTTCTAGGAGATTTAACCATGGAAAATTCATAAAATTTTGTATTTTTATATAAGACCATGTGTGTGAAATTATTTTAAATTATTTGACTTTGGTCTGTATAGGGAAGTATAGTTTCTTGCAACTTGGAGTGTTTAAGGGCCAAACATGCCTAATTAGGCCTAAACAATAAGATAAAGAGAGAGGAAAGTGAATTAAAGGGAGAATTAAGTGATGCAACTTTTTATAAGGGAAAAACACATTAAAGGGTGTTTCTAAAGGTCATTATTTTTTTAAATGCATCTGTACAAGATTGTACACATTGAAAAACCTTTAAAAAAGGCTACTAGATTAGACTATGTGAATGGAGAAGATTAAAAAGATTTAAAGATAAGTGTGGAAGAATGTTTCTAAGAGGAAGAGAGGTATAAATATACCCTAATTAACATGATAAATATATTATAATGCACCAAATAGTCAAATGAGTCTTATAACCTAGCATGAAGGATTGATCCAATAAGCCATCACCAAAGGAAGTGAATAAAGAACAAAGTCAAAGTTTGAATTATAGTTATATTCTGTGCATAATTTTGGTATAAAATCCAACAAAATTTCCTAGTATATTTTGATAAATATTAACATCATGTGTTTTGAGGTAAATTTCTAGAAAGGAAACCAAGAATAGTGTTAGATGGAACAAAGAGTGGACAGAGTTGTCATAGATCAAGAAGATTTGGTCAATAATGTGGTAGACCAAGTGACACAACTAATTGCACCATTGGCCATGTAGATGGAAGCCATTGAAAATTATCTCAAGGAACTATTACATAATTTAGAGATAACACAAGTGGAAGGAAATGAAGTCAATAGAGGATGACAAGGTTAAGAGGAACTTTTGTAGCCAAGGTCAGTTAGAGAAGAGAGTGGAACAGTAGCCCAAGAGGCCATAAAATTAGGTTTTAGTAGTTCAAGAAATCAAGAAGCCACAAAATTATCCATATGAGGTAAGACCATTTGCATTTAATAGATTAAGGTCAAATTATAGTTTTATAAGACATAGATAAAGACCAATATTCTAAGGATAGTGTTGGTATTGTAATAGACAAGGGAATAGAGCAATGGAATGTCCCACATACATTTGCAAGGATGGTCAATAGAATTTAAGATGACCACATGAATAAAATAGATAAGTGAGAAGAAAATATTTGATCATGAAAAGAGTTTTATTTCAATAGAAGGGACAAGTACAAGAACCAATATAAAGGACAAGTTTGTTTAGGATTAGCTATAAAATAAAAGTAAAGTGTTATAATGTGGTGATTGATAGAGGAAGTATAGACAACATAGTGTCTTTGGAGATGGTACAAAAGATAGGATTGAAGAGGATTCCACATCTATGTCCTTACAAGGTAACATGGGTGCAAAAAGGACATCAAATCATGGTAAGTGAGCAAAGCTTGGTTGAATTTCATATAGGCATATATAAGGATAGAGTTTTATGTGACATAATGCCCATGGATTTTTTTCATTTGCTACTAGGTATGTCATGGCAATTTGATAGGAAAGTTATTCATGATGGGAAAGTAAACACTTACACAGTAGAGAAAGATGGGTTAACACATGTTCTTTTACCTTTTAAAGGTGATGCAAGTAGAATGGAATAAAGAATGATGTTGATGGCAACCAAACATTACTTTGGTAAGGTATTTGAGAGTATGAGATTGATAAAAGCCCCTAAGAAAGAAGAGAAGATAAGTAGCCTTGAGATGGTAAGTATGGAGAAGTATGAGTCCACAAAGTTAGACATGGAAGATATCCAAACAAGATATTAGATTTTTGGGCAATATCACCAAGTTGAATATAAGAAGTGATCTTGATGAGAAGGCATTGGTAGCTAGCATGACATGCAAGAGTGAGGGGATAAAAAGCCAAGAAGGTGGAGAGTATACTAGAAGAAGAGGTCTAAAAACTAAAACTGATATGAAGTAAAAGTGTCTTGAGAATGGCACCAAACAATAGAGGGACTTAGGAATTGAAGTGTCCAAGAAGGTTGAACAAGAGAGAGCCATAAAATCTCCAAAGTTTGATGCTAATAAAATGTTTTGTGATGTGTGTACAGTTGATCTAAAGCCAGCCACAAAATAAGTCTTGGAGACGAGGAAGCTAGAGGTGCTTGTCACCAAATAAGATAAGTTTGATCCTATACCACCTAATATTCATCAAATAATGGAGGGAAAACCCTACCTAAAGATGTAAAATAATATAAAGGAACAAGGTGAGAGAGAAGAAGATGCAAAATGTTTGGATATCATTGATTTGTAGTTGAAGACAAAGGTTGAAGATAATATGGACATATAATTCTTAGATCAAGAGTCACTAGAATTGCATGTGAATAAGGAAGAACAAGTTGGTGATAATGAGAATCTCAAGGAAGGTGAAAGAAAGCATGACAATGTAGTCATAATGTTATAATCCCAAGGAATATCCAGGAGAATGTTAAGTATAGAAACTCCATACAACATTAATGAACAAGCAAAGGATGAATGGGACAAGGTATGTATCACTCAAAGAGGTGTCAAACTAATTGATGAACTTGTATACATGTGTGTGAATGAGAGTTATTTTTCAAGTGGGAAGTGGCAAGAATGTAAGGGACCACATCAAGAAGATGAGAAGCATGAAAAAGATCAATACCAAGCCATATAATAAGAAGAGGTCAAAAAAATATTATCAAAGGACTAAACATGAATTTTAAAGAAGAGGATTCTCAAGGCACATTCATAGAATCTTTTGAATTGTATGCTTATTGTGTTGACTCTTTGCATAGTGGTAGATCTATAAAATACCAAGATGATAGGAATAGAAATCATAATCAAGATAGACATTTAGACATGCAAGGATATAGTAATGATTTTTAGGTTGTTCAAGATTTAAGAGGTGACAAGGTCATCATGTCAAAAGATGACATATGGGAGATTTATGGTGAAGACATAAGAAGAGTGTTTCATGTTGGTTTGCCAAGACAAGACACTGAAATAGAGGTATGTAATAGTTTTGAGGCTATCTCTTATAATCTATCAAGAGTGGATGACATACTACATCATGATATAAGGTATGAGGATGATTACAAGTAACTATTATACATTGATTGGCATAGGCAAATACATTGTTTATTGTTTTAAAGAGAAAAAAATAAGACAAGATGGTAAGATTCAAGACCAATGTATTTGGAGTGAATCATATGAGTAGAAGGAGATAGTGAGTACAATATATATCAATCATCATAGGGTTCAAATGATAGAAGACTCAGCTATGATAGAGGAAAATATGTGGAATACCTCAAGGAGTGGAATATGGGTATATATTATTATTCAAAGCATGATTATGATGTTGTAAGTGGATGGAATAATAAGGTATAGTAGATGAAGGAAGAAGTAGTACCCTATAGTTTAATTTTGAAAATGTACTCATGCAACTACAGTCACAATTGGAAGCATTGAGATAAATATGTAAGATAGCAACAATTATTCAAATGATAGGAGTAGTTTGGATGCTAGAGACATGGAGTGAGCATGGAAAACATAGAAAGAATCATATTGATATCAAGACCTTGACATGTATGCCAATATTTTAAAAAGTTGAAGAAGTAAGTCATTCAAGTTATTCTAAATAAGGTATTGGTCTATTTTGTTCTATTTTTCTTTTAGAGGATTTGTGTGATATTGGTAAAAGATAACCAATGACAAACAGAGAAATAATAAAATTTGATAGTATAGCACATAATAAGCATTTTTTAAATTAGAGAAAGAGGAAGAAGTAACAAAAAAATCATATTAGGCTAGGATTTAGAATAGAGTGCATTTTAGACAAACATGAGAATATAAGGACTTAGAACTAATAGCATGACAAGTTTGCAAATCCATAATTGATTAAATATATTACAAGGAATAAGAATGATGACATAAAATAAACAAGGATAAATTTTAAAATGTTCATGGATAGAAAACTCTCTTTGCATTTATTTTATTTTTCCCCTTGGGAGTATGATGCAGGGCATCACCCATGAAAATAGATGATTGCAAGTTTTCTCTAATTCTAGTGAATAGAGATTCAAATACATATTTAGGGTATGGAAACAATATTTGGAGTCTAAAAATGTATCTTGGAATGATTTCCATGTGCTTAGGAGTGTATATGATGGTTAGAGGTTTAAATCAAAGTTTTCCCACCATATTTGGCAATTTGAAATTTTGAATGTTTCAACTTAGAAAGGGTAATGTGGAAGGTTTTTAAAGATTTTATTAAGTTTTAAATGAATATGTAAAGTGAAAAAATACCCTTAGGCATATATACTTAGCCTTGGGTCATACTTTTAAAGGATAATCAACTTGGTTATTTGTGCCAAGGAACAAATATCCTAACAAGTAAGCATTGACAAGTAGTTAGGGTAGTTAGGTTTGATTTAAATAGGAAGTTTTGGTTTTGGATTCAGTTTTTGGAATTTTTTATTTGAAGGAATATGGGTATTAGACCCAAGAAACAATGTATATAGGTTCTCAAAATATTGATAAAAGATTGGTAACCCTATTTTTTGGGCATTTATAAATGTTGATAAAGTATGGAAATGTTTAATGAAAGGAAGGAGTATTGACAATAAAGACTTGATAATTTTGTGTATTTTTTAAGTTGATAAAAATTTTAAGGAAGATCTCCAATATTTTTTATTTCTTTTCAATGTCTTTGGTGAAGCATTAGTATTGCAGTCTTCTATACGTTATATCATGTATTGAGAAGATAATGAATATCATGTGTATGGAGATAAAATTGAAATGAAGTATTAATAGTGATTTATTAGTTAGTATAGTATATTTTAAACATTCTCAAATTTTTTTAGGTAATATCCAATTATTCAATATTATAATTTATTGTTTACTATATTATGCCCTATGGTTTTTATACTAACCTCTCAGTTAGACCAAGAAAGGAAAATAGAGTATCAAGAGTGGTATGAACCTGAGGTTTGTTGATGGAAAAAGTTTATTAAATGTTACACAGTACTAAATTTAATCTCAATAATATTTGAGTCCTTTGGATAAATCTTTAACCTCAAAAAGTACTGGTAGACCCTGTGTATGGTAACTGTGCATTCTATGTGTGCAAGTCACATTAGAAAGGGATGAATAGAGATACAAGAGTGGTGTTATATGAATTTAATATGAGTGTGTGAGTGTGTAATATATATTTAAATTTGAAATATCTTTAATATCCATTCATATATTCCAAAACCTTAAGACAATATTCACATACCCTACAGACTGAGACTAGGCATGTAGTGGGGTCAAAATCTTGATAGAAAGGATGAAAAGAGCCTTTAAGTAAGCCCTAAAATGAAATGAAAAGTTTTATTAGAGTAATAAAATCCTTAAAAACATAACACAATTTATTGAAAACTTCTAAGGAACGCAAAAACCCAAAGTACATGCTCTCGGGCTCTTAGAGTCCTTGCTAACCCAAAGCTAGGGTTTCTAACTTGAAAAGTTTTTCTAGGAGATTGAACCATGGAAAATTCATAAAATTTTGTATTTTTATATAGTACCATGTGTGTTAAATTATTTTAAACAATTTTACTTGAATCCATATAGGGAAGTATAATTTCTTATAACTATGAGTGTTTAAGGACCAAACAGGCCTAATTTGGTGTAAACAATAAGATAAAGAAAGATAAAAAAGTGAAATAAAGGGAGAATTAAGTGATGTAACTTTTTATAAGGGAATAAAACATTAAATTTTATTTATAAATTTCATTATTTTTATAATATACATCCATATAGGACTGTACACATTGAAAAACCTTAAAGAAAGGCTACTAGACTAGACTATGTGAAAGGAGAAGATTAAAAAGATTTAGAGATAAGTGTGGAAGAATGTTGATAAGAGGAATAGGTAAAAAATGACCCTAATAAAAATTATAAATATATTATAATTCACCAAAATTTTAGATGAATATTAGAACCTTGCATGAAGGATTGATCCAATGAGCCATCACCAAAAGAAGTGAATAAAGGACAAAGTTAAAGTTTGAAAGATAGTTATATGCTCTACATCAATCTTGAAGGGCCTTGTCCATTGATAATCCTTGGTCATAAATTTTCTAAATCCCATTCCTTTTCCACTTTTTGATTCAATTTTAAGACCAAATCAATATTCAAATACCTTATCCTGACATCCATCATTATATCCAAATTAGGGGCACTATCTCATCCTACCATCACATTATGATCATCATATCCCAAATCCAAGTCTATCCTCGACCAAAATCACTTAATAACCAAATTCATCCAACCCATAACCTAACCCATCATTAGATAAGACATAATGACACTCCTTATAGATACTTGTGTGTGTTTCTTGTTTGTGTTGTTTGACTTGTTTGCATCATGTATAAATATTGTTTGTATTATGCCTTTTTTTTGTTGTGTCTCTTTTTGTCTAATATAAATTAATTAGGATGCTATGAGGACCCAAAATTTACAATACTAATTATAAATTCCCTTAATGATGTATAGTTTTCTAATTGCCCATGCACTTTGGCATAATTCTCTCTTGGTCATACCTATATCATGGGACATACTGTCAAGTGCCATATTTATTAGATTGATTATACTATGATGAGCCATATGAAATTAATGATGGATTGATCACCCTCATAATTTATCTAATCATCTAATAATCCTTCTTCCTATCACTAAGCTCATCCTCTTAGCTCATTTGACTAATATCCAACCTTTTATCCTCATCTCATCATCTAGGTCATCATCCTCTAATCACTAATCATCTTCATCATCATCCTCTATCCTCTTATTATAACTACATCAACATGAGGTCTTTCAAACTATGTAGGCACAACTTGGCAATATTTTAGTGTTCAAGGGTAGCTCAACCACTATCTCTTCTCTCATTCCCTTGCATATGTATTTTTTAGGGGCATCATCACTACTCATTGGTCACTTGATTATATCAAATCTTACATATTATCATATTTATCATATCATTCAACTTTAGATTTAAGCTACACCCATCATCAATCTTATAAATCATCATCTCATCCTAGCATATAGCTCTCCCTTGCATGTATCCTTACTTGGAACATATCTAAAGGTTGTGGCCTTTTAATCCTATCATTATCATGTTACATTTGATTCCCCCTTGGGGTGTGTCTACAAATATGACACCCATCATCTCTACTCCATGTGCATGTGTCTTTGCCAAGGGTATCATTAATTTTTAGCTCATTTCTCAAGGTAGACTTATATTCTTCATCCTCTATCTCACATCCCATCCCCTTGTCTATTCATATCATCCCACCCCTCATTTCTTCTTTAGAGTGTCCATTCATCTCATTCTTCCCCACATGTCCCCTCAAGGGGGAATCATATCCCCTAACATCATCTACTAACATTCATCTCTGACATATTTTTTCTTTGAAATACCATTACTCTTTCCACTTTGATTCACTCATAATGACTTTTAAAAGAGGGGAACAATATATGCACATAAATTCTCTCACCTACATTATCATCACTAATATTACTATTAGTCAACGCTAATTTTGCTTATCTAATTTATTCTAGTTAATCTCATCCTAATGTCCCCCCTTCCTAGTCATTTATATAATATCCCCTTCATTCCTCTTCATTTTATAACCTTATTCTATCCAATTTCATCATTAATTATTTTAAAAACCCCATTATCCTAATTTAATCACATTTACCTATTAATTGGGAATTTTAAATTCCCAATGGCCCACCTACTAGCCTATGCCTAGGCTCTCTTACACCCCTAGCCCCTAATACCTAACTAATCCCTATCTAATACCCCATCTAATCATCATTAGTCCCTAATAAGGATTCTAGAACCCTAGAAATCTAAAACATTCCCTTTTCTAACCTCTCCTCTCTAGAAGCCTCTAAATATAGATGCTTCCAAGAAATTTTAAATTCATTAGATATTCAACATAATGTTACTAGCACCTTGGCATCTATGTTTTTTTAAATTTATGTTAGTAAATAGCATATAATTTATTTTATGTACACACATATGTTTCAAAAGTACTTGAATTTGATACATGAATACATTAGATCCATGATATGTGCATGTGCAAATGTTGGACCTTTCCTCTTCCCACATGACACACCACATTGGGGGAATCTTGCTTTTATTTGATCATTATCGATACATGTTATATTATTTTATGATAACTTTTACATTATAATTTTGATCTTATATACTATCACCTACAAATTTCTATACTAATTCTTACATATTATATTTTTTATTTTATATGATATGTTACATGATATTTTTTGCTAACACATATATGCAAGGACTAGTATGATATGCTTATGTTAGTTTCTTGAGCGTTGATTATGGACAATTTAAATATGTTCATTAATTATGAGGCCCTATGCCATTGAATGTTATTTATTTTTTGGTGGCATTTTGAATATTTCCCCCCTTTAATCATGCAACAATTGAACATGTCCCTTATTTTTGGTCTCCTTAGACCCCTTTTGTGTGATATTGAGTGATCTTATGTGTGTACTTAATTATTTTGTTGATCTTGTACAATTACTTTATATACATTTTTATGATCCATATCATGAATATTAGGTATTTTTTGATAATATAATATCATCTTCATTAATGTATCTATGTATACATGCTACTCTTAAATGTTACATGATTCATACACAAATAATATAGTCATCTCAACCTTTTCAGGTAAGGTGAATACTAGAATCCACTCCCCTCACCTTAAAATGGGAGAGAGGGGGGGTGGTTATTATTGGGGTAATATCATATATGCGTGAATCCACACATACATATTTTATGGAATTATCATTGCTTTCCTTTTTCAAGTTGAGTTGGTTAGACCACTTAGCTTATCTTTATTATACATTCACTTGATTTGTGTGATTGAAATTTAGTGATCTCAATGGTTATGTCACAAATTAATATTGAAGCATTTTGGGGTCATAATTAACCTCTTAAAATCATTGAGGTTTAGTTTTAAACCTCTCTCAATTCTAATGCTTCATAACGGAGCATCTTTACTAAAGCAAAGTACCAAGGGGCAACATGGTTGCTTCAACACATATGTGTACTCCTTCCTTTCTCTATTTAATTTTAAATAATTTTAATTACTAAATTTCATATTAAATTTCATTAATTTCTACTATAACATGCTCTTGTTTATAAAGCGTATACAAATAAAAAATTCACTAGTGCTTAAGCAATGGTAAGGCATGTTGTATAGACCTAGATACATATTTTTTACTTTAAACTAGTAATTTCATCTTTATGCATTACTATATTAAAGGGGTTGGAATGTAGATATTAAAATTTGATTATATATATCATCTCAATTTTGTATACTTGACAAATCCTAATTAGGGATATACCCTTCAATTCTAGACCTTGTTATTACTAAAAGGCTTGCATTCACTATCTCATTGTGCCTAAATTCTTATCTTATGGACTTACCCTATCATTATGATGACCTAGATCACCTATACATTACAAAAAATTTAAAATATAATCTATATCCTTCATTATCAATTATATAACTTAAATAATTTTCTACCCTATTAGATAATACCATTCATATAGGGACACTAGCATTGACACTAGTGTCGAGATATCTTATCTAGTGTATGTTATGTACATAGATTGCACCCTGGTAAGAGTAGAAATGTTCAAGTCCTACTCTCAAATATAGTCTAACATGGGAATGACCCTAGGTTGTGGGTTACCTAAACTTGGGTCAATCCTCTAGGATTTTTAATGAGGCTAACTCCTTAGATATAAAAATATAGTCTATTGTACTAAACCTATGTTATTGGGAGGAAATGGAGAGAAATACACAAATGAAAATATATACTAAATGTGGTGTTGCACCAAATGTTTAATAATTCACTTTTACCCTAGACACTTATATGATTACTAATGAATTCAATCAAGACAAGAACTAGTCAGATTCTATGACAACGTTACAAGTATGAGTGTTTTGTATAAAAGCTAAAAGGAGACCTGCAACTTGAGTGATAAGAAGAGGTTGGTCTATATAAGACACTATGGACTTATGACACTTCAAGAGGAACGTCACTAGCTAACACTTCATACAACCTACAAGAAACTAATAGAATTGAAGTAGGTACATGAATAACATGTAGATGATAAATAAAAACATACACTCTGCACATCAAACTTCAATAAAGCACACTTAAAATTCAACTAGAATCTAAAAATTATCTTATATTTCTTCAAGAGAGTGTTAGAAAGTGATTTTGGCAGAGCTTCATTATCTCTAGCCTAAGGATCCAAATAATGAGCTCAAATACAATATGTACATATATATATATATGAGAAGGGAAAAGGTGGGAGAGAAAAAATGATGCTATAAGGAATCATTAATGAGCCCAATCTTGTTTATAACAACCATCACCACAATCCTCCTTGAGCCTGCTCTTGTATTAATTTCATTCTATCCTTTTTTAGTATGATGGAAAATATGAAAATCAAGACAAGTTATAGGGAACAATCTCAACTACTACATGAACCTTCTTGAGCTCCTCCATATCAAAGTCCTTTATTACAAGGGCAAAATCTTGATATTCAGGACCATGCTCATTTCTACTTTTAGCAGCTATTTGTCAAGAGTGTAGATTTGGATGCTCCTCTATTAATTACATATATTTGCCTCTGATTTGAAATATGAACCTAGGCTTACTATGAATTGAAAAAAAATTAAAATATTCACTTTCCTATAGTTGATACATCCATTTAGACATATTTATATTGTATGAATATCTAGTATCCCACCTTGCTCTATATTAGGTCTAAAAAGACCTATCTTTTCCCTACAGAGTCTTAATGGCACCATTCAATCCCAAAATATCTATTCTTGGTCCAACCTAGATCATGTTTGAGCTTAGTTCCATTCATACTTGCTCACCTTGGTAAAAAACTATCCCTTTAACCTCTATTAAAAATCTTGGGCTTGCCCCCTTTGTTCATTGGTTATCAAAAACTAACTTGGTTCATTAACCTATTAACTCTCTCTCACACCATCTAATCTATGTTTATCTGGATAACTATTGGCCATCAACCCTCTACTAGTTTAATGCACTCCTAACACTTTTCAATCATGCCTTTACACTTAGGATCCATTGACTCTTTGACTTGATTATGTGCCATTAGATTTGAATCTATAATTGAATGTGAGTCATTGATCCACCTGGACCCACTAACTAGTGAGTCACTGCTTGTCATTGGATCTTATGTATGATTGAATGTTGATCATTGATCCTAATTTTTTTAATCCAAATATCTATTCCATGGGACTTAAAATTGATGTTTACATGCCTATATTTCATGTTTTTACAAATTTATTTAACATCTACATGATCATCACTAAGATATTTGAAAACCAATGGTCATTTTTCATGACTTAAATTTTATGTATGTGCACCCATCAATTGACATTCATGGAAACATCAATGATGTCTATGTGACCATCAATCTTTGGACCCCACTTGATAAATGAAGATCTTTAACTTTGACATTTACGTGAATGTTACTCTATTGGAATAATTTATCTAACCTAATCAATTCTATCAGAGCTTTTTCATCATTTGTTATATCTTTGGGATATTTTCCTTGGGATTTTTATTTGGGATAATTTCCCCAAAATAAATAATGTCTTCAGGTATTATGCTATGGAAAAAATGTTCAAAATAATTTACCTTTGAGGCTTTAGCTTATTTTTTTGATGAAAATAATTTTCCCAAAATAATTAGGTCTTTGAGAAAATTATTGAAAAACTTTTACTCGAAAGAGATAAGTCTGTGTGATCTTTGCCTTTAGGACATTTGTTGCAAAAAAATATTTGAGAGAATCTAGGTCTTCAAGAAAATTGTTCAGATAATTTTATTGAAAGAATTTTTACTTAGATTTTGCCTCAGACAAAATATCTGAAAGAAATTGAGTCTTTGAGGTTTTTATTTCAGACAAAATGTCTAAAACAATTCCCAACACTTAGTCAAAAAACCCAAAACAATTTCTTCAAACTATATATTAGAACTTAGCCCAAATAAAAAATTCTAAAATAATTGAACTTAGCCAAATAAAATACCAAAATAAATACACCAAGTAAGGACTTAGCCAAAACAAAGGTTTTTCACTTAGTTTTTTGGCCTGCATGTTCTCCTGAACTTGTGCTTGAACTGTTATTGTATCTTTGAAGGATTAAATGAACTATGAAAACTAGAAGCTTGTGAAAACTTTTTCCATGACTTATAATTATTTTTATCACCATGAGAAATTTCTCAAACACTTTATCTTGATCTATATACCTGTCCCTTAAAAATTAACACAATATGCTTTAAGTAAGCTTAAAGTGTTTCAAAAGATTTACAAGTTATAGGTGGCCTTTGGACCACTTATTCCATCTAAAACTTGATTTACCTCCTCAAAAAATTTCTAGGTAAGATCTCTATGTGGGCCAGATGTGGCCACCATTTATGGTGACTCAGTTATCCAGACTAGCCTACTAGTCATAAAATCTGGAATTTGATCAAACTTATTCATGATGACTTAAACAAATGAAGCATTATGTAAAAAAAGATTTTGTCTATCTCCTTGAAACATCTTGAAGCAATGAGACACACATGAACAATAAAAAATCAATAAAAAGATGAAAACTACCTAAAATAGTAGAAAAACAACAAAATAGAATAATGTATAAGTGCACTTGGAAAAAAATATGCCTATCTACCTATGTACAAAGATTATGATACAATACTAATAATAGAATTTGAGATACCTCCCATTAATAGGGATGGGGATGATATCTCCATTAAACCTAGAAAGATCAAAAACATTGCTCTCTTTACAACCTATGATAATATAAGGTCCACTCTAAAGATTGTCAAATGTGGAGTGATTTCCAATTTTTACATGGTCTTCATCTCATTTGAGGACTATATCACCTTACTGAAATGTATTTAAGGAATCTATCTTGTCAAATGAACTTTTGACCTATTATTGATTGGACCATATGATGTGCATAGTGATATCCCTTATCTCCTCTAGCTACCTTAGCTCATTAAACCTTACCTGCATAACATCATCCACTAGAAGCTCAAGTTGATGTACAAGCTCTAATGTAGGAAGATCAAGATATATGGGAAGTTTGGGTTCCTTACCATAAGCAAGGAGGTATGGGGAGTGTCTATTAAATGTCTTAGGTGTCATTTTGTCTGACCATAGGGAAGTTCTTAGTCTATTATGCTACTCCCTCTGACTATCCTCCATAGTTCTTTTGATAATCCATAGAAGGTTCTTATTGGTGGACTCTTCTAGTACATTACCCTATGGGTAATAGTTAGAGGATGCCTTGAGATAAATTCCATGTGAAATAACCCACTCACATACCTTGATGCTACTGAAGGGCAATGCATTGTCAAAAGTTATTGTAGAAGGCACATCAAACCTAGTCATAAAGCTATCAAAGAAGTCTAAAATAGAAACTACATTAGCCTCCTTGAGGGAAACTACTTCAACCCACCTTGTAAAGTAGTCTTTATTTATAATGATCCATTTATGACCTTTACTTGAATGGGGTTGTATCATTCCTATAAAATCTAAGCCCCATTACATAAAGGGCTACTCTACTTGTATCGGTTGTAAGGGAAGGGCATCTAGCTTCTACTTACCAACAAACATTGCACATTTTTGGAATTTCCTTACCCAAGAGTGAACATCTATAAACATTTTGGTTTAAAATTACCTAGCTATAATGATTTTAGAGGTTGTGGTTTTGGTATCAAAGTGTCCACCAACTAGACCATCATGGAACTACTCAAGCAACTTGTCTATTTGGCATGACTTCAAACACCTCAAAATCATGCCTCCTATATCTCTATTGAAAATAACTCCACTTATTTGGACATAAGGTATAATTTTCAGCCTAAAGTTCCTTATTTTAGATCTATCTATCCCCATAGGACATTGGCTTGACTCAATAAATTTGGTTATGTCATATGTCCAACTGAAAGGTGTATTATCTTCCTACGGGTTGTTATGGACTACTAACAATTGATATTTATCTTACTTTACTTCTACTACAAGGTTCTCACATAACCCTATAGCCTTTAAAAGTTTTTTAACTCTGACCTCAATGTCATAATTCATGCATTTTTTCACCCATCCAACCCTTTTCTCATTTATTTCTATGTTGATTATAAACTCTATAATACTTGGGTGTACCACCATGAGTATGATCTTGCTATTAGAGACCATGTGTTTAAACTTATTTAAACTTCTCACTAAAACAAGCACATGTTTATCTACAAAGATATACCTCTCCTCATACTATTCTAAGGCCTACCTAAAGAAATTAATATATTGTTCCAAACCTTTCTCATTCTATTGCATCAATATTTCAAAGATTGCATCTAATGTAGAGAAAGCATACAAGTAGAATTCCTTGTTAAAATTAGGATTAAGAAATGTAGGGGCATGATATATGGCCTCCTTGATGGCCTCAAAACTCCTCTTACCTTATTTGTTCCATGTAAACTCTTTGCACTTTCTTAACATGTGAGTAAGAGGCTTGACCATCTCCACAAAGCCTATAATGAATCTTCTTATGAAATTAATCTTCCCTAAAAAACTCTATATACCCTTCTTGTGCTTGGTCAAGGGTAGATATAAGATGGAATTAAATCTTTCAGGTTCTATGGAAATACCATCCTTAGACACTACATGGCCTAATAACCTACCTTCATGAATACCAAATATGCTACAAATATGCATATTTTAGGATTCAATGATACACCAAACTCTCTACATCTTTAAAATACTAACCTCAAGTGAGAAATGTGATTAGATAGGTCCTTTGAGAAAATATTGATGTCATCTAGGTATATTAACACATATCATTGATCAAACCTTCAAAGGCAACATACATTGCCCTCTGGAAGGTTGCTCCAGCATTGGATAATTTGAAGGGCATTTTCATATATGCATAAGTGCCCCACTTTGTGGTGAAGGCAGTCTTATGCCTATCTTCTTCCTAGACCATGATCTAATTATAACCATAGTAGCCATCAAGCAATGAAAATATATGAGAACCTATTATCTTTTGAATAATCTAATCCATTGAGGATAGTGGGTAATGATCTTTTAGAGATACCTTATTGAGGTCCCTTAAATTGATACATAAATGTATTTCCCCATTCTTCTTCCTTACTATCACAAGGTTTTCTACCCATGAGGAATGTTTAATGGGGAATATGATCTTTTATTTAATAAATTTAAATATATTCCTTCTCATCAACTCTTCCACTTTTGGATTGACATGCCTTTTCTTCTGCCTGACTGGTCTTACATTACTCTCTAGTTCAATGGTGTGTTATGTGAGTTTGGGGTCAAAGCCCTTAAAATCTTTATATTCCCACACAAATACATTAGACAACTCTTGGCATAGAGTAACAAATGCATCTCTCTATCCTATTGTATTAATCTTTCCTAACTTCAATAATTTACCCTTGAAGATCTCTATCCTTTCATAATGTTCCTCTTTGGCTAAGATACATGCCTTTCCTTTTCTCACTTGGTCATCTTCACTAAATATTTTTTCCAATTTCACAAGACCCTTAGGCAATTTGTTGGAACTTTTTTTATTCTTTGGCAGAATTTTACCTCATACATCAGAAAACATATAATTTGGTCATCATTAACAAACACCTACCATCTTACCTCATTTTTAGGTACAAGTAGCCTACATATGACCTTGACTTTTCCTTTGCTCTATTTGCCTTTGACTTGATCTACAATCTCATACTGAGTTCCAATCACTGTAAACCTATCTGCATGTTAATTTGCCTCTCTTGGTATGGATTGTATATTAAATACCAAGAAGTCTTCTATGAGATCCCACACATGATGATTGTAGGATTTAAAATGATGGTTTTATGCCTCTCACTTATTACACAACAATCTCATTGTTTCCTTTGACTTGAAGAAGTTTGACACCTCTTCTTCTTTCCTCTTGTAGACCATGTAAAAGAGCTTCATAGTTAGCTATGTTTAAATTGAAATTAAATTGGAATCTCATAGCTACATAGTAATTTTAACCTGAGGGTGAAACCAACATGACCCTAGCTCCACTACCATTATTTAACCTTGAGCCATCAAATAATAAGGTCCATAGACCATCTTCTTCTTGAGTGGTATTAACTAAGCAAGGTATAATAGCACCCACCTCATGCATATAATACACCCCTAATTTTGATTCTTCAAGATTGTTAAAGGGATTAAATCCATAGTTTTCAGCTACGCATCCATCCAAATATAGGTCTAAATGCCTTTGAGATGATCATGGGGATCTTGTTCACTAAAATTTTCATCCTCCTCAAATATGGTGTAGTTGAAATTTTCAAGGTTATGCATGCAAGGCTTTAGTTGGAACTTAGAGATAGGTCTAGACCTAATAGTGACCTTAGTCCCATATCTAGTCCTAAAAACCATGTTTGACCAGTCAGAGGATAAATATCCCCCAATATTTTTAGTAAAGTCCCTAGATAGGAATAGGGTAAAATATGGGGGTAAGTCTAAAACCATTACATCTTGAGTGATGATGCAATTTAGGAAAGTTGACAAATTTATCTTAAGATATTTCACTGTGCCTACCATTTTAGTGGGAGAACCATCCAACTAGAGAACACCCTTTTCATTAGGTGCATATTTAAGCTCAAGTTTATCTATTATGGCTTTGGGAATAATTGAGGTTGAAGCACCTAAATCTGTCATACAATTGTGCACTAAATAATATCCTATGATGGCTGATAAATAAAATGAAGGGGGCTTAAAAACCCTAAGGGGATGAGCAATATTATGAACTTGACTTTGATTAGGAACTAGATTATAAACCTGACTAGGACTAGGTTGACTAATATTTATGAAAATAATGTTCACCTTTTTATCTATATCATTCACATGAGAAGGCTTGGAGAGTTCTTGTTGAAGGATTTGTTTATGCCTTAGAATGGATAGAATATCATACATAAACATAGTGACATTAGCCTTTTTCATATGATCCATAATATTTAAATAAAAACTAGTACCTTTGGACTACACCTTGGAAGTAGAAGCATCACTTGGAACTTGAGTGATATGAGGAATAAAAGGAGACTTCTATTATTGTCTCTCTAGATGTTGGGGTACTTGTTGAGTTACAAGAGATTTAGCATCTATATTTGAAATGTTAGGCTACTGACTAGTTGTGGAGGTGTTTAATAAGCCATAGGCTACCCAAAATTGTCATCTAACATCCTCTTTTTACCCCTTATATGGGATACAACTAGTTCATCTGGCCTTTGTTTAGTCTACCCCATGTTTGCTACTACATATTCAAACATATAATCCCCTTATTGAAATTTTACGCACATGGTGTCAACTAGTACATTACCCATGATTCCTTGTTATTGAATTTGAGATTCTAATGCTGTCATGGCAAGCACATTACCTTGGTTCATTGGAGATCCTTGTGGTGGAGGCATGGTATCATGGATTGGGAATAGAAGAACATGTTGGTAACTAGGGTCTTGATACATCTCCCAAATTTTAACCATTACCATCTCATTATACTATTCCCCTAATTTCCATTGACCCTCTTATGCAAGATTATTTTGTGTGAGGACCAAGGCTATCAAGGTACTTACATCTATAGGGTTGTATCTTTTATAAGATCTACCTTGAGTAAGTTGTCTTGAGCTTGTTGGTTTAATGGATAAGGGGGTCTATTTTAGGATTGAATAGGGTATTAGGTTTGAAAGGGACCATGATATGAATATGTCCTATATGAAGTATATTGTTATCTCTCTAGAGCCACTAACTTGTTGTTTTATGTCTTCAACGAGCTCTCGATCCTTGTAAATTTATCCACTTAGATATCATCAGGTTGGGCTTGGGTTTTTAGAGTGGGAAGTAGAGCAATGATAAGTGGGGTTGGTTGAAGTTTAGGAAAAAGTGGCATAATAGGTCTTGGCATGTGTTTCCCTACTTGTATCAAATATTTTTATGATCCTATAGCTATCTCATAATCCCTAGGTAGAGTTGTCCCACCCATAGATTAGATCATGACTATAATGTCTAAATTTAATGCTCTCAAATAGTAAATAAAATCATAATTGGGTGTTGGGATTAATGATGATAGGGATCCTATTCCAAGTATTTTATAATCTATAGTTGAAATCAACCATAGATTCTTGGGGTGCCCTTTTGATTGAGGTAAGTTGTTCTAAAAGTGATACATGGTCACTTATATCCTCAAAGTGTTTACATAGGCACTCACCAAACTCATCCCAAGTAATGATTGAGGTAAGAGTTAACCTATATACCATTTCAAGGCTTTTCCTTGTAAGAATGTGGCTAGTAGTTGCATGGCTACATTATCTTGTGTAATGTGGTACTACACAAAGGTTTGTAATGTCAGCAATGTGCTCTACAAGAGTGGTGGATTTGTATCTTATAAAGTATGGTAGACTCTTCAAAGAGGTAATAGGGATGTCATAATATTACTAAAGGTTAAGATTGATCCCCCTATTAAAGGGTAAAAAATCTTGATTCCTTAGAAGCATTATGAATGGAATGGGAAATAAGCCTCACCTATAATAGAACCTTCCAAATGGTGTTGTAGATTGTGCTGTGAGGTGAGTGGATTAAGCTATGCCTTATAATAGAGGATAAGGATGGTCTTAATATCCTTCTTGTTGAGGTCACTATAAGCTCACTAAAATGGAAGTTGATACCCTTTATAGATGATCTTTTTCTTCTTAGCATGTAGGTAAGCAACTAGATTTTGTGGACCAAAAATGTTTGGAGTCATCAGGTGATCTTCTTGACTGTCTTACATGTTAGCCAAAGATAGAACCAATTCTTTAGATTCTTCTTCAACTTATCCCACTAATCATGCCAAAATTATTATAGATGTAGAATGCACCCTAGTTGAGATTAGAAATTTTTAAGTCCTACTCTCAAATGCAGTCTAACATAGGAATGATCCTAGGTTATGAGTTACCTAAACTTGCATCAAACCTCTAGGATTTTTAATGAGGATAGATCCTCAAATATAACAATATATTCCATTTTAATAAACCTATGATATTGGGATGAAAAGGGAGAGAAGTACACAAATGGAAATCTATACTAAATGTGGTGATGTACTAAATGTTCAATAATCCAATTTCAGCCTAGACACTTATATGAATTCTAATAAATTCAATCAAGACAAGAACTATTCAGATTCTATGACAAGGTTGAAAGCATGAGTATTTTGTATGAAGGATAAAAGGAGACCTAAAACTTGAAGGATAGAAATAGGTAGGTCTATATAAGGCACTATGGACTTATGACACTTCAATAAAAATGTCATTAGCTAACACTTTATAAAACCTATAAAAAACTAATAAAATTGAAGCAAGGTACATGAACAACATGTAGATGATGAATAAAAACATACACTCTACACATCAAAATTTAATAATGCACACTTAGCATTCAACTAGAATTTGAAAACTATCTTATATTGCTTCAAGAGAGTGTTACAAAGTGATTTTGGTAGAGCTTCACTATTTGTAGCCTAGGAATCCAAATCAAGAGCTCAAATAAATTATATATAGGATGAGAAAATGTGGGAGAGAGAAATTGGTGCTATAAAGAATCATTAATTATCCCAATCCCATTTAGAACATACATCACCATAATTCTCCTTGATCTTCCTCTTATATTAATGTCATTCAATCCTTTTCTGACATGATGGAAAATCTGAAAATCAAGACAAGTTGTAGGGAACAATCTCAGCTACCACATGAACCTTCTTGAGCTCCTTCATATCAAAGTTCTTTATTATAGGGGCAAAATCTTCATATTCAGGACCCTGATCATGACTACTTTTAGCATTTATTTATTAAGAGTATGGATAAGGATGCTCCTCCATTAATTACATATATCTACCTTTAATTTGAAACGTGAACCTTATCCTACTATAGATTTAAAACTAATTAAAAATATTGGTTTTCCTATAGTTGATACATTCATCTAGACACATCTATATCGTATGAAAATATAGTAACCCACCCTAATCTATATCAGGGCTAAAAAGACCTATTATGTCCCTATAGAGTCTTAATGGCACCATTTAATCCCAAAATACCTACTCTTGGTCCAACTTTGATCATGCTTGAGCTCTATTCCATTCATACTTTCTTTCTTTGGTAAAAAACTATCCCTTCAACCTCCTTCAAAAGTCTTGTCTTTTCCCCCTTTACTCATTGGCTATCAAAAACTAATTCAGCTCATTGACCTATTGACTCTCTCTCAGACCATCTAATATTTATTTGTTTGGATGACCATTGGTCATCTATCCTCTATGAGTTCAATGTGCTCTTGACACTTGTCAATCATGCCTTTGTACTCAGGATCTACTTACTCTTAGATTTGATTGTGTTAAATTAGATATGAATCCATGATTTAACCCAGACCATTGATCTGCCTGGACCCACTAACCTATCAGTCACCTCTCATTGTTGGATCTTCTATACAACTGAACACCAATCACTAATCTTGGTTTTTGAATCCAAATGACTATTCCATAGGGCTTAAAATTATGTCTACATGTTTGTATTTGAAATCCACATGATCATCATTGATATATTTGAAAACCAATTGTTATTTACCATGACTTAAATTTGATGTCTGCATACTCATCAATTGACATCTATGGGAACATTAATGACGTCTACATGACCATCAATATTTGGACCCCACTAGATAAGTTATAAGATTAAACTTTGACATTTACATGAATATCACTCTGTTGGAATAATTTCCCTAATCCAATCAATTCTATCGAATCTTTTACATTGGTTATTTTGTCTTTGGGTTATTTTCCTTGAGATTTTTATTTAGGACACTTTCCTTGAAATTAATAATGTCTTCGAGTCTTATTCTACATAAAAAATGTCTAAAATAATTTGCCTTTGGGGCTTTAACTTAGCCTTTTGATGTAAAACATTTTCCCAAAATAATTAGGTCTCTAAGAAAATTGTTTCAAAACTTTTGCTTGAAAGAGATAAGTCTATGGGATCTTTGCCTTCAGGACATTTGTTGTGGACAAAATGTCCAAGAGAATCTAGGTCTTCAAGAAAAATTTTCAAATAATTCTATCAAAATAATTTGTACTTAGCTTTTGCCTCAGATAAAATGTTTAAAATAAATTGAGTCTTCAGTGTTTTTATTTCAGACAAAATGTCTAAAATAATTCCTAACACTTAGTCAAAAAAGATGAAATAATTTATTTGAAGTAAATATTAACACTTAGCTCAAATAAAAAAGTCTAAAAAATCAAACTTGTCCAAATAAAATCCCAAAATAAATATTCCAAATAAGGACTCAGCCAAAATAAAGGTTTTGCACTTAGCTTTTTAGCCTGCATGCTCTCCCAGACTTGTGCTTGAACTAATGTTGGATATTTGAAGGCTTGAATGAACTATGAAAACCTAAATCTTATGTAGACTTGTTTCATGAATTATAACTATTTTGATCATCATACAAACCTATTGAGGCCCTTTACCTTGCTTTGTAGACCTATCCCTCAAAAATTGACACAATACACTTTAAGCAAGCTTAAAGTGTTTCAAAATATTTACAAGCTATGAGTGGCCTTTGGACCACTCATTCCATCCATAACTTGGTCTACCTACTCAAACCATTTCTAGGCAAGATCTCTATGTGGGAAAAATGTGGCCAATAGTGTCTTTACCTCAAAATTCATACAAATTGTAAATATTTTGAAACATATAGGTCTAAATATTTATCTTATCTAACCTTTCCATAAGATATTTTCAAAAGGTGTGGTATAAATATAACTCAAAGACTACTCATTATCTATCTAGAAAATACCAAGTAAACACTAATTTAAGCTCATTAAATCAATTATAAAATTGAGTTCTACTACCCTATTCTTCCATATTTCTATATCTGTCATAGGAGAAATCATATTATAGGTCTGACGCATTAAAAGAACAACCCATGACAAATATTTGTCAAGTTAAAATATAGATCATTACATGCCCTTACATATAGCATATTACACCCTTATGCACACATAATCCCACACTTAAAGGAGAACTACATATGTTTGAGACTCTCTTTTAAGTATTAGCTATATAGGTAGCACTCATTGATAAATGGGTCCTTAAGGTTAGCTTGACTTCATGAGCCCACTAACCCATTTTTGGCAAGGTGACATGACCAAAGTTGAATAAATAAGGGTTTAAGATATAAATATTCATATTGATCCTATGCACATGATTCAAACATATCAACAAAATATAAAAATAAAACCCTAACAAGTCCAAGCAGTCACTTCTAAATACAAGAAATATTCTATATAGGGCAAAAGTGTGGATGCATAGATAAGTGTTGATGTAAGTGTCCAAAGATTGGTAGTAGTGTCTAGGCATCCAAAAATAATATTTATATAATCTGATGATGTGATCTTGAGCATCAATATACCTACTCTAATATTTGCACATCTCAAATCCACCTACACATCTACAAAAAATCTAAGTATTATCTCTTATTTATATTTCAACTATCATAATATCAATCAACATTGTACTTTATATATTTGGTAGTTTTTTAGATTCAATATATTATGTTATCTAAATTAATTTAATAACCCTATTTTATAATAGTTTTATTCACCCATTTGATTAGGATATTATAACCCCTTAACATTATCTATTTAAAAACCAACCATAAAAAGGGTTAAATGCCTAGATATAATTTTAGACTCAGAACATATCATCTAAAAATAGCATCTAAGTCTAAAAAAATTTACCCTATGCCAATAAATAGTCATATTTTAAATTAAAATAATTACCATTGGTTGGCCCAGCTATGTAGTATGTCAGTGGCATGATAAATATAAAAAGAGTCTCATATAAATATAAAATAGGTGTAAGCCTATTTACCATCTAGAAAACATTTTTCAAAGCATATTTAGAGACTTTCACATTCAAAGACATTATCATATTCTTCTCAATTCACCAATCTATCATAGGGAGCAATTCCTATCTAAGTCAGAATCATCTCAATCTAATATATATATATATATATATATATATATATATATATATATATATATATATATATATATATATATATATATATATATATATATATATATATATATATATATATATATATATATATATAAAGTCTCAAGAGTTAGATTACAAGTTCTATAACAAAGAGCATTATTGCACATATTCACCTAATAGAGAGAACTACATGTGCTTTGAATTTATCTTAAAAATATTAGATATATAGGCAATGATCAACCATTCAACATGAAGTGGTTGGGTTCAACTCAATCAACATTTATTTCTCTTTTATATGCCTAATTATATAATTTTAAGTAACCTATGGTTTCAAGTGAATGAGCTAGATTTATGGGTATTATATTCATATTCAAACCTTAGTATCGTACACACATGAATAAAAAAATAATTCATAGTGGAATATACCTATAAATAGGTGAAATATTGATACACAAAATCTATATACTCTAAGCATAGTGATTGATGGTAGCAACTGAGACTGATAATAGCATCCATACAAGCTCAAAACTCTAGCTCTTAATATGAGTCACTTACAATCTAATATTTTTACTACCCTACCGCATGTGTATAGTCTAAATACCTCACAAAGTAATTAATAACTAAGTATCTTGTCCTTATATTATACTTTATAGATTTTTTAAGTTTAATTTGTAATCGAACTTCAATCATTTACATGTATATTTACACTTAATTGGTATACATTATAATCTGAATTATGCACATAGTTTCTATCTTGTTTAGGGTTAGAATTAATTCAAAATAGGGTGAAACACATTTTTGAACCCATATATTTATTGAATATTTTAAAACCCTAGGTCTCCCCTAGGTTTTAGGTTTTTGTAAATAATTAAACTTTTTCAAACTTGATTTTTTATTTTCCTTTTCACACAAATTACACATGGCTATAATGGATGAACTAGTTTCTATTTTTTTACTCAAGTTATGATTGTAATTATTACACATTTAATTAATTTGACATATAAAATTTGGAATAACTATGTAATGTCATGAATCAAATATTGTTATATTAATAAATTTAAAAATAATAATGAACACTTCTTAATCTTCCTTAGTTTGTATTGTTGCAACATATAATCCAATTTTCTTCATGTTACCACTAGATTCCAAAGGTAATGCATGATTAATTATTTTCCTCCTCATCCTGGAACTCAAGATTGTCTCACATACCATCATTCGTCCATTATTCACCTAAGGATTATATTGGACTCCTTGCTTCATGTTGTTACTACTCAAAGAGATAGGGTGCCACATACATGATAGAAAAGAGGTAGTCAACATGTTCCTCCTCAACCAATCCACCTTCCTCAAAGAAAAATAATTCACCAAAATGGTATGGCATTATTCATCAACTCAAAAAATACAAATGCTAATATTTCTATGCTTGAATTGCTAAAGAGGTTAACTATTTACAAGGATAATTTATATTAGGAATTTTGTTAAACAACTCTCAATAGTGATACATAACTTGCATATTTTTTTTCCATCATAAATACATTTAAGGATAATAAAATTAATCACCTGTGAAAAATATTGTTCAACTAAGCAAAACATAGTAGAGTAAAATATACCATTATTTTTTGAAGTCTAAGTTCAAAACAAATTAGTCAAATATGTGTTGATTGATAATGGTGCAAGAATGAATATTTGCAACATCAATTTTTTTAAAAAAAATTGGGTATAAATGAGGATAGTATTTAAAAATAAGACCATAGTATAAAAATATTTGATAAAAATCCACATTAATTACTTTGATCAATATCATTAGATTTACAAACTAGGATTGAAGTTAATGTCTACTAAATTTCAATTCATGCACAATCATCTACATTACAATTTTCTATTGGGTGGCCTTATATAGATACCATGGAAGCATTACCATTAGCATTTTATATATTTCTCAAATTCTTGCATATTGGATATTTTTTACATTCCCTATAGATTTTATTTCTTTTAAATATTGTGAAATCTCCCAATCTACTTATTAAGGTCATTCATAATTACCTTGATTTAGAGGATTTTTCATCTTTCATATTTCCTAAGATCTCTTAAAACTAATATAATATTGAATATAATACTGAGAGCTTTCCAAATCCTATTAGAATGCATTAAATGGACTTTGTATGCTCCATATATAGCTGGTTAAAATTTGGATAAAAAATGGTCAACTATCAAACAATGATGTGGATGCATGTATGGTTGCCAAGTAGACCAATTGGCTAGTGACACATGGAATTATAGTGGAAAAAGGGTGTTTGTTTTTTCCTCTAGTCTTTGATAATCATGTGCAGATAAATGGGTCCCACTATCTAATAGTCGGGGGCCTTCAATCAGGGTCAACACACTCTTTTTATAGAGGGGTGTCTTTGTCTCCATTTCTTCAAGTTTCCATTTTAAAAATTTTGGTTTTATATGCCTCTATGTTAATAACACATTTCATGTGAGATTAATAATACCAGATTATTAAATCATTCCACATATTTTCTAAGTTGTGCATGCTCTATCTAAGTTTGAGATATGGCCATCTCAACAACCAACCCATCATGACCAAGTTCAAAGAATGTAGCTCTAGTACTAACTCAACATGGAAAGCTCAAGATCCACCTTGAAACCAATCCTAAGTGTAAGTTTGAGTTGATTCTAACTAAGTTCATCCATATAGCTCGTGAATGAACTCACAGTTAGCTCAAAGTTCTACCTACAAAATAGTGGGAGATGTGGCAAAATACATGAATTAAAAGCTATGTGCAAGGTTATTTGAAGCCTTTAATATATATCTTACCATCTGAATGTGGGATTAAATTACTTACAAGGAAATACCATCAAGATTTGGGGATCAAACCAATGACTCCATTTTATAAAAAGGTAAGGCTTGACTATTAGGCTAAGCTATTGGCATTTACAATATATATGTGTGACTTTGTATTTGGGTAGATAGACCCAAGCTTGAAAAAGATAGGCATATACATTGAAAGGACTTTTGGCCATAGACACCAGATGATATTTTTTAAAGGGATATTTCCATTATAATATTAATGGAGAAGCTCATCAGATATGGATGACATAATATGTTTTGAAGGACAGTTTTCAAATCAATTTTGGTATCAGAGTAGTTTAATACAGGACTTACTTCAGTTGTTGATATACTTCATTTAGAGTTTTTAGATATCATATTCTTGGTATTGTTATTTTATTTATTTGATTATGTAGGATGACTAGTGCAAAGGAAAATTGGAAGACATTCCAATTTGTTGGAAGAAGACAGGCTTCTAATAGCCAAGGTTTTGAAACCACTAGGCCTATAGGATCAACATAGATGAAGAACACAACACATTGTCACTTGAATGTGTGAGATGGTGTTGAGAAAGGATCATCCTTTTTATCTTGGGATGCATTAAAATAAAATAAAATGTGTTTTCAATGATGCACATCCAAGAGGAATCAATTACAGTCCTATTACCATTCTTACATAGAGGGAAGATTAAGGTATGATGGTGATCTGATTTCATATTGGTATTGACATAATAGTTTGGTATTTAATAAATAGTAATGTAGCCTTTATTTTTGGATAAATAATCATACTTTAGAAGCCTATAGGAACAAGTGAAAAGACCAGTTCCATAGTAAGATATGGAAATGGAAAATAGAGTATTGTTCAGGAAATTGAACAAGTTTTTTACACTTTATGAATTGAGTTGTTAATTGGTTCATAAGTTGGTTTATGTTTCATATATTTGTTAAAAGTTGAAAGAAGAAAATAGGGAGTTTTTTAAACACCAAAAAAATTTCAACTAATACTTAGTAGGTGCAATTCATAATTTATTTAGAGGTATAAATTATTTTCAACATAACTATGTATGCACAGTTTTGGTTTGAATCCTTTGTGTAGGGTTACCTTGGAAGTAAAATATATATTTATTTGGAATTGTTTTGAAAGACTTCAAAGATATAAAATGGATCATCTAAATCTTAGAATATATATTTTTAAATAAGATGAAACCACCTCCTATTCAGTTGTGGAAACCATGAAGAGGGAACAATCCTTATTGATCAATTGGTTTATTTGAATAATTTTGGATAAGCATGACTATGGTATTAATTGGTATGTTTTTATTCAATTCAAAACACTATTTTAAGTAAATTATTAAATATTAAATTTAGGAAGGAATTTTTATAATCTTGGTGTTGTGGAATAATATTTTCTATCTCTTATTTTAGTTTTCCATTGTGATAAACTTTTTGGGAAATCAACTCTAGATGAGTTTTGAAGGTATAAATCAAGGAGCAGTCAATAGTGAGGAAACTTTGAGATAGGTTTAACATTCTTAGTTTTCTCCTCATATTTATGATATGTATTGTATGTTTTTTGAGTTTTTAAAGAGGCTCTCATTATGAATTATGTAGTTTTAACCTTAGGATAGACAAATTCATTGCATGTTTTTATACTTGACATATACATTTAAGTCCCATTGTATCTTGGGTAATGTTTGTATTACAAAATTTGGTACACATGTATATTTTCCATGCACATCATATATATGTAGTTTTAAAGACCCATAGATGGTAAATGTTTTAAAATGCAAGTATACATATGTTTCAGTTGTTTTTAGGTCCTATGAGGTATGTAACACATTTTATTTTCCCTTGTGTGATGTTGATATCAAGGAGAACACCTTAGCCTTTACACAGTGTGGGGGTTGAGAAAATCCACCAGATGTTGTAATTATTTTGATAAATAGTTCATGTTAGCATAATGGGTAAAGAGTTTATTTTACTCTCCATAATTAGGTTACAGTTTTAGTTTGATAGTTAACTTCTTACAAGGAAGTTTTATAACATCTTTTTTCATTGATGTTTTACAAATGGAGTTTTATTGTGTCATTTTGATAGATTGAATTCATAACTCCTTCAAATGCTATTTTTGGATCCTTTAAGTTTGGAATTAGTGAAAGAATATTGTTAATGGCAAAGAAGAGAACTCTTAGAGATCTTGTTGGGTCAACTAGATTATTTGGACTTTTTGAGACCAAAAGCCTCTTTATGTGAAGGTTTGATCTTGAAGATTTTTCATACTTAATAGTTCCAAAGATATACTAAAACTATTATATTATTAAATATCATTTTGAGATATTTCCAATGCCTATTTGAATATGCTAAACAAACATCATATGCTCTAGATATAGCTGGTCAAAGTTTGGATTAAAAAATGGTTAACCATAAAATAGTGACATAGATGCACGTATGGTTGCTAAGTGGAAAAATTAGAAAGTGACACATGACATTGTAGTGGTAAAAGGGTGTTTGTTTTCATATTTGGTCTTCTACACTCATGTGTGGATAAATATGCCCCACTATTTGTTGGTTGAGGGCCTTCAACTAGGGTCAACCCACTCTTTTTATAAAATGTTGTCTTTGCCTTTATTTCTTCAAGTTACCATTGTAGCATTTTTCATTTTATATGTCTTTGTGTTAATTACACATTGAAAATAATCCCAAATTATTAAATCATTCCACATAATTTCTAAGTCATGCATGCTTTATCTGAGTTTGAGATATGGCCAACTCAACAACGAACCCATCATGATCAAGTTTGAAGAATACAACTCAAGTACCAACTCGATGTGGTAAGATCAAGATCCACCTCAAAACTAAGCCTGAGTGCTAGCTCAAGTCGAGTCTAATTGAGTTCATCCATATAGCTCATGATCAAATTTACATTTAGCTTAATGATTCTACCATGCAAAATGATATGAGACATATCCAAAGCCATGAAGCATAAGCTATGTGTAAGGCTATTTAAAGCCTTTTATATCTATCTTATCGATGAATAAGGGATTAAATTTCCTAAAAGGAAATATCATTAAGATTTGGGGATTGAACTAGTGACCTTATTTTATAAAAAGGTATGGCCTGGCTATTAGGCCAAGACATTAACATTTACAATATGGATGTGTGACTTCATATTTGGGTAGACAAACCTAAGCCTAAAAAAGAGAGGAATTTACATTGAAAGGCATTTTGGCCATGGATGTTAGGTAATATGTTTGTAATTGAGTTCATCATTGGAATATGAAGGGATAAGCTCACCAGAAATGGATGACATAGTCTATTTGGAAAAATAGGAGAAGCTCACTATTGGAGCATGAGCTAGGCTAAGTAGAAGATTGTATAATTACAAATACACAGTCTTGAATATGCTTTCATTGGTATGGCCTTGGGCCATGAAAAATGGATATACATGGCTGTATATTGAAATGACATAGTCAAGAATAATAAAAAAGGCCAAGCTTGATTTGGAGAGATAACCCATTTTGATTCTTATGCATCGATTTTGAAATACTTGAGGTTGTGGTGGATATTACAACTATCATGTAAATCCTATGAGTGATGACATATTTTTCTAGGTTATTTTACAAAATTATAGAATGGGAAATACATGGTCTTGCATCTGAGAGGTGATGCATCAATTTGTGTAAGGCCTATTGGCCATGGTGTATGATTATATTCTTACATACACTAAATTGAGCTAGGTGGGATATCCATCTATTGTGTGAAGACTTCAAGATATAAATGAATGTTGTCAATATACCTGAGATGAGATTACACAGAGTCAACCTGTGAAGATAAAAAAGGGTCAGGATGTGTTTTAAACCATGATATTTCTCTTGCAAAAGGTTAAGTCTTACTATTAGACCTAACAAGATGGACTAATATATACTATGTAATAATGTATTTGAATGTTACATAGAGCCCAAATGATATAGGTGGATGCTCATATTTTTTAAATCCTTTGGTCATAGAGCTAATTACATCTATCATTATAGGGTTTATTTAAGGAGTTACACATCTAATGAAAGGTAGAGAACACTCCTTGAGATTATTATGCCCATGTATTAGATTTTGCATATCCTCTAATGGAAACAATTGCTTGAATGTATGGAGAAGATGAATAGGTGTTATCAATATTGATAGACATTATTTTTGACCAATTTTAGATTCCTCAAAGTCAATTTTAGCACTATTTATAGGTTCTCATATCCATTGGATGTAAGTTGTAAATTTTTAATATTTTCATCCTTTTTAATGGATTGGTTTGTGATTATGAACCCAGAGATGTAGCCTTAAAATGGGTGAACTCGGTTATCAAGTTTTGGTGTCAATTTTCCTTTCAATATTCTATGTTTTAGTTATTACTTTAGTTTTAGAAAAGAATTAATAAGATACTACATTAATTATGGTAAAGTTATAAACGACACAAATCAAGAGTTTTAATGTGGGAAATGAGTTTATGAAGTTTTTTATTACTTTCATTCATTCCTAGAATATTCTGCATCTAATTCTAATTTAATTAAAGAATTGAGATTTTCAGTATCCATTTTCAAAAACTATGTGATTTATTTATAGGGGTAAATCTAGTTTTTAGATCATACCTTTTTGGGATTATTATATAATACCACCAACACAACCAATCCCACTAGATCAAATGCATGCATATGAATTGGTATAATAAATTAAAGTTCATGGAAAGGAACAAATCATAAAAAATAAGGTATAAATACAAAAAGTACCAAAAGTTAGTACATCACCAAATGAGATAGTTCTAGTTATTCCTTTCATGGTAAATTCATAAAATCAAGATGACATATTCAAATATTATTATGATAATTATGATGATGATAATAATCTGAAATACAACATAGATGATCACTTGTGTAAGATAGATTTCAATCCTATTGATCTAGAGGAGTAATTGTATCATAATTTATTCAAACCTATTAGATTTAGAGAATATCAAGATAATTCATATACAAAGATCATGTATGATTCAAAGGTTCATACTCATAAATAATCTCCAATGGGAAAAGGAAAGGAAAAATGTCATAAAAATAGTTTAATAAAAAGGAAAGCAATAGTTGTAATTTTATTTCACACCATGATTATCACATGTTAAAAACACCATTAATTCAAACCTTTGTGTATTCAAGCATGACTCAGACACAAGAATAGTCATACATTTCACACTGTATTAAAGTTTTTAGGCAAAATTTAGTCAACGTTGTGGAGTTATCAAAGATAAAATCTTCTCCACCACTACAAGTAATAAGTATTCAAGATAAACCATGCATCAAATTAAAAAATTTACCTAATAACAACTTTATTTCATTACTAAGTAATTAACATAGATTAATGGGACATCCATCACATCAATAAGGTAAATTATATTATTATTACTTTAAAATCACTAAGCATGGAATAAATTATTACATAGAATTAAATAGAAAATTCATAAGTACAAGTATGAAGTGACCATTAAAGTTAATGCACTACAATAAGATCACTCACCACTCTATTCTAATAGAACTCAATGCATAAATAAAACATGTAAAGTCCATAAGTACCCAAGTAAATATATATTTTCCATAGTATTTGTTGACCAAATGGAGGTTTACATATGAAAAATGTGCCTAGTCTAATATTCCACAAGCTGAGTAGGATCCTGATTGAAGAAGTGACTTAATGTCATGAGGAGTAGATAGACCTCAAGTGGAGATTATATATATTTTTTAAATCTTTTAAAACACTTTAAGTGAGATTAAAGTGTGATCTAATTATTCTTCAAAGGATAGGTCTACAATTATAGGTGAAGGGTCCAAGTAATTTTCATGGTGTCTAGGAACATCAACTAGGTTATACAAGCTTTAGGAGACCATCAAAGCCTTGAAGGAATGATCAAAAGATGAATTTGTGTAATTTTAATAATAAAACCATCACCAAGACATCATGAAGAAATGAATGGACCAACTATCTTGTGCATTTTATAAGTCCACTCAGAAAGCATCACCATCTAGGATATTATAGCACCATGGAGTACTACATACCAGGATCATCCTTTGAAAATTACATGCCTGCACAAGTTTTCTAGCTTGAGTTATGGAGCTTCAAAGTTAAGTTTGTAACATAAGACATCCATGAAAATGTCAAAATAAATATCAAGAAAATCAAACCCTTTTAATCTTAAATTTTATGATTGTATGAACATCAATGATGGTCACATGAACGTCATTTGAGAGGAGCATGAATGTCAAATTTGATTTCATGAAATAGATTTCAGTTTTCAAATAGTGGGTCCCAACAAATCTAAAGGTCTATGTTGTGTCACATATCTTGATCCAATAATGTGAGATTAGTCAAATATTCAAGGAGCTTGAGATATTGACATGTGGAACAAGTTTTGAAGATGATAAACTGACAAAAAATCATGAGCACAAACATGATATTCCCAAGTGGCACAAGCTTAGATAAGGTTGACAAGTCAAGGGCAAGATCAATAGCTCTCACTTGATCGTACTAATCAAGATCAATGGTGTATGGATGAGTAAAAATTTCAATATTCTGAGTCATGATTGATAGCTAATAAGCAAAGGGAAAGCTTGATACATTTCAATGAAATTTGATATGGCATTCTTAGACCCAAGCAAGGTAAAGACAAAGGAACATGGCTCAAGCTCGATCAAGGACATTGTAGGATATAACATCACCATAAAGGCTCCACAAGGATAAAACATGTCTTTTGAACCTAATATAGATAAAAGGTTGATAATTTTAATGATGAAGTGGGACCAAGCATTTCTAGTAGAGCTCCATATAGGTAAAATACATCTTTTGGGCCTAATACAAAGATTGAAGATAGACCAGTGATTGTCAAGTAAGATCAAGTAGTTTATAGGTTATATGGATATTGTAACTATGTGAAAACTAATAATTGTATTAATTTTCACCTATAAATGGACCTATGTTTTATATTAGAGAAAATACAGACCATGGATAGGTGTATTTCCTCTCATCAGGGTCACTTTTTCAATGAGCAAGTATCGATGGCCACCCAAAGTAGATGTGGCACAATTATATTAATTCTAAGGCATGATCCTCATTAGTAGATTAGATAGATAGTTACATGGTTTCAATAAGAACACCACATGGATGGATAAGGATAATGAGCATTCAGTTATTTTACAAAATTTATTCCTTGTTGATAAGGTCATGAATCAACATCCTTGAACATATGCTAATACATCATAGTTCCCTCTCTCTTTTCATTTTGTCTATATGTGTCCCAACTTCTAATATAGGTAGATCTCTCTAAAAAATTTAAGAAAGAAACCCCTGGTAATTTTTAGAGAAATATACTCTTAATCTTTGGCTTGCTTAGGCTATGCCAAAATTTGTATCGTGACACCTTTTGACGTAATAAAGATTGAATCCCATCATTTTTCAAGCTAGATTAAAATGTATTCCATGAATTCATGTACTATATTTAAGTTAATGTATGTTATTTGACTATGTCTAAGTTTTCTCTCCTTCATGAAGTGCTTGATAGGTTCTCATAGTCATTATAAGTGCAATTTACAGTTTGTCATTTAGCTTAAAAGTGGTTTATGCCCTCTCATGCTAGTTTGATAATTGATTCATGACTTATTGTGAAATATTCATTTGGGACTAATCTTATTTGGTCTTGAATGTGTCTCATAGTGTGTCTTGTGAAAAGCATAAGTATTCTAATTACTAGTGCATCACCCCATTTTATATGTTTTATTATATTTTTGTATCTCTCTATCTCTTTTCCAAGAAAGTGATAGATTAATTCTAGTTTAGGTGATAGATATAGAAGGAAGTCAGCCTTCTTCAGAGGCCTGATCCATTATTAGGATACCCATAGCCTAGGATCAGTCCCATGTTGGACTCGATTTGAGCAAGAAGAATTAAATAATCCCCTTCTCAATGAGGGTGCAAATCTAGAACACCAACAATTTTGGCATGCCCATTGGGATCAAGTTTATTTGGAATATTTAAAGTTTAAAGATTGAGAAAAATAAATTGTAAAAGGAGGAGACATATACTATCATCAAAATTTGAAGATCATTCAAGTTGCATAGATTATAGCATCTTTTAAATAATTTTTTCATGTCAAAGGTTACAATAAGATCATCAAGTAAAGGTACTATTTTTAAACATATTGAATTGCCTTTTACTTCTTATAAAGTATCGATATTCAATAGAACAAGACCTTATCCTCAAAATAAGCATTCATATCCTAGTTAACCTATTATTTAAGTCCAATCTATTTTCCCCATTAGCCAAATCCCTTTTACCCAGATGGCTATCATAAATCAAGTTTTTGTTCCATTCAATAGGTGTAATCCCCTAAATTTAGCCCAATATGATGACATCCTTGTGTCTATCTTAAAGAGTATACCTTTCTTCTCAAGAGAATGGGATAAGACTATTACTATTGAGCATATTCAATATGTTTCCAACCTTTTATTTTTTCATGATGTTACCCAAGATAATGTGGCTATCAGACTACTTGATGCCTCCTTTGAAGGAAAAGAATTCAAATTATATAGGAACCTCCATTTGACTTCCATTTATACTTAGGATGAGTTAGGTGCAGCCTTAGTTGGGCAATTTGAAGACAAGTCTAATCATCTATCTTTGATTGAATAACTGACTAACATACAAAGGTACTCTCATGAGTTCATGTCTAATTTTAACCTCAGATTCAAAAAGACGTGGATTAGGATCCCTACATTGGTTAGACCATCTCTAGAGTATGTATTTTTGTACTATCTTAAGGCCCTCAATTTTGATATAAGTGTCATGATATAGTCTATGGGTGGTAAGACCTCGCTAAATGCCTATGAAATTGTAATAAGAGTAAAAATAGCTTAATATAAGATAGTAAACTAGATCCAAGGCCACTAATGCCCATACTCCAAAAATTGCAACCAATCTCTCCTCAAGTTACCTAGATTCCATCTATATCTCCTATTCCATCTCTAAAAGTCCAAGTTGTAGCCCTTCTTAATCAAACTAATGAAATTGGTGATCTAAAAATCATGTTACAAGATTTTAGAAATGAGATTGTTCAACTCAAAAGATAATATTACCAAGAAAGACCTTATCATCAACAAAACTAAAACACTTATAAGTCCTTTAATAACCAAAGACCTCCTTATCACATTTTCAAGGACAATAGTCAACCTTATCAAAATCAAGGATCCATAACTCAAACTAAGCCATATGCAACCCTTGATACTAATGTACCTTCCAATTCAAAAGTTATTTTTCCTCAAAATAACTTGATGCAAGATTCAAGTTGGTAGCCTTCCAATCTAAATGACACTCAAAATCAAGCTTTGGTATCACAAGATATTACTATACCACAAATGACAAAGGAAGATTTATCTCTTCAAGGTGGTCAGTATCAATACATGAATATGGAATTCCAAGGAGAAGCCCAACAAGTTCTAGAGTAGCCTAATGCCATCAATGTTAATTGGAAATTAGATGATCATATTGCATTAAACCAAGTTGGTGAAATTAGTAGCATGAATAATCAAGTTACAGCTCTAACTAGAGATAAAAGAAGAGAAGTTAAGGAAGCTCAAGCTATGAGTAATACTTCCAGTGTTCCTAATTTTATTTCCAAGAGTGTCAAATATCAAGTTATTATTCATATAACACATAATATTTAGAATGCAAATATAGTGAAGGTTCCCCAAATGCCTCTAACTAGAGAACAACCAGTGGCTCAAAAGTTATAGTCAAAGGTTAGTGAAGCCTCATTTAGCATAATAGATAAAATGAATGAATAAAATTGTATAATTATCATTTGGGATTCCATTTCCATTCCAAGATAAAATGACATGTTTATTCAAGAGCTTTCATATCTTAAGGTATCTAAAGAACCAGTTGAGAAATGAGTTATCTTGGCTAATTCAGACCAACAAATCAAACAACCTGATAAGTAGGTACATAACCTAATAGATGTGGAAAAAACCAATTCCAAATCAAATAAAACCCCTCCCTTTTATCTCTCTTTGATAGTTTTTGACTACATAGTCCATAATTATATGGTAGATAGTGGGGCTAGCAGCCCTGTCATGCCCAAACAAATTACAAACAAGCTTAGGCTTGTCTATGAGCCAAATACCAAAGGAGTATTAAGATTAGATGGGTCACCAAAAAAGACAATAATAATAATCAAAGATATAAAATGGACATTACATGCTTGCCCCAATGTTATTATTCAACAAGATGTAGTTATAGTGGACTTGCCTCCTTATTTTGCCATGTGTCTGTCAAAAGACATTACTTCAAAGATTAGAGGATATTTGTTAGCTGATTAAACCTATTTAATGTTCAAGACTAGATATGGTACTAAGGTGATAATATGTTTTGAGCATATTAGAATATTTCATTTGGATCCATATATGCCAAGTATGGTGAATAATAATTATGTTATCTTAAACAAGGTACTAGAAAATAGTGAGGTGGAAATTGAATCACCTCTAGATGGAGTCCCAGATATTTTCCTTGATGTATGGGCCTCTGATTTGCATGGACATTATCCATAAAATTTAATTCAAGAATAAGGACTTGGTATCTATTATCTTCATGAAAACTATGCACCAATTCCAACATATATGAAAGATGATTAGCCTAGTAATGGATTGTGGCAACTATATTTTGAAGGAACCATGAAAAAACATGGCACTTGAGCTAAACTGATGTCAATTTCTCCATCCAATCAAATTTATTTATCTTCTCTCAAGTTTCAATTTGGTTATTCTAATAATGTTACTGAATATGAAGTATTAGTGCATGGTTTGTAATGGGCAAGAAAGATGAAGGTTAGTTCTTTACAAGTTTTTGGAGATAGTGAATTGGTAGTTCACCAAGTCAAGGGACTTAATATATGAAAGAACCCACTACTTAGGTTATATAAGAATAGAATATGGTACCTTATGGGGATCTAGATGACACCCTAGATGGAAATAGAAGTGTTCAAGTTCTACTTTCAAATTGAGCTCAACATGGGATTGACCCCATGTTATGGGTATCTTATAATGGGGTTAGACCTCTAGGATTTCTAGTGAGGATAGCTCATCTAATGCATCATTTTATCTCATTAACACTACTAAAACCTACTAATGACTAGGAAAAAGGGATAGAGAGAACATGAAATGGAAACCTAAGCTAAAGATGGTAATGTACCTAAATTATGGTTGATCTACTCTGCTTGACTCTTAAACACTAATGAAACAAACATAAGACCAGATCTAGGATTCCAAATATATGTCATACATCAGTTCATGAAGAGGTTCACAAAATGATCATAAACTAAGGGAAATTATGAAGAGGTCTAATATAAGACACTTACCAGTCATAGTATCCACATATGGGTTACAATCAAAAGATGTAGAACACTAAACATGACCTACATAACAAGATGAAACAATAACTAGGTGTGATCAGGACTTCATAAGGGAGAGGATTCTACCACATATGAAAATCTAACATGTACACACTATACCAAAATAATGAAATATGAAAATTAGTCTTGTATTCATCTCAAAAGGTTGCAAGCTCCATCTTGGCAGAGTTTAGTCATGCCCAAGAGAGAAATCTGAGTGATATCAAGAGGATGCATTTTTTGGCTCAAAAGCCTATATATATATATATATATATATATATATATATATATATATATATATATATATATATATATATATATATATATATATATATATATATATATATATATATAACAAGAAAGAGATAGAAAGAGGTGGTAATGTTGCATAGGAGAGTATAGAAAGAGTCCTAGTCATGTCATGGTAACTCATTGATTACTTTCTACATTTGTGCCTTCTTTCAATGAACTAGCCCTTTTTCTCCTAGTCTTCAAGCTCCTTTCATTTGTTGAGAGAGCCCACCAAAAGATAAAGGTTTGTTATGCAAGATGAAAAAATCTATTAGAGTGGAATTAATAATATTAATTATTTCTCTAACTACTAATTCACCACCTTGGGACCCTGAGTCCACTTGACATCTTCATGAAGATTAAATCCTCAAATCTTGAAATTGATAGTGCCATTTTATGAACAAAAGTTAGTACTTATTTTGTTGATGATGTAGCCATATCCATAGATGATCCCCTTTTAATTTATCACATATCTAATCCATTTTCATGTCTAGATCATGGGTTCATTCTATAGATGGAAAACTGATCTAAGATTATTGGTTTTCCTATAGTTTTCCATATTATGTAGACCTATAGACTACATAGCCTCTTTTCTAGATCCAAATAGGTCTAAAAGACCCAATATGTCTCTACAAGAACCAATATTTCACCATATACATAGATCCTTCTTAAAAATGTGAACACAATGACATAAATAACCCCATAGGCTACAAATTTATGAACTAGAGTTCCATGTTTAACCTTAATGGTGGTCCCATATGTTCTTGATCACCTTGGCTACATTAGTGTGTCCATTTAATAGCATTAGATTTATCTTCAATGGCAACATGATGACCCTAAAATATCTATTTTCCTTGGTCAAAAATGGATTCTTGACTTCCATCAAAATTCTTAGGCTTACCTTTGTTTTAATTGGTTATCGATATTTGACTTAGCTTATTAACATATGGACCTTTACTCGCACCATCGATATTGATCTATATGATTGAGTGAGAGCCATCGATCTTGCCCTTAACTTGTAAACTCTATTCAAGCTTGTGCCACATGTTAATTATGTGTTGATTTCAAGATTTTATTGTTATTCTGTAGCCTCATTTGTTTATACCACATGCCAACCTCTTAAGCTCCTTGACCTTTTAACTCATCTTGCACCGTCAGATTGTACAATACAACACAGATCATTAGATCTATTGGAACCCACTATTTGAAATCCAATGGCTACTTCATGAGCTTAAAATTGATGTTTGTGCTCCCATCAAATGACATTCATATAACTGTCATTGATGTTCATGCAATCATCAAATTTAAACTCAAAATGGGTTATTTTTCTCAAGCTTTATTTTGATGTTTGCATGGATATCTTACTGTGTTGGTTCAACTTTGAAGCTTCATAACTTGAGATAGAAATCTCACACAAGCATGAAACTTATAGATTGTGTTTTTAGCATGAATAAATCCATGACACTATAATATTTTGGCTAGTGATGATTTTTTAGTGGACTTATAAAATACGTAAGTGAACTAGTCCATTTGCTCCTACATGACATCTTGGTGATTATCTAGCTCACTTAGACTTATGATTGAAAATTTTATTGAACCTTTAAAGACCTGAATGACTTCTTGAGGATTATGTAGGCTTATTCATGACCCTAAATGTTATGACCACCATGAAGACCTATTTTCCTAAATTTGGACAAACTACACTTTAAGTGAACTTAAAGTGTTTCAAAATATTTACAAGTTGCATGATCTCTTTAGTCCACTCATTCCATCTAGAAAATATGTTCATCTACTCATCCATTATCAACTTGTTTTATCTAGGCACAAGCTTGGTATGTGGGCCAAAAATGGCCAATAGGACTTATTTAAGGACTTTTAAGCTTTCAATATTTATACCATATCAAGAAATAAGAATAAGCATGTAGACAGGTTGGTTGGCATTAGGTCATAGTTCAGTATCCCAAATGACATACAAATGAAAAAAATTAGTCACATATCAAGGTAATTATGAGACCTTCTATCATAGACAACCATTATAATTAACAAGTATTTGAAGATGATAGTTAGATTGTTAGATTCTTATAAGAGGAAGTTGAATTCTCCTCAAGAAACCTAGATAAGCATTTACAGTAGTATGGTGACCAAATTATGTAATTAAAGACAAATAAGTTGCCTAAAGGGTTGGTCACCCTTGAAAACATATTCAGTAGAGATGATGAATTGATAAAATAAAAGTTTGCTTTATCAACCAAGGAAGAACACTATACAAATGTAAAGATTACAACTAGTAATAATTTAAAGTTGGGCAAAGTTTGCACATCTTCAAAGAAAGAAACTTTTGTTAAGTTATGTTTAAGTTTTGTAGATGTCTTTTCATGGTAGAAAGTGACCTTAAAGTATTTGATCCAAGTCTGTCTCAACAAACCATTGACTTAGAAGATGAGACTAGGCCATTCAAATAGAGACAAGGGCATATTAACCAAAAGCTTGAACCTTTAATGAGATCTAGACTACATAAGATCATTGAATCAACTATAATATTTCCAATTAAGTACTCAACTTGGGTGGTAAACCTTGGTTCAATACAGAAAAATAATGGTGAAATAAGGCTATGTGTTGACTTTTATGATTTGAACAAGGCCTCTCTCAAATAACACTATCCATTGCCAGTAACAAAAAAAATTCTACAATTAGTTGTAGGTTTAGAAAGGTTCTCCTTATTAGATGGTTATAGTGGATATAACTAGATTTTAGATAAAGATGAAGACTAGTTCAAAATAGCCTTCACCATAAAGTGGGGGATTTTTGCATATAGAAAGATGCCTTTTGGTTTATCTAATGCTAAAGTAACTTTTTAGAAAGCTATAGACATGGAATTTCAAGGTCTCCTTAACAAGTTTATACTTGTTTATCTAGATGATATAAAAATGTTCTCTAATAGTTTAGATAAGCATATGATTCACCTTAGATAAGTATTTGAAAGATGCAAACAATTTGGAGTTATTTTTACTCCAAAAAAGTGTTTTTTCTCTATTCATGAAGGTAGGCTTCTTAGACATGTAATTTCAAAATATGGTACAAGCATAGATCCTGATAGGATAGACTCAATTCTTGTACTTTCCTTACCTAAGCACAAGAAATCCTTTTAAAGCCTTTTCCTCAAGATTAATTTAATAGGGAGATACATTTAAATTTTTATACTTTAGCCAGGCCACTAATAACCATGATAAAGAAGGTTCAAAGTTTTAGTTGGTCCACTGAAGGAATAAATTTTTTTTAAGAGATAAAGAAAGATATAGCCAGTGCTCCTACACTCCTAAATCCTAACATCACAAAGGATTTCTTCTTATATACCTATGCTAACATCAATATAATTTTAGGTATTCTCATGCAACAAGATAAAGAGACTTTAGATTAGTCAATAGCCTTCTTTAATAAAGGCTTATAAGAATATGAAACAAGGTATTATTTTATTGATAAGCATGTGCTTTTAGTCATAAGGTCTCTTAAAAAGTTTAGGTTCTTGATGTTCAATAATAAGATACATTTGATGGTTACACATCCAAGTGTTAAAATTTTTCTCTTGAATAAAGATATAAATGAAAAAAGAGCTAGATGGATAACCAAAGTCATGGAATATGATGTTGAGATCAAGGTCACAAATCTGGGTAGAGGCAAAGGACTTTATGAACATCTATCCCAAGACTTGTAAGAGACTAATGGAATGGTTATGGTGTCAAATGATGAAGAAGTTGAAACTAATAAAACCTCATATTCTAGTTGGTTCCAAGATATTCTAAGATACTTACAAGATGGTGTTTATCCTTCTCATATCACCCCTTTAAAGAGGAGATATTTTATATTGTAGTCAATTCCTTTTCTTCTTCTTGATAGTGTGTTGTTCAAAAATGATACCAATGACATATTACTAAGGTGCATAGAACCATGTCAAACATAGAGGTTACTTGAGAAATTCTATGATGGACATGGTGGAGGACATTATTTAAAAAAGATAATATCCCAAAATATAATGAGAGGTGGGTATTAATAGCCAATTTTATTTGGTGATTGTCATACATGGGTTAGGAAATGTAGACAATATGTCATATTTGCTAGAAAGGTGAATCTTGCAGTGTTACCTCTCCAACCAATTTTAGTAAATCAACCCTTTGTCCAATGGGGATTAGAATTTATTAGTATCATTAACCCCCTTTCAATCTCAAGACACAAGTTGATCATAACTACCATAGATTATTTTACTAGATGGATAGAGGCAGTGGCATTAAAATAAGCCAATGAAACCAATGTTTTGGACTTATATGAACGTTTTTTTACCATATTTGGGGTCCCTTCAACTATATTTTATGATAATGTTATGGATTTTTTAGGGTCTAAGATCAACCAGTGGAAATTTCAACATAGTATTTTTCTTAGTACCTCATCAAACTATTATCCATAAGGCAATGGCCTTACTGAGTCTGCTAACAAGAATTTATTGAAGATCATCCAGAGGACTATTAAAGACAATCAGATATCATGGAATTTTAAATTGAATTTAGTTCAATGGGATGACATGATCACCTATAAGAAGTGAATTGCCAATTCTCCATATAAGATAGTAAATGGTAAGGAAGCAAGAATGCCTATTTCTCTCGAATTCCCTACTTTAGAATTAATGCATCAACTTGAGCTTTTAGAGAATGATCTAATGGAAATAATATAAGTTGAGATCATCAAAATAGAAGAGATAAGGCATCAGTACATGTTGGTTATGGAATCCCATCAAGCAATCGTGAAATTTTTTTTGATAAAGGATCTTCTTCAAGAAGTTTCCAAAAAGGAGATTTGGTCCTCAAGTGGGATGATGACAGAGCTAAGATAGAAAGGCACACAAAATTTGATTATATCTAGAGTGGTCCATAAATAGTCTCCAATTGCAAATCCCACAAAGCCTTCTAGCTCACAAGGATGAATTGCGAAGATATTCTTATCCCAGTCAATGGGATACATCTAAATCACTGATATTAAGGAGGTTAAGTCCTCTATACATAATTAGTTTTTTTGGATTTAATCTAAGTGTTTTTTTAACACATTATTTTGTTTCTATTTTGTCTTAAATAAGTGATCTATTTCACATTTTTTTGATAGGTTAGTTTCCTTTATTTTATTAAGTTAGTTTCCCTTTCAAGTTTGTTTCTTTCACTGTATGTTAGAATCCTTTGTCTTTACAAGTCAAAATGATATCTTTTAGTCTTATAAATGGTCCATTTATCATGTAAATTATCCAAGAGTCATGTATCTATTTTGAGTTCTCGAGCATAGAAGGCATGCTAACCAACCAAGTTGTCAAAGATGTTGACCAAATGGAGGTCTACATACCAAAAATGTGCCTAGTTCAAGAGTCTAGAAGCTGAAAAAGATCCTAATTGAATAAGTGACCCAATGTCATAAAGATTAGATAGACTTCAAGTGGATATCATATAGCTTTTGCAAATGTTTTGAAACACTTTAAGTGAGCTTAAAGTGTGATCTAATTAATCTTCAAGGCATAGGTCTACAGTTACAGGTGAAGGGTCCAAAAAGTTTTCATGGTGTCTAGGAACATGAACCAAGTTACATAAGATTAGGAGACCATCAAAGCATTGAAGGAATGATCAAAAGATGGTTTTTTGTAAGTTTAATAACCAAACCATCATTGGGACTTCATAGAGAAATGAATGGACTAGCTATCTTGTGTATTTTATAAGTCCACATAAAAAGAATTTCTAGTTAGGATATTATAGTTCCATGGATTTATACATACTACGATCATCCTCAGAACATTTCATGCCTATGAAAGTTATCTAGCTTGATTTGTGGAGCTTCAAAGTTAGACATGTAACATAAAACATCTATGCAAACATCAAAATAAAGATTAAGCAAATAAATTCCTTTTGATCTTAAATTTGATGGCTTCACAAAAATAAATTATGGTTATGTGAACATTATTTGACAAGAGTGTGGACATCAAATTTGAGCTCATGAAATAGCTGTTGGTTTTCAAATAATGGGTCCCATCAGATCTAATGGTTTATATTTCATCATACATCTTGATCTAATAGTACAAGATTAGTCAAATAGTCAAAGAGATAAAGAGATTGACACATGTCATAATAACTAAAGCTGACAAACTGATAATGAATCCTAAGTGAAAACATAAAACTACTAAGTGACACCAGCTTGGATAAGGTTGATAATTTAAGGGTAAGATTGATGGCTCTCACTCAATTATACTGATCAAGATCAATGGTGCATGAATGAGTCAAAATGTCAATAGTACAAGTCATGGTTGACAACCAATAAGTAAAGGGCAAGCCTAGGACATTTTGATGAAATTCAATAGGGAATTATTAGACTAAGTCAAGGTAAAGATGAAGGAACCTAGCTCAAGATTGGTCTAAGCTAAACTAGATTGACATTGTAGGATCTAACATTACCATGAAGGCTCTATAGGGACAAAATAGGTCTTTTAGACCTAATATAGATAAAGGGTTGATGGTTTTAATGATGAAGTTGGACCAAACATTTCTAGTATATCTCCATATAGGTAAAATAGGTCTTTTGGGCCTAATATAGAGATCAAAGATAGACCAGTGATTGTGAATGAAGATCAAGGAATTTATAGGTTCCATAGATACTATAACTATGTGAAAACTTATAATTGGATTAGTTTTCACCTATAAACATCATGTTTTTGATATTGGATCAAATATAGACCATGAAGAGGTGTCTTACCTATCATTAGGGTCATTTTTCAATGAGCAGGTACCACTAGCTACCCAAAGTAGATGTGGCATAATTCTATCAAATCTAAGACATGATCCTCATCAAGATATTAGATAGATAATGACATGGTTCCATGAAGAATACTAGGTGAATAGATAAGGATAATTAGCGTTGAATTATTTTACATAATTTCTTCCTTGTTGAGAAGGTCATGAATTAGCATCCTCAAATTTGTGCTAATACATCACAACTCCCTCTCTCTTTTCTTTTTCTCTATCTATGTCCCAAATTCTACCACATGTAGATATATTTGAAAGCTTTAAGAAATCTCTAGTAATTTTTAGAGAAATATACTCTTATGCTTTAGCTTGCTTAGGCTATGCCAAAAATTTTATCATGACACCTTTTGATGTAATAAAGACTAAATCCCATCATTTTGCAAGTTAGATTGAAGTGTGTTTCATGAGTTCATGTACTTTAGTTAAGTGAATGTATGTTCCTTGTCTATGTCTAATTGTTCTTACCTTCATGAAGCACTTGATAAGTTCTCACATATCATTATAAGTGCAATTTATAGCTTGTTGTTTAGCTTGAAATTAGATATATACCCTCTCATATTAGTTTGATAATTGATTCATGCCTTATTATGAAATATTAATGTGGGATTGATCTTATTTGGTATTGAATGTGTCTCATAGTGTGTCTTGTGTAAAGCATAAGTATTCTAATTACTAGTGCATCACCCCATTTTATATGTTTTCTGATATTATTATATCTCTTTATCTCTTTTCCAAGAAAGTGTTATATTAAGTCTAGTTTAGGTGATAGATCCAGAAGGAAGCCAACCTTATCCAAAGGTCTAATCCATTATTAGGATACCCATAGCCTAGGATCAGTCCCATGTTAGACTATATTTGAGTAGGAAGATCTAGACAATCCCCTTCTCAGCTAGGGTGCGAATCTAGAACACCAACAATAGCATTTATAGAAGGTTTTTATTTAAAATAAATTAATATTTATGAATATCAACTCAAATTTTTTTGTAAGAATGAATTATTTAAAAAATTGGGACACATCATTAATTATTTTTTAATCCACATCATGGTACATTCCTTGGACATATTAGTATACCAATTGTGACCAAAGGCTTTTAACACACCTATATTGGGTGACACCTACCAACTAGTTCCTATTTACATTAGGACAAGACCAGTTATAGCTCATATAGGCCACATTAGATATAATAAATTAGTTCATCTCCTTTATCTCATTTTTACATGAATGAAATATGATCATAATGATATTTAATTATAATTGCACTCATCAAAAGTAGAAAATATACAAAGATAAATACAAATATATAACTTGAACAATAAAAAAATAGTAGAATAAAAAGAAATGCATGTACACAATCCTAAAGAAATGTTGAGTGACACTAATTAATAATATTAATTATTTTAATAATTCCCCCACACATTGGTTTAAATATTCATTAAAAAAAAATCTAAAAATATAAAAACTTATAAATATTTTTAAAATTAAAAATTGGGACTTAAGTCTAACATGATTACTTGTTTACATTATTTTGATATGTTATCCATCACATTCTTGGTAGATTACATATAATTTTTTATATGCACAGGAATTATAAAGTATATGTGAGTGGCATGCAAGACATACAACTATACATGATGAATAGATACCTATTGTTAGAATTTATTATACCTAGGGGCCATGCCAATGTTGGGAGCATCTTATTCAACAAGTTATATTGATACATGTTATATATTCATATTAGATTTTATCATTTTGATCTATATTTATTTTTTACACATGCATTATTATTCTTCATACTTTATATAGTGCTACATGGATATGTTACTTTACTAAGTTGTGATATTGAAATAAATTAATAATATAGACTAGTATGCCTTATTTTATGTTTCATTGATGTTTTTTTTTTTTTTTTTTTTTTTTAATGATAGGATAGTCGTTACTTGTGTATTATGTTCATACTCTTGGCCTTATTTATTGTGACATATTTATTTCCGTTGTTTTTAACCCCTTGGTCCTATTTATTGTGACATACATTTCTTGTTTGTGGCCCTTTAGCCTTGTTTGTTGTGACATCTCCATATCCATTGTATGTGTCCTTTAGCCTTATATGTGACATTAAATGCTATTGTGTGTGTGTCATGGCCTTGACACTATATACATATCTTATTTATCTTGATAAATTTTAGGTTTTTTATCCATATCACAAACCTCCCCATTTGTTTGTGGTGCCACAATTCATATCATGCATATTTTACTGTGTAGTCTTATTCAATGTATTTATTAGTGATGGTTACTATAACATGCCTAATTTATATATAAATATTTACATGACACTAGTATGGCTTAAATTACATATGTTTCAATCATGTTGACATAAAATATACTACTTGGTTATAAGTAGTTATGAGGTTCACAATGACTCTAGTTAGAGATAATGTAGCATAGAGGTTAGTGTTGTGAGAAATTAGATATTATGTGCTTTCATTAATTTTTATAATTAGGTGTTTTGAAATAAAATTCACAATACATAGTGCAGATATATTTCCTAATATGACTTATTTTATTCATATAAATATAATAAGAAAAAAATTTACACTTTCACATATCTCTTTACTATATATGTCTGCACTATATATGATATTATCATTCTTATCTATCATATTAAAAGTATTTATATGATTTATAATATTTTTTTCTCTCTTATCTCACTCTATTCATATTTATCCTATCATATTAAAATATTGTAGTATAAATACCAACTATATACATTTTGAAATTCAATGGTCATGTATTGGTGAGGAATTACTTTTATTCATATAGATTATCTTATGCTACCATTGATGACCAAACCATGTTGCATTATCAAGTTCAATAGAATACTTTGTCTCATTAGCCTATAAATGTAATTTTATGATATAGTAGAGATGGAATCTCTGCAATGATTATATTTCAATAATATATATTGCTAAAGAATCTTGCCAACATTTTCTTGTATTTAATAAATTTGTCTCATCTTTGAAATAACTCTTGAAGAATATTGACAAATATCATCAAAATAATTCAACTATATTAATTTAAAATTTTTGTTTTCTAAGTGGATCACCCCACCTTAGGCAGATATTTCCCATATTTTTTACACCATAACCTTATATAAGGTTTCTTAATTCAAAATTATGTCCTAACATCCAAATTCTAACGCATTAATTTCCTTGGCCACCATAACCACATCTCTTAGAGTTTCTAAACTCTCTAGTGTTTTGTAATATGATTCATGACCAACTATCTATGTTTCCATTTTCTTTGTTTGAGTATTCAATAATATTTTTTAATCCTTTATTTAATCAAAATTAGTATCCATTGGGATCATTTTTGTTATATTAATTTTGAATGATAATCCATTTATTCCACTATGCTTTAGATGTAACTCTATTGGTTTCAAAACTGGTAGAAAAATATTAAACTACCTATCCATATTCTCTAATTATTTATTTTATTATTGGGTCCATAGTGGCCATTTGATAAAACATGGAAAGTAGGTAGATGCATTTCTCGTGGATTTCTAAAAAAAATCTACTTGTTCTTTGTATTCAATATTATTTTTTTATTTCCTTCTATAGTGAACCCAATAATTTATCCTCATATTATTATGTAGCCTTAAATTTGATGAGTCTTTTGTGCAATTTATCTCTAACATGGTTGATGTAATTATCCACTATTTATTCTAGTTGTTTCTTTATTGTCCATGTTGAATACGGATTATATTATGGCCTAGAAATAGTTAAGGTCATGAGAGACCTATTTATCCCTTCCTTTAAATTTACACACTATGTCATCCAATTTATCTTCATGCTCTAGATAAGGGTTTCCCCAACTAAATATTTCTCTATAGGTGTGAACTTCTATAAAGCTACCACAATCTATCCTCCTACTGTGAGATGAAATAAACTAGGTGGCATGATGATAATATAATTTAATTTAATTGCTTGCATCGAGCCAATTTTTCTTTTATTTTTCTTAAGGGGTCCCTTAAAGTAGTTGAACTAATTGAAATGGTGTTTATTTACCTTAAATCACTCTATGTTTTTATCTTTGTAGAGCTTGCAAATGGTCTACTTTCCTCTTTTTCTCTTCTCTCATTTTCCTCTTTAGATTTTTTTTCTTGTTCAATATTTTATTGATTCTCCTTATCTTATTTTCCTTTTATTTATTTTTCCTCTTCTTCCTTATTTTTTTTATTTCTTCCTCTTCTTCTTCTCCTCTTCCTCTTCTTATTTTATTTTCTGCTCTTCTTCTTTTCTCCTTTTGTTTTCCTCTTCTTATTTTAATTTATATTCCCCCTCCTTTATTTTCTTATCTTTCTCCTCTTTTATTTTCCTTTCTTCTTCCTCTTTTTATTATCTACTTTCTCCTTTATTTTATTTTATTCTTATTCTTTTTTCTTATCTTCTTCCTTCTTCTTCTTATCTTCTCCCTCCATTCTTTTATTTTATTCTTACTCTTTTCTTTATTTTCCTATCTTTTGTTTTTCTTCCTCAACTTTTTATTTTTCTATTATTTCCCTCTCTATCTTTTCATTTTATAGTTTTACTTTTTATCACATTTCTTTCTTTTCTTTTTCCATTTCTAGTATTTATCAAGTTTGATTTGCGGAAAACTTTGAAATTTAATGTATTTTCCTCTTTTATTGTTTTAAATCCCTTTTCATTTATTTCTTTTGTTCTATGGAAGCATCGTCAATTTCCATTAGTGCCTAGAGCTATTATTTTTACTAAAGTGTCTACCTCTAGATTTTTTATATTTTTTCTTATCTTTATTTTTTTGATTTTCTTGAGTCTTTATTTATATTTATGGGACATGCTTGATCCCTCTAAGTCTTTCTCAAGTGATTATTATTGATATTTATCTTTGGTAAATATAGTTTGTTTGATTTTATCTTTGTTTTTATTACCAATTCCTCTAGAGTTAGATGTAACACCCCTCGTATATCATCTGAAGTGAATGGACTTAGATCCATAAAGTCCAATAGTACTATTATTATTATTTTTTGACCTTTCACATTTTAACTGTCATAAATTTTACATAGACAAGGTATGATGCCTTTTTATGTACACACTTATATCAATGTAGCCACATCAATAACCTCTCATGTGGTATCATTTCCCTCTCCTTATTAACTTTATGCATGTTTTTCCCTTGTGAATATTCTATATCTAAGTAAAATACCAATGTTTATTTTCCCTTAAATTTTTTTTTTTACTGGATTTCTATTTTTTTTAATGGTTTACAATGATGGGTTCCTTGTCCTTTATCTTCACTCAATTATACTAGAGTTTCTCCTACATCCACTATAGATGATGTAGTAGAACCCTCTAGCTTTTATATTATTTGTATTTTTCTCTTGGTTACCTTAGGTTTTCCCTCCCTTGGTTTAGATTTGCTTTCCCTCAAACAATAGTGGAGTGCCTTCATATCCATTTCATCTTCCTTAAGGACCCATCCTATGGTAGAATATTTGACTACAAATCTAGTAGTCTCCTCCTACTATTTTTAAATTTTTGGATCTGATATAGGGGTATCTTTGGTAATTGAGTTGATTTAAATGGTGTTGTAATTATCAAATATGTAATTTTAGGTACATATTGTTGTGATGTGTCTTGTAGTTAGACTATGATAGGTGCTTTTGATGTGGTAGGTGCACTCTTTGTAAGGGGTTGGGAGTTAGAACCAACCTCACTCATAAATTTATTTTTTGTTAGACTTAGTGGTAGACCCATAGATCCTATAATAATAGTTTCTACTTAGTCATAAATGAAACCATATTATGGGGGGAAGGGATGAAACCTTTTTTGAAAAGGGTTCTATGTATGTATTATATGCATCAAATATGAATTTCACCTTAGTAAAGTATTTTTTGGACTACACTTAGAGAGATTATAAATATTATAGATACCATGATCCTAATCATATTTTTCCATTCTAAGAAATGTATTATCTCCTCATCCCCTTGTTGTGTGCCTTCTAATGCAATATTAAATCATTCTCCTTTGAGGTTATTTAGGTCCCAATAAACTAATCCTTGATGCCCTAGGATATTATTTTGAAATTATATGGCTAAAACTAATAGTAGATCTTCATAGTATAATTCATAAGTACCTTGTATATCCTAGTACTAATCAGAGAGCATAGTAGTAAGGTTATACTAAATTCCATTAGTGACCTTATCCTATGCAATCTCAACACTTTGTGTAATAGTAGTCCTTATAGTTGGTGTAGTAAATCTTCCATGTTATTGATTTAGTTGTATATAAAACCCTAGGGTTCATGATTCCTTAAATGGAGAGAGCTCTTTGATTTGGGAATTTATGGTGAGTGTTACTACATATTTTGTTTTCATCAATTTCTTATTATCATACTTGTGGGTGATTTGGCCCTGGTTCATCATGCCTATGACTATATGGATTATCATCAATGTATTATATGCATCAAATATGAATTTCACCTTAGTAAATTATTTTTTGGACTACACTTAGAGAGATTATGAATATTATAGATACCATGATCCTAATCATATTTTTCCATTCTAAGAAATGTATTATCTCCTCATCCCCTTGTTGTGTGCCTTCTAATGCAGTATTAACTTATTATCCTTTGAGGTTATTTAGGTCCCAATAAACTAATCCTTGATGCCCTAGGATATTATTTTGAAATTATATGGCTAAAACTAATAGTATATCTTCATAGTATAACTCATAAGTACCTTGTATATCCTAGTACTAATCAGAGAGCATAGTAGTAAGGTTATACTAAATTCCATTAGTGACCTTATCCTATGCAATCTCAACACTTTGTGTAATAGTAGTCCTTATAGTTGGTGTAGTAAATCTTCCATGTTATTGATTTAGTTGTATATAAAACCCTAGGGTTCATGATTCCTTAAATGGAGAGAGCTCTTTCATTTGGGAATTTCTGGTGAGTGTTACTACATATTTTGTTTTCATCAATTTCTTATTATCATACTTGTGGGTGATTTGGCCCTGGTTCATCATGCCTATGACTATATGGATTATCATCAATGTATTATATGCATCAAATATGAATTTCACCTTAGTAAAGTATTTTTTGGACTACACTTAGAGAGATTATAAATATTATAGATACCATGATCCTAATCATATTTTTTCATTCTAAGAGATGTATTATCTCCTCATCCCCTTGTTGTGTGACTTTTAATGCAATATTAACTTATTCTCCTTTGAGGTTATTTAGGTCCCAATAAACTAATCCTTGATGCCCTAGGATATTATTTTGAAATTATATGGCTAAAACTAATAGTAGATCTTCATAGTATAATTCATAAGTACCTTGTATATCCTAGTACTATTCAGAGAGCATAGTAGTAAGGTTATACTAAATTCCATTAGTGACCTTATCCTATGCAATCTCAACACTTTGTGTAATAGTAGTCCTTATAGTTGGTGTAGTAAATCTTCCATGTTATTGATTTAGTTGTATATAAAACCCTAGGGTTCATGATTCCTTAAATGGAGAGAGCTCTTTGATTTGGGAATTTATGGTGAGTGTTACTACATATTTTGTTTTCATCAATTTCTTATTATCATACTTGTGGGTGATTTGGCCCTGGTTCATCATGCCTATGACTATATGGATTATCATCAATGTATTATATGCATCAAATATGAATTTCACCTTAGTAAAGTATTTTTTGGACTACACTTAGAGAGATTATAAATATTATAGATACCATGATCCTAATCATATTTTTCCATTCTAAGAAATGTATTATCTCCTCATCCCCTTGTTGTGTGCCTTCTAATGCAATATTAACTCATTCTCCTTTGAGGTTATTTAGGTCCCAATAAACTAATTCTTGATGCCCTAGGATTTTATTGTGAAATTATATGGCTAAAACTAATAGTAGATCTTCATAGTATAATTCATAAGTACCTTGTATATCCTAGTACTAATCAGAGAGCATAGTAGTAAGGTTATACTAAATTCCATTAGTGACCTTATCCTATGCAATCTCAACACTTTGTGTAATAGTAGTCCTTATAGTTGGTGTAGTAAATCTTCCATGTTATTGATTTAGTTGTATATAAAACTCTAGGGTTCATGATTCCTTAAATGGAGAGAGCTCTTTGATTTGGGAATTTCTGGTGAGTGTTACTACATATTTTGTTTTCATCAATTTCTTATTATCATACTTGTGGGTGATTTGGCCCTGTTCATCATGCCTATGACTATATGGATTATCATCAATGTATTATATGCATCAAATATGAATTTCACCTTAGTAAATTATTTTTTGGACTACACTTAGAGAGATTATGAATATTATAGATACCATGATCCTAATCATATTTTTCCATTCTAAGAAATGTATTATCTCCTCATCCCCTTGTTGTGTGCCTTCTAATGCAATATTAACTTATTCTCCTTTGAGGTTATTTAGGTACCAAAAAACTAATCCTTGATGCCCTAGGATATTATTTTGAAATTATATGGCTAAAACTAATAGTATATCTTCATAGTATAATTCATAAGTACCTTGTATATCCTAGTACTAATCAGAGAGCATAGTAGTAAGGTTATACTAAATTCCATTAGTGACCTTATCCTATGCAATCTCAACACTTTGTGTAATTGTAGTCCTTATAGTTGGTGTAGTAAATCTTCCATGTTATTGATTTAGTTGTATATAAAACCCTAGGGTTCATGATTCCTTAAATGGAGAGAGCTCTTTGATTTGGGAATTTCTAGTGAGTGTTACTACATATTTTGTTTTCATCAATTTCTTATTATCATACTTGTGGGTGATTTGGCCCTGGTCCATTAGTGACCTTATCCTATGCAATCTCAACACTTTGTGTAATAGTAGTCCTTATAGTTGGTGTAGTAAATCTTCCATGTTATTGATTTAGTTGTATATAAAACCCTAGGGTTCATGATTCCTTAAATGGAGAGATCTCTTTGATTTGGGAATTTTTGGTGAGTGTTACTACATATTTTGTTTTCATTAATTTCTTATTATCATACTTGTGGGTGATTTGGCCCTGGTTCATCATGCCTATGACTATATGGATGATCATCAATGTTATTTAGTATGGTATATCTATATATAACACATATTCATGTTCTCTACTCAATATTACCTTGATTATACTCTCTGTGATTCTGAAGTATGGGAATTAGCTCCAGACATCTAGCTACAACCTAAGAATAATGTTGCATTATGTTGTATATTCCATCTATTATATTTTTGGGTTCTTATACATCATTTCAATTCTCTTGGGTTTAATGGAGCGGTGTTTAATTTCCATAAATTTTGAATGGATGTACTTATAAGTGTCCTTATAATGGGATACTAGAATGGAGACACTCAAAAATGATCCATAAGGATCTATGATATCTGATTTTGCATTATTTTTCTTATATTGTTGTCTTATAATATGTTATTCTCTAATTACCTAAGATATCTCAGTCTCATCTTATTTATGGTTTAGGGATTTGCATATAGTGTTTTTTGTTCACACTAATTTTTTCTAGAGTGTCACAATAAATTACTTTATGGTTCATATGGAAGGTAAACCCATATTTTTATAACTTTCCTAATTTGGTTGTTAATTAGGGTGATTAAAACAACTATTTTTACCTTCATTTAATATTTTGATTATTCTTACCTACCTTCTTTTCCCTTTCTATCTTAACCAATTTTTTATTTTTTTCTTTCCTCTTTTATTCTCATCCTTATCCTTATGTCATCATTTTACTTTTATTCCCTTATTTACTAAATATTTTTATATTTCCTACCAACCACTTTTTTGTGTTTATTTTAGCTATCCAAATATCTCAACTAATATGTGAGTTTCTTCTTTTCACAGAAAAAATGTATCTACACTTCTATTTAGGGGGACACTTTTTATTTTTCTATACTCCCTTTATTTTTTAACCATATTCTTATATTACCTATGTATTTTTTTCCTAGGGTATTTTCATTTTATCAATTTATATGTTTTTCTAAAATTATTTTCTTTAATTATAATATTATTTTTATTCTCAATATCATTTTTATTTTTATTTTATTTTTCAAAATTATTTTTATATTTTTTCTTCCATCACCCATCAATTTTTTTTAATTATTTTTATAAGGGTAATATGATCAACAATAAAAAATCTAAACATCTGGCATAAGATACCATAATATCTTTACGCAACTCGCTCGACTAGATTTATAAGACATTGTCACCCTTACCAAACTTTTATTATCACATTTCAACACAGTTATCTATGGTGTACAGTTCTAAATGAACATCATTCAAAAAATCCTTTATTTAATGTCCCAAAAAATATTTTAAATCTTATTGCTTCAGAGTCCAAAATACCCTAAATTATATATGGTCATTGCCATCTTAGTTTTATCTTTCCTACTTTAAATATTTACTATCATAAAGTAATAGTTTATCATGTGCTTTGATTTTTTTTCTTTATGTTGTTCATGTCAAGAATTTTGTCATCTCTTTTATTATGTTTGATTATAAATGGTTAAAACATTATTTTCATCATTTTTTTAATTCTATGTCTCTCTTGTAATGAATATAGTTTTGGTGCATCAACTATCTTATTTTTTAATTTTTCAAATCCTTCTTGGCATTGTAATGTCCATGATATAGTTTTTTTATTACTTATTTTTAATAACTTTTCTATGGGAGTGTTGATTGTTGCATGATTCCTATCGAATATGTAGTGATAACCCATATACCCTATTATTTTTATCACTTATTTTTTGTGTTTTTTAGAGTGGGAGATTGACAATGATTTCTATTTTTAATGAGTCTACCATAAGTCCCTCTTTATAGATAATATGTCCTAAAGGTGATCTGAATGGAGTAGTAAAAACACATTTATTTGAGTTTAATGATATTTTTAGTTGTTTGAACAATTAGAAAATTAAATTTAATACCTGAACATGATATTTTAACAACACATATACCATCTAATTATCTAAGTATACCTTTAAACATAATTAGATAAACTCCCTAAATGCATTTACCATAATAGGATTGAATACAAATGGCATATTATTTAATCTAAATGACATCACCATCTACATAAATGACCCCCATTCAATTGCAAATGTTATCTTAGGGTGGTATTCTAGAGAAATGTTGACTTCATGGTAACCAAATAAACCATCATTGAACAAGAATGGTTATCTACCTGCCACACTTTCTAATATTTACTCTATAAAGGATGTGGGGAATATGTCATGCAAGCATGCCTTGTCTAAATCCCTATAATTAATGTAAATTATATTTCAATTTTATTTAATGTTGGATCACCATTGGGATAATAAATTATATATATTTTACTATGGTAATTATACCATTAGCTAACATTTTATCCAATTCAATTTTTACCTTGGATTTGACATGCAGATTAAGCCAATATGTCTCTTTATTAATGGTTTTACATCATAATTTTATTTCATTTTCATTTTTATAACCTATTTTTTAATCCCTTTTAATTATTTAAATGTCTATGAAAATAAATCCTCATATTCTTGTAATAGCTCAATCATTTTTTCAACTTCTTCTTCAGCCTAATAGTCTTGTAATTTTGCTATTTTAGGGTTTCCTCTATGGTTATGTTATATTATATAATATTTAGAGGTTTATATAAGCAATACATTAGATATTTTATAGTGTTATTTAGTTTAATTTCCCCTTATTCTATCTCAATCTTTATATTTCTAGGTTTATCCTCATCATCCTCTACTTTTTTTTGGTTAGTTTTCTACAATAGATTTTGTTTGTAACTCCTTATTGATTTTATCCTCTATATTTGTTTTAATTTTTATATTGATTATCCCAATATGTCCCCATTCATTTATGTGCCCCATAATTATTTATTCAATTTTCAATCTACTAAGTTGTTGCTTTGTAGTATGATACGGCATAAATAAGAATGTATCAATTATTTGAAGAGTGTGACATATTCATGTATCCAAGTCCTAGAAGTTAATAGTCTAATAAATATCAAATTTCACCTATTCAAATTTATAATTCCCTATAAATATTTATTGGTGCATATATTAAGTTATTGGATATGCTTTGAGAGTCCAATAAATAAATTGTTTCCAAGGTCTTTTATTAGTTTATCCCCCTTTTGTCCATAATTGTTCACAATTTATTATATGTGTCCTAGGTTTAGTTATACCCACATATCTTGGTATTTCCTTAAATTATCATTTTTCATTGATGAGCCTTGTTTTTAGTAGGATAATAAAAAATTTCTAGTTTGGAATCATAACTTTATGTGTGTTATGACACCTTGTGAAAGTGATAGTTAATTTATCATCAATAACACTCACTATTATGTGTTATAGAGGAAACACTCTTATATTTTATTGTATATAATCCTATAAATCCCCTATTTTTATAGTTTTTTGTTATTTAACATAAAAATATCCTCTATCAATGTGACACACTTTCCTTAGCTATGGTGTCTGATTGTCTATCACAATAAACTTTTTTTTATTGGATTGTAATTTTGTCATGTCACTTTTCCTATCTCTCCATATAGATAGGCTTTAATATTTTTGTCAAATAATATTTAAAATTCCTCATTTTTTTTACTATCTCTTCATCATCATTTGTCTCATGTCCATCATCAATATTTTTTATTTTATTTAATGTATACACTATAGAGAGTTCATAGAATTACCTCTCATCTTCATCTAGCCATAAATATTTTAACCACATAACCCTCATACCAGTTTCTTAGGGAAAATGTACTACCAAACCATTACCCTCAAAAGTGATTTATTATTCTTCATATTTAAAAGTACCAATAAAATCTACAAATGACTCTAAATTTAGTAATATCAGTTACCCCATATCATACATATCGATTACATCAAAATCAACCTTTCATTTTATACACGTGAAATTAACTTGGACATTTATAAGTGTCCCAATTTGTTTTCTCAGTGTTTTTTTTACCATAGCAATGTCATATGTTGCTACATGTAACTATGGTTTTTTGAGTATTTCCTAAGTGTTTTAAGGAAGGACATTTGTGTTTGCCCCTAAATCTAGTAATGTTTTTTTTACACTTTTTGACCACTAATTTTGATATCTAGTAGTATCACCATCATTTTCCATTTTATGTTAGTTTTGAATATGTTCTTTTTTAAAAAAATTATGAACTCTTCTCACTCAATGTTCATTTTCTCATTTTTATAGATTACAACATTATGATAATTTATCTAATAATCCTTGATTTTTAACTAGTTTTAACATTTATTTTAATTTTTAAATTTATACCTTATCAAATTAAGTCATCTTGATTTGATCATTATCTTGTTTATCATGAATAATTTTCATGCTCTTTTCTAATATTATTACATGTTCATATGTATGTGGATAGTCTCCTTCACTATCAGTGTCTAACTCTTCCTCAAAGTCTATCACTTTCTCCTTTCCTTTTCCCATCTTTGCCCCACTTCTAGTATTTACTAAAAAACTTAGTTTTGGTTCATCAATAATTATTCTTGGTATTTATTTTTGGGATTTCCCTAGTTCCATTTAATTATTATTCAACATTATCTTATCTTCTCTAAAATTGATGTTCATTTATTTGAAAATTATCTTTCCTCTTTGATTTTATCATCTTCCTCTCCACACCTTAATTCATTGCATCATATTTTGGTATCTTATAACTTTCAGATTTTATCTAAATGTTTCACTCCTTTCTATGGAGGGGATCATTCCAGTTCATCTATTTTCATACCTCTATTTTTATATAAATATGTTACTTTAGGGAAATAAAATGAATCATGTGTTTATTTCTCATGGTAGTAACTACATTCAACCTATGGTTCCTTCATATAATTTCTCACAATGTTTCCAATCATGTCACATTTATAATAGGTAGGAGGTGGGATCTCTTATTCATATCATTGGTTATATCCTTAGTTATGGCTTCTTCTTCCCTAGTAGTTCCCTCTTCCACTATGGTATTCACCTCTATAACTACTCTATCCCCCTCCTTGATACCCTCTTTAGTTATTATTATAATATTGAGGCTAGAAAGCTTGGGGTGTAATATATTATATTACTAAAGGGTTTAGATATTGTTGTCCATGGTGTGGTATGGTGGAATTTATAATTTTTGGCTATAGTGATGGCATATTTTTTACTACTGATTCTATTATTATGTTTTTTCATGTATATCTACCAATCCATCATGTCTAAGGCATGTATGGTTATAGTGATTGAATGATCCACATGTGGTATGATACATAAATTAGTTTGTTGGTGGTGATACCTAAATCATGGTACATAGGCATTGAATTTTTTATCCATATATCTAACATATCCCAAAATATATCCTAACTCCATAAAAGGGTTGTTGAATTGGTGGGGACATACCCATCAATTTACGAGATAATATCACCATTTATACTCATCTTTCCATTTCTTGATGTGGGCACTTTGTTTGTGAGTGAAAGTTTTATAAAAAAAATTACACCACATTTAAGGTCATGGTGGATTATTTCTATTGGTAGTGAGATAGAATCATCTTCCTTATTTTGAATTTTCTATGTGAATTGTAATTACTATAATTCTTGTTGTAACCTCTCCATATTTTTATTTGATGAGGAATAAGTTTCTTATCTATAATACTATGCTTCCAATAATGATGCCATATTTAATATATATACACGTGTTAAATATATTTCCATACATATTATCTCATAATTATGGTATAAAACCTGAAATAAACCATTCAATCATTTTTTTCTCATCTAGGGGTTCCTCCATTTTTCTTACTATTAATTTATATCTCTAATCATAATCTGACATTTTCATTTTTTTTAATTAATTTGTGCATTTTAATGATGCTTTATATTGGAATATTTGGATAGCATAAATCTCATTTAAATTTTTTCTATACATATGCCCTTTAATTTTCATGTCATGTGTTTTTTTCATGTACCACTTTAATGTGTCATCTTATAGTGTCCCAAAAAAATCAAACAACATTAATTTATCATATATTATGTTATGGATTATCCAGTAGGAATATAATATAAAATGATCTTTTTCAACATCTTTTTTATATTTTATAAATAAGATAAAATTCATTATGTTGTGTGAATTTTCCCTAATGTTAGATTACGTACTCGTAATACTACTAATCCAATTACTTTATGTGACTATACTTGAAACATTACTCAAGACAATTTATTGATTATCCTTCTATTATCTGACTAATTTTATAATCCATCATTTATCTTGTCTCACTTCTTTAAAATATCTTCTCCATAATACTTCTACTTGATTATCTAAATACTCCCTTCTAATTTATAATTCTTCATTAAAAATATGGTAACTATTCTCCACTTACTCTCTTATAAATAATTATTCCTATATTTTAAATATATGTTCACATTAATGTGAAGTGGCATGTGGTACTGATTTTGGTCCAAAGGGTTCATGTCCTCTTGGAATCTCCTTCAATTGGGGTCTAAATGGTTCATCTCCTAGCATCTATTTGTTCTACTATTTTATCATTATGGATTATTTATTATGGATTGTATTCCCTTATGATTATTTATTAAATTGATAAAATATTCTCTATTGGTTCCATATTATAATCATAATCTCCTATCCTTATTATATCTTCATATTCTCCATCTATTTTCTCACTACTTATTCCTTGTCCAATGTGGGTGGTACTTATCTCCATTTTATGGTCTTTCATGCCTAGGGTTTTAAATAGTTTCAAGTTTCCTACGAGTGTGGATATATTTAATAATCCTTTCCACATATATCTCATTAATTTTTATGATCTATATTATATTGTCTATTCTATAATATTTATTTCATTTACTTCTTCTGTACCTTCTAGCAGTATTAATGCTAACGCATTTGTTTTTGTAAGAGTAGCATCCTAATTTTCAACATGGAGGTGTTCATTGGTAAATGAAAATTTTTTATCTTACATATTCATAGTTATCCTAAATATAATATCTCATCTTTCTTTATTCTTATTTTATTTCCTAGTCTTTGATCCAATTCTCCCTTTTTCTATCTATTTTCTCATCTCCTCATTAACCATTGTTCTTTCTTGAAACCTCTTCATTATAATTTATTACTCATATTATATTATCTCTTAAATAATATATGTTTAGTTTGATAAATATATTTCACACACCATACATACTATATAACCTAACCCAATTGTTTATACTAAATATTATACTAGGTCACATCTCTTGAAGATCCCCTTCTTTTTGCATGCCATCCATTTGGTGCCTAGCTCTTAAAAGAATTATTTTACCTTTTTTATAATCCTTTATAAATAAATATAAATTATATTAATAGTGGTAATATTTTAAATAAACTTTATCTCTCTCAATTATTTTATGAATTCAAATTTATGCAGGTCAAATCTCATCCAACCTTAAATGACATAAACTAATAATAACGAATTGAGTGTGGCCTCAAACCAATAATAAATTACTCAATTCCAAGGTGTATAAATTATTTTTAGGATCTCAACTTATTTTTATTCCACTTAATTTATTTATTAATCTTATTTTTTAATCCTTTTATCTTAAGATCCAAGGCCATAATATCTTTGTAAAAGTGACCCAAAAATCTTCCTTTTAGGGTTTAAAAAGGATGCCTTGACTTCAAACAATGAATAGATAATTTGATTAATTTTAGAGTGTATTTTTTTTTAAATGTTTGTTTCCAACACTCTTCAATTTTTGTAAATGCTAGTTTCCAAAACTTGAATAGATACTTCCCTCTAGACATTAGATAACTAAAGTCCATCTGCACCACTAAATGTTGATATAAAAATTATAACTTGGTTACATATAGTTTTGAGGTTTTATTTGATTATATTTATATATAATGTAGCACATAGGTTAGAATTGTGATTAGATAGAAATTATGTGTATTTGTTAATTTTTAGAAGTAGGTGTATTCATTTGCATTCATAGTACATAGTGCACATATATTTCCTACTATAACTTTTTAATTCATATAAAAATAATAAGAACAACCTTTAAACTTCTAAAAATATCTTAATTCTATAATTTTTCACTCTCTATTATATTATCACTCTTATCTATGTTATTACATGTATTTATATGATCTATAACCTTTGTTTCTCTTTTATCTTACTCTATTCATCTGTATAATATCATATTAGATATTGTGGTATAATTAATAACTAGATACCTTTTATAACTCAATGGTCATCTCTTTTTAAGACATGCATTTTATTCACACAAATTATATTTTATACTATAAGTGACCAAACCATATTGCATTGCCCAAGTTAGTACAAGCCTTTATCCCACTAAACTAGAGATGTCCTCTAATATTTTGATAAACATGGAATATCTACAATGATTCTATGTCTAGAATATATTATATTGAATAATCATACCAAAACATGCCTTGATGACACATACATTACAATGATGACATATCCTCTACATGTTGACATGATCCTACATGATATAACTAACTCTTTATTTTGAGATGAGTGACTTGTGGGATACATCCCTAACCTAAAAAATGAAGAATATTACTAATATTTTTAAGGATACTTAAGCCTTCTTGATAAAAAATCATATTTTGAGACAAAATATAGGATTCACAGATCATATTAGGGACATGATTAAAATTCATGTTTTCTCTGTTACAATTATCAATTGGACTCGATTCATAGGACATGAACAATGTTTGTCCACATATACACTATTTAAATTATCTATTTTCAAACATTATTTATGATACCTAAAAGTGAGTAAACTTGAATTTATAAGTCCATTTATAGTAGTTAATTCATGTTTTTTTAAATTAATGTGGTTGAGGTTTAATGAAGCTCAATGACCTTGGCATTACTCATAACAAACCCAATATATGGCTCTTGCTTTCCATAATTAGGTATAAAAACTATTAAAAGAATAGTTACATGGGTTAATTTGGTTTAGGTTCAATGACACTTAATGACCTTGACACTACTACTTTTTTAATTTTCCAATGAGGGTTAGGGCATTTCTTTCCCAATCCATGGCATTCCCTTAGTTACACAAATATAAGGAATAATAACCCCAATTCTCCAAGTGATTACTTAAGGAATCATAGTTTTCCAAATTTTCAACATGGAATAATCATTTCTAATAAGTTACAAGGTAACACAATTCACCTACTTATAAGTTTACTCTTTCCTTGATCTTCAAACTCCAATTTTAATTTATGCATTTTTATATTTAATTCCAAGGACATTGACTGCTATATTTTCATTACAGATTTATTTGGAGCAGTTTGCATGTTTGTATCATCTCCAAAAGACAAAATGTGCTATACATAGTCAGGTATGTTTATTTATCCATTTACTCTAGTATTTGTATTACAATTAAATACTAAATTAAAAAGGGGGCATTTTTTACACTAAAATATAGTAATTAATACTTAGAAATGTTAGTTTTGACTTACCTTCACCCTACATGACTTGTGTATACATTCACAAATCTCATTTGTCATTCTCTCACATCCACATGCCTCATACATGTCTAACCTTTCCAATTTCCTATCACTCACCTATAGTGAATCCCATAGTTTATGTCAAATCAATAATTTATCTTACATGGACATCTCTAGATCATTAAATTAGTGTAACTATCTCCTAAATAATAATGTTAGACTCAAAATATATCATTTGATGGTAATATTTGAGTTTAATGATTTTTTCCCATAAAAGTGATAGTCATATTTCCAATTTATCCCATTTTTATGGTTCATCTCATATATCTAGTGTGTCGATGGAGTGAGATATTATCCTAAGAGTCTTATAAAAATATTTTTTTTGTAATCCTACTACCTCTTTAACAATCATCTAGCAAACATATTCAAACACTTGCACATTCAAAATCAATGCCCTATTCTTCCAAATTTACCAATCATCCACAAGGAGTAAGTCCTAGCTAATTTTGAAAAACCTGAAGCCTAATTCAAAATTTTCATTTGTCAAGTAACAAGATATAGATTACATGTTGTATAAAATCATGGAGAACTACAACATACATTCACCTAATAGGGATAAATACATGCAATTTTACTTCCATCTATAGACTATTTGATATATAGGTAGTTTTCAACCATTCAATGGGGAGTAGTTAGGGTCAGATCAACCCACCTTTCTTCTCATTTTGTAGGCCTAATTATGTCATTGTAAGTAGAACTAGGGTTTCAAGTGAAGGAAATATATTTTTGTGTATTGCATGCACATTTGAAATTTGAGAACAACACATAGGTATAACAAATATATTCACAATGGTTTATACCATGACATAAGTAAAAAATTACACATATATAATTTTTAGACTTAGAACATAGTAACTAATGGTAGAATATAGGTGAGCCTAAAACTCTAAATCCTAATATGGGGGACTCACAGTCTATATTTTTTCCTACCATGCCACTTGTGCAATATCTTAGTCTCCCATAGTATTTTTAACTGCTATCTTATCTTTGTATTTCACTTTATATATTTGGTAAGTTCATTTAAAATCCAATTTCAATCCTTTACATTTAGATTTATGCTTAGTTTTAATACATTATAATATGAATTATACACATAATTTATATCTTTTTTAGGGTTAGAATTAATCTAAAATAGGGTAAAATAGTATCAATAGCCTAAACTGACCAAGATAAGCCCAACTATGAATGGGTTAGACTTAGTCCATACCCATCCCAACCATTAGCTTTGGTGTGGGAAATATACCTTATTACTAAAAAGGCAACAAAGAATGAGAGAGATATTAAGGTATCTAGGATTTCACTAGACCCTATCATGTATGCATTTATTATTATATACTTTAAATCATTAATATTGTAATAATTCATTTATTTCAAAACTCTTTTTTGTGATTAACGTTTAGGTTATAATATATATGTATAACTTGGTACCAAAATACTATTCATATTATAACTATTCTTTGTCATTTTAAGGCTTACAATATTGATATCTATTAGAAGTTGTATACAACCTTTACTTCACTTGTATACTTACCTAGTAATGGAAACTTAAAACTTAGATTTTCATCTAATTTAAAAACCATTGTACAAGTTTCATTGGTTTAAAAATTGTACTACATTACTAACTTCGATATTTTTTTACCTAACCTAGACTTTGTTCACAAACCTTCTTGCCTAGGAAACATTATTTTCTCCTTATGTATTTTCCTATTCCTTTTCTAATCTTCACTATGTATCCTCTCAAAATTAAATAATTCAAATATATAATGGAAATCCTACAAAATAGAGACAACCATGACTACTTTTTTCTCACAGTTCACCTTAAACTTCTCAATAACTTATGTATCAAGTTCATGAATCCATCAATCTAGGGTTCAATGATGATTTTCACAAAATACACATAGGCAATCCAACATCATTCCATTGTTGAATTCTCTCTTAATTTATTTTATATACTAGCCACAAACTAGAATGATGGGAAAATAACTAGAACTCAAACCCATTGACTTATTTTTGGAGTTTATCAATTTGAGTATGTTTAAAGGTTAGGGTTAGGGTTTTTATACCCCACTTCCATTTTTTATATTTATATTTATATTTTTTATTTTTATTAGTGAATCTAAAAAAAATTATAAGGTATTCATTAATGGCTTATAATTCTTTTTAATTTAAATTATGCTATTTGAAATAGCTTTAATTTCCTTTCATTTATTTAATATTAAAACACAAGTTCATCCTTATCTATTCCAACTTAATTTTGGGTCATTGATCAAATTTAAAGCCTGCAATGATAAGAAATAGGATTTACCTTTGTTGAGTTTTCATGTAACATTATTATTATGATAACAACTTTAACATTGTGCAATCCATAGACTTGATACTATAAGTAGTGATAAATTGGGACCAACATGTTAAATTGCACAACTTACTTATGTGTGATATTACATAGAAACTAAAAAACATAAGGACATAGTATATTTATGAAATAATTGACATCTAATGTCAACTAATGGATTAATTTTATCTCTCATTCTATGTTTACTTTAACCTTTTTCTAAAATGTATTTCCCATATCCAAGCTTAGCTTCTGATGGCCACTCTAGGCACCTAAAAAATAATCAATAAAACCTTAGTAATAACTATTTTCTCAAAATAGTAATGATAATATACTAATAAACTTTTTTTTAATCATATTTACAAAAAAATCAAATCAAATTTAAATACTTAATGTAATGATAAGAAACATTTTTTATTTGATGAGATAAAACCCAGGTTTTACAGGGACCTGAAACCACTAGAGTGTAGTACAAAATTTTTAACGGGCCATAAATAAGGCTAAAGAGATAAAAACCAAAAAAGTTACAATACTAAAATGAGAAAAAAAATAGGAAACTAGAATAAAATTAGGAGGAAAGTCCCTCTTGAGGGTCTTCAACATCTTCAGTATCCTTCACTGGAATGATCTATTTTTTCCTAGAAACTTTTGCCTGAGTGTAATTTCTAGGGCTTTCAGTAGCTTCACCAAGGAAGATCATTCAGGGGAAATTTTTTCCTTTAACCTACATGGGGAATAGCTTATGGGTGACCCCCTTGGGGGAACCCTAAGGAGGGGATTTTAAAACCTTTGGTGATTGGAAGGTACTAGACTGAGTGGGTTAAGTAGATTGGATAAAAACCTAAATTGTGGCTTCATCCTATTTGTCTAAAGAGTTCCAATCCTAAATGAGTTTGGCTAAACCCAACCCTACTTATTAAACCTTAGAATTAAAGTTTTTTAGCTACAATTTTTTCCTTTCTAGCTCATCATTCACAATGGCTTTCCCTTTCCAAGTTATCTTCACTGGGGTACCAAATTCAAGTGAGATAGGTTTCAAATTGTAAATAAATAGATTAAGGGGGAGGTTATCAAGGGGGAATTTGATAATATATCCTGGGGGTGTGATCAAAGAGTTAGTGGGATCCCTCAGTGGGATCTTCCATCGAAGAGTCCTCCTAGGAATCCTCCCTAGAGAAGGAACACCTAGGGGGAACCTCCCATCTATAAAGGAATTGGCCATTATTAACTAAAAAGAGAATCAAGCCTTGGTGAAGGATGGGATTGGTGTCATTCACTTGGTGTAGTAAGATGGTACTCTCAAGGGACTTTAGTAGAAAGTAGGGCAGACTAATTTTGTATTCAATAAAATGATTAAGTAGAAGAAAATGGTGGGAAAATATAAGAGTATATTTACCTTTGAGCGTCATGTAACACATGATTTTAAGACAAATTTTAGGCTATTAGTGTAATAAATCATCTTGTGGAAATCCTTTTTTGTCCATTTTCATGAAGATATTCATCCTTAAAAATGTTGCAATGACTCTTAATTTTTTGATTAATATTTGAACACCTTGGTGCCTACACATGACATTCCAGATAATTCACCAATGAACTCCTCTAAAATGTTGATAGTGATGCCATGGATGGTCACTTTCCACTTATTCTAGGCCACCATGAATTCGTATGCAATCTTAACATTATATTTCATGATTCACTCTATGAATTCAGTGAGTCCCCCCTTTTTCAACTTCTTCCATACTTTTTTCTATTTGCAAACCTCCTTGCGAGAAATGGGTTCCAATCTATCCCTATCACCACCCATGGAGACTGTGTGTGTAGAGTTGAAGTAGGTAGAATGAAGTTTCTATATGGGTAGATTCAAAAAAGCATAAATGGATATGGAATCCCATTGAAGGATCATAAAAATAATTAAGTCCCCTCTTTTTATAATAATTATAGTTCAGTGTAATTAAGATCTGCCCCTTCAAGATGAGGTCATACACATGTGGATAAATGATTTTTTTAACTCACATTGGTACACTTGGCTTATATGTAATTAAGGAAATTAGTATGGATGTTACTTAAATTATGATAGGAAAAATCACAAGTATTTCCATAATAAATAAATTATTTAGTATAATAAGATAACCAAGATGATAAACATCATAATGTAATAATTGATCTTAAATAGAAAATAAAATTTTAAAACATGCATTCATACTAAATATCTCATAATATTAGAAACACAATAATAATTTATTAATATTAAATAATACATCTTAGTGCTATATGAACATTTTTAAAACAAAACTTTGATCTAAAAAATAAGGATATGACAAAATATTTCCCCCTCTATAAAATATCTTTGGTTTTAAAATAAAGATAATTATTTGGTTTTTTTATTAAGGGTAAAAGAGGGTATTTTTTACTAGGGACATGAAAATATATAAAAATTTGTAGACATGGCCTTAAGGGCCTAGATAAAACATGAAATTCTACTACCACATCAAAAACTTCCATAATAGTAAAAGGATATCACAAAATCAGCTCAAAAATAGTAATAAAACATCTAAGTATCTTGGCTTCTCATGGCATTCTTATAGCTACTAGACATATTATCCAACTCCATTTCAAGTATGTGTAAAATGTGGTAATATTCAACCCCCCTCTCATACTTGTTTCACTTATATTTATCACCTTCTTACTTCACATATTCTAGAATGCATCTTAGAGAATCAATAATGGATATGTTATGGTCCATGGATGATTGGCTAAATTCAACAAGGGTGTTAACCTTGGACTTTAATTTCCAATTCTCAAGAGATAAAAGCTTTACCTACTCCCGCAAGGCCAAGTTATCCCTCATGAACCACCTTAATATGGACCTCTACAAATCTAATTCCTCATTAAACTTAGTGATTCTACTTTCACATTCCAAACTATCATCAACTTTATCCAAATATTCATTATGATTTATCTAAGATGAGGTAGAGTTGTCTAAAAATTATGTGTTCCCCCTATTCCTTTCGTAACCTTCCACTTCCCCTATTTCATATCATCTACACTAGTCGAAGTTACATCTATCTGGATCATATGCAACCCTTCCACATCCTCTCCTTATTTGGAAATTTAAGTGGCCTTGTTTAAATAGGGAGGTTCCCCAAATATTTTTCACCCAAGGAAAAATGTGATTTGGTAACCTTTAGAGGACCTTTTTCCTATATCTCATGATTATTCTTCTTTATTGGGCTTGACTCAATCCTGCACTAATGTATGAGGGATGAGGAGGTGTTTTATATCCTCTGATATTTCTATACTTTGTCTTATGGGGTATTTTTATCATAATAAATGAAATAAAAATATCCTCACCATAAGGTATTAGTGGTCCAACTTGTATAAATATACCAAAGAGTACATTTTCCAGTGTGATAGATGTCAGTATATGGAGAAACCCACATATTTTAAAGATATGCTTGTCTATCCCTTGATTATTTTAGATACCTTTGAGAAGTGGGAAATTAACTTTTTGGATAACATATATCTCCCTTGGAACAAGATTTCATCTTCATATTTATATATTATTCCCCAAAATGGGTGTAGTTCAGGTAATTAACACATGTAAAAGATGAAAAGGTAGTTGAGTTTTGATATGATGAGATCTTCACAAGGTATAAATTTACATGGTAAATAGTCATGAATCAATGATAATAGTTCACATTATTTATTATTATATCCCTTTTTCATGTGTATGAACCTCACCACTATAATTCCACTCCATAGCATGCACAATAAATGGCCAAGTGGAAGTAATAAATATAGTTTTGGAGAATATTCTAAGAAAAAATAGTATTACACCACCATGATTAGACTTAATTCCTTCCAAAGTCTATTTGACCTTATAAAACTACATTTAATACCACTACAATATTTACACCCTATGATTTGGCTTATGGTAATGAATATATTCTCTCAATAGAATTTAAAATTAAAACTCTAAGGACTACATTAAAATATGATTTGAATTTTTTAGAAGCGTATAAAAATTAAATCACCCTACTCAATGTCCTAGATGAATTTTGTTGGGAAGTAATTCAAGACATGGAGGAAACAAAATAATAAAGACTTAGATGGCATGATAAATTCATTAAAACATGAAAATTTTAACTCGTGAATGGACATTGATTTATGACTCAAATTACAAATATCATAAAGGCAAAATACACACATGATGGATAAATCCTTATGAAATTGAGAAGGCGTTTGATAATGGGGTGGTAAAGTTGTGTATCATTGACCTTATACAATTTTCCCTAATGGTCAATTTTCACTACCTCAAATTATATGACAAACCACTTTCAAATATGGAATTCATCTAGAAATCCATTGAGGAGGAAAGGCCTAATATACATATTTTACTAGTTTGAATACTAGATGAGGCCTCTATTTCAATCCCCATATGATAATTCATCACCACTAGCCACACACACACACATACACCATTATGATTAAAAAACAATATTTGATTTCTATAAAAAAATCATTTTGTTTGGAAAACTAATATTTTTGGATAATCAGAAGAGAAAAAGAATCAATAAATGTAATTTTTTACCTCTTATGAAAACTATTTTTCTATCCTATGTTATATATTACTCCTAGGAAGGCACATATTTTAGGAAACTACTAAAATTTTCATATTAGTTGCTATGAATTATACTTAGCTTATTACAAGCTTTGGCTTAGTAACTAGAGGTTTAATCCTATTGTCTATAAATTCAATCCTAAGTAGTTGAGAGGTTCTTGTATCCCTACATTTTTAGATGCTTAAAAATCCTAGGAATGTCTATATGAGTATTTATCTATACTAAAATAGTTAAATGAATGTAATTACATACTACAAGTGTCAATCCCTTTCTCTATTTTTTTTAATTTTATATTGTTCTTCCACATAGTGGTTTTAATTTCTTGTCAAACATATTCTACAAGTACCATACATACTAGAGTCACTTTATTGTTTACCTCATATTGGCTATGGGTTTCCAATTCCACCCTATAATCACTACATGTTAGGTGTTACTTATTCTTATATCCTATTGAGTTCAACACACCCCAATTTTAGGAAAATGGGGACCCCATGAAATTTTGGGTCACTTACCCTAGGACATACCTTATCTTTTGTTCTATATGATAGAAAAACCTTTGTATGGTTGTAAAAGCTTAAAATTCATGTTGGTCCATGACAAATATTAATGAGCACCTTTTTAAAATACTTCACTAATGTTTAAGTTCTTTAGTTTTCTAATGATCCAACTTGTTTAAAAATTTCTATTGTAAGGGGTTATAATTCGAAGGCCAAGGTATGGTCTCTAAAACATATCCAAATAACTTAATTAAGGTTTTGAACCATAGTATTACTTTGGCTATGTCAAAAAATTACATTCAATACTAGGACATGCCTTGATTTTAAATTTTAAAAGAGGGTCCAAGTTAAATTTTATACTTAAGATTTATGAAATTGAGCTTGTCCTTTTTTTCTTTATCATGTCAATCACTAACTTTGGCATCTTTTACCTTTGCTTAAGATCACAATGCTAACTTAACCTCAATCAACATGTATAGGCATCACATGCATTGGTCACCTAGTCATAAAGTTTGAGACTTATTCACATACATTTTAGCCTTCAAGAATAGTCCAACCCAATGATCTAGTTAGAGTGTGTCACTTAGCACTCAATCATAGCATTTTGAGTTTAAAGGAAAGTATAAAGGATTTGTAAACCCATGACCTGGTAGAAGTTTACAATTTGGCACTTAGTCACAACATTTATAGCTTAAAGAGAAGTTATAAAGGTACACTACCTAGTGACTCCATCGTAGTATGCCACTTGGCATCTAGTCATGATCTCCTAAGGATCCTACTTCTTTCTCAAATATTGTGATCTAGTGACTTAATGGGAATGTGCCACTTATCATTTGATCACTATATTTCAGCCTATAAAGAAGAGTGACTCAACTAGAATATGCCATGTAGTACTTAGTGATAGCCTTCTGAGACCCTAATTGATTTCAAGATCCTATGATAGATTGACCCAACTATATCATGACACTATACACTTAGTCACTCCCTTTGTGCCCTTAGGACTAAGATGTAAAGTTAAAATATAACAATACTACAAATACACAATAAGGTGACACCTATCACTCAATCACCTAATCTTAAATATATGGATGATATGTAGAAGCCACCTGGTAGTTATGACCAATGGGTTGGTGACACATGGACCCCTTACTTCATGGTAATACTTGACCAAAGGGAGCTATGTAACATAGTGAAGAGTGATCTAATCAAAATTGACATGTGGTAAAGTGTCATAATAGGTGGGTCTGTCAAAAGTCCCACATAATAAAGCCACAAAACTATGAGAGCCAATGAAAGTCTACCACTTAGAAATCTAGTAGGGATCCCAAGACCACATCAGCCCAAAGTAAAAGAGGGTCAAACCATGTAACATCAAAAGGAGATGCAAGACAATAAAAAGGTGCCACTTGATAGAATATTGAATATCACACTCAAGTAAATTGGTAATCAAAATAAAAGGCTAAGGTACACAAGGTAATGCCAAGTGTCAAATGCATGTCAAGTATGACACCTAAAAATCACATATTTGTCCATGAATCACTGGTTGTTGGTGAAAATTGAATGCTAATATGGCTCATTTTGGTGGTTATAAATCCAAGTCACCTCAAGGGAAAAGTCAAGCCTATGATGGGAAGATGTGTGGACAAATCAAGAGTGGTGATTGGCTAATTCCTAAAAGTGGATTTTTGAATCCATTAGAACAAAACTTAAGATCCACCTTAGCTTTTAATCAAATCAAATAAAAGATACTTTCCTATGATGGGAAGATGTGTGGACAAATCAAGAGTGGTGATTGGCTAATTCCTAAAAGTGGATTTTTGAATCCATTAGAACAAAACTTCCAAAAAATCCAAAAATACATAGCTTAAAGCTTGTAATCTTAAGGATTTACATTCATTTTTTATTGTTATCTATTGAAGAAATATGAAGTACTCTATGTTATTTGTTAAGAATTACATGCATCCATCCAATGTCAAGACTACACATGATCTCATCAATCAAAATTCAAGAGCCATGGCCTAAGCAGGAATGTATGGAGATACCAAGTCAAAATAGGTTCATTTTCTCTATTCATATAGAATAAGCATAGTCTTTTGAGACACCAATTTCAATACCATTACATTAGCCACAAAGGACAAACACTACAATGACTTATTGTACCATGTGGAGAGGATGGCATCCTAGGATAATGATGATGAGGAAGATACCAATGTTAAAGAGGACTTAGTCCACCAAATACTCATCCAGTCTAGTTGTATAGACAATATGATCAAGTCATTCAATTTAGGCAATGATATTGATTTCATAGTTGGGTCAACCTTTTAGGCCTATTATGACTTTACTAGGCCTAAAATTGTTTATAATCAAGAAAACATAACCCAATGGCTCAACTCACACAACATCAGAGAGGTCTTGAGAAGTTGGGTAGAAAACCCAAGGAAGTTCATCTACAAGTCCAAAATCAATAAAATCCCCATCACCTAATTTAGGCAGGGGGTGAATGGGGATAGAAATGATGAATAGATTGTATGGAGTAGAATACACTAGCTACATGAATGAGAAATGGGTACCACTCTTATCCATGATCATAGATGACTCAACCACTCCCCCTCTTGGGGAAATCATATCTTGTAATTTAACTTCCCAAATAAAGAATACCATAGCCAACCAAGGAAATCATTTTTATATGATATCTTACCTAGTTGATGTCATTTATGCCACTCTAAAGTACACCTAATTTACCAATTGGAATTCAAACTTGAAATTTATCATGCCCCATATCTTCATGAAGGTTAGAGTTTACTAATACAAGTAGGAGATGTGAGCCATTACCGAGTAGTTCTAACCAATTATATATAGGGCCATCCATGAGAAGACTATGATGAGGTTATTAAAAGAGATTAGGGAAACACTAAGTACATTGGGACCCTATTGATACTACCCAAACTACACCATAATAAAATTTGAGGGAATCAAGATATCCCTATTTAGGTTTTCCACCACAATGCCAGACAAGTTGGTAGAGTAGGAGATTGCCTTCCAACTACACATAGGAGTAGATGGATTGTGCAAGAATAAAAGGAAGGGACTAGTCCATCCCTAGTAAACCAACATTAGTCGATTTAAAGTTGAAAATTGGCACTCAATCATGGTTTCTACCAAATAGAGGTCTACCTTTAGTTTGGATAAGGATATTAATAGGGAAAGAGACCCTACACACTTGACATTCAATCACTGCATCAAACATATGATAGCTCTTAACATTATGTACCATCATGAGCCCAAATATGGAAACCAATTCTAATTTAATGCAGATAATGACATGAAGGTGAAGTAGAGAATAAAGGTTGATGGGATCACACAAGTGAAAGGAAGATAAGATGATGTAGAGTTTCTTCATTTTTTTTAATTCTAAGACACTCAAGCAAAATCATCAGCATCTCATATCCATGCCATCAATATTGAATAGAAAGGTATGACTGATCTACAACTTAGTTTCAAAATACTTTAGGCATTGTCTCCCACTTTGGATTAATAATGAACTAGCATAGGGAAACAAATTTGATAGGATTATATCTTAGAAGCCCCATCTAGCAGCCCATCCCAAATGCAAAGTACTATTCAACACAAGTGATTTTGTAGGGGCAGTAGTAGCTTTTACTCTAATAATTTCAACATCAATATTACCTCTCCTTCTACCTACCATGGAAGGACCAAGTATTTCAAGTTAAGAGTGCATTTTCTTACCTTTGTCTTGCCTCTATATGCAACCCCTAAGCATATTTGGTCAACCCCCAACTCTAAACCATGTCAACATCCTACCCTACAGGATTCTCACCAACCTATAATTAGGCCTATGACCATGATATTGCCCACTATCAACCCCTTCAACATATCATCCACCTCTTGGGTCTTGATAATGGCCAATTTTCCCCTAGTCATGCCTAGGCATATGCCTAGACCTATTCCACAATTTTGTAAGAAGAGGCCCACTGTCATCTTTCCTTGAGTTCCCTTATTCATAACTAGTTCTTCCACTAGAACTAGTGCTTCTTCATCCCCTATATCTATGTTTTTATTGGTCATAACCACTAATACTTCCTAGACATATACCTTTTAAGGGTTAACTCTAGATCAATGATTGCCTCCATCATCAGAGCTCCCAAGTGGTTCTTTAGACAATTTATGGATTAAGTAAATGTAATTGGATACAAAGAAGAAGCTAGATTTGGTCATAATGAACCCCCCACTAGTCATGTTGAAATTTAATAAGGAAACTAGGGCAATGAAGAGGGTAACCAAGAGGAAGGTCACCCACCTAGACTAGACAATCAAGTATAAGTCATAGGAAACCTTATTTGAGTTGACAATGATAATAAAGGCTAGGCAGGGACACTAGCAATAGTATGAAGAGGACCCCCTCTTAGCTCTCCAATCAACTATGGATGTGGATATTGAATTGGTTAAAGGAGTAAAACAAATAACAACTAACTTAGAGTAATATCACAAGGCCACCTTACCAGAGTAGAGCATACAAAAGTGGAATTGGACATGGAAGAGATGTTTGATATGTTGAATACCTTGGCTCAATACAAGGTAAAGGGAGATTAATTATATAATAAAGTCATCAAGGCATAAGCTTCATATGGGGGATATGATATTAAAATAATCAACTTGATGAGGTTAATCAAAATGAAGAAATTTGATGACCTAAATTTGATTCCCTTGGAGTACTTGATCATTATTCAATCCTATGTGATTAGTAGGAGAAAAACCCTAAACTAGTGGATCAATGAAATGAGGCCACTGGGCCAGTTTCTCACACAACAAGGTGACATAGTCATCACCCTACTGAAGGATTTTGAAATTATACACCTCAAAAATAAGGATGGATCCATTTTTAGTAAGGATGCCTTTAAAGCCTAACTATAGAACTTTTTCATGAATTTCCAAAAATAATCCATTGGTAGAGGGGTAACCTTTAGATAAGATATGATATATTTGGCATCCTCTACCAATCAAATGATAGAGAAGGTTGTAGTCATCAATGAAGCTGTAGGACCTCTCCTAAACAAACATGATGCAGTGGCCAAACTCACAACCAATTTATTGAAGGATCCAATCATCAATCTAAGATGTATTGATGGTGACTACAAGAAATTCTTTGAATCCTAAAAAGGGAAATTTGAAGCCCAAAAACAAACTAACATTACAAGATCCATCACCTCATCAACCCCTCTTAGAATGTTTTCTTCCTCAGGTAGCATTAATACTCCATCCTCTTCTACAACAAGATCTTCATCATCAACTACACTAGTGGGATCCCAACCCAGATATTTAGGAATAAAATATCCATCTATTTGGCTCCCTATGAATAAGAATCATGTCCCAAGGTCCTTTAAATTACATTGTAAAATATTACCCTATTTTGAATGAGGAATATTCTCTAACTTTAGGACATGGGAGACCTTGTCTATTAATAGGTGTCATATTATATGGTTCCTTTTGTAACAAATTGATGAATTCAAATGGCCTATATATATGGGTTATCCCCTTTCATTATATTTTTAGAGACAAAATTTTGTGGGATTAAGGAAAGGAGAAAGAAAATTCTAGTAATTGACTAGTTATTTTCATTATTTTCATGTATTCTTATTTCTCAATATTTTTTGATGATATATGATCTCATTTATTCAATGGTTAAAATTTGTCATTAGTGTTTCATATGTACCTTTTTAGTTTGTGCTTTCAGCTAGGCTAATAAAGTCTATTATGTATGTTCTATTTTCTTCCTACTCTACTAGTAAATGTGTTTGAGGCAATTTAATGTAGGTACCATTTTAAAGCATCCTTTTTAAATATGTGCATTATATTCACCCTATAATCCTCACTAAACTTATGATATTCTAAGTCTAAGCACTAGGATCTCATAGTTTTTAGTTTTATTTCCATTTTTTTTAGAAGAACCAAAAGGGATCTATTGGTCTTTGTTGTTACAACAATCTTCTTTTCTACCCTACCCTTATTTCTCTTTTGACCATTTTAAAAAAACATAAATCACTTTAGATTAATGCTCATTATAAATTCCCATTTTTTTATTTAATATTTCAGGCTCATATTGGCAAATACAAATCAATTTACATCATAACAAATAAATTTGGGTAGACTGTGTCACTACCACATTCCTATTGTCCCTATAGTAGCATCTGCTTACAGACTGAAAAGGTAATAACATCATGATCTCTTCAGCAAAACTAAGTTAATCCCTAAGGTTTTACAGGACCTAAACTACAATATAATAAATTTTAATTTTTTTTTCACATTATGTCTTTAACACAAACATACATCAACATAGCCTTCACACCATGAAAAATTAATGTATTTGTGTCTACTATAGATAACTAGAAGTTTTCACATTTTAGTCTCATCATGAGTTAGTAGTTAAATAATTTTGGGATGTTCACTCCTTTTTTTTAACATTCACATAAAATTTTCACTATTGAAATCATTAACCAATTCTTCATCTTATATAATATGATTTCATGATTATAAATATATGATTCAATTATCAACTATCATTCATGATCACTCAAAATTCTAAAAAATGATTTATGGATTCCAACACATGATTAAATTGGTACACCACTAATAAATTATGATAATTATTCTATTTTCTTACAGTGTTAAATATTTTACCCCTAACATTAAAGTAGGTAATTATATTAGTTTTTATGATAATACAAGGCTATAGGATCTAAAACCCCTCATCCATGGTATATGTTCCACCTCATTTCCATCTTATGCCAATTGTCTTGTCATCCCCATTTAACTTTACATCATGACATTTCCACCTCATCCTTATCACCCATTAGAAACATTTAATAAACACCATGACCAATATGGGATTTCCAATGTTCACACCACATTTATAAAATACTTGGAAACTTACTAGAGGACAAGTGTCACCTCTATTGGGAGGGCATGGTTCATAACTAAAAAATTACAAGTAATTTTTGAATGGTGAGCATTCACATGAGTTTGGGGGAGGATGAATAATGGTTAGATAGAGGCAAGCATGGGAGATTATCATCTTGATATTGCGTGATGATCCCAAAAATAATCCACTACCAAAAATTATTTGTTTCCCCTCCATAAATAACATCTCTTCTAAGAAAATACTCCCTCACTCAGAAATTATTGGTGTTTTGATTGGTGTTAGGATATAAAAAAAATATTCCTTATGGGCATATAAAAATTATCATAGTTAACATAATGGGAGTGGATATTTTGAGATCAAATACATCTGATGAATCAATCTTGTTAAGTAAATGTAATATACTTTTAGTATTCAAAAAAATATGGGATGGATCACATTATTTGAAAAGTTACTAGTTGCAATAAGGATATTACCCACTCTTTTGAACAAACATATAAGGACAACATTTCTATAGTAATAATTTGGATATCATTATTATATAAGAGCTTCTCACTAAAGTCACCACTATCCCCATGACAAGAGAGAGATGATCCTAGGAGAAACCCAATTATGAAGCGGAAAGGAACTAGTTTTTTTTGCAATAGGGAAGCATCTTATATTTTATTTTCAAAACAAAAGGATATTTTCATTGCCTTCACTATGGAAAGAGATCATCACTTTCATCAAGAATTACATTACATGTGAAGGTAGGTAATATATTTTGTAAACCATTTATTTTAAGATTATTTGTCACTTAAGATATAATATCTATATACATTTTCCAAATTATATATTATATATGTTAAATAGAATTAAAATTGAATATTAAAAAGTTAGAATAAGATACCTAACACATCATTGTCTCATATAATTAATAGTGAAGAAATTCCTAAGTGATAATAAACCTAATGTTTCATATGAAGAGTTTATTTCCCTTTAGTATATAATGTAAGATGAGCCCATTAACTCTATTCATGAGGAATATAGAGATGAGATAACCATTTCCTCAAAGCCCCAAGAAAAATATGTAGGTATGGAAGGAAAATAAAATTATTCCCTCGTTCTCAAAACCCATGAAGAGCCCAAAGGCTTCTCAAAACATCTACTAATATTGGGAGATAGTCTAATTGGATGATTTATAAGATATAAAAAAGCAAATATACAAAACCTATTACATTATAAAATACTAAGAGTGATGATGAAATTTCATAGTGGAATGATTCAAAGAGTGTTAAAGATGAACCTTCTACTAGTAGAAATAAAGGAGAATAATATTACAATTATAAGATCTTTGGTTCATATCCATTTGGGGTAATTAAGTAATGGGGCATAGATAAAAGTAAGGATGAAGTTGAAAATAATCAAAATAAAAGAGAGCGAAGAGAAAGTTGAAATTTTTTTAAAATAAGAGAGTGAGATAAAATTTGAACAATATCCTAAAAAGGAGATAAAAAGAAATATCAATACCTTATAGAAGATCATGATGAATAAATAATAGATGAAGACTATAACCTTTGAGAAGAAATGAAGGGTGATAAAATTTCATAATGTTTTACCTTAGTTTGGTTTTATAAATCCTAATAAGATAGAAATTAATAGAATAATGATGTATTTCTATTTTTGTAAAATACATAGAACTATAAAATATAAATATAGTAATTAAAGTGCATCAAGAGGTACAAGATCATATCTTATATGTTTCACAATTTAGAGTTTTGATAATTTGAAAGCCACATGTGTAAATTACATATGTCTACTTATTTTCCACTTATTTTCTCATGGTTGGTTCTGATGGATTAGGTCATCATTAATAATCGATATTGTCATGTATTGGTCAAAACTAACCTTGTACACAACAAGATATAATTTTCTTCTTGTGTGATGTGCTTGTGTGTGTAATATTTTTTTCCTTCTCCCATTTCTAGATTCATGTAGGTGCACATGTATGTTCAATGCATAGTTATGTACAAGTAATATAATATTAAGTGGGGGTGTCAAGTGAAAGGGTTAAGTTGGACTAAACTTGGTCAATCCCCATTGATAAACCAAGCAGTGCACTATATTTCCAATACTCTAAACAAGGATCAAACTCAAATGTAGTTTTCCCATTAATGTGTATGTGTGTAATTGTGGATGTAATTATACATGATATTTATCTTATATTTCCATTTATACAAGTTTTAAAATGTGAATTGACACTTGTAAACTTTATATTCATCACTAATAATTATGAAAGTGAAATTTGTAATCTTGTCTAGCCCTTTATAATGTAGTGTGATTGTCTCAAAATACCTTACAACAAATTTATATATATATATGAATCTATAACTTTTAATTAAGCATAAAATCCAACCAAATAATTTTAAATGTGCCCAAACACTAGTCAAAAAGTGAAATGTGCCCAAAATAAATTAAAAATGTATCTAGGTCAATTCCACTATTTTCGGTCAGTACCAATAGTCGATACCGATTGAAAATGGTGGAACTAACATATGCCCTAAAAATAATACAAGGTGAAAGGGAGGAAAAAATATATCTATAATATGTAAATTAAGGCTAGATATGATAATATAAAGGTATCACATAAACAAATAAATCTAGTAATACAATCAAATGACCAAGAGAAATGTGCCATTAATTACTTAGTTTGTAGTTTTATATTTATACATGAAAAGCTACCTAATTGTATAATGAAATAAGGCTTGTACCAAATCTAGGTATCTATATTTCCCCCTTTTTAATCTATAATTTTAGTGGAATAAATACTTGATAATGGAAAAATATGATGCTAACCTCTATTGGTGATTTGGAATCTAGAATTGTCATTTGTTCTAATGATGGTTTAATGTTACTACAAGAAAGGATGTATGTGATTAGGTATATATATTCTTAGATAAATAAGTATAGATATAATGAAAAACATATTCCAAGAATAACTACATTTGTATTTATGTTGTATGGTGTCTCTTATGGTGTATGCTTAAGGATTATATTATTTTCATGAAGATTGGAGATGTTGAGGGTCAATAGTTAACCTAGTCAATATGGAGAAGAAGTAACTTGTATTATTGTTCACTATCTAGTCAAGGAAATGGACAAGCTTCCTAAAAATTATTTCATGAATAGTTCAAAGATGAACAATGGAAAAATCTATGTTGGGTTAAGTAATGATGTGTTAAGTATCACTTTACCTAAACAAATCACTAAAATAAATTAACCTATGGAGATGGTTCATATATTTAATTTTTATAGTTTGACTCAAGTTCATTCCATCCATGATCAAAAGGAAATGAAAAATTTTCATGCCCCCATCATAACCATAGGTTTTGTTTGTATAATTTCGCTCAAGTTAACTAAATTTATAATGCATGATTGAAATATCGTGAACAATGTTCATGCTTCCATCATGAATTCATATCTGGTAAGTGTGAAGTGGAATGATAACACTTGTCTATTCAGATATAAATTATCATGTTATGTATGTGCATGGATTGTATCATTCCCCATGAATCTAAATTTTTGTATATGTGAATGAATTAGTATCATTCCCCATGAATATTAATAATATGCATATATAAATTATTTTTAGGTCCCCTGAATTTATACCAACTAATATATAATGCTATGTATTTTTACATTGAATCTAAGAACCTATATCTCATATGTATGTGTATATATAAATATATAATTCATGTTCCTAAAAAATTATGTGTATATTCCAATGCATATGCACTGAAGTGTATATGAATATGTTCTTAAGTCTCTATGAAGTGAGTTCATATGAATGACATATGCCCTTATAATTTGGTTGATGTGCTAATATTTATCATGTAGTTGAACCATATAATATCTAAACTATTGTGAATCATGTACAATGTGAAAAAATATGATAATTTGAATCATGTGTAATGTACCAAACTCTAATAATATTAAATTATGTAATAATACAAATGTATGCATGATTTATAAAAAGAGGCTAAAGTTCCAAAGGCCATAACTTTTTATTCGTAGCTTTGTTTGAGACCATATTTGTTCCAAAATGACCATCTCAAATTTTTTGGTGCAGCCATAACCCATCCTATCTAGTTATGGATGTTTTTGATATTTTTTAGAGGCCATACGTGACCATTTGAGGGTCCAAAATTATGGTTTAATATTATTTTTAGTATTTTTATAATTTTAGAAATTGTATATTTTTGTAACCAAACTTAAACTTCAGTTGATATTCATCTGATAGGTTAATTTTAGTGTTTAGTTTATTTTTAGAGTTTTTTAGAGCTTTGCATGTTTGTATGTGAAACTTAATAAAAATAGTAAGTCAAGTTTAATTATTATTTAGAGTTCTAAATTTTACATGTTAACTCCAACTTTGAATTTAGGCTTATTATTCGTGGTTTATAATTATTTGAATCATTCAATATGAATCAATATAGGTTATTATTTTAGAAGCTTTGCTAATTGGTATTTTCTAGTCTTGATAGTATTTGGGTTCATTAATGAACCCCTTTAAATGCAAGGGATTTCACTATAATATTCATCATATCAAAAGATATAAGTAATTAGAGAATATAAATGATTTTTATAATCTATTAAATTGATTTGAATTAGTTATTTGAAATTTTTAGTGTGGATTTATATCACTGTATTTTGGATTTTGCATTACTTAGTTTAGAGAGATAATATATTGTGATAAATATTCTCCTTGGATATAGAATAATTTATAAAGGTAATGGCAAGAATTTATAGTCAAGGGTTGAGCCCATTTTGAAGAATTAGGGAAACATTTTTGTAGGAGAGTATTCACAATTTTTGGCATATTTTAGATTGTTATTAAAATTCTTGGAAATTTTACCAAGTGGAAGGATGTGTTGCATGTGTTCTAATGAAACTGATAGAGAGTGATTTTAATACACTACTTTTGAGATATCTTGCATAAAAGGTTTGTAGATATTAGTTTGGAAACTAAACTTGGTATAGTGCATAGTTCAAAACTCAACTCATATAAATAGGTTAAATTTTAAACTGATAGAGAGTGATTTTACTACACTACTTTTGAGATATCTTACATAAAAGGTTTATAGATATTAGTTTGGAAACTAAACTTGGTATAGTGCATAGTTGAAAACTCAACCCATACAAATAGGTTAAATTTTAAAAATTTGTAGTTCATTCATATATATTTTATAGTGATTTTGAGCTCTGAGCCATTATGATGTTGAGTCATCAAGATGCACAACCTTACCATTTTGAGTGTTTAAATATTGTCTTAAAAGCATAGTAGCTCAAGACCAAACATGGAGATAAATCTCACCTTTTTTAATCTAATTTTGTAGTTTTGAAAAATATTTGAAAAAAGTTAAGTTTTTTAGTTTATGAATTTTAAAGGAAATCTTTATTTGTTTTAGATCAATGTTGATACTAACCCATGAAGTTCAATACTATAGAGAGTTTGACACAAAAAAATTATGCTATGATGGTACTAACTGACATAACACACCATTTCTAATGATAATACCTAACAAAAGTGATTATATATGGTTGGATATTGCCTTAGGATTTTATTAATTTTAATTAGTATTTTATTCATTTATTTTTATTTTATTCAATTATATCTGATATTGTTTTCATATGTGTGTTTTAAAAATGGACTTGCACATGAGATATTTTTAGATATGGCCA